>CAMTZB010000032.1:0-649470 GCA_947086495.1 Morpho achilles | reverse complement strand
AAAAATTGTTTGATATTCTAAATGGTATGTATACTCCAATAAATCCACAATATGTTATAAACATTTTACATGATTAGACTATTTTTTTACGACCGGCTGACTGCCTGACGTCCACTTATCTTAGTCGCCTTTTAGCGACACCTCATTAAGAAAGAGGATTATCTAATCTACTCAACCGGTGTGTCAACTTACTTTAGTCACCTCTTACGACACCTCGTTACGAAATAAGAGTAGCCTATTCTACTCAGCTGGATAGTACACGGTGGTTCAACTTACCTTAGTCCTTTCGCCTATCGCCTTTTACGATACCTCGGTAAGAAATGACGGTAGTCATTTCCACGGCGGGCGTAGCTACGAGCGGGTCGAATTACCTTTATCGCTTTTTACGACATGTGAGCAAGAAATGAGGGTGGTCCATTCCACTCAGCCAGATACCTACCACACGGCGGTATTACGGTTTATTAAGTATTGCCACTATACTTGCTCATAGACATTTATCTAAATACAAACCCTCCAATTTAAACAAAAAATTCATTTTTTTGTAAAATAACTAGTTAAACTTATGTAACGTTAATTTACATTTGCGACTATCCGCCCAACTGAGTCCTATTGCGAACACGTGAGAAAATACACAACGAAATGCCACCATGAAATACGACTCGCTTGGCACTAAACTCAATAACATCTGCGAATTTCCACGAACGTTTACTTGGGACAATTTGTATCAATAAACTAAACACGGCCCGTTTTTATCACACCCATAAAAGTGTCGTCATCTCCTCACAATTAATTATGCTATCAAAAATAATACAGATATTCTGTTGACATTTTCCTGCTATAAGGTAGTCCACCTTTAAATTCCAATCTAAATTTAAATTCAAAATATTATTTACTCCATTTTCATCCACCTGCCCTTATCCCGTCGTCGATGGTCGTGGTCGATAGAGGACAGAGATGGAAAGACTATCAATGAGGTTTCAAAAGTAGCTGAACGGTGGAAGGAATACTGCAGCAAGCTTTATAGCAGGGATCGATCCATGGATAGTCATAATGCAGACTGGGATGTGGCCATTAACACAGAAGAACTAGAGCCAAAAATCTTGCACAGTGAAGTCGAAGCAGCTATACAGAGACTTAAGCGACATAAAGCAGCCGGCGTAGACAGGATCACAGCTGAAACTCTCAAAGCTTTAGGAGATAAAGGAACATCGAAACTGTTGGAACTATGCAACACAATCTGGAGAGACTGTCAATGGCCTGACGACTGGACCCACTCAGTGATTCTGCCTCTACACAAAAAAGGTGCTACTAAAAAGTGTGAAAACTACCGAACCATTGCCCTAATTTCACACACTAGCAAGGTTCTACTCCATATTATTAACAGTAGGCTGCGATACTACCTGGACTGGCAAATCCCACAAGAACAGGCTGGATTTGTCAAAGGAAAAGGCACGAGAGAACAAATATTCAATGTTCGGTCACTAGTGGAGAAATGCTACGAATTTAACATACCAGCAGTATTGTGTTTCATAGATTACCAGAAAGCTTTCGACTGTGTGAGCTGGGATCACCTATGGCATGTGTTAAAAGAGATGGGGGTGCCTGTGCATCTGATACGCCTCATACGATCCTTATATTTATCTAGTCGTGGGTCGCTAGAAGTTGGTTCAGCACGGTCATCGGAATTCAGATTTGGATTGGTGCCTGCCCGGGGTTTGAACCCTAGACCTCCTCGAAAGAGGCGCACGGTGTTACCGCTGGGCTACCACAGCTTACTTTAATAATATAAATAAGCCTAATTCTACAAATTCCTTGCTATCTGTAACCTTCAATATTTAAATGACTTTATCTTGTATGTATATATATTTTCTGAATCTCGGTAACGGCTCCTACGATTTTCATGAAATCAGAATGTAGAGGGTTTTGGGGGAGAAAAATCGATTTAGCTAAGTTTTATTACAAAAAATATTCCCGTTTTATCCCGTGTTTTTGGTAAAAAAAAACGAAAATAGGAATAGATAGCAACTCATAATTTGAGCTATGACAGCTTAATGGAAACCCGTGGACCGTGGTTCGAAACCTAGGTTCGATTCCCACACCCGATACTTTTTGTTTTTATATTTTTTTTAATTGCATTTTTCTTTTAAAAAATTACAGAATCAACCAGATACGTATTAAAACGATAATGCAGCGTCTACATTGGAACATCGTTTAACAGAAATGTAAGTTCGGAGTCCATTAACTGTGTCAGTAGGAACGTGAAATTGCTACGATATTGCGCTATTCGCTAAGTAAATACGTGCCTTTATAACGGAGTATGAATTCTAGGGGCATATATGCGCCTTAAAGGAAGCTTGAAATAGGAACACATTTCCCATTACATTAAATATCTCAAATACGGTACAAAATATTAACTTTAACTCTATAAACTCTGCTAATTTTAAACCAAGAAAACTTGTAACACGACCTAAACACGTCATCCTCCTTTTTTTAATGTCAGGAAAACCCATTATGGGTGGTCACTTAAAACCTGACTCTACCACGCTGCTGGAGGCGGGGACAGGGTACCGTTGCACATTTTGCCCTCACTCATCCTCCTGCCCTTATCCCACTCTAAGTGGGCTCAGCACATGTTATAAACATGCAATTTAGGTTAAGAACTACCTGTTTGCAAATTTTACAAATCCGCTAAGACATTACAGCGGTAAGGTAGTAAAAACGCACATACATACAAACAAACTTTTGCCTTTATAGTATTAGTAGGGTACAGTTTCCCTAAATATTTATTATCTACAAAGAACAAGCGAACCGTTTTAATCGTACTTGTTAAAATATGCAAAACTTTCTAATCTCATATTAAAAGGGGTTCACTAAGACTTTCTAACAAAACATAAAGGGCTAAGTTTCAATGGAATATACGAGATTTCTGGAATACGTAACAATTTTGAAACACTTTTAGGTATCTTTCAGTCTTTAAAGTATATGGCAACGAAATCCCCTTGAATATAACCTTGTCAAATAAGTAGGATTTGTTATAAAAATGTTGTCACATAATTTAGCTTCGTATTTTAACACCGGTCGCCTGCCTGACGTCAACTTATCTTAGACGCCTTTTCGACACCTCGGTAAGAAAGACGGTGGTCTAGTCTACTCAACCTCATATCATACGGTGAGTAAATTTACCCTAGTCGCCTTTTACGACACCTCGCTAAGAAATGAGGGTGGTCTATTCTAGTCAACCGGATACCACACGGTGGGTCAATTTACCTTACTCGTCTTTTACGATTCCTTGTTTAGAAATGAGGGCGGTCTATTGTACTCAAATGGATACCATATGGCGGGTCAATTTACCTTACTCGCCTTTTACGACACCTCGATAAGAAATGAGGGTGGTCTATTCTACTCAACCGGATACCACTCGGTAGGTCAATTTACCTTACTCGCCTTTTATGACACATCGATAAGAAATGAGGGTGATATATTCTACTGAGCGGGATACCAAACGGTGGGTCAATTTACCTTACTCGCCTTTTATGACACCTCGATAAGAAATGAGGCTGATCTATTCTAGTCAGTCGGATACCACATGGGATAAAGAAATAAATAATTATCAGTCACCATCAAGTGTGACTGTAATCAACCGAAAATCTGTAATCGACAGAGTCCCGTTAAAACTTTCCTCTTTATATTGTTTGCAAGTTCTAATGAATCTCATTATAACTTCCCAATTGGATTACGAACTTTTGCATGTATTAATAAAATTTGAACGATGAAAATCCTATATACGTGCTAAGGGTAGGAAGTATTGCTCTATTTTACCAAGTGAACGTATGCGAAAGGTATAAAACGTTCATTTTTGGGTCTGCAGTATCAGCCTATAGTGATGACAGGTCATGGGTGTTTTCAGGAATACCTATGCAAAATTAAAAAAGTCAGCACTGACAGATGTGTCTACTGTGAAGTAAAAGATACACCTAGACACACTATCTTTGAATGCTCAAGGTAGGATGAGCAACGTCAAATGGTAGTTGATAAAACAGAGGCAATATTTTCACCATAAACTTTCATACCTTTTATGCTCCGCGACAGGGATAGATGGAGCTTTAGCTTTATGCTAAAGTTTGTGTCGGACATAATGGGTGAAAAAGAAAGAGAGGAACGGGCAAGAAAGGCCAAGGAAAAGGAATACAAGCAATGCCGAGAGGTGGTCCCGCTGTAGAAAGAGGAGAAAATGAGGAGGGGTTTTAGTCCGTGGGAGTCGGACACTCCCCTGTGGAAAAGTACGCAGAAAGTCCATAAAGGATTTCCCCTCCTCTAGGAAAAAAAAACTATCAGCCTATTATACTGTCAAATCTACTGTACAGAAAACGCATTGATGGCTTTGAGATGTGGTGCTGGCGTAAAATGTTGGGCGTATCTTGGACTGAGCACCGGACCAATGCATCGACACTAAAAGCTATAGGAGTAACCGCCAGGCTCAACTACGTGTCTCCGCAGAGTCCTTGAGCTTTTCGGACATATCGCTAGGAAGACTGGAGACAACCTGGAAAAGCTAACGATCACTGGTTCGGTGGAAGGAAAAGAACAAGAGGCCGCAGTCCATCTCGACGGTCCGACCAGATCACTCATTCACACTCCATTCAAGTCCACGAGGCCTTGGAATCCATGGAAAAGGTCACGACTCTCAGCACTGAGAAAAACGACGCAAGGAGGTATCAGCATATTGTATCTGTATAATTATGGCCAGTTAAAAGTATAAGAATAATTATACAAGAGTAGGGCCGGACTTCTACTACTGAATGGTAAAGCTGTTCCTACTTAGAAGAGCCAACAACAAACTCGACGGTTGCTCTTTTTAACATAATACTTATAACTAGTTACATTAAGTCATTACTATCTTGTATTGGGTCGAACAGTAGCTATATCCACGCATTCTTATCATCTTAATAATCCTCAACTAGACTTTTCGTATCAACCTCTCTTAAATAGTATTTTTAAACTGCTCTAATGGCAAAGCTAAAATTGATTGCGGAATTTTATTACAGAATCTTATACCCGAACCCACAAAAGACTTACATACTTATTTACCCAATAGCAATAGTTCATAGGACATAATGCTATGGAAGTAAGCAAAATATATACGAGTCCAGACCCGATGACAATGCATTTTTATGATAAGTATGACCTGATGCTGCTAGGATTGGCTCCAGACGATGGAACTCCTCAATGGTTAATTCAAATTCAAATTCAAAATATTCTTTATTCAAATAAACTTGTAAACAAGTGCTTTTGAATTATCAACTCTACTGCTGGTTCGGAAAACTGTTCCTACTGAGAAGAGCCAGCAAGAAACTCGGCGGTTGCTCTTTTAAAAATATAAATATCTGGGTGACCGAGCTTCGCTCGGGAATTTTTTACAAAAAAAAATTAGAAACTTAAAAAAAAAGGAAAAAACAATTATTAAGTTGGGGATCGATCCTTGGCATTCACATTTCTCGAGGCTGCCCGATACCCGAAAAGGCTACGCCGACTTGACAGTTAATGGCGAAAATTCAATTCAATATAAATGTTAGTGTTTTTTAATGCCCAAAACAGGGATAAAACAATATTTTTTTTACATAAAACCTAGCTAGATCAATTTTTCTCCCCCAAAACCTCCTACTTGCTGATTTTCAGGAAAATTGTTGGAGCCGTTTCCGAGATTCGGAAAATATATATATATACAAGATTAACTCATTTAAATATAAAGATTCTTAATACTATTTACATTAAGTCGTTACTGTCTTGTACATGTTCAAAGAGAGCTATATCCACACATTCTTATCTTCCAAATAATCTTCAAGAGTATAGTAGGCTTTCTGTATCAGCCTCTTTTTAACAGTGTTTTCAAACTGTTGTAATGGCAAAGCTGAAATTAATTGCGGAATTTTATTATAGAATCTTATACCAAAACCCACAAACGAATTACGTACTTTTGCAAGGCGCAAAGCAGGAGCTGCAAGCTTATGTCGGTTCCTGCTTTGTCTATTGTATACATCAATATTAGAAACATGGAATTTTGTTAAAAGCTTTTATTTATTACTAGCTTATAATATGTTTAAATTATTTAATCATTGTAAAATTTTCAATTACCAACCGCATATTCAAATACCGATACAAGCTTTGCCGCTGTTTTGCAACAAAACATAAATCATTCGCGTTTTGTTAAACGATTCTATGATTAAATTCCCACAATTTTAGCTTTCCCAAATTCAAAATTACTGTTTGTCGAATACTGATATAGAATACAGTATACATGAGTGGAAAAGTGCGGTAATAAGGCTGCTTATTCACTGGAACGGAGTCAGGCTGCATAATGGAGAAACGTAGATATATTAACCAATACGTAAACAGAGTAGAAAGCGAGTTTAGGTGCAGGCCAGAGAACAAAATTGTTTCCCTCTAAAAGATCTAAATAAAAGTCCGCGACAGCATATGTCTAGATTTTAAGGCTAACCAACTTTAACTATTTCTAAGATTAACAAAATACTATATTACGGATTTAATCTGCCCACGCGGGCGGAGCCACTGGTGTTTACTAGCTATATATAAAAAACAAAAAGTAAATAAATGATATTTGACTATATCCGTCCGCGACAGTTATATCGTTAAATATTTTCCAAACCAGCAGTTGATCATTCAAAAGCGCTTGTTAAATTTTGAAATTGAATTTGAATTACACAGATCGCAGCTTATTAAGACATTAAATATCAGCACCTTCATTAGAGATTTCTAACAATGAAGGGCTTAATTCCATTAAGGCGTTAAGATGTCTTTAATGTTACAAATAACTACTTGTTATGTAACAACGTTAAAGATACGAAGATCTCTATAAGAACTTTAATTAAGAAACTGTAATGGAAGCTGGGATTTCATTATCTACATCGACAGAAACGTGATTGTAGTAAGGCGTTATTTTTGCCAAACTATACCATCTATCTTTAATTTATTTATCTTGACACCAGAGCTTGCCAAATCGGAATTAATACCTTCTCATCAATTTGGCTTTCGTGAAGCTCATGGAGCCGTCGAACAAGTTCATCGTTTGGTCACGAAAATAAATGACGCATATGAAAAGAAAAGATACTGCTCTGCAGCTTTTTTGGACATTTCACAAGCGTTTGACCGTGTGTGGCATGAAGGTCTTCTCTACAAGGTCAAGCAAGCTCTACCAGTCAATTACTACCTTATCATTAAATCTTACCTCCAACAAAGGCATTTCTATGTCAAACATGGAGAAGAGAATTCGAGTCTCCGAGAAATTAAGGCGGGTGTCCCTCAGGGAAGTGTGATGGGTCCTGTTTTATACTTAATATATACTTTTGACTTACCCATTACAAAGGATGTTCTCGTAGGTACTTTCGCTGACGATACTGCTCTTATAGCATCACATGACAATCCAGTGGTAGCGTCAGAAATACTACAGAGTAACTTAAATTCTATCTCAACTTGGATGCGTGACTGGAAAATAAAAGCAAATGAAACAAAATCAGTGCATGTTACATTCACCCTTAGACGTGACACATGTCCTACCGTCGTACTAAACAGAATAACCATACCTCCGGCCGTTGACGTACGCTATCTGGGTATATACTTAGACAGGCGACTTACATGGAGAAAGCATATATTTACAAAAAGGAAAGCTCTCAGTCTACAGCTACGCAAGTTTCACTGGCTCCTGGATAGGAAATCAAATCTCTCGTTAAACAACAAACTGCTCCTCTACAAAACCATAATTAAACCAATTTGGACTTACGGAGCGGAACTCTGGAGAACCGCAGCCCACTCTAATTTGGAAATTATGCAACGGTTCCAATCAAAAATGCTCCACATTATTACTGGTGCTCCTTGGTTTATTACAAATTCTCAGTTGCATCGGGACCTCAAGATTCCTACAATTAAAGAGGAAATAACGAGAAGGCTGAAGCTCTACTCTTGTCGCATGGAAAGCCATCCAAACAAGCTTGCTTGCAATCTAATGAAGCCCAATCGTACTTTTAAAAGAATTAAAAGGAGAGCCCCACAGGATCTCCTCCTACCAAAATCAAATCTTTAAGGAGAAATTTTTTAAAATGGATACGCCACTGGGCGCATACCATGCACGCCAAATAAAACTCTTAACCACCAGCTAAATGCTTAGACGCTAGACGTTTAGATGAGGCAGATTGCATGGTTCATATGAGATTTAAAAAAAAAAAAAAATACATTCAATTCAAAAAGTAAGCAAATGTATTCATATCGCGATATATATGACCTAAAATAATTCCATTCCAAGAAAATCCAAACTTACCAGACCATGAGCTACGTAATCAGTGCTACAACGTAGCTCCGTAGCATAGGCGTAGCGGGTGTATTTGCCTACGAACGTAGATTAGTCTACGTGCATATTCCAATTTGAACAGTACCAATGGTTGAGAATTCATTTGTATAAAGCGAATTGTTTAACTTTGAATATGAGTAATTGAAAATTAAACGAAAAGGTTTCAGACATTGTAAGGTTAATAAGCTTTTTTTTTTTTCATACATGAAAAATCCCCTTATGGGTACCGCCGCCCGATGGGGACAGGCGGCGATTATGTCGGACTCGCACCGACTAAAACGACCTGTGTGCTCCACCACGCTGCCGATGGCAATGACAGGGTATCATTGTACATATTGCCCCCATCCCGCCGACAGCTCTGATCCCATAGAATAAACACCTCCAGGTAGGGTTCCCTCGAAAGAGAAGCCCCTCTCCGCTAACCGGTGCATCGTGAGCACCAGATGCACCGACCGCCTCGGGGACCTGTAAGCCAGGCGTCCGATGTACCCCGTTCAGAACTCCCGAAGGTCCCCAGTTAGGGCGGCAGAAGATGGGATTGGGCAAGTCACTAACACTGGACTCACCAGCAGCAGATTGGATCCAGAACAACAGTTCGTGGAACCGCTCCGCCGCCTCCCTTCACCCCCCTCCACAGAACAAAGGGAGGCCATCGCTACCCACGATCGCTCCCTGCCCACCGTGTTGCTATGTCACGGTCGACAGGGAGAGATCGCGCCTCAGGTAGGGGCCCCAACGCCTTGATGGGCGTTTCCGCCCCCACCGGGTAATTTTTTATAGAGGTTTTCTTCTTCGCAACTGGACCCGTCGCTCATTAGGGACTCCACCCCCCCCCCCCGGAGTCCCCGGCCCGTCCAGCTTGGTCCAACTAAGCTTGCCCATGGTGCGCCACGAGGAGGCCGACCACTTTGGCACCCCAAGGTTGATAAGCTGCGGTAGCCCAGTGGTAGCACCGTGCGACTTTTTCTAGGAGTTTACAGGGTTCAAACCCGGGCAGATACCAATGAGTTTTTCTGTTAAAACTTGTGTCTGATTGATGATTGCAATTTATCACACGCTTTTCGGTGAAGGAAAACATCGTGAGGAAACCTGCATATCTCTAGAGAATTCTGGAGATATGTGTAACCTACCAATCCGCATTGGAGCAGCGTGGTAGGTCTTAGCTCCAAACCCTCTCTCTAAAAACGGTGAAAAGAGGCCTAGTCTTGGCAGTGGGATAGTATCAGGCCGCTACTTAAGGTTAATATAAAAAATAAAATAAAAATAAATTTATTAAAACTTTGATACGCTACGAATGAATTAGACATGCATCTAGTTCAGATAGAATTTGAATAAGAATAGGATTGTAAAAGATAATTGAAATCAAAGGCAAATACAAAAGTTATGTAAAATATGAGTTTAGAATAGAACTAACTATTAGAACTAACTATAGAACCAATAATTGTAATTTAGTTACAATTATACCATGTTCTTGTAATTACCACAAAAGAACTAAAAACAGATAAAGAAAACCACATACATTTTTAAGTAACGACAAAGCTATATCTTTAACACAAGATTTACTTAAATTACCTAATTTTGCATGTTTAAATGTATAGCTCAGTTTTGCAGCCTAAACTTATGGTGTATAAAAAATTAATAATCTCCTTTAGAAATAACGAAATTTTATTCATTATCCTATAATTGTCTTACGAAATAAAGTTAATGGGTAAATACACATTATACGTAGAATAGACCACCTTCATTTCTTACCGAGATGTTGTAAAAGGCAACTAAGGTAATTTGACCTAGCGTGTGGTATCTGGTTGAGTAGAATAGTCTACCCTCCTTCTTACCCAGGTGTTGTAAAATTTGACTAAGGTCAGTTGACATCAGGCAGGCGGTCGTAAAATACAAAGCCAAATCATGTAACATGTTTATTACACGATGATATAAATAAAATTTTAGAGGTTTATTTTCCGTTATACAGAGCAACTGATGCAATCAATAACGGAAATAATAAATCTCTTTCAACGCAAGAAAGATGTGAGCGAACTTTCCCAAGGCAAAAAAGGCAGTGATCGCGTTTGTCAAATAATTCACAACTTTCATTGCTTAGTCAGTCGGTTCTTCCGAAGTCTTTCATGAATCATATGCCTCGTGGAACTCGTGTAAAGTGGTAATTCACAAGTTTTGGACTTCACATCTTTATTTATGAGAGCACTTCCTAGAACGATCGCTTTTTGCTTCGATCGTGTAAGTTTTGTACAAGTTCGTACTTGTTTTTTGGCAGGAATAGTGCTTGTCCGGCATGTGTAATATTTCTATGTCTAAAAGTTTTCTGAAAACCAGTTACTTTTTCTGATCTAATGTTATGATCTAATATCATCATAATCATCTTCCTGCCCTTATCCCACTCTAAGTGGGGTCGGCACAACATGCCATAAACATGTCACATGATTTGGCTGCGTTTTTACGATCGGCCGCCTGCCTAACGTCAACTCACCTCAGTCGTATTTTACGACAACTCACTAAGAAAGAGGGTGGTCTATTCTACTAAACCGGATATCACACGGTGGGTCAACTTACCTTAGTCGCCTTTTACGAAACCTCGGTAAGAATGGAGGTTGGTCTATTCTACTCAGCCGGATACCACACGGCCGGTCGACTTACCTTAGTCGCCTTTTACGACACCTCGGTTAGAAATGAGGGTGGTACTATTCTATTCAGCCGGATACCACACGGCTTTTTTCTGATCTATTGTTATGATCTAATTATATAATTCTCAATGCTGTTGCGGCTTATTGAAATATTATTTAGATATTGTTCGACCCTGTACAAGATAATAATGACTAAATGTAACTAGTTATAAGTATTATTCACGCAGGTCACTGGATCTGGGTAAAAGATTCTATAATAAAATTCCGCAATCAATTTCAGCTTTGCCATTAAAGCAGTTACAAACAGTGTTAAAAAGAGGCTAATTCAGAAAGCTTACTATACGGTTGAGGATTACTTAGAAGATAAGAATATGTGGATATAGCTCGCTTCGACCCGATACGAGACAGTAATGACTAAATGTAGCTAGTAATAAGAATTATATTTTTAAAAGAGCAACCGCCGAGTTTCTTGTTGGCTCTTCTCAAAAGAAACAGCTTTCCGAACCAGCAGTAGAGTTGACGAACCTAAAGCAGTTTACAAGTTTGTTTGAATAAAGAATATTTTGAATTTGAATTCGATTTTATGAAATTTAGTATTTAGGGGGTTTAAGGGGTTATAAATCGACCTATCGAGACGCCGTGTTGTATCCAGCTGAATAGAATAGTACCACCCTCGTTTCTTACCGAGGTGTCGTAAAAGGCGACTAAGTTAAGACGACCCGCCGTGTGGTATCCGGCTGAGTAGAATAGACCAACCTCATTTCTTACCGAGGTGTCGTAAAAGGCGACTAAGGTTAGTTGACCCACCGTGTGGTATCCGGTTTAGTAGAATAGACCACCCTCTCTTACCGAGGTGCCGTAAAATACGACTAAGGTAAGTTGATGTCAGGCAGGCGGCCAGTCATAAAAACGCAGCCAAATCATATGACAACATGTTTATAGCATGTTGTGCCGACCCCACTTAGAGTGGGATAAGGGCAGGAGGATGATGAAATCGACCGATCTAGATTTTACTTTAAAAAAATGTATCGTTTTTTAATAACGTGTTATCGCTGTTTTTAAACATTGAAAACTGCTTAAATATAAATAAAATACAAAGGTTACTTTTGCTGTCTTTTTTATAAAATAAATAAATAAATATATGGGACACTTACACGCACGGTCGTCCGTCCCCAAAGTAAGTAACTTAATACTTGTGTTATGGGTGACAGACAACTGGTGAATATATACTTATATATTTTTTAAATACATACTTAAATACAAATATACACCCAGACTCGAAGACCAACAAATTCATTTATAGAAAATGCTGGCCCTCGACGGAAATCAAACCCGCAACCGGAGCCATATGCAGGGTCACTACCCACTGCTCCACCGAGCCAGTCACTTTTCTATAGTTGTAATAGATGAGTTGAGAACAGTTGGGACTTAAGAAGTGAAAATGTCTGGGACAAGTCTGAATACAATAATACAATACAGACCTTTCTTTCTTTCTTATTTTTTTAAACACATTTTCTATACCTTTTCGTAAAATCACCCAAATACTGCATTCTAATATTATTAACAAGAAAGTCGTCTTTTTCAAGATTATATACCAGACCAACATACATAATAAAAAAATAAAAAAATTCAGGACCAGAAAGTACTATATTTAATAATAGAAGGTATTTTATACTAAAGTAAATACTAATAATACATAATTTAATTTAAAAATAGAGATCTAATTTATAACATAATATTCAGTTTAAGCGTGGAGATATTTTTCTAAAAGTCCACCTTCCGGTTTGTTTTCTTTGTCCAGACTTCTAATTAAAGTTATTGTGGAATTCTCCATCACAAACCACAAGAGGTAGCGGATATTGTCAGTAAAAAGGTAGACTTTTCGGTAGTTGACGTAATTTGAAGTATACAAAAGATGGAGGAATGCAACATTCAGATAATTGAAGCTCTTCCTCAAATATTTTGATACAAAGAAAACTAAAACACTTATGTCTCATAGCAGGGAAAATGTAGAAATTTTAACAGGCATTACTACTGGGCATTGTCTGTTACTACTGGGCATTGCCTGTTAAACAAACACCTGTCGATAAAGAGAATAAAAGACAATTCAACGTGCCCAGAGTGTGGAGAGGAAAAAATGAGTCTTCACGTCATAGCTGTATGCCCCATGTACTAGCGAAGATTGGAGATACTAGGGAAGGATGTAATTGTGGTTGAGAACCTAAAAATATCCCCTTCAGAAAAATTATCAGGTTTGTTAAATTAACTGGTAAATCAAAGCAGGTGACATTTTGTCGGGACAGAAGTGTAACCCATGTCCCAACATGGAGAAATGAGTGGAATTGTCCAAAATAGGAGCTGACCACCCGTCCTGCACCGACAGACGTCTCCTGCCAACAGATATATAGATAGACGTAACTTATATTCATGAGAGGTCCTGACCTAATCTTTTTAAAAGCTTTTATTTAATTTGCCGTGCATGTGAAGATGGAATCTTGCAAGTTAAATTTGTCCCACTTTCCATTGTCCAATTGAGCTAAAATTTTACATATTGGTCCAGTCCCGATAACAATGCATGCTAATGATAAGCATGACCTGATGCTGCTGCCAATTGGCTCCAGAAGAGGAAACTCCTAAACGGTTAATAGGAGAGAAAGAAATTTTATTAAAAGCGTTTTTAACTTGACTTGTTTTTGTATAACATCACATCGCTGCCAGCATTCTTGGGACTATTTTACTTGGGCTTCATTTGTGTAACTTAAAATATTTGTATATTGATATTTGCTTTACTATAATTTAAGATAACAATAACTTGTACATCATTGTTGTAAATAAGGTTAAATATTTTGCCTTTACTTCCGTGTCAATAAAAATTGAAGTGATATTTTTAGTAAGTTAGTTAGTGATCTATACTTTTTTTAATATTTATTCGTTTTTTTTAAGATCATCAACGACGAATATACCATTCACATTAAAAAAAACAAATTAAAAACTTAACACTTTACTTACTTACGTACTTTTTTTTTCAGGACAAAGAATAAGAATATGAAATTTAAAATTTTCGTCCGTATTATATTATATTGAAAAAAAAAACAAAATGGAAACAGAAAAAGAAATAGTGCAGTGTTGCCAATTAATTACAGTTTGTCGTTTACACTTTTATTTTATGTCTTAAACATATATTTTTAGTAGTTAATGTATAGAACCGGCTATACTCACGTCTTATTCTATCGGGTTAGCCCGACTAGTTTCGAACCCATCCGGGGCACTTATTCATGAGCTCTTTACATGATGTTATTGCGGCGGGAACTGCGTCGTGTAGAGAGCTCATGAATAAGTGCCCCGGATGGGTTCGAAACTAGTCGGGCTAACCCTATAGAATAACACGTGAGTATAGCCGGTTCTATACATTAGTTAGTAGTACATAGTTTAAATTTAAAAATATATTTTTAATATTTAACTTAATCATATTTTGTAATGACATTGTCATATTTATGATATTTGACCATTTGTTAGAATCATTTCTAGCATTACACGCTAACCGCTGTTAACTTGTACCAACCACTCACTCCAAGGTTTTATTTGGCAGTCCGAATGATAAATGGTGTTTCATTAGTGGCCAACAGCACAAGGTACCGACCCTGCTATTTGTTACCTTTTTTTACTGTATTTCCTGTATAGTTTTATTAATATTAGCTAGAGAAAACAACCTTTGTTGTAACGCCCTTAGTTGGGAACGAAATACGTATGTTGTACTTTCTTATTGAGACGCCGTGTGGTATTCAGCTAAATAGAATAGACCGCCCTCATTTCTTAATGAGGTGTCGTAGAAGGCGACTATGTAAAGATGACCTACCGTATCGGTATCTGGCTGAGTAGAATAAACGCGATCATTTATTACCGAGGTGTCGGTAAAGGCGACTAAGGTAAGTTGATCCGCCGTGTGATATCCGGCGAGTAGAATACACCACCCTCTTTCTTATTGGGGTGTCACAAAATATGCCTACGGTAAGTTGACCAACTGTGTGGTATCCGGCTGAGTAGAATGGACCACCATCTTTCTTAACGCAGTGTCGTAAGGCGACAAGGTTAGTTGAACCGCCGTGTGGTATACGGCTCAGTAGATTAGAACACCCTTATATCTTACTAAGGTGTCGTAAAAGGCGACTAAGGTAAGTTGACCCGCCATGTGGTATCCGGCTAAATAGAATAGACCACCCTCATATCTTACACAGCTGTCGTAAAAGGCTACTAAGGTAAGTTGAACCGCCGTGTGGTATCTGGCTAAATAGAATAGTCCGCCCTTTTATTTTACCGAGGTGTCGTAAAAGGCGATTAAGGTAAGTTGACCCGTCGTTTGGTAACCGGCTGAGTAGAATAGAATAGAAAGTATCGTAAAAGACTGAGGTAAGTAGAAGTCAGTTAGGCGGTTGGTCTTAAAACACCTAGCCAAATCATGTTTATAACATGTTTACCGATCCCATATAGACTAGGATAAGGGCAGGAGAATGTGTTTAAATAATATAAAAATAAATGTAAGGCGAGCGAAAGTGTAAAGACAAAAATATAAGTAAGCCGTTACAAGATGAAATTATAATTATCTCCCGCTTTACCGCACTTGCCAACGGTACTCACAGTTGAGTGCATTTCAAGACGGTATAGAAAAAAAATAGTGATTCGTTCATGTTGTACAATAATTGAGTTGACAGCTAAAGTTGTGAAGCGCCCGCGTCGTACCGGCGCCGCGGCGGATATCAGACCCGCTACTTTACCCCCACTTTTTACTTGCGCCGGATGTTGTAGGGTCAGCAAATTTATTCATTTATTTATTTATTTTTTAATTTATTTATATTATTTTATTATTTTTATTTTATTTATTTTTATTTCTTTATTTATTTATAGATCACCAACAAAATATACACTTCACATTAAAATTATACATTTAACAACTTAAAATAAGTAGTATTTTAATTAAAGGTAATAACAACTTTCAAATTAAGTTACGACAACAGAGATATAATTTAAGTATAGTAATTTTATGCAATCGTTAATTTAAAAGAAAAGAAAGAAGGAAATTTTGATATACAAATGTAAGACGTGTCGTAAAATAATCAAATCATCGAAGATGATTATCTTTATTTGCAAATTATGGGTAGGTACATAGGTCTTAAAAAGAATTAAACACAGCCATAAACTGCCTTGAGTGGCGTGCAAATGTCAAACAATATTAATTTATGTAACTAGTCTGAATACAGAATCATAATGTCATGTCAATTAAAAAAAAATACAAAAAAAATCATTATATATTAGAATTAACTAAAAATTCATTGATATCATAATAACATTGTTTCAAAATATAATTAAATAATTTAATTTTAAATCGGGTAAAAGGTAATTTCTTTACAAGTACATTGACAAACTTATTAATTTTAATAAATAAATATATGTGACACTTACACACACGGTCGTCCGTCCCCAAAGTAAGTAACTTAATACTTGTGTAGACATGGTATGGTAGACAGACAACTGGTGAATATATATAATTATAATACTTACTTAAATACAAAATATTCACCCAGGATTGAAGAACCACCACATTCTTTTTATAGAAAATTATGGCCCTCAGCGGGAATCGAACTCGCGATCCACTGCGCCAACGGGCCAATAAGCGACAGCAAGAAGACGACTAAGGTAAGTCAAGTCGACCCGCAGTGTGGTATCCGGCTGAGTAAAGTAGAGCACCGTCATTTCTTACCGAGGTATCGTAAAAGGCGACTAAGTTAAGTCAACCCGCGGTATAGTATCCGATTGAGTAGAATAGAGAGTGGCTCTTTCTTACAAAGGTGTCGTAAAATCCGACTAAGCAAACCTGACGTCAATTAGACGGCCGGTCGTAAAATACGTAGCCAAATCATGTAACAAAATGTTTTAAACATGTTCTGCGACCCCACTTAGAGTGGGATAAAGGCATAAGAATGATGATTTTCGAAAATCAATGATATACTTGATGTATTATTTTTCTTTCTATATCAAACTTCACAAATAGATAAGTATTTTTTTGTTAACCGTCCACACTAAGAATTCATTCTAAAGACCATCCGATGAACTCACAAAAACTTAGTCCGAGGAAGTGAGGCGGTCATTTATTTTTATTCGCCACTATTGTTTAGTCGTTTCTCATTTGGACTACGCAGTTACCGGCTTTATGTTGGCCCCCTTTGTCGTGATGCGTAAACACTTATTTGTTATCAATCCTTAGAAAGAAAGAAAGAAAGTAATTCTATAAGTAACAGCACTACTTTATAGAAAACAAGACAAAAGTAATAATAAAATTATTTTGCTAAAAAAATGAAATAAATAAAAATGTAAATCGCAATTTGCGATTTTGTCGTCGTATCTCCTGATGATGCTTCGGTTGCGGGGCGAAACGATTGTTGAGTTTGTGATAGTGAATATATGTAGTGCTTGTGTATTGTGGTGGCGGTGGTGGAGGTTTGTGCAAATATGTTTTTACGAATCCTGCATGTGTCAGGTATAAAAACGGATTGTCCACTCTACATTTAGCATTATATATATTTTCTATTTTACTTCATCGCGGATTATAGCAAAATAATTTTATCATTACTTTTGTATTACGGATCTTCGCAAAGTAACGCCTAATTCTATAAATTATTTAGAAAACAAGACGTTTATATGTATCTGAATCGGTAATAGACAAATATCGTATGTTGTTTAGTTTTAAAATAAAACGTAGTAATAGTTTAGTTGCCCTTTCCAACACCTTGGTAAGAAATAAGGGTGGTCTATTCTACTCAGTTGGGTACCACACGGCGGGCCAACTTACCTTAGTCGCCTTTGACGACACCTCACGTAACAAATGAGGGTGGTCTATTCTACTCGGTTGCATACCACATGGCCGGTCAACTTACCTCAGTCGCCTTTTACGACACCTCGGTAAGAAATGAGGGTGGTCTATTCTTCTCAGCCGGATACCATACGGCGGATCATAGAAATTGAAGTTGAGGATTTAACGACCTCTTCAGGCATATTATCAGATTTGTTAAAACGACCGGTAGGTTAAAGTAAGACTATACGAGGATAAACTCATGTCCCATAATAGAGAAATCGAAAATCACTTAATTAAGCAACCATTTATAATTTAATGATCAATTTGTTATCTACGGACATGTTAAGCCATCAATTGTTGTTAGGTGCACGTGTACTTAATATGGTTAGACAATTGATTAATCTACTTTAATGAGGTACACGGACAGCGGGGTAATGCGAACAACAGTGTCATGGTACCGTGATATGCGGTTTTAATTACGGATTATCTTGTCCTCCAGACAGTATATCCCATCTCTCAAGATAGACGTACAAGATATATCTTGACATGACAGTTTGTATCTATTATTTATTACAAAATATCTTTCATACTTGAATCATCATTAAGGTTTCTTCTGTGAAGTAGGATCAGGACTTTGGGCAGTTGAGGTCCGTTTTACTTATGTCAGACCGAAACATTTAGATTTTTAGGGCATCTTTTTCTATTTTATTAAGCTTAACACTAAATTCAAGCTGTGATGGCCTAGCGGTGCGACCGTGTGAATCTTTAGAGACGATCATGGGTTCAAACCCGGGCAGACACCAATGAGTTTTTCTATTAAAACTTATGTGTCTAATTGATAATTGCAATTTATCACACGCTTTTCGGTGATGGAAAACATCGTGAGGAAACCTGCGGCCTCCTCTCTCCAAAAAATGGAGAGAGGAGGCCTATGCCCAGCAGTGGGATAGTAACAGGCCATTACTTCTTACTTCTAACACTAAATTAATGTCTACAACCTTACCTACTTAAATGTTTTTTCAATTAGTACGTACTTATGGAGGAGCAAGCAATACAAGTAAAGAACACAAGTATATTTATACTTAAAAAACAATAAACTCGTGTGCATTTTAAAATATTGTTCATTGAAATTAATTTTTTAATCTTTGGTGAACCCAATAGAGATATAGGCAGATCTACGATTGTGGACTTAAGGTCTGAAAATTTATATATGACTTTTGATATGTGAGTTGAAAAAATAGTGACATTTTTTTATTGTTGTTTTTATCTCGCAAGTAAAATGTTTAGTGTTAAAGTTTATTTTATATACTTCTTCTTCTCATCGTTCCCTCGCTGCTGAGGATCATGACTCCATCCAAATCTGGCCACCAGCTGCCTCCATTGGTTACGCTCCGCTGCCTGGTGAAATGCGTAACTGAGAGGTACCTTCAGCTGTTCAGCAACCTGGTCTGACCATCTCATGGGACTTAACATGAACTGTCTCGGTAGCCTGTTGACACACTTTAGAGAAGTCTTCGGTCACACATTTCTCACTCGTCGACCCGGGTATCGCCGAGCGCCGGGGGTCAGCCGGTTCGTCCGACATAACATCATTTCTGTCGTAAACCTGATTCATGGAGTTCTCTTGGGAGAATTATCGTAATGGGTTCCCATTATCTTCTACGTCGGTACTTTTAGGGGGAATTTAGTCCCCATAGCTTCCGTAGCCTAAATTATTGAGCAGGTTTAATTACCACCGCCCGCTACTCGGTGTTGGCGTATTTTACGGCTGGATTTATCCCTGATGGTTTGGGGGTACGCAGTTCACAGACCAACCCTCCTCCTTTTTCAAACCGGGCTTGGGACCGTCTACGGCGGAGCGAGTGGAGTATTTTATATAACTTATACTCATATTTAAATTTTGACGCTATAAAAGTTATTTTTATTTGGTCATAAAATTTAACTAAAGCTCAATATTTTGTGATAGCCATTATCATTTTCCTGCCCTTCTCCCACTCTGTGTGGGGTCGGCACTGCATGTAATAAGCATGTTGTCACATGATTTGGCTAGGTATTTTATGAACCGCCGCCTGCCTGACGTCAACTTACCTTAGTCGACTTTTACAACATCTCGGTGAGAAATCAGGGAAGTCTATTCTACGCAGCCGGGCACCACACGGCGAGTCAACTTACCTTAGTCACCTTTTACGGCATCTCGTTAAGAAATGAGGGTGGTCTATTCTACTCAGCCATACACCACACGGCGAGTCAACTTACTTTAGTCGTCTTTTACGACAACTCGCTAAGCAATGTGGGTGGTCTATTCTACTCAGCCGGACACCACACGGCGAGTTAACTTACGTTAGTCACCTTTTACAACAACTCGATGAGAAATTAGGGTGGTTTATTCTACTTAGCCGGATACCACACGACTATATTTTGAGATAGCCAGTTTGTTAATATTATTCTCTGTAGTTACATCACACAATCATTCTAATGATTACAATCGTATTTGTTTGTAACAATGATTAACTTTTCCCCTCTTGCCCTTTCGTATAGAAACCGCGAATTGAGGAAATAGGGGGAAGGGATCCAATGAATTTGTTTACAAATAACTAGGATATTTTGCGAGCTAATTTTCGCTGGGCGAACTAGTTTTGAACTTTGTTTATTGGCGTTTCTATTCATCCGATAATATTCTTGAATTGGATGGATGAGATGGTATTTTCATTTTGTAAATAACTTCCAAACGACCTTCAGTTCAATAAATTTATATCAGGGTTCTCAATTTCTTTTATTTTTCATGGCGTAAAATAACTGTTACATAATTTATAGAATTAGGCGTAACTTTGCGGAGGTCCATAATACAAAAGTAATGAGAATATTATTTTGCTATAATCCGCGATAAAATGAAATATATGTAATGCTAAATGTAGAGTGGCCAGATAGAGTGTGTGAAATGTGCGACAAAATCGCAAAGGCTTTGCAATTTTGTCGTGGAGTCTACCTCCTGACGATGCTTCGGTTACGGGGCGAAACAATTGTTGAGTTTGTGGTTGTGAATGTGTGCAGTGCTTGTTTATTGTTGTGCCATCGGTGTCGGGTAGTGAATGAGTTCTTACAAATTCTGCATGTATCAGGTATGAGAATGAATAGTACACTCTACATTTAGCGTTACATATATTTTCTTTTATCGCGGATTATAGCAAAATAATATTCTCATTACTTCTGAACTGTCTTACAAATAATCTACTGTAAGCAGCTATAGCGATGTGTTTACGTTCAAATATCTTTAATATATAAATGAGTTAATCTTGTATCTCTCTCTCTATATATATATATATATATATATATATATATGTGTGGGATTGTAAGTTTGAACGCAGCGGAGAGCAAGTGAGAAGTATGTATGAATGACAGAGTGAAAGGATTAGGTGACGTATGGATGGTTTTAGTTTGGAGTCTGTAGTCTATAGTCATAAGCCGAACGACGTAACGACGCTAACGTGTTTTCAGTGCTCTGTAATAATTTTAACCCCTAGTCTAAGTGTTTGTCAAAAATCTTTGAATAAAGAAATAATACCATTGCAGAAGAATTTTAATAATCCCACACACACATATATATATATATATATATATATATATATATATATATATATATATATATATATATATATATATATATATATATATATATATATATATATATATGTGTGTGTTGCGGCTTGTCCTGCATGTATCTGGTATGTGATTGTTAGTTGCTTCATACGCTTAGCATTGCATGTAATCTCTTAACAAGCCCGAATTACAGCAAAATAATTTTATTGTAACTTCTGTACTATGGAGCTGCGCAAAGTAACGCCTGCTTCTATAATTGAAAATATATTAATTTCCTTTCATTTTTTGGAAAAAATACAAATATTCTAAGTTAAACGGGATATTAATGGTTGAGTTAATAATGAAAGCAAAAGCGTTGAAAGTATCAAATCGCGCGGATGATAAGGGGGGCTGTGTAGCGGTTGTAACTGTTAAATTGCTTTGGTGTTGGTCCAAAAGCGAAGCTCAAATATGACGGAATTAGTATAGCTGGAAATGACAAAATGTACATTAAAATTTTTTTTTTTTTTGCTAAAGAATGAAATAACGACTCACACAATAATAATGAAGCTATGATAACCCAGCGGTGACTCTTTCGAGGGAATCACGAGTTCAAACCCCGGCCAGGCGTTAATGAGTTTTCTATTCAAATTCAAATTCAAATTATTCTTTATTCAAATAAACTTGTACACAAGTGCTTTTGAATCGTCAATTCTACAGCTGGTTCGGAAAGCTGTTTCTACTGAGAAGAGCCAGCAAGAAACGCGGCGGTTGCTCTTTTCAATATAATACTTATAACTAGTTACATTAAGTCATTATCCACGTATTCTTATCATCTAAATAATCCTCAAGGCTATAGTAGGCTTTTTGTACCAGCCTCTCTTTAAAAGTGTTTTTAAACTGCTGTAATGGCAAAGATTTGTTGGTTCTTCGTGCCTGGTTCTATACATATATGTATTTAAGTAGCTATTTAAAATTATATTAAGTATATATTCACCAGTTGTCTGTGTACCACAACACAAGTATTAAGTTACTTGCTTTGAGGACAGACGGCCGTGTGTATAAGTGTCCCATATATTTATTTATTTATTTATTAAAAGAAAATATAAGTCGTAAAAGCAAAAACAGATAAACTTTTGGATTTGTAATGTATGGATTTATTAATCATCATCATCTTCCTGCCCTTATCCCACCCTAAGTGGGGTCGGCACAACATGTTATAAACATGTTGTCACATGATTTGGCTACTTATTTTACGACCGGCCGCCTGCCTGACATCAACTTACATTAGTCGACTTTTGCGACACCTCGATAAGAAAGGGGGTGGTCTATTCTACTTAACCGGATACCACACGGTGAGTCACTTACCTTAGTCGCCTTTTACGACACCTCGGGAAGAAATGAGGGTGGTCTATTCTACTCAGCCGGATACCATAAGGCGGGTCGACTTACCTTTGTCGCCTTTAACGGCACCTCGGTATGAAAAGAGGGTGGAACTATTCTATTCAGCCGGACACCACACGGCGAGTATGGATTTATTAATGTTAAAAAAAATAAAAAATAAACCGGCAGTGAGGTATAAAATTGAATAAAACAATCAAAGTTCACCCCACCTGTCTTGTTAAGTGACAAGTATACCTACCGTAAAGTTCAACCTCTATTTTGTAAAGTGTCACGTGACATACTTTTCAATCTCTCTGTTTTGGTTGTTCACCATAAAGTAAAATTTAGTTGTCAATTAATTATTTGTAACTAAGTAATTTAATTAATTAATTTTAATTAAGGAAAAGTAATAATAAAATTACTTTGCTATAATCCGCGATGAAGTAAAATAGAATATATATATAATGCTAAATGTAGAGTGGACAATCCGTTTTCATACCTGATACATGCAGGATTCGTAAAAAAAACATGCACAAACCTCCACCACCGCCACCACAATGCACAAGCACTACATACGTTCACTATCACAAACTCGACAATCGCCCCACAACCGAAGCATCATCAGGAGAAAATCGCAAAGCCTTTGCGAGTGCCGCAAATTAACGCCTAATTCTATAAATGTATAAATTATTTAATTAAGTAATTGTAAATTTGATGTATTTTTCGTGACATGAGTGAACAAATCATAGAAAATATTCAATATTAAAAGTTTAGCTTACGTCATGAGTACATGTCAAAAAGGCAAAAAAATCCAACCTTTATTTGATTTTATTGACTTTATTTGATAGAGGTTGTTAAATTTGTAAGTCCTTTCTAGTAAATCTGTAACTCCGTGTACATTTAGATGTGACCGCTAAATAGCCCGTTAGTGGTGCGGCCAAACGCAGCATACGGCAGCTTTATTTATGACCACCCAATAAACACTGCAGCTTAATCTATTATGTGTTTGCTTTGTCATTTTTAAGGCATTAGCTTAGATAATACGATACATTTTTCAATATTTTCTTTTAACAGAATTTATGATAGAACTATTTTCATTTACATGCCGTGGTAACCTATAATTAAGACTACATTTAATTGAATAGTTTGTAGAGTATTTTATAGTATTAATAATGTAAGTCTTGTTGGTTAACCTAATAAATAAAAATAAAATAAATTAAAAATAATCCACGTTTGTTAAGGAAAAACTCCTGAATCTACTGATTATTTAAAAACTTTAGCTAGGTTTAGTTAGGTTAGGTTAGGTTAGATGTGGATTGGCGGAGAGTAGCTCAGGTAGAGCTCCTCCGCCAATGGAGGCGGCGGCTGGAATCGCCCAGTGCGGGATTCTGGAAAATTTCAGCCATCCAGCCTATTCTCCAGGGCTGAGTCGCCAGGAGGCGTGGGGTCCTCACCTACCGCCTGACTCAGATCCTTTCCGGACATGGCTGTTTCGGGAGGTATCTGTGGAGGGTGGCCCGGTGCGAAGCGACCGGTGAGTGCCACGAGTGCGGCGCCGAGTTTGATACGGCGTTGCACACGCTCGCAGACTGCCCAGCTTGGGTGGTTCAGCGGGCGGAACTTGTGGCACAGGTGGGGCACGATCTCTCCCTGCCCACCGTGGTTCGTGCCATGGTGGACAGGGAGGAATCGTGGGCAGCGATGGCCTCCTTCTGCGAGGACGTTATGTCGCGGAAGGAGGCGGCGGAGCGGATCCAGGAAGTCGAGTCTTTGGATCCAATCCGTCGCAGGCGAGTGGGGTGCAGGCGACTCGCCGAAGTCCGTCGCATGCCGCCCTAACGGGGACCTGCGGGCGGTCCGAACGGGGTTCATCGGACGCTCGCTTGAGTTAGTTCCCCGAGGCGGTCGATGCATCTGGTGCTTCCGATGCATCGTCTAGCGGAGTGAGGGCCTAGTCTAGAGAGGCCCCGACTCAGAGGTGGCGCACTCTGGGGTTCAGAGTTGCTGCTGGCGGGGATGGGGGTAATGTGTACAACGGTACCCTGTCCCCGCCCCGTTATGGGTCGTCCCCGTCGGGCGGTGACGACCCATAATGACCCCCAAAAAAATCTTATGTATCTTCTTATCGAGGTGTCATAAAAGGCAACTAAGATAAGTTGACCCGCCGTGTGGTATCCGGCTGTGTAGAATAAACCACCCTCATTTTTAACCGAGGTATCGCAAAATGCAACTAAGGTAAGTTAACCCGCCGTGTGATATCCAACTAAATAGAATAGACCACCTTCTTTCTTACCGAAGCGCCGTAAAGTACAACTAAGGTAAGTTAACGTCAATCAGAGGTCGTAAAATACGTAGCCCAATCATGTGACAACATGTTGTGCCCAGCCCACTTATTGCCTGTTTCACAAGTTACCAATAAACTGTCAGTTAGCTTAGTCGGAACATATCTGACACATATCTCGGAATTTTGCGTTTCTCAGGTTTCTGATAGGCTTATTCATCACTTAAAGTCCCTAATAAGTTAACAGGTAGATCATGTGGCTGCTATTTTTTTTATCTGCTGTATAGCAAATACCTATTTCAAAATGGCCGCACTATTTTTAAAATATTTCACTTTTTAGAGACATTTATCTGCTACTTAGTTTATTTTTGAAGCTGTGGTAGCCCAGTGGTAACACCGTACGCCTCTTTCGAGGAGGTCAAGGGTTCAGACCCCGGGCAGACAAAAATGAGTTTTCTAGTAAAACTTATGTCTGATTGATAATTGCAATTTATCACACGCCTTTCGGTGAAGGAAAACATCGTGAGGAAACCTGCATATCTCTAGACAATCTGGGGTTATGTGTAACCTAACAATCCGCATTGAAGCAGCGTGGTAGGTCTTAGCTCCAATCCTTCTCTCCAAAAAAAAAACGGAGAGACGAGGCCTATGCCCAGCAGTGGGATAGTAACAGGCCGTTACTTACTTAGTTTATTTGTCTATTATATACTTGTAAAACAGGTCCTTAGAGTGGGATAAGAGGAGGAGAAACATGAATGAAAATGTATGGAAATTCAGTATTCGCATAATAGGCCACTTTGAGCATGACACTGGTCGCTTTGTCGCTGACATTTCGCGTCAGTCAGTGAATTTGAAAAGCAGATATTACGGCAATTCAAACTGGCAATAGGCTTTTAGGTAATACGTCGGATAATTGGTTTATTCTGAACTATCCATACAGATTTTCATGTCGCAAATATTCGTGTTGGACTCTGAGAACACCAAATATGAATTCAACGAAGTATCTAACTATAAAGCCATGAAATGATATTTGTTATGGCATTAAAGTTATCTTATAAATCCTTATTCTACCCTACTAATATTATAAATGCGAAAGTTTGTGAGTATTGATGTTTGATTGTTACTCTTTCACACGCCGTGTGGTATCTGGCTGAATAGAATAGTACCACCCTCTTTTCTTACCGAGGTGTCGTAAAAGGCGACTAAGGTAAGTCGACCCGCCGTTTGGTATCCGGCTGAGTAGAATAGACCAACCTCATTTCTTACCGAGGTGTCGTAAAAGGCGACTAACGTAAGTTGACCCACCGTGTGGTATCCGGTTTAGTAGAATAGACCACCCTCATTCTTACCGAGGTGTCGTAAAATACGACAGAGGTAAGTTGACGTCAGGCAGGCGGCCGGTCGTAAAAACGCAGCCAAATCATGTAACAGTGTGTTTATAACATGTTGTGCCGACCTCACTTATAGTGGGATAAGGGCAGGAGGATGATGATGATTGTTACTCTTTCATGGCGAATCCGCTGAACCAATATCGATGAAATGTGGCACAATTATTCCTTGTTCGCCGGGATAACATATAAGATTTAAATCCTTTTAATTCTACAGGAATGGGATGACATTGAAAACCGCCATCTATAAAGAATTACAGAAGCTACTTATTTATCCCAAGACTACAGTCCACGCGAAGTTGCGGGTAAAAGCTAGTCTTTAGTATTCAAATAAGCTAATCTAGTATACATATATATAAATATATATTCTGAATTTCGGAATCGGCTTCATATTCTGAATTTCGGAAACGGCTTCAACGATTTTCATGAAACTTAGTAAGTAGAGGGTTTTGGGGGCAATAAATCGATGTAGCTAGGTTTAATTTAAAAAAATTGTCGTTTTACCGCTGTTTTGACACTGAAAACATGGTAAAATATAAAATAGAATGCAAAGGTTATTTTAGCTGTCATTTGTAAAGTTGTAGCTCAGGGGCAACGAGCGGATTAATGAAGTGGAAATACCCAGGATAGTGTCATATACCAGCTTGTCTCGGATAAAACTTCATCAAAATTGTAAAAAAAATACTTATTAAAACTTACTTCCATAATCTAAACGTGCAAAACTGTCGAATTCGTTCACTTGAATGAAACTTGAAACGTTCCGAATTCCAATTTTCGCGTAAAATAGACCACTTTTAAATCGACTTAGCGCTTTGCTTTTGACATTTAACGTCAATCACAGTGAATTGTGATATTATGGGAATTTAGACAGGATTTAGAGGGAATTTTTGATATTGTGAAGTTAATACATTGTGCACGATTCAAATGAAACCGAGAACTTAATAATGTAAATAATGTAAAGACAGGCGTAATTTTACAGAATTTCATAGTACAGAAGTTATTTATTTATTTCTTTTTATACATATAGTTAGAAAAGAGAAAGAAAAATTAAAAAACACGTGTAAAGGCATATTATCCCTAAAAGGGATTTCTTCCAGTCAAACTTTGGAAAAGGACAAGAATTGAATAAGAAAGAGATTACTGGTAATGTTTGCGCTTGCGTTTAGCCTTTATAGGAGGCTTCGTTTGGTTAATTAAAACACTGGACAATACTGTGAACTATTATAATTGATTGCAAGTTAAAAGGAGTACAATGATAGCGTTACAAAACTTGAATGAATGTATAATGACAATTGACAATTGGTTTGAATGTATAACGTCGTATGTGACGTATGAGTGCAGCATAGACGTGCCACCCACACGTCCATGATTGGCATATATCATCCGTATGGCCACAGATGATTATACGCCGCAACAGGTAATATAGAAAATAAGAAAAAGTTTATATAAATTTAACTATATAATCTAGATAGTATTATTTTATGATAATCAACGCATAAGACATCTTTAATATTTTAATTTAAATGAGTTAATATTGTATGTTATATATGTAATATCTGGGTGACCGAGCTTTGCTCGGGATTTTTTTACAAAAAAAATTAGAAACTTAAGAAAAAACAATTATTTAGTTGGGGATCGATCCTTGGCATTCACATTACTCGAGGCTGCCCGATACCCGAAAAGGCTACGCCGACTTGACAGTTGATGGCGAAATTCAATTCAATATAAATGTTAGTTTTTTTTAATGCCCAAAAACAGGGATAAAACAATATTTTTTTTACATAAAACCTAGCTACATCAATTTTTCTCACCCAAAACCTCCTACATGCTGAATTTCAGGAAAACTGTTGGAGCCGTTTTCGAGATTCGGAAAATATATATATATACAAGATTAACTCATTTAAATATAAAGATATATATAGTTATATATGTAGGGTTTGGGGTAGGGGGGTTTGGGGAAGAAAAAATTATCTAGCTAGGTTTTATTTAAAAAAGTCGCTTTATCCCTGTTTTCGGGCATTAAAAAAATACTAAAATTTATATTGAATATATAAAACACATTTTTTGTCGTTTTGCCGTTAATTGTCAAGTCAGGGTAGCTTATTCGGGGAACGGGCGGTCGCGAGAAATGAAAATACCTAGGATCGAGCCCCACCTACCCTGTTATTTTTTTCTTTTTTTTTTGGAGTTTCTTTTTTTTATTTTGCATAAAATTACCGAGCAAGGCTTGATCAAATTCAAATTCATTGATCAAATTTATTTGCTGTTTTAGCAGCATTAGGTAATACAAATTCTATCCATTTTGTTTTATTTGAGTTCAGTACTAAATTATTTTGTCTGAACCAATGAGCAGCCTGCGACAAACCACTGTTTACTTCGTCAAATTTGTCGTCATTTCTATTTATTTTAAATATCAAAGATGTGTCATCAGCAAACAGTACAATATCGCATATACTCTGAATAAAATACGGTAAATCATTTATATATACTAAAAACAGAAAAGGACCAAGGATTGAACCTTGAGGCACACCCATAACTAAGGCCGATCCAGATGACTGCACATCATTAATGCACACTCTTTGAATTCGGCTTTGAATTCAACCTGGTACTGTTAATAAACGCTCAAGCATCTTGTAAATAAACATCCTACCTGATTCAACACTTGAAACGGACGGTGTGTTCACAAATTAAAATCCTCAAGAACTGACGGAGCCCTGATGAACTTCATTAAGGTGATGCAATAAACTTTAGTATAGCTTGGATGAGATTTATTTAGCTCGCTCCTTAGATATAATTTGTATAATTTAACCCTAGTTTCCGCCGTGTGGTATCCGGCTGAGTAGAATAGATCACTCGCATTTCTTACCGAGATGTCGTAAAAGACGACAAAGGTAAGTTGAACCGCGCGCCGTGTGGTATCCGGCTGAGTAGAATTAACCACCATAATTTCTTACCAAGGTGTCGTAAAAGTCGACTTAAGTAAGTTGACCCGCCGTGGGGTATCCGGCTGAGTAAAATAAACCACTCTCATTTCTTAACGAGATGTCGTAAAAGGTGACTAAGGAAAGTTGAACCCCCGTGTGGTATCCGGTTGAGTAGAATAAAACACTCTCATTTCTTACCGAGGTGTCGTAAAAGGCGACTAAGGTAAATTGACCCACCGTGTGGTATCCGGTTGAGTAGAATAAAACACTCTCATTTCTTACCGAGGAGTTGTAAAAGGCGACTAAGATTAGAATTAGAGGACAGACTTTTGACATAACAACTCAGTATAGATATTAGATTCGTTGCCAGTATTAGAACCTAGAGAGAAAAGAGCGTCCAAAACTTTATAATGGAGTCCTGAATCTCTACAAAGAAAATCTTTAACGATCATAATAAATAAGCAAAAAATTTCGCTCGTCAGCCATCAGAAAATTGAAATAAAACGTTATAATGAAAAGGAAATTCGTCGATGTCTGTCTGAAGGCGGGCACAAATTCATTTTTCTCGCTGCGGCGGGCGGGAATCTAATTTGCCGCCGTATTCCGCATCCGGAAGCGGACCTGACGATGCGGTTGTTTATTAACAATCGTTATTCAGCAATTTATATACCGGAATCGGAAATAGTCAAATTAAATTAGCTATTTCTTAAGTTATTCACTGTTATAGAAGAATATAATTTTCTATTCTATTCTATATGTTACACAAAATAAGTGTGGTATTCTACTGAGAAGAAAATACCACTCTCATTTCTTACCAAGGTGTCTTAAAAGGCTACTAAGGTAAGTTGACAGACAATGGTATCCGGCTGAGTAGAGAAGATTACCCTATATATTTCGTACCGAGGTATCGTAAAAGGCGACTAAAGTAAGTTGACAGACAATGTGGTATCCGGCTGAGTAGAATTGACTACCCTAATTTCTTACCGAGGCGTCGTTAACGACTACTAAGGTAAGTTGACAGACAATGGTATCCGGTTGAGTAGATTAGATCACACTTATTTCTTATCGAGGTATCATAAAAGTCAACTAATGCAAGTTGACCAGCCGTGTGGTATTCAGCTGAGTAGAATAGACCACCCTCATTTCTTAATGATGTATCGTTAAAGACGATTTAGCTAAGTTGACTCGCCATGTACAAAATTGCAAAGCTTTTCCGTTTTGTTGTGGAGTCTATCAATGATGCTTCGGATACGAGGATTAAATACTTGATATTGTGGTAGTGAATGTGTGCAGTGTTAGTTTCATAATGTGGCGGTTTTGGTAGATTATAATACATGCCGTTTACTTATCCAGCATGCATAAAGCGTGAGGGTACACTTTACTTTTGCATGAAATAGATTTTCAAATTTAGAATTTTTAAAATACTATTTTTAAACATTTAAACATAGAATTCCTAATCTACCATATAAATACAAACAGTTGAACTTTATAAGAAATCGTCTGTCTAGACTTTTAACGTTAAAACGTGACCTGAGAGACATCTTTTGGCCGTGGAACTATACTAAAATTACGTGTATTAAATTTAGTTCCACCCCTATTGCGGTGTTATACTTGAGCGAGTAATGTTTGGTATAAGTAAATCATCAATGTATAACGTGTAATGTGCAAATATGATTTATTAGGTTTTCATAGTGAAAACGGCTCATGGAAGACAGGAAACGGCAGTCACGAAGGCTCAACCTAAAGCTAAAAAAGGCGACTAAGTACCTTAGTCGCCTTTTACGACACCTCGGTAAGAAATGAGGGTGGTCTATTCTACTCAGCCGGATACCACACGGCGGGTCGTCTTACCTTAGTCGCCTTTTACGACACCTCGGTAAGAAAAGAGGGTGGTACTATTCTATTCAGCCGGATACCACACGGCGTTACAGAAGTATAGATAAATTAAGAAAAAAAAATAATAATTGCACCTTATTTATTATACCACAAAGGTATCTAAAGTCTGTCTATAAAAAAAATTGATCTGCAAAAAAATCTTTGATTGTTTTATTACCGTGATAAAAAAGTTTAAGTTAATTTCTGCTGGAGCAATATTAATTAAATTGGGCACAAACGAAATATATTTGTATACGTGGCTAACATATAGCATGCAAAAACTTCTATTGTTGTTTGGGAATATTTAAAAAATCAAAGTACATACTCAAGGTTATTTTTTAAGCTTAAATTGACACAAACAAAGTTGCGGGTCAATTTTATCGTGTAAAAATATTATTAATTTTCTTGAAATCATACTGTAAGCAATACTTTCAATAGCAATTTCCGGATTACGATATAATTTCGTTATTCATTAACTGTTATTACAAAAAATATTTTGTGACGGCCGAAAAATTTGTATCGTTGATATTGACACTTCGAGTATATTATATACTAGCTTTTACCCAAAACTTAGTTAGCATGGACTATCGACACTTGATAGTTTGAAAATAGATGACGCTTGTCATCCTATTCATGTACATTTAATAGGATTTCTATAGCCCTTATATTACTAATGTGTGTAAGGAACAATTGTGCAAAATTTCATCGATATTTGTTCAGCGAATTCGCCGTGAAAGAGTAACAAACATACATCCATGCAAACTTTCCCATTTATAATATTAGTAGGATTCCAGAAGTATGGTAACCCTAATATAAAACCCTTTGCCGGCAATTTCACGTAGTAAGAGCAAAATGTAAGAACATTGAACCTCTGGTATAACTTCATTAGGAATTATGATGCAATTCAAGAACAGTTTTCTCAATAGATTAAACGTAGATAAAAAATCATAACCGCAAAAGTCTATAACGAGCTAATATATACGATTAAAAAATCGACTTTGCTGTTAAAATTCCTTCAGTTGTTAACAACAATAATACAGAAATTGTTGATACTTTCTGTGCTTTAGGATCGTCAACTCTATTGCTGGTTCGAAAAGCTGTTCTTACTGAGAAGAACCGGCAAGAAACTCGGTGGTTGCTCTTTTAAAAATATAATTCTTATTACTAGTTACATTTAGTCATAACTATCTTGTACAGGGTCGAAGAGTAGCTATATCCACACATTCTTATCTTTTAAGTAATTCTCAACAGTATAGTAGGCTTTCTGAATCAGCCTCTTTTTAACAGTGTTTTTAAACTCCTGTTATGGCAAAGCTCAAATTGATTGCGGAATTTTATTATAGAATCTTATACCAAAACCAACAATTTACATACTTTTACAAGGCGCAAAGCAGGAGCCGGAAGCTTGTGTCCCTACTTTGTCTATTACACACATCACCTATCATTTACAAAAGTAATGTCAATATTATTTTGCTATAATCCGCGATAAAAGAAAATATGTGTAATAGTAACGAATAGTACACTCTACATTTAGCATCATTTTCCTGCCCTTATCCCACTTTAAGTGGGGTCGGCACAACATGTTATAAACATGCTGTCACATGATTTGGCTGCGTTTTTACGACCGGCCGCCTGCCTGACGTCAACTTAAAAAAAACCGACCGAGGTGTCGTAAAATACGACACCTCGGTAAGAAAGAGGGTGGTCTATTCTACTAAACCGGATACCACACGGTGGGTCAACTTACCTTAGTCGCCTTTTACGACACCTCGGTAAGAAAAGAGGGTGGTACTATTCTATTCAGCCGGATACCACACGGCGTAACACACTCTACATTTAGCATTACACATATTTTCTTTTATCGCGGATTATAGCAAAATTATATTCACATTACTTTTGTATTATGGACCTCCGCAAAGTAACGCCAAATTCTATAAACCAATCATTTAATAAAACTTTATATTTTTATGTGCAAAAATTAAATTGCTTAAAATATACTGTGAAGCATATGTAAGAATACCAATTACCTTAAACTTGTCTCGCAGGGAATCCCGCGGGCTTAATTTTTAATTTGTAAATACCACGTATGGCAATTTTTTTGTAATACAAAAAAATTTCATTTTCTATAATAGATAGAGAAACTTACCTATTAATAATACTAGTAAGGTTAAGAAGAAAGTCTAAAGGAGTTTTAATATGAAAGAGAATGAAATAGCTAGATTAAAGCTTAATAGAAATATTACAAAATTGATTGACTCTACAAAGTGAGCGATAATCAAAAACTAATTAAGTTTCCCGGTGTCGGGCGGCAAAAAACTCATTATCCGAGACCTAGATAACTTTGATAAATAAAAGAGTGTCCCATAAAAGAGGGACGTCTTACAAAGATACTTTTAAAAGTTTCTGTTTTTTTATCTCAGACGGCAGTTTGCGCGGCTGATTTTTGCTTTCAACTCGTATTTATAACTATTTAATGTAAATACGAAACTCATTATAAGGAACCTTGCTAACTTTGATTTGTTTTCTTTAGTATAAAAATACTTTTAATTATGAATGAATAGGTATAAATATCAAAAGGAGGTTGATGCAGCAAAACTGCACTATTGAGGATTACATAAATGATAAAAATGTGCGGATTTAGCTACACTTTGACCTTTCACAAGATAGCAAAGACAAAATGTAACTAGTTATAAGAATTTTATTTTCAAAGACCGCCGAGTTTTTTTGTCTCTTCTCGTTAGAAGTAACTTTTTGAATCAAACGATGTTCACAATTCCATTTAAGACTATATAGGCGGTTTTGTCTTAGCCATGTGGTATCCGGCTGAGTAGAATAGACCACCCTCATTTCTTACCGAGGTGTCGTAAAAGACGACTAAGGTAAGTTGACCCACCGTGTGGTATCCGATTGAGTAAAATAGACCACCCTCTTTCTTACCGAGGAGTCGTAAAATACGATTAAGGTAAGTTGACGTCAGGCAGGCGGCCGGTCGTAAAATACGTAGCCAAATCATATGACAACATGTTTGTAGCGTGTTGTGCTGACCCCACTTAGAGTGGGATAAGGGCAGGAGGATGATGAAAATGCTTTTAATTATGACTACTTAAGTCAAGTTTTGCTACTGTGTTTATTTTGTGATAAAAATTCTATTAACATTTATACGTTATAATAATATTTATATTATACGTTTCTTATAACACCTGATAGACAAATAGCGTACAAAACACCACCCTAATTTCTTACTGAGGTGTTGTAAAAGGCGACTAAGGTAAGTGACCCGCCTCGCCGTGTGAAACCCTGCGGTGGAAGAAGAATGATATCCATATAAAATGCAGTATGTCAAAATAATACTGACTGACAGTATTTAATATTGGAATAGGTAATTTAGAATATTAATTAAAAGTAAATTTTTCTTTGAATATCTATTCATTAATCATTATATTCCCCGTATTCCACTCTAAGTGTAGTCGGCACATGTTTTAAGCATTTTGTTACGTTTTGGCTAGTTGTTTTACGACAGGTACGACTGGTTATTTTACATTGCGTTACTTCAACTTACCTTAGACGCTTTTTGCGTCACATCAGTAAGAAAGAGGGTAGTCTATACTATTAAGCCGGATACCACACGGCGGTGTACTTAGCCTAGCTGCCTTTTACGACTCTTAGAAAGTTATGGTGTTCTTTTGTACTCAGCTGGATACTACACGTGGGGTCAACTTATCCTGTCCAACGGTTTTCCTGAAATTCAGCATGTAGTGGTTTTTGAAGGAGAAAAATAGATCTAGCTAGGTTTTATTTAAAAAAAATCTTTTATCCCTGTTTTGGGCATTAAAAATATTATTACTTATAGTGAATTAAATTTTTGCAATTGACTGTCATGTTAGCGTAGCTTATTCGGGGAACGGGTGGTCGCGAGAAACGAAAATACCTAGGATCGAGCCCCACCTGCCCAATCATTTTTTATTTTTTTTTATTTTGAAAAAATTTACCGAGCAAGGCGCGGTCAGATATTTATAATAGTATGTCAAAATAATACTATACATTGTAACAGTATTTAATATTGGATATTGGTAAGTTTTCTAACTTACTTTATGTTATTGATTAAAAGGAAATTTTTTTTGAATTCCTATTCATTAATATCAAAGTATTTTACGGGTGATTGTCAATTACATGTAACGGCTTGCCTTTGAGGGTCTAAATGCGATGGTTATTCAGCACGCGTTTTGTCCTCGAGACAGTGTAGAAAACGTGACCTCGTCGCCCTCGGCGAAGACGTGTGTATACTTGTTTTATTGGCGAACGTAATATGATCGTTCTGTTAGTAAAGGACACTTTTGTGTTTTAAATTTCTCTTGGGTTTAGTTATGTTGCGTAACGAATCCAGGTGCGTCCTTGAATCCTTGAATAATTATCGTCATTACTATCCCCCTGCCCTTATCCCACTCCAAATGGGGTCGGCATAATACTTAGCCAATATTTTACGACTGGCTGCCTGCCTGACGTCAACTTCCCTTAGTAGTATTTTACGACACCACGGTAAGAATTGAGGGGGTCTATTTTACTGAACCGAATACCACACGGTGCGTCAACTTACCTTGGATGCCTTTACGACACTTAGGTAAAAAAATATGGTAATCTTTTGTAGTCAGCCGGATACTGCAAGGCTGTTAATTTACTTTAGTCGCCTTTTACGACACCTAGGTAAAAAGTTTTAGTCGTCTTTTGTACTCAGCCGGATACTACAAGGCGGTGACATATTAAATTAGCATATCATAATATTGTGACATAATATATAGCAGTGTGACAGTTTCTAATATTGGATATTGGTAAGTTAGAATATTGATTTAAAGTAAGCTTTTCTTTGAATTTCAATTCATTAATGTCAAAGTATTTTACGGGTGATTGTCAATTACATGTAACGGCTTGCCTTTGAGAGTCTAAATGCGATAGTTATTCAGCACGCGTTTTGTCCTCGAGACATTGTAGAAAACGTGACCTCGTCTCCCTCGGTGAAGACATGTGTATACTTGTTTGTATTGGCGATCGTAATATGATCGTTTTCTTAGTAAAGGACACTTTTGTGTTGTAAATTTCTCTTGGGTTTAGTTATGTTGCGTAACGAATCCAGGCGCGTCCTTGAATCCTTGCATAATTGTCCTTGAATAATTATCGTCATTACTATCCCCCTGCCCTTATCATACTCTTAGTGGGGTCGGCACAATATGTTATAAACATGCATCAAACATCCGGCTGAGTAGATTAGTACCACCTAATTTCTGACTGGGGTGTCGTAAAAAGCGACTAAGGCAAGTTGAACCGCCATATGGTATCCGGCTGAGTAGAATAGACTACCCTCATTTCTTACCGAGGTATCGTAAAAGGCGACTAAGATAAGTTGACCCGCCCCGATTGTATGCGGCAGAGTAGAATAGTCCAACCTCATTTCTTATCAAGCTGTCGTAAAAGGCGATTAATGTGAGTTGACCTGCCGTGTAGTATCCGACTAAATAGAATGCCAAATATAGACGAAAAACGGAAGACCAACCTTATTTTATTTTATCATACTGCCCTTATCACACTCTAGGAAGAGTCGCACAACATGCTATAATATGTTGTAACACGATATGGCTAGTTATTTTATTACTGACCACCTGCCTGACGTCAACCTACCTTAGTTGTATTTTACGACGCCTCGGTAAAAGAGTCTCTCTTTTAGCTAGGTTGGGTAGTTCATGTTTGTAATATAGCAGTTTTTTTTAATTTTATCACAAACATATACTGACAGAGAGATTCGACAGCTTTGTTTTATTAATACATAAGTATGACGTTAAGTTTGTTTATAAAGATCATATCTTTTAAAGCATTTTTCAGTGCGAAAAGCGAAAAGCATTGTGCTCCGCCTCCGATACAATAATTCAGCTGTTCCGTAAGCCTCTTAGCACATTGACTACGATTAGAAAGCGCGACTGTCACTGAGACATGTCCTAACTACTGTTACAACATTTTTTTTTTCCCGATTTTAAGTGGGTCGCTGTATTTTTTATTTGGCCCACTGCTGAGAAACGCCCCATTTGGTCAAACTCATCCAGGTCAAGGGTGGTGGCTTCCGCGATTGGATACGTCCACCGCCACCCTGCCTGTTCGCTTAACTTTGTACACTGTATCCTAAAACTAAAGATCTTAAACTAACTTTACTAACTTATAATTACCGCTAAAATAACAAACACAAGTGGGTCTCATAATTAAACATTTAACACAAATAGGTGACGTAAACTTATTAATTTAGCAATATAAAAAGAAGAGTATAACATAAAACAACAAAATATATACATGCAAAATCACGCTTAATTCAATTACTTATATACTCCTTATCCTATCCTTATCCTTATCCTTATCCTTATCCTTATCCTTATCCTTATATCTTTATATTTAAATGAGTTAATCTTGTATATATATATATTTTCCGAATCTCGGAAACGGCTCCAACGATTTTCCTGAAATTCAACATGTAGGAGGTTTTGGGGGAGAAAAATTGATCTAGCTAGGTTTTATGTAAAAAAAAATTTGTTTTATCCTTGTTTTTGGGCATTAAAAAACACTAACATTTATATTGAATTGAATTTTCGCCATTAGCTGTCAAGTCGACGTAGCTTATTCGAGTAACGGGCAGCCTCGAGAAATTTGAATACTAAGGATCGATCCCCAACTAAATAATTGTTTTTTCTTTTTTTTAAAGTTTTTTTTTGTAAAAAATTACCGAGCGAAGCTCGGTCACCCAGATATTAACATTATATAGGCATCTTAATATTATTAAGTATACCGAGGGGGGGTGAACAAATATTAATGTTTGTGCTGTAAGGTGCCGGGGCGAGAGGAGTTCTTGTTAGTGTTGTGGATTTGTTAGGTTAGTGTCACTTGTGTTGTACTTACGGGATAAAGTGTAATGTATTTGTAATGTATTTGTGAGATGGATAGTTTTTGTGTATAATGGTGTTAAGTGTTGTTGAATCGTTTACTATTACAACATGTTTTTAATACAACTTCCTTCATAATATGAAAAACCAATGTGGCTGTCATTATATGTCATTGAGTTGCGAGAGAGTAAATGGGTTGAATTTGGGAAGATTGCTTTTTATTTATTGAATAAGAATAAAGTAGAAATCGTCGTCTGTTATACTACTTTAGACTCAAACTAGAAACTCTTATGAGTTTTAAGTTAGTGTATTTGTATATTAAATAACTCTCATATATAATTTATAGAAGTAGGCGTTATTTTGCGGAGATCCATAATACAAAAGTAATGATAAAATTATTTTGCTACAATCCGCGGTGAAGTAAAATAGAAAATAAAAATAATGCTAAATTTAGAGTGGACAATCCGTTTTGATACCCGATACATGCAGGATTTGTAAAAAGCACATACACAAATCTCCACCATCGCCACCACAATACACAAGCACTACACACGTTCACTATCACAAACTCAACAATCGTTTCGCCCCGCAACCGAAGCATCATCAGAGATAACCACGACAAAATCGCAAAGCCTTTGCAATTTATTATTGTATTATGGATCTCCGCAAAAAAACGCCTAATTCTATAAATTATTTAACGACTCAAACTGTAGGTAAACTATAAAGATCCAAATAGAGTTAAGGGTCAATTGATTTGTAATTTTTCACAATACTAAATTACTTATATTCAATCTTTGGTATTGAAATTTTATAATTTAAAGAGACGTTATAAATTCTCTTGATTCGTCATATTTTAAAGAAATGGAAATTTAAAAGATCTTTATTTCATCGTAAGTAGAATAGACCCTCATTTCTTTCCGATGTGCCGTAAAAGGCAACTAAGGTAAGGCAACCCGCCGTGTGGGCTGAGTAAAATAGAGCACCGTCATTTTTTACCGACGACTAAGGTAAGTTGACATTAGACAGATGGCCAGTCGTAAAATAACTACCTAAGACATGTAAAAACATGTAGTGCAGACACTAATTAGAGTGGGATAAAGGCAGGAGGATGAAGATGGCTCTATATAATTAATAAGAACTGTGCTCGCTCGCGCGCAGTATCAGTATATTTAATTGAAATTTTTACATAAAAGTATATTAGTTATTGTGAGTTAACTATAAGAGATAGAGACATACTGTTACGGACTTTTTTGTGGTATTTTTATAGACCTACGACTCTTTGATACATTGCATTGGTGTACCTCTGTTGTTTCACGTAGCGCACGCGACTGCGCGAACTTTTTAACACAATATACATAAAACCGTAATGTTCTATTAGCCTAAACTGTTTGAAAAATTGCACTACCTTTTAGTAAAAACCATACAAAAATAGAACAATAAACAGACAGACAGCTTTTGGGGATTTTGTTTTATAATACTAATAGAAATAATGAATTAATTTACTGCAAAATTCAAAGAAACAGATTCAGTAACGCGTGTAAATATAAATACAATATTGATAAAGATATCATGTATGCTTGTGTCCGTCGCCCCTAAGGATATCGTACGTACTGCCATGGACAGGTCAGAGATAGTGGACAGAGCTTTTCGTCTGTCCGCACAAATACATTCAATCAAGCTTACAATAGCCTGAATTTCTGGCGCCCGCGTAGGTGTTTATCGGGTGGCACTCCCTTCACAGTTATAATACTAAAGGCAAGAGAATAACTTTGCTATAATCTGTGGAAAAGATATTATTTTTTTATCTATGCCTATAATCCTATATATTCAAAAAGTACCTTTCTAAAACCGCACAGTTTATATTTATGTAGGTGTAGATATTGTGCTAAAATTAATATAAAATAGTATTAGTATGACATTGGCAATTTTTTTTATAATCCAATAAAAATTTTATTGGCATATTTTTAATGGTATTGGAATAAAGTCATTCTGTTGCCCTCATCCCTATCTAGGATCGGCAGAATAGAATAGTACCACCCTCGTTTCTTACCGAGGTGTCGTAAAAGGCGACTAAGGTAAGTCGACCCGCCGTGTGGTATCCGGCTGAGTAGAATAGACCAACCTCATTTCTTACCGAGGTGTCGTAAAAGGCGACTAAGGTAAGTTGACCCGCCGTGTGGTATCCGGATGAGTAAAATAGACCAACCTCTTTCTTACCGAGGAGTCGTAAAATACGACTAAGGTAAGTTGATGTCAGCCTGCCTGACATCAACTTACCTTAGTCGTATTCGGCCGGTCGTAAAATACGTAGCCAAATCATATGACAACATGTTTGTAACATGTTGTGCCGACTCCACTTAGAGTGGGATAAGGGCAGGAGGATGATGAGTGTACGCCTTACATGAATAATATTTTAGATACTCGAAGTACTTGCGACCTACTTCATCATATTAAGCATTAAAATACTTTTTATTATATAATTTTGTCTGGTTTTTATATATTTTTTATTATATATGATACGCCGATAAGCTGTGGTAGCCCAGCGGTATCACCGCGCGCCTCTTTCGAGGAGGTCTAGGGTTCAAACCCCGAGCAGGCACCAATGAGTTTTCTAGTAAAACTTATGTGTCTAATTGATAATTGCAATTTATCACACGCTTTTCGGTGAAGGAAAACATCGTGAGGAAACCTGCATATCTCTAGAGAATTCTGGGGATATGTGTAACCTACCAATCCGCATTGGAGCAGCGTGGTAGGTCTTAGCTCCAATCCTTCTCTCCAAAAAAAAAAAAAAAAATAATAAAAAACGGAGAGAAGAGGCCTATGCCCAGCAGTGGGATAGTAACAGGCCGTTACTTACTTATGATACGCCGGTATATAAGTAATTTATAGAACTAGGCGTTACTTTGCGGAGTCTATAGTCCATAGATGAAAAGTAAGGAAAATATTATTACCTCAGATTATAGGAAAGTAGTGTCATTGTACCAAACTTCATTACTATTGGCTCACCAGATTAGCCATAAAAAGCTTAGCAGATAGAAGGATTAACGAAGAGGCTAATTTGTCCATTGCGTCGAAAGTATTTTAATTTACCTACAAGCAAATATAATTAACACTAGTAACCATAGAGATATATAGAGGTTAGGGCTAAATCCGTGGGGAGAGCGAGCGAAATAACCGAAAACAACAAGCAAGCGTAACAATTCATAGTTTACTAAACGTATCTTAAGTTTAATAGAATTTTGAGTTATCTTTAACCTTTAAATGAGTAAATTGTTATTTCTAATTGTCAATTTTTGATATTTATGCCGTGTGGTATCCGGCTGAATAGAATAGTACCACCCTCATTTCTTACCGAGGTGTCGTAAAAGGCGCCTAAGGTAACTCGACCCGCCGTGTGGTAACCGGCTGAGTAGAATAGATCAACCTCATTTTTTACCGAGGTGTCGTAAAAGGCGAGTAAGGTAAGTTAACCCACCGTTTGGTATTCAGTTTAGTAGAATAGACCACACTCTTTCTTACCGAGGTGTCGTAAAATACGACTGAGGTGGACGAAGGTAAGTTGAAGCAGGCAAATCACGTGACAGCATGTTTATAACATGTTGTGCCGAACCCACTTAGAGTGGGATAAGGGCAGGAAGATGGCGATGAATTTTTGATATTTTTGTACCATACCATACTATAAATTGTCTCACTTGATAGAGATCTTCGGGATAAGTTGACCTTTGTACACTTTTTTTATCAATATTGTTTTTACAACATTTTTTATGGTACATAAAGAAATAAATAAACCTTGTTTATAATATAAAGAATTTCAATTTCAGAAACAGTTAAACGATTTTCATGAAACTTTATATGTAGAGGGTTTCTTGTGCTATAAATTGATCTAGCTAGGTTTCATTTCAAAAAATCTCGTTTTATCCCTGTTGTCGGGCACTGAAAAAATGCTACAATATTGTTAGAAGACATAGGATAATTACGCTGTCACTTGCAAAGTTATAATAGCTGAGTTAGAAACGGATGGATTTAAAAAATGAAAATACCTCAGATCAAGTCTCAGATATCCCATTTTCTTTTTTTTATTCATCATCATCCTCCTGCCCTTATTCCACTCTAAGTAGGGTCGACACATGTTATAAATATGTTGTCACACGATTCGAGGTCGTAATTTACGACGTCGTATTTTATGACAACACGGTAAGAAAGAGAGTGGTCTATTGTACTTAACCGAGTACTAAACGGAGGGTGAATTTACCTTAGTCACCTTTTACGTCGCCTCGGTAAGAAATGAGGATGGTTTATTCTACTTAGCCGGATACCACACGACATGTGAACTTACCTTAGTCGCATTTTACGCCACATCGGAAAGAAATGAGCGTGGATATTACACAGCGGGTCAATTTACCTCAGTCACCTTTTACGAAACTTTGGTAAGAAATGAGAGATGTCTATTCTACTTAGCCGGATACTACATCACTTATTTTAGTATCTGATGAATAAATATATAATTGTTACGTGAATTTTGAGTATCTGGCTAATAAATATAATTTTTACGAGTATGAAGTAAGGTAAAAGGTAAGTGTACTAAAATGGAAACAAGTCACAAAGGTCATTCCTGATATTCAAGTCAGATATTCATAAAAGCTCCGCGCCACGGATAAACGACCTTGTCATTGACAATTCAATGAACAAAATTTAATTGGTGCGCAATTTCTGGAAAACAACTGGAATCGAAACCAATTATCGTCCCCACGGCTTTGGAAAGTTTGTAGCAGGTGCGAGTAACAGCACCGCTTAAGGCATGAGAGGTAGCGATTTGTCTTAATTGGATTTGGTATTTGATTTGTTTTTTAATTTTTACGATTTTAAGTGGGTCGCTACTGAATTTTTATTCGATACACTGCTGAAAGCTGTGTGTTGTAGTTGTGGTAGCCCAGCGGTATCAGCATGCGCCTCTTTCGAGAAGGTCTAGGGTTCAAACCCCGGGCAGGCACCAATGAGTTTTCTAGTAAAACTTATGTGTCTAATTGATAATTGCAATTTATCACACGCTTTTCGGTGAAGGAAAACATCGTGAGGAAACCTGCATATCTCTAGAGAAATCTGGAGATATGTGTAACCTACCAATCCGCATTGGAGCAGCATGGTAGGTCTTAGCTCCCATCCTTCTCTCCAAAAAAAAAAAAAAACGGAGAGAAGAGGCCTATGCCCAGCAGTGGGATAGTAACAGGCCGATACTTACTTACTTACTTTTTACACGCTTTTCGGGGAAGGAAAACATCGTGAGGAAAGCTGCATATGTCTAGAGAATTCTGGGGATATGTGTAACCTACCAATCCGCATTGGAGCAGCGTGGTAGGTCTTAGCTTCAATCCTTCTCTCCAAAAAAAAAAACGGAGAGAAGAGGCCTATGCCCAGCAGTGGGATAGTAACAAGCCGTTACTTAATGCTGAAAAACGCTCCATTTGGCCAAACTCTTCCAGGTCAAGGGTGGTGGCTTCCGCGATTCCACAAACAACATAAAACCCTTATAAGAAAGCTTAGAGCTACTCAGGGGCGATGTAGCGAGATATGCTCGGAGTGTCTCTACGTGATTAAATTAGAAAAGAGGAGATCCGTAGAAGAACCAAAGTCACCGATATAGCTCAGTGTGTCGGGTGCGGAGACTTTTTTCGATACTGATTTCCAAGCGGGCAAAGCCACTAACAGAGCTAGTTAAGGATAAATTAAAAGTTCGACTTAAAACCTATCTGCTTATATGAAATCACGGGCAGAGTAAATGTTTCCGCTATATCTTATGCATTAAGTCCAAAGGCATTTATCACTGTTAGGGAATAAATCACCATCGGTCCTGTTGATGGCTGTGTTCATTAGCTAACCAATGGTCTACCCGCACTTAAACGGAACCGTGTTCTACTCACGCCCCACTCGTCCTTTTAGCGGTAACATTAAGTGTTAGGTTGAGGTTATATTAATTAGCGACGCACCCGAGTTATGGTATGACGACCAATAATAGTATTTTATCATCATCTACCTTTTTTTTTTAAACAGGAAAAAACCCCTATGGGTACCGCCGCCCGACGGGGACAGGCGACGGTTACATCGGACTCGCACCGGCTATAATAACCTGTGTGCTCCATTACGCAGCTGGTGGCGGGGACAGGGTACCTATGAAGACATTGCCCCCATCCCCGCCAGCAGCAGCTCTGTATCCCGGAGAGCGCCACCTCTGGGTCGGGGCCTCTCTAAAAGTGGCACCTCCCTCCGCTGGACGATGCATCGGGAGCACCAGATGCATCGACCGCCGCGGGGACCTTATAGAGCGGGCGTCCGATTAAACCCCGTTCGGAACACCCGGAAGCTCCCCGTTAGGGCGGCACAACATGTTATAAACATGTTGTCACTTGATTTGGCTACGTATTTTATGACCAGCCGCCCGCCTGACGTCAACTTATCTTAGTCGTATTTTACGACATCTCGATAAGAAAGAGGGCGGTCTATTCTACTTAACCGGATAAGTCACCTCGGTAAGAAATTGGGGTGGTACTATTCTATTCAGCCGGATACCACACGGCAGCCTACGAGTATGTCTAGCTTTTGAGTTTATCAAAATACTATATTACGGTTTTATATTACCACGCGGGTAGAGCCGCTAGCGATTGCTAGTATAATATATACGTAGTAGGTTTTCTATGTAAGCCTTCTTTTGTTTTGTTTCGGTTTAAATAAATGAACCGCTGGAACGTAATTTCGTTTAAAATTCAAAGTCCAGTTAGAAGTTCACCGTTTGGCCACTGGCATAGTTTCTGTTGCTATTGTTGTCAGTACGGTTTCATTGCGGTCCGAATTTAGAACTTTGTTATTAAACTTCTATCTCCGGAGCACAATTAACTCCGGGAAACTGATCTTTAAATTCGTCTGGATGCTTTAAAAACTGGTTAATCCGCACAAAATAGTATTTTAAAAACACTGTTAAAGAGAGGCTGATACGTACCTACTATACTGTTAAGGATTATTTAGACGATAAGAATGCGTGAATACAGCTACTGTCGGACCCTGTACATGATAGTAATGACTTAATGTAACCAGCTATAAGTATTATGTTGAAAAGAGCAACAGCCGAGTTTCTTGCTGGCTCTTCTCGGTAGGAACAGCTTTCCGAACCAGCAGTAGAGTTGACGATTCAAAAGCACTTGTTTACAAGTTTATTTGAATAAAGAATATTTTGAGTTTGCGTTTGAGTATAGTATAGGTATTGAAAAAGCTTTATGTTTTGTCTAACCTTGTCCTATTTTAGTCGGTTTTCCTCGTAACTTTTTCCAAATTTAAAAATATTTTCAAATTACTTCTAACAGCCACCTTCTCTAATCCCACTCTAAATGGGATCGGCATAACATGTTATATTTATGCTGTCACATGATTTGGCAACTTACCTTAGTCGTATTTTACGACACCTCGGTAAGAAAGAGGGCGATCTGTTCTACTCAGTCGGATACCACACGGCTGGTTGACTTATCTTAAGTCTCCTTTTACGACACCTAGACAATAAATGAGGGTGGTCTATTCTACTCAACCGGATACCACACGGTGGGTCAATTTACCATAGTCGCCTTTTTTGTTGCCAACAAACAAAAGGCTTTTTATTTAAAATTTAATACAAAACGGTCAATTACTAGTACATAGACAATTACTAGTGCACTTACCTTAAATGGTAAAAGACATTCTTTGGACCTGTAATCTATCAGTTCTGGTATAAAAACTAAAAACATTACAATACCTAAACCTAAATGTTGTTTCTCTACATTGTTTAATGAAAATTTCGGTTCAAAAATTTTAACGAAATTAAAAAGATGCGCGCATTTGATAAGTACAGCAAACCGAAACTGGGTTCTAAAGCAATCGTTTTAAATCAAGCAGGAAAAATTACTTGGAGCACTTTTGCGTCCGCTGAAAACTCTCTTTACTCCGATCCTCATTATATTGTGTTCACGTCCAGAATTTGTTGTGGTACAAGTAACAAGCGGTATTAGTTTTTTTCATCAAGAATATTTGATATTAAAATTTAAAGTTTTTAATTCTTTTTTAAGGTTTTTATGATGTAATGCAATAGGACAATATTGATTAATACGGATTGATTGATCAGGCTGAGTAGAATAAGCCAACCTCGTTTCTTACCGAGGTGCCGTAAAAGGCGACTAGGATAAGTTGACCCACCGTGTGGTACCTGGCTGAGTAGAATAGATCACCTTTATTTCTTACCAAAGTGTCGTAAATGGTGAATAAGGTAAGTTAACCCAGCGTGTGGTATCCAGCTGAGTAGAATAGACCTTCATTTCTTACCAAGGAGGATAAAGGAGGCATAAAGGATGGCTAAGGTAAGTTGACGTCAAGCAAGCCGCAATATAACTTGTTAAATCATTTAACAACATGTTTAAAACATATTGTACCGACCCGTTTAAAGTGGGATAAAGGCTAGATGAAGGAGGATGATAAAAAATGACGATGATGATGAAAAAAGAGAAAAAAAGAGGGTGGTTTTTTGTACTTAAACGGATACTAGACGGCGGGTCGACTTACCTTAGTCGCCTTTTATGACGCCTCAGTAAGAAATGAGTGTGGTCTGTTCCACTCGGCCGGATACCATATGGTATACATTCAGAAATTTTGATATAAATATTAAAAACGCTTTTGATTTCTCACTTGGACCGTACCGTGTGAAAATGTTCCATCGCAGACAGTTCACTTCAATCTTATTTTACAATCCACGTCTTTGAGAGACGTCAGGTTTTTATTACGCCAAGTTCAGATAGGCCACGTGAGATGTGCGATCGGGACACCCCCGGGTAATACAAGGCAAATATTTTATGAATTGACGTGATATATTTTATGATTTGATACGTGTTTTAAAGCTCCCATCTGTAGAATCGAAGCTGATAAAATCACAGATTTTCTTTCGTGCTACAACCACCTTACTAATATTATAAATGGAAAAAGTCTGTTTGTTACCTTTTCACAGTCATTCCACTGAACCAATATACATGAAATTGGCACAATTATACCTTATACACCGAAGTTACATATAGGCTATAGAAATCCTGTTAATTCAACAGGAATAGGATTAAATTTAAAAACGCCATCTATTATCAACCCATTCATTAACAGCCCACTTTAGTCCACTGCTGGACATAGGCCTCTCCAATTTTTCGCCACTGAGCCCGATCCTGGGCTTTTCGCTTCCATCCACTGCCCGCTGTCCTACGTATATCATCACTCCATCGAGTCTCAGGGTGTCCTACACTACGTTTACCGATTCGCGGTCTCCACTCCAGAACACGTCTACCCCAACGGTCATCGGTTCTGCGACAGATATGGCCGGCCCATTGCCACTTCCGCTTGCTTATGCGCTGAGCTATGTCGGTGACCCTAGTTCTCTGACGGATTACTTCGTTGCGAATACGATCCCTCAGAGAAACCCCGAGCATAGCTCTTTCCATAGCCCGCTGAGCGACTTTAAGCTTGTAGACCGCCTTAACTGTGAGTGTCCACGTTTCGGCACCGTAAGTCATGACAGGTAGGACACACTGGTTGAATACTTTAGTCTTTAGACTCTGTGGGATGGGTTATCAACCCATTAGAGTTTTTTTAGTTCACGATGTGTCATAGTTAAGTCATCATCTTCCTCCCCTTATCCCACTCTAAGTGGGGTTGGCTCAACATGTTATAAACATGTTGTCACATGATTTGGCTACGTATTTTACGACCGGCCGCCTGCCTGACATCAGCTTATCTGAGTCGTATTTTACAACACCTCGGTAAGAAAGAGGGTGGTCTATTCTACTTAACCGGATACTACACGGTGGGCCTACTTACCTTAGTCGCCTTCCACGACACCTCGGTACGAAATAAAGGTGGTCTATTCTACTCAGCCGGATACCACACGGTGGGCCAACTTACCTTAGTTGCCTTTTACGACACGTTGATAAGAAATGAGGGTGGTACTATTCTATTCAGCCGGATACCACACGGCGTTACCACATTACTAATATTATAAATGGCAAAGTCTGTCTGTTACCATTTCACAGCCATTCCGCTGAATATACATGAAGGCGAGATTTAGGAATCAATTAAATTTATTATTTCAAATATCGAATGCAAACCATCTCATGGATAGCCATCCCCTGAGTTTGTTTCAGTGAAAGGCAAAACGGGTGTTGGGATTATATAAGTGAATATATGCATAATTAATGCTATTAATATTATAAATGCGTTAGTATGGAAGTTTGTTACTCGCGAATCCGCTAAACCAATGAAATTTGGCATAATTATTCCTTATACACCGTTACATATATATAACTATAGAAATCCTGTCAATTCAACAGGAATAGGATGACATTTTAAAACGCCATCTATTATCAATCTGTTAGTTTTTTTAATTCACGATGTGTAATAGTTTTTTTTTAATTCACGATGTGTCACAGTTTTTTTTTAATTCACGATGTGTCATAGTTTCTTTTAATTCACGATGTGTCATAGTTTTTTTTAATTCACGATGTGTCATAGATTCTTTCAATTCACGATGTGTCATAGATTTTTTAAATCATGATGTGTCAAAGTTTTTTTAATTCACGATGTGTCATAGTTTTTTTTAATTCACGATGTGTCATAGTTTTTTTTAATTCACGATGTGTCATAGTTTTTTTTAATTCACGATGTGTCATAGTTTTTTTTAATCATGATGTGTCAAAGTTTTTTAATTCACGATGTGTCATAGTTTTTTTTAATTCATCATGTGTCATAGTTTTTTTTTAATTCATGATGTGTCATAGTTTTTTTTAATTCACGATGTGTCATAGTTTTTTTAATTCACGATGTGTTATAGTTTTTTTAATTCACGATGTGTCATAGTTTTTTTTAATTCACGATGTGTCAGTTTTTTTTAATTCACGACGTGTCATAGTTTTTTTAATTCACGATGTTTCATAGTTTTTTTTTAACTCACGACGTGTCGTAGTTTTTTTAATTCACGATATGTCATAGTTGTCGCAGATAAAAAGGACTACTTGTGTTTGGAAAAATTTCCGTCGGTGGGAATCGAACCAGCGACTGCTTTAATTGTAGGCAATACTACTCTACGCCAATGTGTACTATACAAACTAATATTTGCAGAAACAATGGGTAAGACAAATGAATTGCAGTTTCTATCATTTCGCCATTATAGTTGTATCATTCCGAACATTGTTTCTTTGCGATGATTCGCTAATTACAGCAAAAATGAGTGTCATGGCATCTTTTGTTTGGCCGAAAATGAAAGAAATATTGTTTAACATCTACAAAAGTACTATGGCATTAATTACAGGGTGGAATATTTATGGAAAAGTTTATTTGTTATTAGCTATACTCGCATAGAAATAAGTGTATTTAATTGAAATTTTGAATATAGATTAGTTATAGTAGTAGTAGTAGTTATTTCGAGTGAACCATAAGAGATAGAAACATGTTGTGGTAGACTTTTTTGTAGAATATTTGTAGATCTACAATTCCTTAGTACATAAAATTCGTCTATCTCTGTTGGTTTACGCAGCGCATTTGTTTAAAGCTATCAAGAGATAAAATAAAATCAATGATGGGATTTTGTCGTGGAGTCTATCTCCTGATGATGCTTTGGTTGCGAGGCGAAACGATTGTTGAGTTTGTGATAGCGAACGTGTGTAGTGATTGTGTATTGTGTATTGTGGTGGCGGTTTGTGCATGCGTTTTTACGAATCCTGCATGTATCAGGTATGAAAACAGATTGTCCACTCTACGTTTAGCATTATATATATTTTCTATTTTACTTCATCGCGGATTATAACAAAATAATTTCATCATTACTTTTGTATTATGGATCTCCTCAAAGTAACGCCTACTTCTATAAATTATTGTATGAGAGTCGTATTGTCTCATTGTCGATCATCATCTTCTTACCTTTATCCCACTCTAAGTGGGGTCGGCACAACATGTTATAAACATGCTGTCACATGATTTGGCTGCGTTTTTATGACCGGCTGCCAGCCTGACGTAAACGTATCGTATTTTACGACACCTCGGTAAGAAAGAGGGTGGTCTATTTCCACTAAACCGGATACCACATGGTGTGTCAACTTACCTTAGTCGCCTTTTACGATACCTCGGTAAGAAATGAAGGTGGTACTATTGTATTCAGCCGAATACCACACGGCGGAGTATTGTATAATTGTCGATAAGCTACCGTAATTATATCCTTAAAACTACATAAGTAAGTAACGGCCTGTTACTATCCCACTGCTGGGCATAGGCCTCTTCTCTCCGTTTTTTTTTTGGAGAGAAGGATTGGAGCTAAGACCTACCACGCTGCTCCGATGCGGATTGGTAGGTTACACATATCCCCAGAATTCTCTAGAGATATGCAGGTTTCCTCACGATGTTTTCCTTCACCGAAAAGCGTGTGATAAATTGCAATTATCAATTAGACACATAAGTTTTACTAGAAAACTCATGTTTGCCTGCCCGGGGTTTGAACCTTAGACCTTCTCGAAAGAGGCGCTCGGTGATACCGCTGGGCTACCACAGCTACAAACTACATAATACCAAAGTAATCGATGTAAATTGCTTCAGTAACAGTAATCTGTGCCATAGCTGATAATCCCGTGTAATGAAACCGGTGTTGAATAACTAACTGCTAAATAAGTTGCTATTGAACTTGGGCGCCATTTAAAGTGCGAGTGAAACAGATTATAGTTAATTGTAGTGTAAAAGAGAGGGAATGAGCGGAACTGCAAATTCACGATTTTATCTATACTAGAATTGAAGCAAAAACTTCTTATGGGCGTTGTGCACATTTTGTGATGGGTAAAAATGTTAAACTCGCGTCAGGACACGTCGCTGGGTCGAAAATTCATTAGACGGAGGGAGAGTAGAACGCCGGCGCGAGGTAGGAGAGGAAGCATTCCACTCTATTTCTACCGTACAGCGAAAATGTTTGACTGCGTCTGCTGTGGAAGTTGATTTTTTTGAGAGATAAACTATTTTTGGTAAAAATTTTAATCTATACTTCATATATAAAGCTGAAGAGTTTGTTTGTTTGTTTTTTTGTTGGAACGTGCTAATCTCAGGAACTACAGAAAAATTATTTCAGTGTATAATAGTCCACTTATTGAGGAAGGCTCTAGGCTATGCACACTAAGATGAATAGGAGAGGAGCAGCAATAAAAAATAGTACGAAAACGGCATAATTTAAAGCTTTCCTTGCGTACACTGAGTAAACGGTAATAGTTATTAAAAAAAATGATGTACTACAAAATTGTTTCCCTCTAAAAGTTCTATATAAAAGTCCGGGAAAGCATATGTCTAGCTTTAAGGTTAAACCACTGTAACCATTTTTTTATCAAAATATTATATAAGTTTTAATATTTCCGATTACTTAGTTAATTTTCCAATACGGTTTTATATTCAATATATAATAGTGTAATATAAATTGTCATGTTTGTCTACGATAGCGCAATAAATTAATAATCTATTTTACCACACAAATGATTGTACTTTTATACTGATAATTAAAATTATTTCCTAAACATTTCAAAATATTAAAAATATACAACGTTAATAATCAAGTTTTCACTTCTTCCTCCGCTTCCTAAGTGCAATCTGTTAAAGTTGTTTTTTTCAGTTAAGAAACCTGGGATTTTTAAACGAAAACGGTGCCTAATTTGTTAAAGGTAACAAAATGTTGAGTATATTCCTCTTTCTTTAAGATGTTTTCATATGGTAAATAAGTGCCTATCTGGCATCGAACCAACGACCTCCAAGGCAAAGATCACGTGATCTTACCATTCACCCATCATGGTGATTGAAATGTGATTAAAAATATATATTTCTTACAAAAAACTCAATATTATGATTGCTCGGAAATTGAACGATAAATTATATTTTGCGATTGGCAAAATATTGGCAAAAATAGGGGTCAACTTTGCTCATTACACAGCCTTTAAGAAAAGTGAGTGGAGGAAAATATAAAATAAAAATTTCAAAAGGAATCTAATTAAAAACAAAATACTCTCCTGTCAATATTATTTCCAATACCAATTAAATGGGAATTGGGGAAATATTTCACGTTCAATACAGCTTAAAATTTTTGTTCCATTGTTAGTTCTTTAATTGGGTCTTAAATTTTTGAAACTTTTAATTATTTATTAGCCAATTATGTTGTATGTATGATTTATAATTTACAGAATTAGGCGTTACTTTGCGGCAAAGGAAAGGCAATCACAAAGGCTTTGCGATTTTGTCGTGGAGTCTATCTCCTGACGATGCTTCGGTTACGGGCGAAACAATTTGAGATTGTAGTGGTGAATGTGTGCAGTGCTTGTGTATTGTTGTGTTATCGGTGTCGGGTAGTGCATGAGTTCTTACAAATTCTGCATGTATTAGGTGTGAGAACGAATAGTACATTCTACATTTAGCATTACATATATTTTCTTTTATCGCAGATTATAGCAAAATAATATAAACATTACTTTTGTATGTATGACTGAGGTCATACCTCAGATTATATTTTTAAAAAAATATGAAAATGTACTACATTTTTAAAAATTACAAAATATTTTAAATTACATCGAATATCCGATGCTCGGGACATATTGCACAACATTTAGAATTTATAGCTGAAGGTGAAGAGTTTGTTTGAACGCGCTAATCTTAGGAACTTAGAGCCCGATTTAAAAAATTCTTTGACTGTAAAATAGATTTATCGAGGAAGGCTATAAACTTTTTTTTAATTTAAACTATCGTGAATAATTCATAGTTAATGTATAGAACCGGCTATACTCACGTCTTATTCTATCGGGTTAGCCCGAATAGTTTCGAACCCATCCGGGGCACTTATTCTCTCTTTAACGTCGTGTAAAGACTAGTCGCGCTAACCCGATAGAATAAGACGTGAGTAGAGAGTCCTATACATTAATAGAATAGAATAGAATAGAATTTCTTTATTTCTTTTCTACACACATTACAGAGTTAAAACAATAGAAAATTAAAAATAAAAATAACATAAAAAAGGTTTTAACAAAAAACTTTTATATAACGTTGTGTGGCGGTGTGAAGAAAAAGAAATAGGATATCCACTCAGACTAACAAGGACGGTAAGCCCTACGCTGATTAAGGCTATAAACCATTTAAAAATCAGGGTAAAATGAATAGGAGAGGAACACCAATAAAAAATATTGCGAAAACGGCAAAATTTAAAACTTCCCTTGCGTGCGCTAAGAAAGCGGTAAATGTTGTTCAAAAATCTTTTATAATTAACTCAGGATAACTACTTTTGTTCAAAATATGAATTCGGGAATTAATTAATTAAACTTCTAATTAATATATTTTGTCTCTTGAAGATTTCCAAAGACAACACGCATTTCCATTACTTAATTCCAGAACCTACTGTAAATGTTTCTACAAGTTATGGTTCCCAAAACACTGCTCGAAAATTATACCTAATTACAAATTAAAACATTAAATTAACTGTGTTCATCTTAAAATTATTGTCGACATATTAATTCCACATTATGCCTTTTAATACTTTGACAGAAAGGGTCTTCAGTGTTGCCAAGTCACAGAATAATTACTGCGAGCTTCATACCTCCGTTAAATAAGCGTGAAAATGTATAAATTAGTAATAATTTATGTGGCAGCACCACACTAAGATCACTTAATGCGTTTTATGTTAAATGGAGTACTTATGGAGCGAAACAAATGGACGCTTTATATATATTTTTTTAATTTTACCACCAACTCAGTGCGAAGACTTCTTATTGTTAAAAAAGGTAACTTTAATAGGTAACAGGTAAGGTGAAATTGAAAGGTGTGAAAGAGGGTGGCCTATTTTATTCAGCCGGATACCACACGGCAGGTCAACTTACCTTAGTCGCCTTAATGACATCTCGGTAAAAAAGAGGGTGGCCTATTTTATTCAGCCGGATACCACACGGCGGGTCAACTTACCTTAGTCACCTTTTACGACACCCCGCGTAAGAAATGAGGGTGGTCTATTTTACTCAGCCGGATACCATACGGCTGGTTACTTACCTTAGTCACCTTAACGACACCTCGGTAAGATAGAGTTGGGACTATTCTATTCAACCGGATACCACAAATTGGGTCAACTTGCCTTAGTCGCCTTTTATGACATCTCGGAAAGAAAGAGGCTTGACTATTCCATTCATCTGGATACCACAAGGCGGCTCAATTTACCTTAGTCTCTTTTTACGACACCTCGGTAATAAAGAGTGTGGTCAAATTAAAATAATCTTTATGCAAATAAGCGCTTTTAATATCTTTTGAATCGCCAAGGCTCAATATGATTAATGAAGCTACAACTGGTTAGGAATGTTGCTCTTACCGAGAAGAACCAGCAAGAAACTCGGCGGTCAATCTTTTAAACAATTTCAATCTATTGTATTCAGGCGGATACCATATAACTTAAGTAATAAGAACGAAATAAATTTCTCTTAACGAACAATAGATTCGAAGAAGTTAATTCCCGTTCTCAGCAATATTTACTGTCTTCTCAGTCAATTTGTTAGCGCCGTCTGTTAGAAGGCGATTAGAAAATAAACATCGTTGTTTAAACCAATAAAAGGAAGTTAAGCTGCCGTTCGGGAAAAACGTCTACGGCTAACCCCCGGCTTTTGAACCCGGGCTATAAAATCCGCATTTTTCTCCGTTCAACCATTGGATTTCGCGCCTTGATCTGAGATTGCTGGAAACTGTGTAACATAGGATAGTTTCGTTCTGATTTATAACGTATTATTGTAACAATAAGGTCTATTACAGCTTAAATATTTAGTTTTCTTCAAATTTTTCAATTCTAAACCTTGAGCAAAACTCTAGGCTCGACTGAAAACGGCCGTTTTCATGAGTGTGTTGGGCTAATATATTTTTATTACCAGAAAAGGTGAAATCAAGATTATTTTTCTGGCAATTTTAAGCGTAAATACTTTTCGGTGAATTATATTACGTAACTTTTCTTATCCATTGATTCAAATTCGAATTAAAAATATTCTTCATACAAGTAGATTGTTTCAAATACTATTGAATTAATAAATTAAATTATTACTAAAATTTTGAACATAAAAGTAGTTATTGTAAGTTAATCTTAACATATGCTGCCGTAGACTTTTTGTATTGTAGTATTTTTGGTTGATCTACAATTCTCTAATACATTACTTTAGTGTATTTCTGTTTGTTTATGCGGCTAAAGCTCTAAGTAGGCGATTATTTTTACATCTACGCGACCTCTTTAAGACAATTATCATAAAACCGTAATGTTATCCTAAACCTTCCGGAAGATTTGATGTAATTACCTTTTAGTGATAACAGTACAAGAACCCGTTTATTGGATTTTTGAGAAAATCGGTCTCATACATACAGCTTTTGAGGACTTTATAATAAGTATATATATAAAGTAACGCTCTATTATTATACCACTGCTGGGTATAGGCCTCGTGTTTCTGTTTTTTGAGAAAGTTGGACTTAAAACCAACGTGGAGAAGCGTGGTAGTTTTTACTCGTAGCTCCAAACCTCTCCAGAGAGAGGAGGCCTATGCCCAGCAGTGGGATAGTAACAGGCCCTTACTTTACGATCCAGCCGTTACATAATAGGCAGTAAAATTATTAAATCGTCAACAAATAGTTCGCTAAGTTGAGTCTTAAAATGTATTTTTGTATTTCATACAACATTTTGGCAATGTAAAAGCGTACACGCAATAAATTCATACCGGATTGCGAATAAACAAGTGCGAAACGAAAATATGGACTGACAGCGCCTTGCAGCGCTTGAATACTAAGTAGCTTCGGAACACATTTTTTGCCATTTTATAGATCGCGGTGTGTTAAGGTGCCAAGTAGGTAATTTTTGGAATAAATATATTTCCGCTTATTCGTAATGGCTTAGGTGATTCTTTTTACTTTTCGCAAGTATTCGCAACTTTGTTAGTTGTTAACAATCATCTATCGAAATTAAAGATGGAAAATATGCTATTTTACAAAATGTGTATGTAGATCTCATGCTAAATCTTTAATATTTAAATGTGTTAATCTCGTATGTATATATTTTCGGAATCTCGGAAACTGCTCCAACGAATTTCTTTGTAATTCGGGATGTAGGGGGTTTCATTTAAATCATCTTCCTGCCCTTATCCCACTCTAAGTGGGGTCGGCACAACATGTTACAAACATGCTGTCACATGATTTGGCTGCGTTTTTACGACCGGCCGCCTGCCTGACGTCAACTTACCTCTGTCGTATTTTACGACACCTCGGTAAGAAAGAGGGTGGTCTATTCTACTAAACCGGATACCACACGGTGGGTCAACTTACCTTAGTCGCCTTTTACGACACCTCGGTAAGAAATGAGGGCGATACTATTCTACTCAGCCGGATACCACACGGCGGAGGGGGTTTCATTTAAATATTATCATTTAATAAAATCTATTCAGTATATTTTGAAAAAAAAATAATCCTCTACAGATAGACAGCTTTTGGAGAATTTTTTGTAACTATAAATATAGATAATACTAACTGTGCCAGCAGCTTCGCCCGCATGGAAATCAATGTCTCACAAATTTTTTCACGAATTGAAATTTTGAATATAAAAGTAGTTATCGTCATTTCATTATAATAGAGATATTTGAATAACTTTCACCGTTTACATAGCGCACGCAAAAAAAGCTTTAAATTTTGCTGTTTTCGCAATATTTTTTATTGCTGCTCCTCTCCTATTCGTCTTAGCTTGATGTTATGTAGTCTAAAGTCTTCAAGTCCTCAAGGACTAAGGGGGAACTATATCTTACACTTTTAGTGTAAGATAGTCCTTGAGGACCTACAGTCCTCAAGGACTATCTTACACTAAAAGGATTTTTAAATCAATCCAGTAGCTCCTAAGATTAGTGCGTTCAAACAATCCAACAAAAAAATAATCAAACAAACTCTACAGCTTTATATATTAGTATAGATTATCATTAATTTTGCAATTATTAATCAAAATGATCTGATGATTGGCCTGATATACTTTGCATTATGAATTTTCGTATAAAAACACTAATTTCTATCAACTAAGCGTTATATACAGAGTGTAGTGAAGTAAATTTCATAGACAACAGATTTGGCAAGCGGTTATCTTATCGAAGTGGCGGGAAACGTGTATCCGAACGGGTGACCGGAATTAAAATATGTTCATAGAGTTACACCTGCCTAAATTGAATATTTGATATTCAATAAAGTGAGAGAGAAAAAAAGTAAATACTTTTGGGTAGATGATATTAAGCTGTGATAGCCCAGCGGTGAAACCGCGCGACTCCTTTGAAAGGGCACGAGTTCAAACACCAGACAGACAGACACCAATGAATGTTTCTATTAAAAAAAACTTATGTATCTAATTGACAATTGCAATTTATCACATGCTTTTCGGTGAAGGAAAACCTCGTGAGGAAACCTACATATCTCTAGAGAATTCTGGGGATATATGTAACCTACCAATCGCATTGGAGGATCGTGGTAGGTCTTAGCTCCAAGCCTTCTCTCCAGAAACGGAGAGAAGACGCCCTTGCCCAGCAGTGGGATAGTAACAGGCCGTTACTTTACTTTTATTTTTTTTATTTCTATCAAAACTTTTGTACAATTTACATTATTTAAACAAAAAAAATAATGGAGAACTATAACAGTTTTAGAATAAAATTATAACGGCTAGTCTATGCCCAACAGTGGGATTGTATCAGGCAGATTGTATAACCTTATTTACTTATATTTTTAGTGTAAAGAAGTTGCCTGGTACTCCACGAGCCTTTTCTGTTCTACTCGCCTACCATTGAGTTATTTCACAAAAGTTAACAACGACGGGCTTATTTGCAATGCTAATTTATAGCGTTAATTATCAATGCTAATAAGTCGAGATAAAAGTAATGTCTTTTGAGTGCTAAGAAGTATATGTAGCGAGTACCAGGGTAGATAAGAATATTATAAAAAACAGAACTGACTAGAAGTAACCACATGTCACTTCACGTCCACTCTCAGCAATGGCTCTCGTGTTACTAACGTCGTGCATCATGAGACCGTGTATGTTTCTTTGTACATCAGTATTAGTGTGAGTTAGTGTATGTTCATTTATTTATTTATTTTACTTTTTACATATATATTTAGAAAAGAGAAAGAAAAAATACATACACATAACATAAAAACACATGTATAAAGGCGGACTTTTCCCTAAAAGGGATCTCTTCCAGTCAAACTTTAAGTAATAGAAGAAAAAGGACAAATTCAAATTCAAAATATTCTTTATTCAAATAAACTTGTAAACAAGTGCTTTTGAATCGTCATCTCTACACAAGAATTGAAAGTACGGGTCATATTCTTCTTCTTCTTCTTCTCCGTCAATACGCTCTTGGCAGAGCGGTCGTGGCCGTCACGTAGTTGGGGCGCTTATCGCTTGCTTAACGATGTTTCGCCATTTTTCCCTGTTTGCCGTCTTCCTAGCGCATTCATGAAAAGGGTCATATAGAGAAAAAAAAATAGTTCATGTTCATGTATGTATTATATTACATATAATATGTGTCTTGTATATAAATATACCAGGAACACATCTCAATCCGCATACACTGCATGATGCATGCATGTGCATGCAAGCATAATGTTGAGCATGAAATGCTGAAGGTTGCCCAAACTAAGGAAACTTTTAATAAGCTTAAATTGTACCAAAGTTACATCAAAATGGATCCTGCAGTGTTAAATGCTAAACAATCTTTTATTTAATATAGCTCACTATTCTACTACTCAATAGATGGCGTTGCACGGTGCAATACTAAATTAGAATCGCGCTAAAGAGATTCTTTGTCTCAGACATAGGTAGGGCTGTGAGTGGTAAATAAAATCTAGATTTGTATTTTTGCGATTGTAGTTTCATTTCTCCTACCGGCTCAGTGTGGGTGTGTTCATGCAGTAATTAAGACGTAATAGGTCAATAGCCTTTTTTCTCTGTTAAGTTTTATATCAGGCGAGCTATTCCTCGAAGGAATGACTTTAATATCATTATTTTGGCGCGATAATGGCGCCGGTTGCGGCGGTACGCGAATGATAAATATACCAATCAATCAATGCCAGTTATAATGTCATTTAGACGGAAAAACTGTTCCAGGTCGGCCCGGTATCAAATTTTACATCCTTTTTGTTAAGGGGTAGATATGTCACTCTTTCATTTTGAAAAGGGTGACTGCCGATATTTTGATAGTTCTTGTCGATAGGAGCACAATTTAAGAATGTCTTGTCAGTTTTCGGCAAAAATAGTGTTTTATATATTCAATGTAAATTTTTGTATTTATTAATGCCAAAAACCAGGGATCTAACGATTTTTTTATAAATAAAACCTAGCTTGATCGATGTTTCCCCCTAAAACCACTTCCATGCTGAATTTCAGGAAAATCTTTGGAGCCGTTTCCGAGATTCCGAAAATATGTTGTTGTCGCTATTGACTTCCGCTTTGTATTTTATAGCAACACAGTCATGAAACAAGAGTATCGCGCTCTTTTTGATTAAAATGGTACCAACACTGTGACGTGTTGTTTCCGGTTGATTCTTCCTATTGATAAAACGTTTCAGTGACAGTCAGTCTTTGTTCGTCATTCAAGAGAAGTGCATCTCGTAACAGAATTGTGGTATTCCTAATATATCGTTTTATTGTATATAGTGTGCGTTAACAATGTATATATACACACATAAATATAAGATTAACTCATTTAAATATTAAAGATAAAGGCAATATCTCGTTCTATTTATAAAAAAAAATTAGGGTAAAATATTGTTTTAGTGTTGCCATTCTTCTTTACACAAAAACGGGGTATTTATTTACAGTTAATAATTTACTTTCAGTGAAAGTAAAACATTAAAAATAACAAAATAATATTGCGCGCCGAAATAACGCACTCACCCTTAACAAAAACGATAAATCTACATCAAAATAACACGTGGAATTTATATTTGGGCAACATTCCGCCATAACTCGTCCCCAGATAACGATTACTGCGGCCCGGGCGGCTATATTTAATGGAAATTCACACATTTAATTGGCCAATCGGATCTAAATTGCGAAAAAATTTTGACTGCGCATAATTACTACATAGTATAAAACAAAGTCGCTTTCTGCGTCTGTCCCCATGTCCCTATGTCCCTATATCCCTATGTATGCTTAAATCTTTTAAACTACGCAACAGATTTTGATGCGGTTTTTTTAATAGTGATTAAAGAGGAAGGTTTATATGTATGATAACATTCAATATGAAGAGAAATACTGTTATTTCGAGGTGATGATGTGTCATTTCTTTGTCATTTTCGTTTTACGAAAAATAATGCCTTATTATCTAAGCAATTTTAAACAATACAGCATTAATCCGTATCCAATTAAGTACCTTAAAACACTGTCGATTTAATATAGATCAATACGGCCGTTTACAGCATATTCTTTAAATGAACATTTTTGATTTTTGACGATCACGGGTTCGAACCCGGGCAGACACCAATGAGTTTTTCTCTTAAAACTTATGTGTCTAATTGATAATTGCAATTTATCACACGCTTTTCGGTGAAGGAAAACATCGTGAGGAAACCTGCATATCTCTAGAGAATTCTGGGGATATGTGCAACCTACCAATCCGCATTGGAGCAGCGTGGTAGGTCTTAGCTCCAACCCTTCTCTCCCAAAAAAAAAAAAAAAACGGAGAGAAGAGGCCTATTCTCAGCAGTGGGATAGTAACAGGCCGTTACTTACTTTTTTTACTTAGAACATTTTCGAAGATATTACAGATTTAAAATGCCGCGAGGAGGCCATTGAGTGACATGAGCTATATATTTTATGCCCGTGCGAAGCCGGAGCGGTCCGCTGGTTTATACTATAACATCTATACTAATATATAAAGCTGAAAATTTTGTTTGATTGTTTGAACGCGCTGATCTCAAGAACTACTCTGAACCAATGAAAAATTCTTTAAGTATAAGATAATCCAATTATCTATAGACTATATAACATCACGCTAAGATGAATAGGAAAAGAGCAGCAATAAAAAGATTGAGAAAACGGCAGAATTTAAACCTTTCCTTGCGTTCGCTAAGTAAACAGTGAAAGTTATTCAAAAATCTCTTACAATAAGCACACAAATAGCGTGTAAGTAATTTAAGATAGATATAACTTGTACATTTGTTCTGTAAATAAAAAATAAAAAAAGCACACAATAACTATTTTTATTTTCAAAATTGCAATTTGGGAAAAACACATGTGACACATATTCACTCACCTCTAAAAATAATACGTCACAAGTCACAAAATTTCATAATGCATAAATAGTGCACAAATTTTGAGAATTAAAATTATATTTGATTACTTTTGATAATAAAATTCCAATGAATCAATAAAAATCTTTTATAGCGAACAAATAATGTTTCTATTAATCAGAAGACCAAGAGTTATGTAAATATTTATAATTCGAAACATTTAAGTCGCGTGGTATCCGACTGAGTAGAATAGACCACCCTCATTTCTTGCCGAGGTGTCGTAAAATACGACTAAGGTAAGTCGACCTGCCGTATGGTATCCGGCTAAGTAGAATAGATCACCCTCTTTCTTACCGAGGTGTCGTAAAATACGAGTAAGGTAAGTTGACGTCAGGCGGGCGGCCGGTCGTAAAATACATAACCACATCATGTGACAACATGTTTATAACATGTGCCGACCCCACTTAGAGTGGGATAAGGGAAAGAAGATAATGATGATGAATGTTTTCATTACTTTTGTAAAGATTTATCAATTACCTAGTTTTTTGTAGTATGTACACTGTAACCCTTGGATTTGATTACATATTAGCTTTGAGGTGTTATTTCTTGAAATTAATCTAGTTACGAAATAAACCACTTTAACTTTTAATTTAGTTTTTTCGTAAAGGTGAGGAAGCGAAAAAGGTGAACCGGATTGTAATTAAAAACAATTTTTCTTGGCCGTTTGTACTTTTAGATGTTTCGCTTCCCTTCATTTGCATATTTTAAGAAAATACATGAATCTAATTAAAAAAGCGTTTTACGGGTTTTTATAACGCTTTATTTTAGTCGATCTTTTTCTATATAACAAAGAGTTTATATTTGTTTATTTTATGCAACTAAGACTTAATATTAAGCTTTTCTGCAGGTTATTGCTGGCTCTTCTCGGTAGGAACAACTTTCCGAACCAGCAGTAGAGTTGACGATTCAAAAGCATTTGTTTACAAGTTTATTTGAATAAAGAATATTTTGAATTTGAATACAAGATTAACTTATCACTACATAGTATAAAACAAATTCACATTCTTTGTTTGTCCATATATCCCTGTATGTATGCGTAAATCTTTAAAACTACGCAACAGATTTTGATGCGTGATTCAAGAGGAAGGTTTATATGTATAATAATATTCAATATGGAGTAGACAATTACTGTTATTTTTGAGGTTTCTAATGTGATGTCGTAAATAATTACATTTTTTCCATTACTTACATTGTAAACGCAGGCTAAACCCTACGAGATTTATCAAAATGATGTACTAAGTACCTATTTGTACACCTTGAAAAGGTCTACAGAAAAGTCCGCGATGGTATATGTTTATCTCTTATGGATAACCCACAATAGTATTTTTTGTCATTTACTTTTTACGAAAAATAATGCCATATGTTCAAAGCAATTTTTATACAATACAGCATACATCCTTATCCAATTAAGTACCTTAAATAAATTGTTGATTTAATATAGATCAATATGGTCGTTTACATTAGCATGTAATTTAAGTGAACATTTTCGGAGATATTACAGATTTAAAATGCCCTGAGGAGGCAGCGCTTCGCCCTATAACACTTCGAATTTAGCAGCTATATGTCGCTATTTCAAGAGTTTGTATAATGACTAGGAAGCTGTGAATGTTGTATATAAAGACATTCTGTAATTTATTGTAAAAATAAAATTTATAGGGAAAAATTGAAAAATAAATAAGTAAATATGTAGTATATGAATTTATATATTCCAAAGATAGCAGGAAATCTTCTTAGTATAGGGAGCTATAACGCTTGCGGGGCACGGCCAGTAATGAATATATCGGATCGATTTTAATAAATTTTTTTCACTCAGTAACATGGGCTATATATTTTATACCCGTGCGAAGCAGGGACAGGCTGCTAGTTTAAATATTAAAGATACTATGCCACTATATTATTTCATTATTACCTTTCTAAAAATGAATGTTTTATTGAACGATTTCAATAAAACATTCATGCGTTCGTTATCAAGAAACAATTTATGTGGAACGGTCCAATTGATGGGTCGCTAACCGCGGCCCTATGGCTTTGATAAGGACTATCGAAGGTTCCCGAAGGAAGTTCGGGATCGAACCGTCTGTTAGCCAAAACTGTGATTATAGAAGTTCCCTGTGTAGCGATACCGCATATTATAGATAAGTTTATTTAAGATTTATTCGTATTAACTCGTAATAGTTGCTTGTATGTAATAAGTAAGTAGCGGCCTGTTACTATCCCACTGCTAGGCATAGGCCTCTTCTCTCCGTTTTTGGAGATAAGGATTGGAGCTAAGACCTACCACGCTGCTCCAATGCGGATTGGTAGGTTACACATATCTCCAGATTTCTCAAGAGATATGCAGGTTTTCTTACGATGTTTTACTTCACCGTAAAGCGTTTGGTAAATTGCAATTATCAATCAGACACAATTCATCATCTTCCTGCCCTTATCCCACTCTAAGTGGGGTCGGCACAACATATAAACATGCTGTCACATGATTTGGCTGCGTTTTTACAACCGGCCGCCTGCCTGACGTCAACTTACCTCAGTCGTATTTTACGACTTCTCCGTAAGCAAGAGTGTGGTCTATTCTACTAAACCGGATACCACACGGTGCCTCAACTTACCTTAGTCGCATTTTACGACACCTCGGTAAGAAATGAGGTTGGTCTATTCTACTCAGCCGGATACCACACGGCGGGTCGACTTACCTTAGTTGCCTTTTACGACACCTCGGTAAGAAATGAGGGTGGTACTATTCTATTCAGCCGGATACCACACGGCGGTATCAATCAGACACAAGTATTAACAGAAAAAGTAATTGCCAACTCAGCACGTAGGGTTTTGGGGGAGAAAAATCGACAGCTAGGTTTTATAAAAAAAATGTTTTAACCCTGTTTTAGGGCACTAAAAAAACTACGAAAATAGGAATAGATAGCAGGTCATAATTTGAACTGTCAAATGCAAAGCTGTGACAGCCTAATGGTAACGTGCGGACCAAAAAAGGTTTGAAACGTAGGTTCGATTCCCATAAGTCACCCGCCGCTTTGTTTCTCTTTTTTTATTGCATTTTTTTTACCGAGCAAGGCTCGGTCACCCAGGTACTTATATTTTATATATCCAACTGAGTAGAATAGACCACCCTCATTTCTGACCGAGGTAATGAAAAAGGCGACTAAGGTAAGTTGATGCCAGGTAGGCGGCTGGTCGTAAAATAACTAGCTAAAACAATGACCAACATGTTTATAACATGTTGTAACCCCACTTAGGAGTTGGATAAGGGCAGGGAGATGATGATTATATATTATTTATTGCATATATTTTAATAATACTACAATTATTTTTGTAAATAATATCTGTTTCATATATCGCATGCCTCTGATAAACATGTCCCAAACAGGTCTGGACTTAATGACCCTTCAGTCTCCGGTAATGACAACCTATCAGCCAGAGAGCGTGGCAAACGCGCTTATAAATAAACGCGCACTATTATTAACGACTATTCACTTTTGTGCCAATTAACTTACCAATTTACAATTGAATACCTGGTTGACAGAGCCTTGCTCAGTAATTTTTTACAAAATAAAAAAAGAAACTTAAAAAAAAAAAGATAAAACCAATATAAATAGTGTTTGATATATTCAATGTAAATTATAGCATTTTTTAATGCCCAAAAACAGGGAGAAAATTATTTTTTTTTAAAATAAAACCTAACTAGATCGATTTTTCTACTCCTGCATGCTGAATTTCAGGAATCGTTGGGGCATTTTCCAATATATATATAAGATTAACTCATTTAAATATAACACGTTCAATTTATATTAATTGTTAGATAAGGTTAAGTGTAAATAACTATCAACATCTCCTATTTAATACCAACGGCCTGTGATAAATCACATGCCTCAGACAAACATGTCCCAAAGAGGTCTGGCCTCAATGGCCCTGAGTCCCCGCTAATGATGTCCCATCACTCAAGGAGTATGGGATAAGCGTTGACAAATAAACTGAGACCGTTATCTACGACTGTTTAGTTTGGGTTTTATATGTTTACGAGACATTCATTGTTGATTATAGATATTAACTAACTAGTTTTTACACGCAACTTCGTTCGCGTGGACTGTAGTCTTGGAATAAAGGAATTTAAAGTAGCTTATGTTACTCTCTAAGCTAGGGTTGCCACCTTTTTTTTGAAGAAAAATAGTATTTTTCTTTTTAAATCAAAAAAATACAGTACTTTTAGGAAATTCGGGAAAAAAAATAGTACACATCTATTTTTAATCATTATTTATTTTTGTATGATTAATTAGTATTACTTTTCGCTTGACAATCACAAAGGAGTTAGAGTTACTAACTAACTAAGCCGTAAATAATGAAAGCCCGTAAATAATGAATGAGTTTCGTTCAAACATTCCCTATTCAGTGCTGCGGGTGCGTTCCATTCACAGTTGATTCAAAAGAAGCGAAAACATTGAATTAGCTATAAAATATAGTATTTTTCGTCCTATATTGTTTTTCTATAATATATAGTACAATTGACTAAAATATAGTACGATACTATAATATATAATATAGTACGGGTGGCAACCCTACTCCAAGCCCACAAATATCGCCATCATAAAAATCAAATCCATCCGGGAAGACTCGAGATTTGTCGTTTTTTCGAGAGTATAGTTTAATTATTGTAGTAAATAACCCGTATTACTTATAGTAATTATACATTGTTATAGCTCAGACGCCGTGTGGTATCCGGCTGAATAGAATAGTACCACCCTCATTTCTTACCGAGGTGTCGTAAAAGGCGACTAAGGTAAGTAGACCCGCAGTGTGGTTTCCGGCTGAGTAGAATAGACCGCCCTCATTTCTTACAGAGGTATCGTAAAAGGCGACTAAGGTAAGTCGACCCGCAGCGTGGTTTCCGGCTGAGTAGAATAGACCAACCTCATTTCTTACAAAGGTGTCGTAAAAGGCGAATAAGGTAAGTTGACCCACCGTGTGTTATCCGGCAGATCACCCTCTTTCTTACCGAGGAGTTGTAAAATACGACTAAGATAATTTGACGTCAGTCAGGCAGGCGACAACATGTTTGTAACATGTTGTGCCGACCCCACTTAGAGTGGGATAAGGGCAGGAGGATGATGATGATTCATTGTTGATTATAGATATTAACTAACTATTAATTTTTACACGCAACTTCGTTCGCGTGAAATGTAGTCTTGGAATAAACAGTAGCTTCTCAAAAATCAAAGCGATACGGGAAGACTCCAGAGATTTTTTCGTTTTTCGAGACTATTAAAATACTTAAAAAATATATAAAAACAGTTCCTGAACACTTAAATCTTAATTATATACTTTATAACAATTATTTTTCGTCAGTACAGAATACCGCCAAAATGATTTCCTCTTCCATTTTTAAATCTCTTAAGTTTACAATATTGAGACTAATGCCAATATTTATAGTTCCTAGTACACAAAACTGAATACAAAAATTATTATCTTATTATGCAAATGTTAAAATTGCTAACAATAGTTTAATTATTTTAGTTAATAACCCGTATTACTTATAGTAATTATACATTGTAATAGCTCAGGTTAATTTATCCAGTAAACAGAAACCAATATAGAAACTCTTATTTAATGCCCTCTTTCGACGTGAGCCAATCAATGTGATATTGAACCTTGTTTAAATAACAGATTTTACTTGACTTTTACACATCTATACTAATATATAAACGTGAAGAGTTTGTTTGTTTGAACGCGCTAATCTCAGGAACTACTAAACCGATTTGAAAAATCCTTTCAGTGTTAGATAGTGTATTTATAGAGGAATGCTATAGGCTATATCATTACGCTAAAATAAATATATTAACATAGCAGCAATAAAAAACATTACGAAAACAGCAAAATTTAAAAATTTCGTTACGTGCGCTAAGTAAACGGTAAAAGTTATTCAAAAATCATTTATTACAAAATTGTTCTCTAAGAGTTCTAAATATAAGTCCGCAACAGCATATGTCTAGCTTTCAAGGTTAACCTACATTAACCATTGTTATGGTTATCAAAATACTATTTATTTATTTATTATTAAAGTATCAATTTAACTTAACCTTGAAACTTTTGGAAAGTTTGAAAGTGTGACGGTCTCGACCTTACATGCCTATTGGTAGAGTTATGTACTGAAGTGGTAGTATGTTAAGGAAGGTATATAAATAAAAATATTTGTTTGTCATATAATAGTTTTTCGGAATGAGTTTTTGATAGTCGTTACATATATGTACATTTTTTTATAAAAATATTTTTAGTCAAATTTTGCCCATACATTTTCGATTCTCCATACTAAATTTTTCATCAGCGCCGAACGTCACGGCAGGCGTCAGATATAGACGGTTTCTGGCGGACGTTGCCGAGAGCGCGTGCGGTCTAGTGCTGTTTGCATCTTTGTCTAATCACACATAAAAAAAGAGACAGATAATAAGTATCATTTGTTTTCTATTTATCTATGGACAAAGCTTTAGGCTGGCTCCTCTACTATAGAATAGGCTTTGTCTCGATACTTCCACCATACTATCACATTATATTTCGGGTGATTACAAATAAAACGAATTTATCTAAACAGCACTTTATTTGCACATTTGGTCGTATTAAAACTTGGTGACAATTTTTTTATACTAAATATAATATAAATTATATACATTCACAATATAGTTGCATTCTAGCACAAAACAACTTATACACGATAAATCAAACTTAACTATACATAGAACAATATTTAATTATACAATACAGTACATAAATAAAGCTTAGCGTGCATTAAGGATTTGTTGGAACGATTTATATTAATAATAATAAAATACATGGGACAATTACTCACGTTCGTCAGTCCAAATAAATTTAGGTAATACTTGTATTATGGGTAACAGCCAACTGGTAAATAAATAATTAATTTAAATAAATTATCAAATACATAAATACACCCAGATTCGAAGAACTGACAATTATTTTAAAAATGACCTCGGTAATCGAACCCGCGACCCGCGGTGTTAAAAGCAATGTCATTGTCGCCCGTGTCAATATGCCATTTTATTTACTTGTTTGTTTTTTGCAATCATATATATTTGTATTACTTCCACCAGTATATGGTTGAATAGAAGACTACCCACATTTCTTACCGAAGTATCGTAAAAGGCGAATAAGGTTAGTTGAACCACCGTGCTAAAATGGGAAACAAAGTTATCGCTTTAGTATCACGAATAACGCCAAAACAATATCACAATTACTTTTGCATGTTTTAGTACTTAAAAATGGTGCAAATAAATGAGCTTTTTAAAGGGATATAAATAATGAATTGGATAAAGTGTCAAATTTTAAAAATACAGCACTAAAAGACGTTAATTACAGCTCTTGTCTTGAACTATTGTTATTATTTTTGGAAAAATCCATTAAATATGTATGTATATGTATGTAACATGTAGGTACAGTTAAGTGAAAAATTGGTTATTAAATTCTACCTTTATACCAAATATGCATTTCTTTTTCCCCTATGTTATATATAAAAAATAGGTATTTTCCCATTATAAATTTCTACTTAGGCTATGATGAATTAAAAAGTTAAAATCACCCTTTTCTATTGCTACACATACTGAAATTTGATTCATATCGCACGCTTAATATTAAAGTGACCTAATTCAAATAGTTTTGTGGCAAATTGCAATTAAGCGTAGCGTTTAAAAAACTCAGTGAGTGTTAAAGTTATCCATAATTTGGAAGAGCAAGAGAACATGACTTTTTTTAATCGTGTGATGTCATAGATGGGATTGAAAAAAGGACTACAATGTACTCAAATAATTTTGGATTCGTTCACTTTAATACTAAGCGTGCGATATTTACAAAAACAGACTATTAAATATCACATCATGCAATAGGTTTGGTTTCTTGTTGGAGAGAAACATTCATTTCATTTCAATTATGTTCTTTATTTCCGTACTTTTAACCTATAGAAACTAATAATACATTATAATTCAAATTTTGTCATATGTAAGATATTATTAATAATGTATTATTATCGTTGTCGGAAACGGAAGAAGTCAAAAATCATATCTTTAGTTTTAATACCGGATGTACTGACAACGCGATCACGTGACTGATAGAAGGGTGGGGGACTCGTTTGTGACTACTATAAATGGCTGAGCTTGCCGTGGCCAAAGCAGTCTTGCTGCAAAACTCAACTGACACTGTTATTAGACGCTTATGCGGTTAGATAGTTTCATCACTTGTAAAACTGCTGTAAAGCTTGACTTGTACTATTATTAAACAACCAAAAAGATCGTGTTACATCTTATTTTGATTAAAACTAGCAGAGTTTATAGATTTTTGAATTTAAACTATCGTGAGTGGAATTCATAATTAATGTATAGAAACCGGCTATACTCACGTGTTATTTTATCGGATGAGTTTATAGATTGTTAATACACGAATTTATTAAAAATTCCTATCATTTTCATCAGAAATATATCACTAAATCTACTATACACCACTGGAATAAATTAAATGCTTTTGATGAAGTGAGTTTAAATTAGATATACTAGACACGAAATATGCTTCAAATTGAATTAAGCTGGAATAAAAAAGAATGGTTATTAATATTGAGAGCAAGTTCAAGATAAATAAATATATGGGACACTTACACAAACGGTCGTCCGTCCCCAAAGTAACTTAATACTTGTGTTATGGGTCACAGTAAACTGCAAAATGAATACATATACCTATAATTTAAAATAAAACGTTCAGTAAAAGTAACTGTCATTTGCGCCAGTTAAATAAATAAACTAACCAGTTTAACTCACGAAACGATTTGAAAATGCTAAGCTGTTCACAAACATCCTTCTCTGCTTATAGTGTTCTTATTAAATAACTTATTTTATGAAACCCCATAAATCTAATGTTTGATTAATTTAAACCGTTCTCGATTTATGTGGTTTAGATCCCAATCCCATATTACATTAAAACAAACAATACACGCCGCCACACAAATATTTAAAGGGAAAAGTTAAACTTTTTGAGAGTAATTTGTAATATTTGGGATATTTATACTTATTATAAAACAAAGTCCCAAAAAAACTCTGTCTGTATGTGATAGATTTTCTCAAATTTGATCGGATTTTTATTAAATAGTAATGCAATGCAAGATTAAAACCGTAATATAGTCTTTTGATAACCAAAAAAATGGTTAAAGTTGGTCAACCTTAAAAGTTAGACATATGCTTTCGCGGACTTTTATTTAGAGCTGTTAGAGAGGAACAATTTTGTAGTACATGATTTTTTGAATAACTATCACCGTTTACTCAGCGCACGCAAGGAAAGATTTAAATTTTAAAGTATTTGTAATATTTTATATTGCCGCTCCTCTCCTATTCACTTTAGCGTGATGTTATATAACCTTCTTCGATAAATCGACTATCTTACACTGAAATAATTTTTCAAATAAAGTCTAGTAGTTCATGAGTTTAGCGCATTCAAACAATCAAACAAAGAAAGTCTTCAGCTTTATATATTATTATAAATTAAGTTTTGATGTAAATTGAGTTGAAGAGGTCCCACATTTGTAAAAACTCGCCCGCTGGGAGGTTTAGTCGCATGCACCGCATAACTATCAAAGATACTAAAGTAATGTAGTTAAAAATTAATTGTAAATTAATGTAATTAGTTTAATGTTAAAGTAGTGAAGTTAAGGATCTAAGAAAGAGGAACAGGGATATTATCACTGTTAATGGAAGGATAATGCTACTGGAAGGTTAAAGCAGGTGATACTATAGGGACAGCAGAAAAACTCGTGTCCCGACATGGGGAAATGGATGGAATTGACAGGAAGAGGAGCTAACAACCAGTCCTGTACTGAAACGCGTCTCCAAGATTAATATGTTTATTCGATTGTTAATATCGCGCTAATCTCAGGAACTACTGGACCGATTTGAAAAATACTTTAGAGTGTAGTAGGGGGTCCTCTCACTCGCCTGACGACGGGTGTGGTACGGGCTTCGCGGCGTACCTCCTTACCCGGGCCATTCCTCGCAAGCCTTACGCACTTAAGAGTGTAAGATAGTTCATCTAGGAAGGCTATAGTATACACTAGGTGTCGCCAGTCTGCACTGTATTTGAGATTTTTTTTTATTAGATCAAGATGCTAATCTCTTCGGACAAAGCCCTCGTATAATTATGATAGAACTTCACGTACAGGTAAGTTCGTTTAATCATAAATTAAACACGTGCTTTGTCCTCGAGATTAGTTTACATGTTATAGACTAACATCACGCTAAGATGAATAGGAGCAGCAATGAAAAATATTGTTAAAACGGCAAATTTAAAGCTTTCCTAGCGTGCGGTAAGTAAACGATGAAAATCTGTTATTATGATAACTAATTTTAGGTGTTAAATTTCAATTTGGGATTAAGTTGTGACATATTTATTTCCATACAGACGAAGCGGCTTACACAGCTAGTAATTAAAGATAGCTGTAGATTTGCCAAAACGCAAACGTCCAACAAGGAGATTAGCAACTGTAGCAACGATTTCATTCAAGTTACGTGATTCACAGACATCTAGGATAGGCAAAATAAGAAGTCTTAATATAAACAACGTTAAATAGTACAAGAGCTGTAGCAAGAGTCCTCCTGGCGAGCGGTTTCATTGGTTATGCGTATATTTGATGTTGAACCTGTAGATTCCCAGAGACCTGGTGTTTCTATTATCTAAAAGAGAATATAGTATAATTTACTACCTTTTTTTGGTGTATATTATACAGGTACATTACTCATAGGTACATTACCACATATGCCGTGTGGTATCCGGCTGAATAGAATAGTACCACCCTCATTTCTTACCGTGGTGTCGTAAAAGGCGACTAAGGTAAGACGACCCGCCGTTCGGTATCCGGCTGAGTAGAATAGACCAACCTCATTTCTTACCGAGGTGTCGTAAAAGGCGACTAAGGTAAGTTGACCCACCGTGTGGTATCCGGGTTAGAAGAATAGACCACCCTCTCTTACCGAGGTGTCGTAAAATACGACTAGGGTAAGTTGATGTCAGGCAGGCGGCCGGTCGTAAAACACGTAGCCAAATCATATGACAACATGTTTGTAATTTGTCGTGCCGACCCCACTTAGAGTGGGATAAGGGCAGGAGGATGATCATTAGTGTAAACTTTACCGTTATAGAACCCATAATTTTATCGATTTTTTTTCTAACCTTAAAGGCAATTTTTTGTTATATGTTAGTTGGTATATATATGTTTTAATTACATCAAATTTATGAAAGCATAATAGACAGAGTGAAAGACAGACAGACTAGCAGCCGATAATATTGTTTGGCGTATATATCGCACGTTTAGTATTTAAGTGACTTAATTCAAAAAAGTTGTTTTGTGGAAAATTGCAATTAAACAAAAATCAAAGTGTTTAAGAAAACCATAACTAGGAAGATCAAGCAAACACTATTTTTTATAGTTCGTAGCGTGATTTCATAGATGGAATTGAAATAAAGATTACAATGCATCTATCTCAATTAAATTATTTTGAATTCGGTCACTTTAATTCTAAGCGTGCGATATAGAATAATATTTGAACCAATAATCTGTATTTTCAAATCAAATTACAGACTGCATTTCTTTGACATTAACATGTAATAGGTAATAATACGTTTGAGCAACTAACTGAATGCTTCGACGAGATTGTCGCAAAGTCAAAATTAATTTGCAGTAAATTTAATCAACAATATTAGATATATTCGAGTTGGTAGCTTGAAATGTTGCTTACCTTTTGTACTAATTCCTCAAAGGCCAAGTTAATACCCTCTTGCGTCTTCGCACTGCCTTCAATGAAGAGCATTCTATGTTTCTGAGCAAACGCCTGGCCCGTTTCTCTGGATACTCCCCGAGGCTATAGAAAGATAATTTAGACTACAAAAGTTATCTATACTAATATATAAAGCTGAAGAGTTTGTTTGTTCGAACGCGCTAATCTCAGGAACTACTGGACCGATTTGAAAAATTATTTGAGTGTAAGTCCATATCGAGGCTATTGGCTATACAACATCACGCTAAGATCAATGGAAAAGGAGCAGCAATAATAGATATTACGGAAACGGCCAAAAATTTAAAGTTTTCCTTGTGTGCGCTAACTAAACGGTGAAAGTTATTCAAAAATCATGTATTACAAAATTCTGCCCCTCTAAAAGTTTTTTACAAAAGTCCGCAACAGAATATGTCTAGCTTTTAAGGTTAACTCAATTTAACCATTATTATGGTTATGAAAATACTATATTACGGTTTTAATCTTACCACGCGGGCGGGGCCGCTGGCGATGGACTTTAATTCACGATAAAGTAAATGGAAAATATATATAACGCTTAATGTAGAGTGGACTATCTGTTTTCATACCCGATACTTGCAGGATTCGTAATACAACGAATGAAAAATAATTTGCTGTTCGCGAAATTCGATTGAAATGTGTAGTTAGGCTCGGTAAAGTTTTCTCGAACAACTCATATCTTATCTTAAAATTCGAGAAAAAATATAATGTAAATTTGTATATAAATAAATAAAAGTCATAAAGTATTATAGTCGAATGATAAAAAATCGATTATTTTTCAGAACCTTAGTTGTGAAAAAATGTGTTTTATCTACTCTGATACTATAATACAAAGATTATAAAACTGAAACCAAAATTGTTATGGCAAACATTACGTACAGGCCAAAAATAAAAAATTAAAAAGTTTTAGTACGATACAGGTCTTGTATGGACACCTGTATCATAATATAACTTTTTAATCATAGCGATACACCTATACAACCTCCAGCTGGACCAAGGAGGTTCAACCTCTACCTTAAAAAAAAGGTTCCAATGACCGAGTCCGCGGCGACGCAACACGCATGCGCAATCGATGTTTGCGCCTTGGCGCTAACATTTGATATTAAAAAAATCTTTTCAATATTTAAACAAAGTTTGGTTTTTATAAATATTGATTTACGTATTATAGTATGAGAGTCGATAGAGTAGTGACACTGTACATAACTTGGTCTTTTACCCTTATTATGCAACAGTATCATAATCTACTATTATATGTGATCGGGCCCAGTCTAAGCATATTAAGAATAGAGCGCATAACTTACCTTATCAATTTTATTGCCAACCACAAGACAAACGATATTTTTCTTAGTTGTGTACACTTGCAACTCTTCAACCCATTCGCTTAACTTCTGCAATGTCCTTGGATCTGAGACGTCGTATACTAAGATGGCTCCATGTGCTTCTCTATACATTTGACAAATAATAAATAATAAATATATGGGACACTTACACACACGGTCGTCCGTCCCCAAAGTAACTTACTACTTGTGTTATGGTAGACAGACAACTGGTGTATATACATATATATTTTTAATATATACTTTAATACTATGCACCCAGGCTCAAAGACCAACAAATTCATTTATAGAAAATATTGGCCCTCGGCGGGAATCGAACCTGCGACCCGCGGAGATGAAGGCAGGGTCACTACCCACTGCGCCAACGGGCCAGTCATGATGAAACAAGATAGTCAAATTTGTAGGTTTCCCGTGAAACATTTACGATGATTCAGGGGACCATCGCTCGAACAATGCATCTTCGTTATTTATCAAAAACCCAAAAAAGCAGTTGTCACAATATAACGCGATCTTTGGGTAAAGACCACCCTGCATGAAGTGGGACTAACAATCCATAGCATAATAAATCATACAATGGAATATTGGATTTATTAACAGAATACTTATACTAACATATAAAGCTAAAATGTTTCTTTATTTGATTGATTGAACACGTTAATCTCAGGAATTACTGGTTTGAAAAATTCTTTGTGTGTGATAGTCCATCTATCGAGGCTTTAGGCTATACAACATCAAGCTAAAATGAATAGAAGAGGAGCAGCAATAAAAAATATTAAGAAAACGACAAAATTTAAAGATTTCCTTGCGTCCACTAAGTAAACGGTGAAAGTTATTAAAAATTTCTTATAATTAACTCACATATTTTTCAAAAGTAATAATAAAATTATTTTGCTATAATCCATGATGAAGTAAAATAGAAAATATATATAATGCTAAATGTAGAGTGGACAATCGGTTATCATACCTGATACATGCAGGAGTCGTAAAAAACACATGCACAAACCTCCACCACCGCCACCACAATACACAAGCACTATATACGTTCACTATCACAAACTCAACAATAGTTTCGCCCGTGAAAAATAATTTTATTATTACTTTTGTGTTATGGATCTCTGCAAAGTAACGCCTAATTCTATAAACTTTGTTTATAGAAATAATATTCAAATGGGTACATTATTTATACAAATTGACTTAAATACATTGATAAGATTTCATGCTTAAGATCCTTTATACCATAGAATTTAATGGGTCAGGTTAAAAAAAAATAGCATGAAAATGAGGTCAATTCCAGTTTTCACTTAGGTTAAAACTTAAAACAAAAATTAAGATTATAGCAAAATAGTATTTTCATTACTTTTTGTATTATGGATCTCCCCAAAGTACTGCCTAATTCTATAAAATATTATAATAAACACTATTAAGGAGAGGCTGATACAGAACGCCTACTATATATATACTGTTGAGGATTATTTAGACGATAAGAATGCGTGGATAGAGATATTGTTCGAATCTGTACAAGATAGAAATGATTAAATGTAACTAGTATTAAGAATTGTATTTTTTAAAAAGAGTAACCGCCGAGTTTCTTGCTGGCTCTTCTAGGTAGGAACAGCTTTCCGAAACAGCAGTAGAGTTGACGATTCAAAAGCACTTGTTTACAAGTTTATTTGAATAAAGAATATTTTGAATTTGAATTTGAAATATTCTCTGAACCCATACGAAGCAGGGGCAGATCGCTTGTATTAAATTAAAAGTTGTAAATTGTTACAGTGTACTTTTATAATAATATTACATACTAAAAACATATGAGCAAACATATTTGCTGTTGGCTCGTTGGTAGACTGCTTCACGGGTTGCGGGTTTGATTCCCGCCGAGGGCCAATATTTTCTATAAATGAATGTGTTGGTCCTCGAGTCTGGGTGTATATTTGTATTTTTAAAAAATTAAGTTAAGTATGTATTTAAAATTATAAGTATATATTCACCAGTTGTCTGTCTACCATAACACAAGTATTAAGTTACTTTGGGGACAGACAACCATGTGTGTGAGTGTCCGATATATTAATTATTTATTAATACCAACAACCTAAACTTTCTCTTGATATTGTTATGATCTTTAATATACAAAAAAATATGTTTATTTACCTGTAAAAACTGTTGGTTAGTGTCCTATACCGTTCCTGCCCTGCTGTATCCCATATACCAAGTTTCACTTTCAGTCCATTGACATCCATAACCTTGCATTTGTAGTCCACTCCGATTGTGGCCGGGAATGATGCATTGTAATCCCCTGTAGTGAATGCCAGGATAATACTAAAATAGGAATATGCGTTCAGTCTCCTACATTATACAATAGAGGTTCCAGTCTCCTACATCACATAATTGAGGTAACCTTTATTCCAGCACTATGTGTTGTGCAAAAAGTTATTACAAGTGATAAGGACTTAATTTTGCATCGGACGTAAAGAACTCTAACATTAACCAGTATATCTTTGTAAGTGAAAAAAAAGGAAAGAGAATTATTGATACAACGCTACAATTTGTGCTATGCCAATGTTGGTGACACACAGTGTGCGTTAAATATCGTAGATTCCAACATTGCCACCAATGTACTAACTATATGCTTAGTTGCTGCTACATATTAATAACTCCCTTTCTGCTTATCCCTGGTATTGTCTGAACAGACAAAAATCCCTTAAAATAATATAATAAAAAAAAATTGTCTTATTAATAATTAAAAGGTTAGCTTATGCTAACCTATGCTAAGCTAATGCTTATGTTTGTACCAGAAACATGATCTAGGAGTGATAGGAGACTCAGAAATTTTATATATAGATAGGTAGTTCATTCTGGTATATTAGTGGTACAAAAAAATCCTTTATCTTGTCTAGAACTAAATATGTACATGACCACGGTTCTCTTAAAATAAATTAGAAATAAAATAAAAAAGTTATAATACACTGAATAAATTTACGTACATTTTATGAAAAAGGATTTGGAAGGAGGACATTCTAGGATAAGAAATAATTTAAAAAAATTTAAATGCAGATTACAGAAAAATCATTACTTATTCCTGAAGGTTTGTAAGATTTACTTAAAATTTAATTTTTACATTGTTTATCAGTATTAAGTATATATGTTTATAAGTTAACACAATAGATACATGTTTATGAGTAAGTTATATATCATTCGGTTTATCCATTTACTTGAATACGAAGTCAAAAATATCCTCATGTTACAGCATAATGATGAAAAGTACATATAAATTACAAGTCATTGATGATTGTTTTCAATATCGTGAGTCATCGATTTAAACAAGTCAAAACTTACCTAGATTTCCCAACACCACTTTCTCCGATTACTAAGATCTTTAATGTTGTAACATAATCCATTTTATGTTTCAATGACGATTACAAATATTACAAAAGACGAGAAAACTTTGTTTCTTTGTTTCACAAGGGCGGATATGACGGATATTGAGATTTGTTGATAATAAAACAATTTTTAACTTTTACTTATTGGTTAAAAAACTTCCAAATATTGTGAAATTATAATGTTTAAGCTCATATGATTTTTTATTCAGCAATAAAAACAATACACATGAAATTGAGTAATATGACATCTACGTCGTACATAAGTGACGTTTCCGCGTTTAGTTTCTGCTATTCATAAATAATGTAAATAATCTTTTAAAAAGATTAATATGGATGTACAATAAAATAAGATTCTTATCTTATGATTTTCATTTATATTAATAAAATAAAACACGTCTGTCGTTGTGCACGTATAATGGGAAACCGATTGACAGATTTTAGAGAATTCCTTTATTTATTTCTTAATTTACTCCACGTTAAAAAATATATTAATAATTTTATTTCTTAAAATATAGTAAAAAAACTATTTTACAAGCATTAGGCTGTCAGTAATATGTATTCTCTCGCTAAGAATTTGAAATGAAATCAGCATTATCAATGCAGTATGACTAATGACCTATTGAAAACTTTACTCTTTACATAAAACTTCCCCGCGATTGAGACCGCGGGTCGCAAATAATAATACAATAAAATTAATAATCAATGAGAATATAAATTCTTAGCAGATTCACATATTAAAAAAGGTGATTTAAAACTTGTTCTTAAACTATTATTGGTAGATAAGCAATTTATTTATTAGGCGTAAGATTAGTTCTCAGTATAACGATTGATGATGTCACCGTCCGGTTTTTGTCAATATATTTTTTATTACGTTTCAGCACAGATAAAAAATAGATTGAATCTAAATTAATAAATAGATTGATCCGTTCAATCGATTGAAGTAAATATTCTTAATATTTTATTTAAATATGCGCGTGCATAGTTTTAGGGATAATAAACTTTAAAATATTTTTGTTCATTCTATGAACAAAGTCCCTCGCCGCGTCCTATCTCTGTGTTCGCAATAAACTTTAAAAAGGATTTGCATGATTGGGGAGGCATGTGGTTATTGCCAATGGATAGAGTGATTCGCGAAAGATGTTTTAAAATATGATTATTAAGGTTTTATTTAAATTAATTGAACTATATTCTTGAAAATTTAGGATAAAGTCAAATTATACCTATCTTAAAACGCTGGCTAATTCATTTGCTATATAACAAAACCTAATTCATTTGCTATATAAAAAATAATCTATGGTGAAATGTCTATGAAAAATCCTTTTTTTGTAGCATCATAATAATAAAAAATGTCCACAAACGTTTATATATATTTTTTAAACAAAAATTGCTATGCCCACATCCTAACTTTTTTTAGTTGTTTGGTTTTATGTTTTAATGATCTTCTTCATCGAAAAACGCGTGATAAATTGTAACTGAAGAGAAATGAAGAGAATCAAATCAAATCGAAATAATATTTAAGCTCTTTCAGACACTTTTGAATCGTCAAGGATCAATATAATTAATGAAGCTACAACTGGTTCAGAATGTTGCTCTTACCGCCAGAAATTTGGCTGTTCATCTTTTAAATATTTTCATGTCATCTACGATAGACCGTTGTTGTTCCGAAACAATAGGTGAAGGCGCGTGTAAAATCCATCTCGCAGATCCTGAAAATAATGGAGATCCTAACGCAAAATTGGCCAAATAAATCTAATGCGACAACCAAAGGGGATAGGGCAATGGGATTCTGTGACGCATTAGCGAAACTGAGATTTATTCTCGAATTGAATAACAAAGCGCGCCATTCACAGTGGAGAACGGGTGAATTTGAATAAAGGTTCCTGTTATTGGAGAATGCGTTGGAAGCAGACAGTCTGAAGGAAATGGCCGCCACCGTATTTTTTGCTAAAAAACCTTTGCGATCCAGTCTAATAGTTATGGCGAACTACAAATATATGTGGTTTCGTTATTTGTTTAGGAGCGGTAATATTTCTGTAAGTTGTTCCATGATTTTTTCATTAGGTAATGTAAGTTAGTGTCATTTTAAACGTGGATCCTATGCCACTATTAGATGCTCCGCCGTATAGTGCGGTGTTTTCATGCTTATTTACCATATTTATTCGTTACTAGACAAATATCAATGTTAAAATAATCAGATGCCATAGCATATCAAAGACGTATCGAGTCCGAGTTCAAAACAGGCTTCATTTCAATACAGCTATCTAAATTCGTGAAACACAAAGTAAGTAACTTAATACGTGTGTTATGGGCGACAGTACTGCAACAGTACTACAACTGGTAAATATATATATATATATATATATATATATATATATATATATATATATATATATATATATATATATATATATATATATATATATATATATATATATATTTTTTATATATATAAAATTTTAAATTCATAATTATATTTATAAATACACCCAGTATTGAAGAAAAAAGTGAGCCCCAGCGGGAATCGAACTGAAGTCACTACCTGCGCCAATGGTCCCGTTATAGAATGTTACTAATATTTAAAAAAAATATTGCACAAATAATACATTAAATCAATAAAATAATCATTACATACACATTATTATACTTTTTGTTTTTGGTTAAAGTCTGTTTTAAAATTGAGATTAGATTAAAATTATTTGTCTATAGTCTTACCGAATGTCAAACAATACTATTCCAGGCCGTTAATAAACTAAAAAAAAAATCAAACAATACAATATGATTATTTTTAGGTATTTTTTTTTATATAAGTAGTAATCATTAATAATGGTCGATTTTCGAACGAAATTTCACTAATTGCGTCAGTCACTTACAAGCGCCATTTATGCCTTAGTTCTTTCAGTTTTAAATAAAGAACGTTATTTTTTTTACAAATGTTTGAATCCAAACAAATGCACACAAACACGTGCATTTATAAAATTAGCAATGCATTAGGAAAATAACTTTTGTTTTGACTCTTTGATAACGTCTCTTTAATAATATGAAGCTTGAAATTTTTTTTTATCGATTTCTGTAGATAAAGGAAAGAAACAGGTCACAGTTGAGCATTCAGCGTATGTAGGTCTACGCTCAACGGGCCGGGCGTGACAAAAGTCTTCTTTATTCTGTTACAACTAGGTCGGTATTGTATCAATGGTGCCGCAAATGACGCGCTCATAACGCGTCCTCTTCCTTTTTTATATTTTTATAATTGTACTCGTGATAGAAGTCATGGATTTATATTTATGACAAACTATTCTATTCTACTAGTCTGTTGGTAGTGAAAAAAATGCTGATTTCTTTTATGGATTGCATATTCTTATACCTTATACCTTAGGCTCTTATACCTCAGATTAAATTCAAATTCAAATAATTCTTCATTCAAATTGAATTTTAAAAACACTTTTGAATCGTCAGATTACGAATCGGTAAGAAATGAGGGTGGTCTATTTACTCAGCCGGATACCACACGATGGGTCAACTTACCTTAGTCGCCTTTTATGACACCTCGATAAGAAATGATGGTGGTCGATTCTTTGTAGCCTGATGCCACACCTTAGAGTTTATTAGGAGGTATATTACTCTCTGGGGTGTATGAGATTGCTATGACAATACAAGGCAACCCTCCACGTGTTTACAACAATCAATTGAGGTCGATTCAAAATCCATCCATTCAAAGTTCTTCAAAGTAAACCATTGAGCCATTGAGACTTGAGTCATTAAATCGGCTTCTAGAACCTTCCCAGTAAAGCGTGAATGCCCGTTTATAAAGCAACGGTTACGTAAAGTATGCCTTCCGCGGTCTATATATCGTGGTCCCCTTCTATGGAGAAATAGGGTTGACAACCTAGGTATTATTTATTTACACATTTTTTTAACAAGTTTTGTTATACATATAGTAACAAAAATAAAGTAAAATAATTAAACGATATTTTTAATATTTAAATGAGTTAATCTTGTATGTATGTACGTCTGTTTTGGGGCATTAAAAAATACTAAAATTTGATTTATTGTAACACTATTTTTGCCATAAACTCTCAAGTCAGCGTAGCTTATTCGTGGAACGGGAAGTCTCGAGAAATGTAGATAGCATCGAGTCCCACCTACCTAATTATATATATTTTTTTGAAGTTTCTTTTTCTATTTTTTAAAGAATTACTCGGTTACTTAGGCCCGGTCAAGCTTATACGACGCATAATCCAAGCTTATTTTAAGTCCATATCACTTACGTTTAATGATTATCTTATCTCACTTCTTTTACTTAATTTGAATATGTGAATAGTTGACTGCTGAAACAAAGTCTCCAATAAGAATTTACACATCATACGACCTTAGGCTGCTGGATTAAACCTCTTCCTTATAATTTTTGAGGACGTCTTATAGTCTTACGGGGTGAGGGGGTCTACCGACACTATATTCCTAGTACAAGATCATTATTTCATTACTTTAGGGCCTCAAATTTAATGCCTTCGAGGCACGATTATAGCTATTACCGCCCCATTGCGAAAATGTACTACTGTAGCTAATTTTCGTATTAAATACAAATTACACTTACTGGATCTTCAAAAAAACTGCCTAAGCGGTTGTATAAAGCTATTCTTTCAAATTTTATTTTATTTTTTTTGTTTTTTGTTTTATTCAATGTAATACCTTAAACACGAAAATGCAACTGATTTAATTTTAATTTTATTATTTCGTTTTAATTATTATTTTGTTTTAACTTTATTATTTCTTATCTCAATTTAATATTCCATTTTATTTTTAAACTTACCTATATTTGTTTTGTTGTGTTTAGTTTTATTTACATTGTTTTAGATACTGATTTTTGTTATGATACTTGGGCAGCAGCTGGAAACCAGCGCCGTGTGGCATTAGTCCTAGTAATGACATGCGGCAATGCTGAGCTGTGTGCCCATTCTGTCAATTATTAATTGCAGAATAAATGTTTTTTCCTTTCATTTCTATTATTGTGGTTTAATGGACCTATTCTTTTTAAATTTAATCGCCCTAAGTCTTTAGCATACCTCTCTCCATCGTTAGCTATAAGTTACAAGTTTTGGTGGTTTTAAGTTACAAGCTCGCTAACTTCACTGCAATAATGACGCATGGCCGATTATTCTGTTGCAGTGGGTTAAAAGTTATTTAGTTGGTTTAAGGTGCTTTTCACCTACATATACACAAGTCGACGAGTAAGCCGCGGTCGCACTAACTATGTCACATACCAGACAAACCTCTTTGGTTTTAGGTGTGTATTTTCTATTATAATTGTGTTTCTTTGGTTTCAATAAATTAAAAAAAAAAGAAGACTATTTCACTGTAACTAAACACTTGACTGGCTCGTCGGCGCAGTGGGTAGTGAACCTCGCGGTCGGGTCGCGGGTTCGATTTCCGCCGAGGGCCAAAATTTTCTATAAATGAATTTGTTGGTTCTTGAGCCTGGGTGTATATTTGTATTTAAGTATGAATTTAAGAATTTGTATGTATAAATTCACCAGTTGTCTGTCTCCCATAACACAAGTATTGAGCTACTTACTTTGGAGACGGACGACCGTGTGCGTAAGTGTCCCAAATATTTCTTTATTTATTATTAATATATACTTGTCTCCAAAAATTTTAAACTGTATTTTCAACAATTCAAAAAACTTATAAGTGCCAACCCTACTTGTCTACATTGACGCGCCATGACCGCACATCCTTGCTACTTTGTAACTTTACAGACAATACATTATTTACAGCAATGCTGGCAACATTGTAATTTTGGTTGATGTTTTCCGCGTCCTCGCTCGTCACAGGAACCGTCTAATGTTGGTATCATAAAAAAATATACGGAACTTTCACTAATAACATAACCATTACAATGGAATAGACAATGAATATTAAAAAATATGGTTCGGTATTCTTTTATATGTACAGAGAATATCCGTCGAGTAGAGATTCGTCAGTCACTTATCAGTCAAAATGCCTAATGATAATATCATAATCATCACACCTCCTTAAGAAATGAGGGTAGTCTATTCTACACAGCCGAATACCACACGGTTTTTCTTCAATATATGAAAATAACTTGATTAAATAATTCCAAGAAATAATCACAAAAGATCCATCAACTTTTATTGAACTCATCACTACATATTATAAAACAAAGTCGTATTTCCCTATGTACGCATAAAACTTTAAAACTACGCAACAGATTTGATGCGGTTTTTTTTAATAGATAGAGTGATTCCAGAGGAAGGTTTGTACGTATAATAACATTCAATACGCAGTAGAGAAATACTGTAATTTTTGAGGTTTCTGTAAATAATTACATTTTTTCCGCTTACATTGCAAACGCAGGCTAAACCCTACAAGATTTATCAAAATAATGTACTAAGTATTTGTACACCTTGAAAAGGTCTACAGAAAAGTCCGCGATGGTATATGTCTATCTCTTATGGATAATCCACTATAGCATTTTTGGTCATTTACTTTTTACGAAAAATAATGCCTTATTTTTAAAGCAATTTTTATTCAATACAGCATTAATCCTTATCCAATTAAGTACCTTAAATAAATTTTTGATTTAATATAGATCAATATGGCCGTTAACAGCACGTAATTTAAGTGAACATTTTCGGAGATATTACAGATTTAAAATGCCGTGAGGACGCCGCGCTTCGCCCTATAACACTTCGACTTTAGCAGCGATGTCGCTCTTTCAAGAGTTTGTTTAAAGACATTCTGTGATTAATTGTAAAAATAAAATACATAGGGAAAAATGGAAAAATAAATACACAAATATGTACTTTATGAATTTAGATATTCAAAGATAGCAGGAAATCTTCTTGGAATAGGGAGAGTGAAATTGTTTTTCTCCAAATTTAACTCTTGCGGGCCACGGGCTGTAATGAATAAATCAAAACTACTGGATTGATTTTAATAATTAATTGATAATTTTTTTTCACTGAGTGACATGGGCTATATATTTTATACCCGTGCGAAGCAGGGGCAGGCCGCTGGTATTCTCATATATCTCTCCATAGCAACTATACAAAAATAGAATTATTTATGTATAAATATTATATTATAAACCTTACAACTACCAGACAGTGCAACATTGCTTTCAATAGCCTGTCTTAAACAATATATGTCCGTAAATATACTTCGTAATTGTTGGGATATACCAAATTCACCATTTTCCACCTGTTATGATTAATTCTGATAGTTAAGTATTAAAGATATGCGCAAATAACAAAGAGTGATATTACATGCGACGACTATATATCTCAGCTAACAATTTGTTTTTCTTATAGACAATAGAAACTCGAAAGACGTTTCATCCGATAGTTTGTAAGAGCAAGCCACTCAGTGCAATCACTTACATTGTCGCTGTAAGCTTGGGAACGGTGGTCACTGCATACGGGAAACGGTATTGCTAAATTTGTTGTTTGGTCCAAACCTATAAGAACGACGAGCGACAATCAACAAAATTTGTTATTTTTTTCTGACTATACACGTTTGCCATTATGTAGAACCTTAAAGATTCCCTTGCCTTATCTCACATCACATTTCTCATTGCCTAAGATTAAAAGTATGAGTTAATGTACGGCAGTTAAAGGTTAACCTAGTAATTAAAAAACCTTCAAATACATAGCACGTGCTTTTTTTTCTGGGACAATGTTCCAGAAAAAAAATATGATATGTGAGTAGGCGAAAGTCGAAAATGATATGGATTGTGTGAACTAATACATACATATAAAAGAAATAGCGCCAGAGATGATGAATGATAGGAGACAATGAACGAGAAAAACATGTTGTGCTGACCATTTAGAGTGGGATAAGGGCAGGGGAAGGAAAGAGAGGAAGTTGAAGAGTAAAGGAAAATAACACTGTTTAATGCAAATCACATTTGCATTCTATATTGTATAACGCGTTCAACTAAATACTGAATCATTAAAAGGCAGTAGATGGCAGTAAAATTAGTCTTATGCTATATACAACAATGTGTACAACGATACCCTGTTCCCGCCACCAACAGCCTGGTGGAGCATTTTCAGGTTTTAAGTCGGTGCGACATACCTGTGGCTCGTCCCCATCGGGCGGTGATGACCCATAATGGGTTTTCCAATACTATTACCAAATATAGCCTTTTAATTTGTAAGTTTGTAGAAAAAGAAAACAAAAATACAAAAAGTTTGTCGAAAAACAAAATGATCGACAAATTAATAACAGAAATCAAGTTCGATGTTGATACAACTTATAAGGTTTGACTTGCTTTACTTTAAAACAAGGGTTAAGGAGAAAATGAAATATAACTTACCTGGAACTGGCACGCGACCTCGTCCTAAACAGAAGTCTATAATTTAGCCCAAACAACAAAACAGTAGGGCGTTTGCATCGTAAAGCGAGCGCTTTATAGCTCACCGAATTTCGACCGTCCCATCTCCTTTGAGTTGTATTGTACGAGCGAAGTGTCGACTTCATTGCCACTGAACATGGACAGCTATCTCTATGGACTTCTAAAGTAATCAGGCAAAGGAACTAACACATGGAGTGAAAACAATTACATGAAGTTTTGGACTTGGAACTACAAGTTTCCCGTATCAAGATCGTACGTCTTTAACATATTGTATCAGCTCCATTTGTGCCTTAAAAAAGCTGCTGCGTTCAACAATCTTTCTATTAGAATAATCGCATTATATTCTATCACAATAAATATTATTAAACCGAAATCAAATCAATCATACTTCTACTAATATTATAAATGCAAAAGTTTGTTAGTATGGATGTATGCTTGTTACTCTTTCGCAGCAAATCCGCTGATCCAATATTGATAAAATTTGGCCCAAATATTTCTTATAAACCGGGGTAACATATAGGCTATAGAACTAATGTTAATTCTACAGGAATAGGATCAACCTATCAAAGTTTTGTTAAAAAGTAGCAAGGTTGGAGAGTGACAGAAGTATTAGTTTATTTCAAGACTACAGTTCACGCAAACAAAGTTGCGGGTAAATGCTATAAAATAAACTGAAAAATAAACTGAATTTTTAACCGTATGTACTGTGTTTTTTATGTATGTGAGAATAGTGCGAAGAATGTGAAACAAAACGTGGATGACTGAATGATAGGCAATGACTGATAGAAAGAGAAAAAGGAGAATTGAACTGTCTTCGAAAAGACATAGACATTCATAGAAGGAAGACAAAAGATGCTGAAAAACGAGCGGACGTAATGTAGAATACAGGAGACGGGAAAAGGTTTAAAAGATTGACCGTCTAGTTTCTTTCTGGTTCTTCTCGGTAAAAGCAACATTCCTAACCAGTTGTAGCTTCATTAATCATATTGATCCTTGACGATCCTTGAAGATTGATCACTTTTGGTGCTTGAAAGAGCTTATTTCACTAAAGATTATTTTGATTTAATTTAATTTGATACTCTGATGAACTTGGTACACTGCCATCTAGTGCGGAACTTCGAAACCCAGAGCAAACGAACAATAATGTATATAAAAAGTATTTTATCGTGCGTATCCAAAATCGATGGGGAAACTTAAATTGTTCGCCGCGACTGAAATCGTAAAATAAAGAACTTCTTGTACTTAAAATTACATAAAAATTGTCTTTTACGATACAACGGCAATAAATTTTATTGCTGTTATTCTTCGAGAGGGAATTTTATTGGCCTAAAAAGTTATGATCTGGATAAATATAGAATGGAAATATCGAGTCAATGTTTGTCATTCAACGGAATTTTGCACATTTGTAGACCTCATTCTTTCCTCCTGCCCATATCCCACTCTAAGTGAGATCGGCACAACATTTTATAAACATGTTGTAACATGATTTGGCTACGTATTTTACGACCGGCTGCCTGCCTGACGTCAACTTACCTTAGCCGTATTTTACGACTTCTCGGCAAGAAAGTGAATGGTCGATTTTACTGAACCGGAACCACACGGTGGGTCAACTTACCTTAGTCGCCTTTTACGACACCTCGGTAAGAAATGAGGGTGGTACTATTCTATTCAGCCGGATACGTGGGATATGTAATCGATCCCAGGGTTCGAACTTTTGTCCATGCTTAATTAGTCTTTACTTTACAGGATACTGGTAATACCTAATTGCGAACACTTTATATATGAACACTATAACACAATATAAATCAAAGTAAAAGAAATCTTATCTCGTGGGAGCATGATTGATATTGTGTTTCTTTATAAGAAATAAACCTTACGAGAAATACGTCTTACCAAATAAACGATTGTAGCGGTACAAATATAGGGCTCGTGAGAATTAACACCGAAACTAGAGTAACTATATTTTCCTTGTGGGGGAAGACTGATTCGAGACTAGAATTTTTCTATTATAAATTCTAATCGCATTGTATTAAAAATGTCTGCGATTCACGGATTTTCCGGAATTTCGCTATTACATAATTTCTGAGCCTGAGTAAAATAGACCTTTATTTCTCACCGAGGTATAGTAAAAGGCGTCTAAGGTAAGTTAACGTCAGGCAAGCGGCCGGTCGTTAAATATATAGCCAAATCATGTGACAACATTTTATAACATATGTGTGCCGTACCCACTTAGAGTGGGATAAGGGCAGGAGGATAATGATAATGTGGAAAAAATGTTTAATAATTCTTCGCTGAGGTAAAAATATCACCAGATGTTTAAAATGTTTATTCAATTTGAACTATAAATCTCTGTTTGGGACATCAAGTCATAAATGTTGGTTTATTGACAGCAAGAAAATAGAGAGAAAGAGGGAGAGAGAGAAAGAAATCGCTCCTCAAGAGTTTTAATGGTTAATCGGTCAGTCCCGATCAATCGAAGTACTTTTAAAAACACCTAACTAATCAGCAATTACCGGTTATTTAAATTTATCAAGATAATTGAATTATTAAAGCTTTTAAAGTTGTTTTTCAACAGGAAAATACTATCAGGATGTTACTGATCGTCTTCTGTTAGGAATATCCTCTTAACTTAAGAATCATGGCCATAACATAACTCCCGAAACTGATAGTCGAAGTGACTCCGTAGGTAAGAATGTGCGTACAGGGAGTGATTTGCTCGCTGTTAACAAAAACAACCTATCTGTAAGGATTATTCCGATATGTAGTGCATAGTTTACACAGGAAGGATTGGAGATTAAGATGATATTTCATTGTATCATTTGAATTATATAAAAAAACTAGCTAAGCTTGCGGCTTCGCTCGCTCGGAAAGCATTGTCATCATCCTCCTGCCCTTATCCCACTCTAAGTAGGGTTGGCACACCATATTATAAAGATGTTGCGACATGATTTGGCTACGTATTTTACGACCAGCCACCTGCCTGACGTCAACGTGCCTTTGTTGTATTTTACGACACCGCGATAAGAAAGACGGTGGTCTATTCTACTCAACCGGATACCACACGGCGGTTTAACTTACCTTAGTCGCCTTTTACGAAACGTAAATCAATTATAAGAGATTTTACTTAGCGCACATAAGGAAAGCTTTAAATTTCGTAATTTTTAGCAATTTCCGTTTTCGCAATATTATTGCCTTCCTCAATAAATGCACAGTCTAAGAATTTTTCAAATGGGTCCAGTAGTTCCTGAGATTAGCGTTCAAACAAACAAACAAACAAACAAACAAGCAAGCGAGCAAGCGAGCAAGCAAACAAACAAACAAACAAACGAACGAACGAACGAACGAACGAACGAACGAACGAACGAACGAACGAACGAACGAACGAACGAACGAACGAACGAACGAACGAACGAACGAACGAACGAACGAACGAACGAACGAACGAACGAACGAACGAACGAACGAACGAACGAACGAACGAACGAACGAACGAACGAACGAACGAACGAACGAACGAACGAACGAACGAACGAACGAACGAACGATCGAACGATCGAACGAACGAACGAACGAACGAACGAACGAACGAACGAACGAACGAACGAACGAACGAACGAACGAACGAACGAACGAACGAACGAACGAACGAACGAACGAACGAACGAACGAACGAACGAACGAACGAACGAACGAACGAACGAACGAACGACCGACCGACCGACCGACCGACCGACCGACCGACCGACCGACCGACCGACCGACCGACCGACCGACCGAACGAACGAACGAACGAACGAACGAACGAACGAACGAACGAACGAACGAACGAACGAACGAACGAACGAACGAACGAACGAACGAACGAACGAACGAACGAACGAACGAACGAACGAACGAACGAACGAACGAACGAACGAACGAACGAACGAACGAACGAACGAACGAACGAACGAACGAACGAACGAACGAACGAACGAACGAACGAACGAACGAACGAACGAACGAACGAACGAACGAACGAACGAACGAACGAACGAACGAACGAACGAACGAACGAACGAACGAACGAACGAACGAACGAACGAACGAACGAACGAACGAACGAACGAACGAACGAACGAACGAACGAACGAACGAACGAACGAACGAACGAACAAACAAACAAACAAACAAACAAACAAACAAACTCTTCAGCTTCTTCATATTACTATAGATTGGAAATGTTATACCAAAAACTAAAGTTTTTAGCTTCACAAATGTATATATTTGAATAATTAGTATAATATTTTACACGGTTCACGAAGGTCGACATTGTATAGAATAACTGGATGTTTATTAAAATCGCCGAATGACTTTCGCAGTATTAGCTATTAAATGAAGTCGTTACGTGGATATCAGTTACGAGGTGCTTTATATTTGTTTCCCAGCTCATCCATAAAACAACTGCGAGATATAGCAGCGCATTCAGGGAGTACATAGGGATATTATTACGGGTCCTATATACTGAATACTGAGCAGTCACGTTTTGGTGTTTTCGCGACGTTTAAGGCATTCAAATTACCCGCAAAATGTACTCGTGGTATCTACAACCCGATATTTGGTTTTTACTAAACGCTATTTTATAAAGAGTTCGCTGTAAGCTCAAAAAAGTATTTCTTGATGGGCTATCAATAAACTTTAATCTTACATAAAATAAACTGACTTTTCAATTTAGTTTTGTATGGTACGTTTGTGGCATGCAGTAGCATGTTAAACTTTTGCTGTTCTTCAGCGTGTACATAACACGTTAACGTGTTGCGTGTTTTGTGTGTGAATGAATGAATCAACGTGTGTTGCGATAATGCGCAACACACGCTGATTCATTCATTTCTGTTGTATGTTTTAGTATATGCATTATAATATCGTAACCATATCGCGATCTGCAAATGCATTTAGGGTGCATAATACTTTTACAATAGTATTTTTTTAGTCACGTTTTAGTTTCGTGAATATTATGATCAATATTATAAAACAACTATATTTTTCCTTTACATTTTTTCAACAAAAATGTACTAGTTATATCCATCTTAAATTACTTACACGCTAGGACTATACATGTCATGCCCACGTGAAATGGTCCCAAGAATGCTGGCAGCGTTTCCGCGCTGAATCGCTAAGCTGATTCTTTGTGCGAAAAAGGAGCCAGCCCTCTTGTCACCTGAAAAGGCAATTAACCGAGGTGTTTTTTTTTTAATAAATAAAAAGCAATTTCCTCAAAACTCAACCTATTTACTTCTTTGAACATCTCAATAACACATAATGATGGCGACAATATTTTTTATATTATAAACCTACTAGATGAAGGAAGTTGTATTTGAAACATGTAACAATATAAAAGTCATAAAGGAAATAGGTCACAAACCTATCGTTCGTCTGTCTAAACACGTGTTGATTACATCGTAGCACGCAGTATCGTAACGTATGAGGTTCAAAATCTATCAGAAATCGTATCCCCGGCCAGGTTTAATTATTTCGCGCAGCGCGTTTGAGAAACAATCTGGTAATAGACATGGTTGGATATCGGCAGATCCTTTGTTTAAATAAGGGAGAGGACGTCGACTTACTATTGAAAGGTTAGGATTGAAATAAATAATTTACCCTTGCAAGAGCGTGTGACATGCGTTAACATGTGATATATATAAGCATGTGCTACGCGTTAATATGTTGTATGCACCAGGGTGTTTTGCGCGTTAACAATTATACACATTTATGTGTATAATTGTTATCTGCTATAAATTAGTATCTGCAATCTGTATTAGTATCAGTTATAAATTAGTATCTGCGTGTATACATTAGTATTCATAACACGGTATGATTGATATAAATCAGCGTGTATAACGTGTTAGCCTGAGGCAAAGATAAACAGGAGCTGCAAACAAATTTATGGTATTCATTAGCTTGTGTTATACGTTAAAACTGATATACATTAACGTGTGTTACATGTTAGCATGTTGTATAGATAAACGTGTGTTATCGTTAACGTGTGATATACATCAACGTGTGTTACGCGTGAAGCAATATCGCAAGCATATCGTAATCTGCAAATGTATTTAACATAATAAAACTTGTTACAATAGTAAGATTTTTTTCACTTTTTCGTTTCGGGAATATTATTTTTCTCAATATACAAGTCATAACTGAAATAGGTCACGTTCCTATCGTTCGTCTGTCTAAACACGTGTTGATTACATCGCTATGAGTACACAGTATTCGACGTATGAGGTACAAAATCTATCAGAAATCGTATCCCCGAGCAGGTTTAATTATTTTGAGCTGCGCGTTTGAGAAACAATCTGGTAATGGAACGCCTTAGATACGAACGTGTTGGATATCGGCAGATCCCTTGTTTAAATAAGGGAGAGGACGTCTCCTTACTGTTAGAAGGTTTAGATTGAAATGAATAATTTACCCTTCCAAAATTATTCGTCATCTATTTCGATATATGTATTGTTAGGAATGGAAATAGTCAAATGTCATTTCTTTAGATTTTGTATATTGGCTAAACTGTAATTACATGACTAATAGCAAAGTGAAGGCTTTTTTAAAGTAATAATTGTCTGTAAAAAAAGGAGCTCGCTATGCAGTCTTGCTGTAAATCAAATTCAAAACAAAACAGCAAAACAAGTGCTTTTGAATCGTCAGTGCTGGTTCGGAAAGCTGGTCTTACCCTCGTTAGGAACAGCTTGGCAAAGGCATTGGCAATTTAATTTTTGTGCATAAGAATATTTATAATTATAAAAAGATGGGATGTATTTAATAGACAAAGTAAGAACAGATATAGGCATGCGGCTCATGCTTTGCGCCTATATAATATAATAACTAAATGTAACTACTCAAAAAGAATTATATTTTTAAAAGACAACCGCCGAGTTACTTGCTGTCTCTTCTCGGTAGGCTTTTCGAACCAGCAGTAAAGTTGACGGTTCAAAAGCACTTGTTTACAAGTTTATTTGAATAAAGAATAATTCGAATTTGAATTTATAATAAGTATATATAAATAACTGTCCGAGTAATTTTCGCAACCTTTTTACGATTACGTAAAAGGGTTTTGCTTAACTTCTTATATACCTAATTAGTGTTTGCAAAAGGCGAAAACGCCGATACAAACTGGACTTTGTCCTTTAATATTCCCACGTAACCAGGGCATTATAGAGACCTATAATGGGGCACCGTTTCTATTACGTTTGGGTCGCCCGTCCTTTTGTGGTCAAACACTATTTCGGTGACCTTTATTTAACCCTTATAAAGGAATTTGCGCAGTAAGCGATGGTTTTGATTGTTTAAATATGATTAAGGAAATAATATTGTATACTAGCTGTAGCAGCGGTTTTACCCGGATGGAAATCAGTGTCCCTAATTTTTTTCAAATTGAATTTTTGAACATAAAAGTATTTATTGTGAGTGACCCATAAGAGATAGAGACATGCTCTCGCGGACTTGTTTTATACAATTATTTTGCTATAATCCGCGTTTGTTAAGAAAATCTATGTAATGATAATTTTTTCAAATAAAACCTAGCTAGATCATTTATTTCCCCCAAAACCCCTACATATTTAATTTTCAGAAAATAGTTGGAGCTGTTTTCCAAATATATATACACACACATACATTATACATGTTGTCGCCATTGATTTCCGCTTTGTATTTTATAGCAACAAAGTCATTAAATAAGAGTATCGCGCCCTTTTGATTAAAATGGTGGTAATACTGTGCCGTTGTTGTTTCCGGTTTAGTCTTCTTATTGATAAAACGTTTCAGTGACATTCAGTCATTGTTCGTCATTCAAGAGAAGTGCATCTCGGAACAGGAATTGTGGTACTCCTATTATATCGTGTTCTTGTATATAGTGTGCGCTAACATACATTAGCTCATTAAAGTACTAAATATACGTCGGGATATCATATAAGAGAAATAATTATAATGTTTTCAGTAGCGTTTTCGTTCGAGGGCATAGAAAAACTTATATTGCATTATCAAGTGCATTTAAACGCTACCATCACCACTGCCACCACTAGTATATTATAAAAATATATAAAAAATCTACAAGAGGTAATTTAAAGCCCATATATCTTTGCATGTGAGTACATAAGTATAACGATATGCAGGAATTGCTACGTAAATTTTACTACGCCAACAAACTCCGAAATCACTTTTATGGCCCCCTCCTTCCATTTGTGGGATTACCGCATTTGATTTATAATTGTTCTCATGACTTACAAATTTATTTTACGGTGTTTTTACGGCAAATATTTTTTTACGTTAACTGACTTTTAAAAACACTCGGTAAAAAAGTTTGTTATAGATCCGAATTTTCTTTTTCTTTCGTCTTTATTTTTTAAAATACGATTGTAATAAATTTATCCATATTGTTACAATAAACTATGTATAAATTCAAATTAATAATTCAATATATATAACGCCTAATACTATAAATTCTCCTCCTCTCATAATCATCATCCTCCTGCCCTTATCCCTAAGTGCTCTAAATGGGGTCGGCACAACATATTATAAACATGCTGTCAAATGATTTGGCTGCGTTTTTACGACCGGCCGCCTGCCTGACGTCAACTTACCTCTGGCGTATTTTACGACACCTCGGTAAGAAAGAGGGTGGTCTATTCTACTCAACCGGATACCACACGGTGGGTCAACTTACCTTAGTCGCCTTTTACGACACCTCGGTAAGAAATGAGGTTGGTCTATTCTACTCAGCCGGATACCACACGCGCGGGTCGACTTACCTTAGTCGCTTTTTACGACACCTCGGTAAGGAAAGAGGGTGGTACTATTCTATTCAGCCGGATACCACACGGCGCTCTCCTCCTCTCATAAATCCTCTTCATAAATGTACCAGGAAGGCAGCCGTGCGAGAAGAATGGCGTCGAATGGTCAAGCGTGCCACCAACCCTACACTGACGACCACGACCACTCTGCCAAGAGTTTAGCGACCAAGAAGAAAAAGACTATAAATTATACCCCAAAGTGATAAGTGTTGTCTACCCCAAAAATGTATTTTTTAGATCTAGCTATATCATACATATTGTGGCGACCGAAATTTATAATTCAACTCCCAAACTAATTCCGATCGGCTCATTTTGCAAAAGAGCCTATTTATATGAAACTGAGCACGTTAATTCCCTTTACGAGGGTTTTCGCAATAAAGGTTCACTTAAGAGCAATAGATTTTTCACCTAAAGGTATTCGAGGAAAAATTTCCTCTCAGATTATGAAACTCAGTAAGGTTATGCTTTGAAAGCTTTTATCGGCATTAAATCAGATTTCCTCAAAATTTTATAGACTACAGGCGACCCGTGTCTTTGTCCGACTCAACTTAAAAGAAAAACGAGAATTTTTATCCCAGAATGTAAGCTCAGTGAAATAGATTGAACTGTTTCACACATTTATTTATAAATTTAAATATTTTCTTGATTCAAAATAAAACTTGAAAAATGCTTAAAAATGTCCCAAGCTCTCGGTTAGGATTCCAGAGTGAGTAACCTCTTTACAATACGTGTCTTCTCAAGTGATACTGCCTTTTGTATGCTTTGATAAGGCAATTAGAGCCTGGAGCGAAAGCTAATTACAAGGAAATTGGTCTTTTTTTACATTGGGAAACCCTTCATGGGTACTACTATTCGCTGGGGGGCGAAAGCAGTTATGCCGGACTCTTACCGGCTAAAACCTCATGGTGTTCCGCCTTGTTGCTTGGTGGCACAGGAATACTGAACGCATTAGGTCCGTGGACCTAGGTCGCTGGTTGGTAGTAAGTGGACTATATCAGGTTTTAACAATTTTCTATTTTTTTGGACAATGCACAAATTACCGATAATTAGTAACAACTCAGCACCACCCGCCTTTCGATGCCGTTATGCTGCCATCATGCAATGGAAGGTCTGATGCCCATTACAATTTTACAATGATTACATTGATCAATATTGACTGGCCCGTTGGCGCAGTGGGTAGTGATCCTGCCTTCAGCTCCGCGGGTCGCGGGTTCGATTCCCGCCGAGGGCCAACATTTTCTATGAAAAAAAAAAAATGAATTTGTTGGTCTTTGAGCCTGGGTGTTTATTTGTATTTAAGTATGTATTTAGAAAATATATAAGTATATATTCACCAGTTGTCTGTCACCCATAACACAAGTATTAAGTTACTTACTTTGGGGACGGACGACCGTGTGTGTAAGTGTCCCATATATTTATTATTATTATTATTATTTATTACATTTGTGTATTCTAGCTATTGACTGCAACTGAATGTTTACTCATGATGTCTTCCTCATCATATTCCACATCAAAAACTTAGTGTTCATCGTAATAAAACCTGGAGAGTTTCTGGGATATGTTTGACATGCACACAACTTTGGCAAACTTCCAACCTCTATCTCCAATGAGTGAGAAGACCTGTTCAGAAGTGGAATAAGGATCTCAAAATAGAAAATTACGGAAAGTTATAACAGTAAATGTAAGCGAACTGCCAATAACTTTATTGCTTCTCAAAGTGGTTTTACTAGCTTTGAAATTTTCCCGTTTACTCAAACTCCTTCTCGATATGTACTCGTACAATGTTGGTTCGAATTTTTGCGGTTTCCTCTGTAGCTAACTTTTGATTTCCCTCTTTTACGATGTAGAGGTAATAGGTATTTGATATAAAATGTGTTATTCGACTTAAAATCCATTGTTACATAATACGAAAGTCTTTCTGTCTATAACGGTATAAATCTGCTAAAGCGATATTGATAAATTTAGTATAAGAGAACTTAAACAAAGTTAGAAAAATAGAAAAACAGTTCTTCTACAAGATCAGAAAAAGAACGCGTAACATTAGATGTTAGAGATTAGATCTATTTCTTGGTTAAATTAGACAAAATTCTTAGCATTTTAAGCCATTAGGTATTAGCTTAATTAATTAATAGAGACCAGACCTGTTTCGTGGTAAAATTGGACGAAATTTTTAGCATTTGAAGGCATCAAATATAACCTTTTTTGATAAATAGAGACCAAATCTGTTTCTTTATAAAATAAGACAAATTTCTTAGAATTTTAAGCCATCAGGGATGAAGTTAGATGATGTATGGAGACCACATCTGTTTCCTAATCAAATAAGACGAAATTGTTAGCATTTTAAGATATCAGGGATAAGTTTGATAATAAATTAAAACTAAATCTGTTTCTTATTAAAATTAGACGAAATGTTTTAGCTTTTTGAATGTTCATGAATAAACTAAGAAGAAAGATACCGTCTAGGTTTGTTTTTTGGTCAGATTAGACGATATTTTTAAGGTTTTTAAGCCATCGATGATTGGTAAAGAGCGGATCTATTTCATGGCAATGTTATTTTGCATTCTGTTTGTGCGTGTATTTCTTATCAATAATGAAGACTATAAAGTAGGACAAGTCAAGATAGTATGAAATACGATCATTAGTTTTATTTAAGACTAGTGATTCGCCCTATGTTCATATGGTTGTGATGTATGATCATCATCATCCTCCTGCCCTTATACCACTCTAAGTGGGGTCGGCACAAATGTTATAAACATGTTGTCACATGGTTTGGCACAGGTCACAGGTATTTTCCGATCGGCCGCCTGCCTGATGTCAACTTATCTTCTCTCGGTAAGAAAGAGGGTGGTAAATTCTAATCAGCCGAATACCACACGGCGGGTCAACTTATCTTAGTCGCCTTTTACGACACCTGGGTAAGGTTGGTCTATTCTCCTCAGCCAGATAACACACTGCCGATCGACTTACTTTAGTCCCCTTTTATAACATCTCGGTAAGTAATGAGCGTGGTCTGTTTTATTAAGCCGGATAGCACACGGCGTGGAAGAGTTAAATAAGTTAAACATAATAAAAGCTTTTAACAAAATTTGTGTATATATATATATATATATTGCATCTCATTTTTACGCCGTGTGGTATCCGGCTGAATAGAATAGTACCACCCTCATTTCTTACCGAGGTGTCGTAAAAGGCGACTAAGGTAAAGTTGACGTCAGGCAGGCAGCCAGTCGTGAAAACGCATCCAAATCATGTGAAAGCATGTTTTTAACATGTTGTGCCGATCTCACTTAGAGTGGGATAAGGGCAGGAGGATGAGGATGATGATGGTGTTTATAACATATTGCATCTTATTTAATATCTTCTAAAAAATACCGAACGAAGCTCGGTTGCCCAGGTGATTAGTGATATCATATGGTATGTACTTCACTAGCATTTTCTTTTCTGCATGACTCCATCTTATTTTTTTGGTAAAAGAAAAGTATGCTTCGACCGTATCGTATATTATCACCGACAAAGAAAACGAAGGCGTAGCAACATATTGTTTGCTATCTACTTAAACGAGCCTACTTTGTGATGTAAGAGAAACGCCTAATAAGAAAGCCCTGAGATATTTCTAAGTTAAAAAAGCGAGATTAATTTCCTCCGCGGCCATATAAATAATTATGTACAAAAGTTTAATCTCAAGCTTTTGTCTTGTTCTCTTAAAGGATTGGCCATTTTCCACTTTTATAACGCGGAATAAAGGCGGGATTTTTTTCTTGCTACTTTTCCTTTGAATGAGGGTAGAAAGAAATGGATTTCTATTGGTCAGAGACTTAATGGTTGGCTAAAAGCATCGGATCGTTATCTGGTGCAACAATAGTTGCATTATTTAAATTATTTAAATGGTTATGGCTATTATTTTAAAAGTCTCTTAGAATAAAGACAGATAAAAAAGAACGTTAATCCTACTAATATCAAAACTGCGAAAATTTGTGAGTGAGATGGATGTATGTTTGGTTCTTATACTGACTAGAGCTGTGGTAGCCCAGCGGTAACACTGTGCGATTCTTTCGAGGAGGTCACGGGTTCAAACCCGGGCAGACACCAATGAGTTTTTCTCTTAAAACTTATGTGTCTAATTGATAATTGCAATTTATCACACGCTTTTCGGTGAAGGGAAACATCGTGAGGAAACCTGCATATCTCTAGAGAATTCTGGAGCTATGTGTAACCTACCAATCCGCATTGGACCAGCGTGGTAGGTCTTAGCTCCAACCCTTCTCTCCAAAAACGGATAAAAGAGGCCTATTCTCAGCGGTGGGATAGCAACAGGCCGCTACTTACTACTTACTATTCCTTATACACGGGATAACATATAGGCTATAGAAATCCTGTTAATTTCTCAGGAATAGGATGATATTGAAAAGCTCCATCTATTATCAACGTATCAAGCGACAACAGTCCACGCGAGCGTAGTTAACGTTAGTAGTAAAAGCTATTACATAGTATAAAATTATTATTATAAACGTTATCAATCTCACACCACACTTTAAAAATGGTTTAGCATAACGATAGTTTTATCAAAAATACATTAAGAACGTTAATACATAAAAGAAAAGTAAAAAGCTTTAATTTAACTTACCGTGCATGTTTGTGAAGGTGAAATCTTATAAGTTAATTAATTTATAGAATTAGGCGTTATTTTGCGGAGGTCCATAATACAATACTAATGAAAATATTAATTTGCTATACTTCGCGATAAAAGAAAATTTATGTGATCTCTATTTATTTAGTATTACATATATTTTCTTTTGTGACGGATTGTAGCAAAATAATATTTTCATTAGCTTTGAGTTAAACTTAACCTATTTCCCGGTATTCGATTGAGCTACAATTTTACATACTCCTCAACAGTTCCCAACAGTTAGGGAAAAACAGTTTTGTTAAAAGCTTTTTAACCTGACTTGTTATAATCATCATCATTCGCCTGTCCTTATCACACCTGTGTGGGTCGGCACATGTTTAAACCAAGTTGTGACGTGATTTGGCGTTGTGACGTGATTCAGTACATAATTAGAGTGGTCTATTCTAGTCATCCGGTAAATCCGGTAACCTTAGTAATATTTTAGGGCGGTTTTCTACTCGGTCGGATACACGGCGGAAAACTATCATTATAAACAAATAAAATATATATGTAGCTAAAATTGTTTATATACGTACAAAGGAAAAAATAAAATACGTTAAAAAAAAAATCACTTGCACTTTGTATTTGAAAAGAAAATCAAAATTTTTACGTCATTCCTTTAAATAGATTCCCTTCCGGATTATAAGGTGACCCTTTTGTTAAGCGAATTGTAAAGGCTAAGATACACTTGTTACAATTTGGGTGCGTTCAAGAGATTAAGATGTAATTCATAGAAGTAGGCGTTACTTTGCAGAATTCCATAGAACAATGTCCGCTATAATCTAATAGATATAATAGAATTATTTTGCTATAATCCGCAGTTGTGCGTGCGCGTTTTTTAATACAGATTATAGCAAAATAATTATATCATATCTATCAGATTATAGCGGACATTGTTCTATGGTATTCGGCAAAGTAACGCCTACTTTTTCTTTCTTCTTTTTTAGATTTAGATGTACTAATTTTACTACTAGGTATTTTTATCTCTCTCATACATTTATTTACAAATCAATTTACATTTTTAAATATTTTCTAAAACATACAGGAAAAAAACATTTAAAAATATAAAAAAATTGATATCCACGGAGAGCGGAGAAAGGACCCAAGCTCCCGGCGGTTAGGAATACAGAGTGAGGAACCTCCTCACAATGCGTGCCGTCTCAAGCAACACCGCCTTCTGTATCCTGCCCTTGATCAAACAACTAAGCGAGAGCCTCTTGAGATGTTGGTTGAGGCTCTTCGCTACTAGACCGTTTACCGATACAACAATTGGAACAATTATTGTTGAGTCAATATTCCACATGGCGGTAATCTCATGAGCTAGATCCAAATATTTAGTTAATTTTTCTTTTTCAGCTTTTATGAGATTATCGTCATGTGGAACAGTGATATCAACAATAATTGCCCGACGCGCTGACCGATCTACCAAAACTATATCAGGTTTATTTGCGGCAATATACCTGTCAGTGATGATAGATCGGTCCCCTACTAGGTATTATTATTATTACATAAATATTGTATTTTAAATATTGTTTACCAAAATGATTTAAAGAAAATTAATAATAAGCAATTTTTGGTATCGGATTCAGAATTACGACGCACCACTGTTAAGTGTTATATTTTTAAATAAAATATGACAAGGCAAAAACGAGACATTGTTGGGATAAACTTAAATGTTAAAAACACTTAATTATGTGCTATTTAAATGGGTGCTATTTTCCTGTTGATGAAAAAAACCCAGGATTATTATATCCTGTACATAAGTCTCGATTGTACTCAATTATTGATCAGGCATTAAATAATGTTATTGTATGCATTTATAATATTGGAATGGATATTAAATTTTTTTTTTTAATAGAATAGAATAAAATACATATTTGCTAACTTTGAACTGTTAGCATACCATAAGCCTCCTTTCTCCTTCTGGAATGGAAAGGTTTAAGATCCTCACGATATAATCCATATCCAATGCAGATTAAGTAAGACATATTCAAAAACTTCTTAATATTAACAGATTTCCTCACGATTTTACCCCAAATCTTCTCAAAAGATGTATTTATTTTTTTTCGTCACTGAAATGGGCTACGATAAATTGCATTTTTTTTACAGAATACTCATTGTTACCAGCCCAAGGTTTGAAGCCGTGTCCCCCTCGTCACACTGTTTCAGCGTTCGGCTATCACCGCTCATTTATTGTGCTTCATACAATCGTCTCACTGATGACTTGACCAGTGTGATCTCACCTTAAATAATAGTAGAGATTCATACATATAAAGATGTAGTTATCCGGCTATAACGCCTTTATCCCCCTTTGTTCTTGACACAATAAGATTTAATGTTATTAAATGGGGCGAAATCTACCTCCAGGCGTTAACCGGGTTAACCGATTGCGTCAAAATCATACCTTTCTATAATGTGCTATTTATAAATGCGAAAGTCTGCCACGCTTTTATGGTTGAAGCGATATTGATGAGATTTGTTTTATTTATATTTAAAGTTTTTTTTTATTCTTTATTTTTTTTCTTCCTGCCTTATCCCACTCGAAGTAGGGTCGGCACATGTTATAAAAACACTGTAACATGATTTAGCTGCGTTTTTACGACCTGCCGCCTGCCTGACGTCAACTTATCTTAGTCGCCTTTTACGACACCTCGGTAAGAAAGAGGGTGGTCTATACTACTCAGCCGGATACCATACGGCGGGTCGACTTACCTTAGACGCCTTTTACGACAACTCGGTAAGAAATGAGGTTGGTCTATTCTACTCAGCCGGATACCACACGGAGGGTCGACTTACCTTAGTCGCCTTTTACGACACCTCGGTAAGAAATGTGGGAGGTCTATTCTACTGAGCCGGATACCACACGACGGATCGACTTACCTTAGTCATCTTTTACGACACTTCGGGTAAAATTATATTTGTAAATTAACCCAACCAATAAACCCATCACTTTTTTCTAACATAATAAAAGAACAACAAAACAAACATACATTCACAATTATAATATTAGTATGTTAATTATCTTATTTGCAACGACAGTTAAATTATCATTTATTTACGTCTGTAACTCGTTGGCCTGTTAATAACTACAATAACAGTGTATGTGAAAGGCACAGTTAAATGTTTTATATGGAATCTATTTAAAATATAATATTTTACATACAATTTGTGTAAGATACAGTGTTATACATACAATCTGTATAAGATATACTGTTTTACATACAATCTGTATATGATATAGTGTTATACATACAATTAGTATAAGATACAGTGTTGCACAATTTGTTTAAAACACAGTGCTATACATGTTATTTGTTTAATACACAGTGCTATACATACAATCTGTATAAGATATACTGTTTTATATACAATCTGTATATGATATAGTGTTATACATACAATTAGTATAAGATACAGTGTTGCACAATTTGTTTAAAATACAGTGCTATACATGTAATTTGTTTAATATACAGTGCTATACATACAATCTGCATAAGATACAGTGTTAAATATGCAATTTGTATAATATACAGTGTTATACATACATTACGTATAGGATACAGTGTTGCACAATTTGTTTAAATACAGTGTTATACATAAAATCTGTATAAGATTGAGTGTTATACATACAGTTTGTATAAGATACAGTGTTATACATACAATCTGTATAAGATACAGTATTATACATACAATCTGTATGAAATACAGTGTTGTACATACAATTTATATACAACATGATTACCAAAATGTTGATAAGTCTCTGCTTAACATTGATTATGTTCGGAATAATAGAAAATCGACTTATAAATGGAAATAATGGACTTAAAGAGAAATATACAGAAGTACAAGTACGGAATGTAAGATCTATTAATGACAATATATTTCTTAATATACTGGGAACAATCACAGCATCACCAACATCGGCATCTCAAGGCAGACATTTTATAAATGTTAACGTTTGTCCTCTCGATACGGTTCGTGTTTTCTCTTATTTATGTGTACCAAAAAGTAAAGTGCCTAAAATAAAACGTTATTAATTTAAAATATTCTGTTTTATTTACTATCTGACCCGCCGAGTGGAAACTGCTTAGTAGAATAGACCACCCTCGTTTCTTACCGTTTACCATTGAGGTATCACAACTTTACCATTGACAGCTAAAATTGCATTGACTTTCTATTTAACTTTTTAGCATAACATAGCATAACGGTTATAAAATATATATCCCATGTCAGTCAGTGTACAAAAAAATGATTAAAATCGTTCCAGTGGTTTTGATTAATTCATTACTACCCGTGGCCCGCAAACGTTAAATTTGGAGAAAAACAATTTCCTCTCCCTATACCAAGACGATTTCCTGCTATCTTTGGAATATCTAAACTCATATAGTACATTTTTACTTATTTACTTTTACATTTTCCCTATGTATTTTATTTTTACATTTAATTACAGAATGTCTTTAAACAAACTCTTGAAAGAGCGACATCGCTGCTAAATTCGAAGTGTTATAGGGCGAAGCGCGGCGTCCTCACGGCATTGTATATCTGTAATATCTCCGAAAATGTTCTCATAAACTACATGCTGTAAACGGCCATATTGATCTATATTAAATCAACAATTTATTTAAGGTACTTAATTGGATAAGGATTAATGCTGTATTGTATAAAAATTGCTTTAAACATAAGGCATTATTTTTCGTAAAAAGTAAATGACAAAAAATGCTATTGTGGGTTATCCATAAGAGATAGACGTATACCATCGCGGACTTTTCTGTAGACCTTTTCAAGGTGTACAAAAACTTAGAACATCATTTTGATAAATCTCGTAGGGTTTAGCCTGCGTTTGCAATGTAAGCGGAAAAAAATGTAATTATTTACAGAAACCTCAAAAATTACAGTATTTCTCTACTCTGTATTGAATGTTATTTTTACGTACAAACCTTCCTCTGAAATCACTCTATCTATTAGAAAAACCGCATCAAAATCTGTTGTGTAGTTTTAAAGTTTTATGCGTACATAGGATATATGGACAAAGAATGCGACTTTGTTTTATATTATGTAGTGATCAGTTACTCGCAGTAATATTAATAGTTGTTGAAAGATCGACGTATATACACGACGTTTAATTTGCAAAATAAAGTAGATTTTTTAGCTAAAGTCATTCTCGTAAAACGTGTGTTAAAAAATGAGTAACTACAATATGATTGTAAAATATCTGTACGTGCTATTATCTGTGCTATTGATGAGTGATGTTAAAAGTCGCGAGATAAAGAAAGACATTGTATCCGTAAACACAAAAAACATACCGCTGCTGAGAAATACTATATCGTATAAAGATATAATTGTATTCCCAGATGACATAAGGCTACAGAAACCTCCAGTTTCCCTTGATGACAGATTTGCTATCACTGCTGGAAACAAGTGTGGATCAGGCAAAACCAGAAAAGGTCCACTTTGCGTGTAAGAACGACCTATTGTGTCATTTTTAACCTTACAATGTTAGAAATAGAAATTAATTTATCTTTAATATAGCTAGTTTTATTTAAAAAAATGTTGCTTTATCCCTGTTTTCGGGCATTGAAAAAACTGCTAGAAACTTGTCGAGTTGTAATAGCGCAAGGGGTCGATTAAATATGTGAAAATAGCTGGATTTAAGTCCACACGTCACCGGACATTTATTTCTTGTTACTTTTTTATTGCATTTTTTAATATCTTTATAAAATTACCGACCATCGCTCGGTAATCTAGGTACCTTAAATATAATTTATAGAATTAGGCGTTACGTTGCGGAGATCCATAATACAAAAGTAATAATAAAATTATTTTGCTATAATCCGCGATAAAGTAAAAAATTATATATATATAATGCTAAATGTAAGTGGACAATCGGTTATCATACCTGATACATGCATGATTCGTAAAAACATATGCACAAACCTCCACCACAATACACAAGCACTATATACGTTCACTATCACAAACTCAACAATCGTTTTGCCCCGCAACCGAAGCATCATCAGGAGATAGACTCCACGACCTAAATCGCAAACCTGCGATTCAGGTATGATAACCGATTGTCCACTAACATTTAGCATTATATATATTTTCCATTTTACTTCTTCGCGGATTATAGCAAAATAATTTTATTATTACTTTTGTACATTAAATATATTAGAAATAGAAATTTATGTAAATACATTTAACAGTAATTATCGTTTATTGTTTCATCGTGGAAACAATAAACAACCCACAACAAGCATGCTTATTGTGGAGTTTATAGTTTAAGTGATATTTTGTAATATTTATGAGTTTAATGAAGATTATCATCATTATTATCTAATTTATACAATAAGGCGTTACTTTGCGGAGATCTATAATACAAAAGTTAAAATAATTTTACTACTTTATATATTATTATTAATACTTTAGTATCATTATTAACATTAACATTATTATTATACTTGTAACAATTTTTCTAGTCTTTAATTGCAAATATTAGAATATTTTATTTCTTTAACACCTTACTTTTTAACACCATTATTAAATTACATTCATGTTGTTTTTTCCCCATCATTCTACTAGTTAATATAACATTATATGTAAGCTAATTTAGAATTGGAAAATATCATAAAAAATTACCTACAATTTATATCTAATCTCATTCAACGGTAATTAAATTAATATGATATAATAAGCGCTTAATATTTTTGTCTTAATCTCTTACATCTACATGTATAAGCTGTGATGGCATAGCGGTGCGACCGTGTGAATCTCTAGAGACGATCATAGGTTCAAACCCGGGCAGACACCAATGAGTTTTTCTATTAAAACTTATGTGTCTAATTGATAATTGCAATTTATCACACGCTTTTCGGTGACGGAAAACATCGTGAGGAAACCTGCATATCTCTAGAAAATTCTAGGGATATGTGTAACCTACCAATCCGCATTGGAGCAGCGTGGTAGGTCTTAGCTCCAACCCTTCTCTCCAAAAATGGAGAGAGGAGGCCTATGCCCAACAGTGGGATAGTAACAGGCCGTTACTTACTTACTTACATGTATAATATCCATTACAATTAAATTTTCTTTCAAAAATTAATCACATGTATAAAACAAAATAGGTAGATGAACCTATAACTGTATTATTATAATTATGTAATAAAAATTGTTCCATTGGTACATAATTTTTAATTATTCTTAAATGAATGACCTAATAATTTTATAATTGATTAAATATAACAACATTAATAAATTCATTATTGATCACAAAATTACGATGAATTAATAGCTAATGTAAGCGCTGTAATATTTGATAAGTATATCGATAAACGTGTAAAGATTAATAAATTATTTTCCTAAAAACACCTAACAAGAATTATTTTTATTTATCCATATCAGTTCTCAAAACTTTTTTGAAAGAAAGTTTTGAGAGTTTCTAAGAATAAATAGTTAAAAAAAATAAGTTTCGTACTTTAAAGAAACCAAGCTTTTTTATACTGATACTTATATTTTTTGGTATTTTTCTCTTTTTAATTCAAAAGCCTGCTTTTTAGTTGTCTTTTTACTTGTTTTATATACTACTAATAAATTCTACTTATTTTGTAGAAATTCTGGATAATTTCCGAACTTTACTTTCTTAACGATTTTTATAAAAAATTAAAAATATTAGTTTTCTTTGTTGATTTAAAATAAAAAAAATAAAATTAATCTATCGGCTCTAAAAGATCAATCTTGAGTCAGCAAAACATGTTATAAACATGTCACATGGTTTGGCTTCCTATTTACGACCTACCTGCCTGACGTCAACTTACCTTAGTCGTCTTTTACGACACGTCGGTAAGACATGAGGGTAGTCTATTTACTCAGCCGGATGCCATTCGGCGGGTCAACTTACCTTAGTCGGCTTTTACGACACCTCGGTAAGAAATGAGGTTGATCTATCCTACTCAGCCGGATAACACACGGCGGGTTAACTTACCTTAGTCGGCTTTAACGACACCTCGGTAAGAAATGAGGTTGATCTATCCTACTCAGCCGGATAACACACGGCGGGTTAACTTAGCATAGTCGCTTTTTACGACACCTCGGTAAAAAATGAGGTAGGTCTATTCTACTCAGCCGTATACCACACGACATAAAATATAAAGTCATCGAAAAATGTTTTGTCAATTAGTGAAAAGTGGTTGAAAATCTGTTTAACAGTTTTGGAGTTTATAGTAAACAAACATACATAAAACGGGGGCTTTGTTTTATAATATGTAAGAATAATTCCAGGAACTCTCTCATACATCTCTTATCATTATACAAATGTGCCCTTTGACCGTGTTTCATACCGCAATACGATAGTATGTGCCATTTTATGAATAACAAGTTTTGTCCGCAACTTCGTACAGCAGCAGGGTCTTCTCGCTTACTCCCCAGGTGGGGGTAAATGGGTTTCGGGCCTCGAGGAAATCCTTTCTACCCGGGCAGCTCCTCGCGGGCACTTAAGCCCGGTATGTGTTGCGGCCGTCACGGTCACCTAGGTGACCTAAAGGTGTGCTGTCTTGTTTGGTGGGGAGTTATGGGAATAGCTACTTCGTTCGTTTGGACTTTTGTAAAGGTTGATAATAGTTGACGCTTTCAAATGTGAAATGAAATGAAATGAGATGAAATGAGATGAGATGAGATGAGATGAGATGAGATGAGATGAGATGAGATGAGATGAGATGAGATGAGATGAGATGAGATGAGATGAGATGAGATGAGATGAAATGAAATGAAATGAAGTGCTCAAATAGATAGTAAACATTGCGTTCAAATTGAACCCTCCCACAAACACAATCCAACCCACGGTTCAACTGGCCTTTGCTAAAATAAATAGAGGCATTACGCGGACAAATGCACCCCGATTTAGACACGTTGCAGCTTGTACGTTATGGGATCAAGTCATAAGCGAAAGCTGGTACATGTTTTAAAAACGTCTTAAAATTTATTTGTTCATTTATTCACAAATCGTCATCGTAGGGGATGACGATTTGTGAATAAATGAACGAACTTTCCCACTGGGGTCGGCATAACATGTGATTAACATGTGACATGATTCGGCTAAGTATTTTACAAACGGCCGCCTGCCTGACATCAATATCTTAGTCGTCTTTTACGACACTTCGGTAAGGATTTATTCACAAATCTTACTTTTACTTAGTACTTACTTTTATAGAGTACTTTGGCCGTATCATGAGAAAATAAATTGCTGAAGCTTATCATACAAGGAAAAATTGTTTATTAAAATCTTGTCACAAGAACAAAAACTCGACATAAGCGTTAAAACAGAATATATTTTATACAAACAACAGTATGAAAACGAATATTTCATATAATCATTATAAGCTTAGTTCAAGGTATTAAGATATTTCTAATGGTCAAAGGTCATGCTATCTGACTGATAACTCATATTAAATGTGCTCAATTCTACTAATATTATAAATGCGAAAATTTGTGAATATGTATGTTGTGTGTATGTTACTTTTACACGGCGAATCCGCTGAAAAAATATCGATGAAATTTGTTACAATTACTCCTTATACGCCCGGTTAACTATAGGCTATAGAAATCCTGTTAATTCTGACTGAAGTATATTAGTATGAAGGATTAAAAAACTAGTTTAAAAAGTTAAATCATCACATAAATGTTGAATAATACTATAAAAGTAATATTCAAATCAAACCGAATCAAATCAATCAAATTAAATCGATTAACGCGCCAGATTTACCTATTTGATTTTTTTGGAGAAGTATTGGAAGGAGGAGGAGGTTTGGTGACGTAAAGTCATGGTGGTTCATTTGGGGAACGGGCTGTCTAGAGAGGTGAGAATACCTTGGATCGAGCCCCTCCTACCCTATTATTTTTTAATTTTTCTTAAAAAAAATTTTTAAATTTTATTTTTTCACATCATTTTAAAAAATTACCGAGCAAGACTCGGTCACCTAGGTACTGTATAAAATAATATATGCTATGTTATAGGCCACTCAAACTGATTTTTAGTAGGAACACATCTAAATGGCTAATTACAAAATTGCTAACTTATATGACAAGGCTACATTTAGCCGGAAACCACAAAAATTTGAAACATCAAGGACAAACCGCCTATGCCTTGTACCAGTCATTGTTCAAACGTATTCCGGACAATGTTTGAACGCTACGGATCGGTGCGTCAAGTACGACACTGTCCTGTGTATCGTAATTCGGCATCAAGTACTATTTGAAATCACGTTCCCTCTTCACTTTTTGTAACATTGACAAGGTTTAAGGAGGCTTGATGACCTTAGCTTATCAAAATATCACAAAAACAAATCACAGTTTTCTAATTTATGAAATGGTTTCACCGCAAAATGTTCTTGAGTATCTTCAAACCACTGAATGCGTCGTATTTCTCACTACTAAATAGGTCGTATTGTTAGTATATTTTGTTAATAATATATCTTAAAAAGCGTTTCAACTTCTTGTCGGATTTAGGATGTGACCGGCTAAGATATGGTAATACCTTAGATCTTGCCTTCCCCATATGCTCCTCCTCTCCTCGAGAACATTTAGCTTTCAAGGTGATAAGCTGTGGAATGATTTACCAGTATCAATCAGCAAATCTCTTTCCCTTTCGATATTTCAGTTACAGACCAAAAAATATTTGTCTTAAGTAATTATATATTCGTAGCATCTTTTCATCTATTTATTTTACCAAAATTAATTAATAGATTAAATAGTTATATTTATATAAACTTTTTCTTTTTCTCTATATTACCCGTATTCTCTTTCTTCTTCACTTCTTGACCTTTTCCTTTTGGTATTCAAAGGTTGACTGGAAGAGATCTCTTTTAGGGCTAAGTCCGCCTTTATACATGTGCTTTTTTACCTTTTCCTTCTCTTTTCTAACTATGTGTATAAAAAGAAATAAATAAAAAAAATTTTAAATAAATGCACGTTACAGTTTTAAAAGTTTCAGAGGTATCCAAGCAGTATAAGGTTGTTTGGAATGGAGATTATATAAAGATACTTATGTTGAACAGTGAACGTTTACCAGTTCAAAAACAAGAGTAAAAAGACATGCATCTTTCAGCGCCTGTTCAACTTAAACAGCAACAACGCTCTGTGACTTCAAAACCGTGCAATTTAGGACAGTAATGTAAAACCCGTTGACGTTTATTTCTCATTTCAATAAAAATCATGTACGGAACAATATTTCTTCTTTCGGTAACGATCTCGTTGCATCCTCTTCACTGATTTGTGATATTGATTACTTAACATTACTCAAATTATATTTTCTGTGTGATTCTGCGCAAGCGATTTTGAACGATTTAATAAAAAAATATTTGATATGATCAGTTTCAGATCTACTTTACTTGTTTTTTTCCTGATAAAGGATTAAGGGAGGACAAGAACTAAATTACTTGAGACCGTGCGAGTCTTTTGAGGGAGTCACGAGTTCAAAACCCGGGCAGGCACCAATGAGTTTTTGTGTTAAAACTTGTGTCTAATTGATATATTATCTAATTTATCGCACGCCAGTCCTGATCCTAATGAGCAAACCTGCATATCTCTAGATAATTCTGGGGATATCTATAATCTACCAATCCGCCAACCAATTTGCAATCCATCCACCAATCCAATTACTGGATATTTGAAAATCAGTTTCAAAATAATTTAGAAAGTCATATTACGCATTCGCGTCTCTCATAACTTCAAAGTGGAAAGCTTGTAAATCAATTCCACACAAATTGACTTCTAAAATCCGACTGTTGTTTTCTAAAACACAATACAGCCACCTGAATAGACGCTGATTGTCACAGTTCGTGCAAATTCCTGTTGTTCCGAAAATTCTATATTGTTTGAACTGTTTGCTGGAGGCAAATAAAATGTTAATTAAAGTTGTGTGTATCATTGTTATTGATGATACACAGTGTTGGTGTATATGTTTACACCGTCACGTGTATTCAAATTTTTAGTCTCACAAGAGCCGTTGATGAGATTAGACGTGTCAAAACAGTTGGTAAATAAAGATGAAAAAAAATATAAATGTACTTACTAAGGTAAATTGAAAATCCAAATAAAAAGTAATTATAATATTATGTTGCTGTTATCCGCACTACACAACTAGTACTGCCCATTTTCACTACCACAATCTCAGCAATAGCTTCGCGACGTAATTACCATCAGACGCTACAACTTTGTGATTTTATCGTGGAGTCTGTCTTCTTGCATTCTTTGCATGTATGCATTCTTATTTTAAGATTATATAGATTTGATCTAAACGCGAATTATAGCAAACTAATATTATATTTTATTTATAATTTTGACCTCCGTCAAATAACCTAATTCTATTAATTATAAAAATGTCCACCAATTTTTTACTTTCTCTTTGCGTCTAACTATTGATTAATTTGGTGTTTCTCGAAAAGATATTAAAACTTGTGTTCGTTCACTATTTTATCTCTTTCATTTTACAATTTTACCATACATTGCATAGAGAAACTAACTAAAGACTGTAACTATTCAGAACTGAAACACATAATTATTATCTATATATATAAAAGAGAGTTGGTCTTAGTTACACTATTTATAACTCAAGAACGGATGAACCGATTCGGATGAAAATTGGTGGAGAGGTTGCTTAGAACCAGGAGACGGACATAGAATACTTTTTATCCCGATCGACCGCATTTGTTTTATCTCGTCAAGTCACTATAAAACGTGGTATAACAAAAACGACTATTACAGTGAATAACAACATGACAGCTAAACGTAATTTTGTCTTTGGTTAAGTATGGTAAAAAATTTGACAATTATCAAAATAATTAATAAAGGGGAATTCTTTTACTTCAAATTTAACGCGTGCGGGCCACGGGCAGTAATGAATAAAACAAAACAACTGAATAGATTTTAATCAATTTTTTCACTAAGTGACATAGGATATATATTTTATACCCGTGCGAAGCCGGAGCGGAACCACTAGTAGATTAATAAAGGACGATAGGCTCCGTCAGTGCGATATTCAAATTCAAAATTTTCTTTATTCAAGTGAACTTGTAAACAAGTTTTTTTGAATCGTCAACTCTACTGCTGGTTCGGGAAGGTGTTCCTATCGAAAAGAGCCATTTCTAGCAAACTATGCGGTTGCTTTTTTCAAAATAATACTTGTAACTAGTTATCTTGTACAATATAGTCATTACTATATTGTACAGGGTTGAACAGTAGCTATATCCACGCATTCTTATCATCTAAATAGTCCTTAACAGTGTAATAGGCTTTTTATATCAGCCTCCCTTTAACAGTGCGATAGGAAAAGAAATCCAATAGTTAACCCACCTGTCTAGAATAGTGGTATTTCTAACTCGTTAAACATACAACATCGTGATCCATACCAACAGACTTTTAGGGAAAATTCCTTAACCTTAAAATCATAGGTGATAGTGGCGTAACAAACGAGATTATTTGACGTACATATTAACAGTTAAGCCGATATAATTAAAAACACAAATTACCCAAATTAACCCTAGGCGCACTGTTTCAAAGGTTAATTCTATAAGACAGTTAATCCTTTATGTTTTGGGTCAAGATTTAGGGCACCCTTAATTTAGCTAAAAAGGGAATAAAGTAAGTAATAAATATTCCAAGTAAGGGTTTTGGGATCAAATCCGCTGGGATTATTACGAAACAACGGCGGCTAAATTGGAAAATCCTCTACTGATGTATGAATAAAGTTCACGAGGGTCAATATTGTGGAATGTCGAGTACAGAAAATTGCTATCAACTGCAAACCATTTGATATTTATTTCAATATCGAAATAATACAAGTGATTTATAGAATTAGGCGTTACTTTACAGAGGTCCATGACACAAAGTATTTATACGCGGTAAAGATTATTAGCATGGACCTTAAAGAGGAAACCCGAAAACGTTTAGAGGCATTTGAAATGTGGTGGTCGCATGCTTCGCATAAATTGGGTTTATAGGGTAAAAAATGCGTACTACAGCGCGTCAAGATGACCCGAAAGTTGTTAGCAACCATAAAGAAGCGAAAAATGGAGTAACTCGGTCACGTTCTTAGGCACGAGAGATACAGGTTGCTTCAACTTATAATAATTGGCAAAATTGAAGGGAAGAGGATGGCTGAACGCCGGAAAAAATCGTGGTTGCGAAACATACGTATGTTTCATGAGTGGACGGAAATTGCTTCCGTTGCGAAATTGTTTCGTCTTGCGAAGGACGGAGTGGCGTACAGTATGCTAAAGGCCAACCTTCAGAAGTGAAGGCACGAAAAGAAGAGAAGAATAATAAGAGATTATTAAATATACACTAATTAGAATTGACATTTCTTAATGCATGCACGTTATGCATAATTCCATTGGTATTGGTAAAATTTACGCCATGTGGCATCTGGCTAAATAGAATAGTACCACCCTCATTTCTTACCGAGATATCGTAAAAGCCGATTCAGGTAATTTGATCCACCGTGTGGTATCCGGTTAAGTAGAATAGACAACCCTCTTTCTTACCAAGGTTTCGTTAAATACGACTAAGGTAAGTTGATGTCAGACAGGCGGATCGTAAAATACGTAGCCAAATCATGTGACAACATTTTTATAAGGTAAGATAAGGGCAGGAAGATAAGGGTTTTTTTTTTAAGATCTATCTATATAATACATTAATAGAGAACCCGACCGATTACAACGTCTCGTTACACGGAATCAAAATTAATGAACCATTCAGTAGCTCCTTATAGCGGATTAGTAACTCTGGAGTTGTAAAACTGGGTATGAAATGGCACTTATTACGTAATAACGACGCGCTACCATATAGATTTTTTCGTATCATATTTTTATATGTGCGTGTTTTTTATGTTAATCTCTATATATAAAAAAATTAGTTCGGTAAGTTTGTAGTATTAAAGATCAAATAGTATTAAAAAAAAAAAATGTACTATTGGTGGGTAGTACAAGAGTTTTTAGAATTCTTTATGTTAGATTCTATTTTTGTATTTAGATAAGAGTAGTTGTATTGACTCTTTGTCATTGGTCAATACCTTTACTTATCGTTGTGCGGGTAATCGGTTGAAATAAGTGGTGAAAAGAAATAATAAAGGAGAATGTTTTTGGTCAGTCGAGCATCAGCATTCAAAGATTGAAGTCGTGTTTTATTTTACTTAGTGCGTGCAGTCCTTTTAATTTCTTATATCAGAAGTGGCAATTATGAACCGCGATTCACGTAGGCGGAGGCGCCGGCATAGTTCATCGTCGGGAATTTCAAGAACGTCTTCATCAAACTACCGCGATAGCTCTGTCCGTAATCATAATGATAGAGACAGTCGCAATAGAGGACGTTCTGGGTCACGCCAACGACGTTACAAAAAGAAAACAAGAAAAAGCAGTTCAAGAAGGTCTGACTCAAAAAAGAAAAGTCGAAAGAGAGGTCATAAGTCAAGAAGGAGTTTCGAAACATCTAACATACGAGAGAAGACACCGCCGTTGATACAGACTAATACATCCACAATCACTGAAATTCAGAAGAGGAAATCAGCTCAAGTAGGAATTTCCAATTCCGCTACACCGATACTACCAGGAATATCTACGCAAAGTGTCCGACAGATGTTAGACAGTGGTAGCGCTGTTTTACATCCAGAACCAACCAGCTGTGACAGGGAGCCAACAGGTTTGTCTGGCGAGCCAACAGGTTTGCCCGTTGAAAAAACAGACTTAACAGGTATGGCTGATTTAAGTAATTTGAAGATGAATGTTAATTTTAGAGACTTTATTGACTTTATGAATAGTATTGCTAAGCCCGATTACCCATCTAAAGTTTATTACGATAAAAACATAATTCCGGAATTTGACCCATCTGTTAAAAATCACAAAATTGAGAGTTGGATATCTAAAGTTAACGAGTGTGCGCTAATCTATGGCTGGTCTGACCAGCAAACATCACACTTTGCCTTACCACGATTAATAGGACACGCAAAGAAATGGTATGAAGGGTTAAGCTCAATAAATCGTACTTGGTCAGAATGGCAAACTATACTTAAGAAGGCTTTTCCTTCGGAAGCAAATTATGGAGCCCTGTTGTCCGATATGTTAGAAAAACGTTATAAGTCCGGTGAATCGTTAGATGAGTATTATTATGAAAAAATGGTTTTACTTAATGCCTGTGAAATAACTGAAAAGAAAGCAGTTGATTGCCTTATATATGGCCTCGATGATCGCACTATTAGAGCTAGTGCTTCATCTGCACGCTTTACTCAACCAGAAGATTTACTAAAATACCTTAAAGATATATGTCGTGAAGACAAAGATTTTATAAAAACCCAGAAAAACAGATCGTTTTTACATACAAATCATATAATTTGCACTATATGTAAACAAACAGGGCATGTGGCAAAGCACTGCAGAACTTCAGTTTGTTACAATTGTAAACAAATAGGTCATAGAGCTTTTCAGTGTCCTAAGCCTGTTATAAAGTGTGAAAAATGTTTTAAGTTCGGCCATAAAAGTGTGGATTGTTTGGCTGATAAAGGTCAAAAACCAATGTTAGATAAACGTGTTATGACAGTTGAAGATTCAAATTATTCAAATAGGGATAAGAAATTTTGTAAAATTGCTCGTATTAATGATCAGGGTGATATTAGGTGTTATATTGATTTGGGAAGCAACTGCTCTCTTATTAGAGAAGATTTATGCAATGAGTTAAACATAACCAAAGACCTTAATGCTACACTCCCACTTATTCGCGGTTTAGGTAGCTCACCAATTGAACTGTTAGGTAAAACTCAGTTCAAGATTAATATTGATTCCATAGACGCTTTTATTAGCGCCTACGTTGTTTCTAATGAGGTTTTACATGTTCCTTTATTAGTAGGTCAAAATTTTACAGAGCGTCCTAATATATTAGTCATCAAAACGAATGATGTGCTAACTTTTATAGATCGCATTTTACCTTCAGACCTCGAATGTTTAGAACACGAAACGAATATGACTCTAAAAATTTATAGCATAGATGATGTTGAAATAAAAGGTACAGGTCTAGTAAAATGTAAAGTTTTAGGTGAGTTAAATAGTTTAGTTTTTGTTCCACAAAGCTATCGTAATTATAACGGTAGTGAATATGTTATACAAGGAGGCGTTTATACCATAAGTAATGGTTCGTGCTCATTGCTTGTAACGTCAATATCACATCCATTGAATATTAAAAACAATACTTTAATAATAAGGGGTACCAAAATATTAGAAGAAAATTTAGTAGATTCTAATCAGACTTGTTATAGAATTGAATCAACAATTGAACAAATTGATAAAAATGATGTAAAGATAAATCCAGAATTGACAGAGAGTGAATCGAAACAAGTGTTGCAATTAATTGGAAAATATCGTAAGACTTTTGCACAAAATTTATCTGAATTAGGCTGTACAAATATCAATGAAATGGATATTGTTTTGTCCGATAATACACCGGTAGTATATAGGCCATATAGATTGAGTATTAAGGAAAAGGAAACCGTTCAGACTATGGTAGAAGACTTAATACAAAACGATATTGTCGAAGAGTCATATTCCAATTACGCAAGTCCAATTTTGCTTGTTTCTAAAAAGACTGGTGGGCACCGATTATGTGTTGACTATAGGAAATTAAATAGTAAAACAATAAAAGACCATTACCCTTTACCCCGCATAGAGGACCAAATAGATCGTCTGAGTGGTAATATTTACTTTAGTTCCCTTGACATGACAAGCGGATATTATCAAATCCCGATAAAGCCCGAATGTAGATATTTGACTGCTTTTGTAACGCCCGATGGTCTATATCAATTTAAAAGAATGCCATTTGGACTTGCAAACGCCCCTGCAGTTTTCCAGCGTACAATCTCTAAGGCACTGGCACTAAGTTCTAATTCAAGTAATTTACACTGTAATACATCTAGATTTGACAAACCAGCTTTGGCTTACATGGACGATTTAATTATAGTTTCTAAAAATGTTGATGAAGGACTTGTTAAATTAGAAGAAACTTTCAAATTATTGAATCAAGCTCACTTAACGTTAAACGCTAAAAAGTGTAGTTTTTTTATGACTACAATTGACTATTTAGGGTATGAGATTTCAAATGAGGGTGTAAAACCAGGTAAATTAAAAATAGAGGCAGTTAAAAATTTTCCTGAACCTAAAAATGTTCATGAAGTAAGACAATTTATAGGACTGAGTAGTTATTTTAGGAAATTTGTAAGGGATTTTTCTATAATTGTAAGACCGTTGACAGACTTGACGAAGAAAAATAATACATGGAAATGGGGTAAGGAAGAAACTTTATCTTTCGAGACTTTAAAGGAAAAATTAATACAGCGACCTATCTTAGCTCTTTACAACCCTAATAACATAACCGAACTTCATACCGATGCGAGCAAAAAGGGACTTGCTGGTATTTTACTACAAAAAGAGACTAGTAATACACCCTTAAAACCAATTGCTTATTTTAGTCGGAAAACCACCATCGACGAGCAAAAATTTCATGCATATGATTTAGAAACACTAGCCGTAGTATCATCACTAAATAAATTTAGAGTGTATTTGTTGGGAATAAATTTACGATTGTAAGCGATTGCAATGCCTTACGTGCCACGTTTTCAAAAAGAGACATTTTGCCTCGAATAGCTCGTTGGTGGCTTGTTTTACAAGAATATGATTGTAATATCATTTATAGACCCAACAATAATATGGCCCATGTGGATGCTCTAAGTCGCAATCCTCATGACAATACCTTACCTAATGACGAAATCGACTTGTTACGAACATTGAATATTTCACAAAACGATTGGTTATTAAGTTTACAGCTAACTGATCCCAAATTATGTCACATACGAGAAGTTTTACAAGACGAAAAATACAATGACGTCGTAGATATTAAACAAAATTTCGTAATTAAAGATAATAAATTATATCGCAAAATAAATGACCATGAGTTTAGATGGGTTGTACCGAAAGGCGCTAGATGGAAAATATGCCAACAAAACCATGATAATATTGGCCACTTTTCTGTAGAAAAAACATTATCTAAAATCAAGAAGGACTATTGGTTTCCAAAAATGAAAAAGTTTGTTACTAAATATGTTAATTGTTGTATACAGTGTGCATATAGTCAAGCGCCTTCCGGTAAAAAGGAAGGTTATTTGCATCCTATACCGAAATCGAATGTTCCATTTGAAACTGTACATATTGACCATCTAGGGCCTTTTATTAAGAGCACCCGTGGTAATAAGTATTTGTTGCTATTAGTAGATGGCTTCACAAAGTTTTGTCTAATAACACCCCTTCGTAATTTAAAATCTTCACCTACAATTAGGGCACTTTCTGAAAATTTTTCAACATTTGGCTACCCTAAAAGATTGATATCCGATCAAGGTACTACATTTACGTCTGACGAATTCAGAAAGTTTTGTGAGAAGTCTAGTATTAAACATGTTTTGAATGCGGTAGCTTCGCCTAGGGCCAACGGGCAGGTAGAACGTTACAACAGGACCGTTTTAGATGCCCTTACTGCTTATACTAAAAGCAACTGTGAAAATAAATGGGATTGTGAATTAGGTAATATTCAATGGGGACTTAATAATACTCTTAACAAAGGAATAGGCAAAACGCCCTCAGAAGCATTATTTGGTCGGAATCTGACTCATAGTGGGGAAAATATACTTAATGATATATTTTTAAATACACGTACAGAAGTAAATGATATAAATGACATACGATCAGACATAGTTAAGCATACCGAATTGGATCAACAGAAACAAAAACAGCGTTTTGATAAAAATAGAAAAGAACCAAAAATGTACGCTTTAGGTGATTTAGTAAAAATAATGAAGCAGAATGCACATAATGATGGCCAAAGTAAAAAATTATTACCAACGTTCTCAGGTCCTTACAGGATCACTAAAGTACTGAATAATGATAGATATGAGGTATCTAGTATTCCTGGTGCTTCTTTAGGTACAAAGAAATATAAAAATACTTGGGCAGTTGATCAAATTCAGCCATGGATTAGTTTTAACTCCGAAGATAATAGTACAGACAGTGAATGTGAAAAAATGTCCGATTAAGATGTTCATTTGAAATAATTAAAGTTTTGTGATTTTGTTAAGTAATTATATAGTTTTAGTGACGGTACAGAGAGTGAATTTGAGAAAATATCCTAATAAGATGTTACTTTGAATGTTTGGAAATATTTTTAGTTAATGGTACTGTATAATAAGTATAGATTTGTGATATTTTTTGTAATTATATGGTTTAAGTGACGTGTTTGATTTGATTGACGTCGTTCCAATCACTTCTTAACACGACCCGACGTAGTTCCGGGTGTTGATAGCTCGACGTCGTTCCGAGCATGTTACACACAATCCGACGTAGTTCCGGATGTGTGGTTTATTGGTTGTTTTTTTACCCGACGTTGTTCCGGGTGTTAGTGTAAAAACCCGACGTTGTTCCGGGTGTGAAATATTGTAACCCGACGTTGTTCCGGGTTGACATACGGCTCGACGTAGTTCCGAGCTAGCAAAAAAAAAAAAAAGTCCGACGTTGTTCCGGACACATGATATGATATTTTGTTTAAACTATGATTTCTGTGTTTTAGACTTGATTTTAATGTACAGTCAATTAAGATTTTCAATTAAGAGTTTGAGGACAAACTATTGTCAGGAAGGCCGATTGTTAGATTCTATTTTTGTATTTAGATAAGAGTAGTTGTATTGACTCTTTGTCATTGGTCAATACCTTTACTTATCGTTGTGCGGGTAATCGGTTGAAATAAGTGGTGAAAAGAAATAATAAAGGAGAATGTTTTTGGTCAGTCGAGCATCAGCATTCAAAGATTGAAGTCGTGTTTTATTTTACTTAGTGCGTGCAGTCCTTTTAGTTTCTTATATTTATGTATATCTTTAATATTTAATTAAATTAATCTTGCATATATATATTTTCTGAATCTCGGAAAGGCCTTCAACAATTTTCATGAAATTCAGCATGTAAGGGGTATGAAAGACGCTTTGGAGAGAGAGGAATCGATCTGGCTAGGTTGTATTTAAAAAAAATGACGTTTTATACCTGTTTTCGGGCATTGAAAGAATGCTAAATGTAGAATTGAATACAAATGATATTTTTGTCTGTCAAACGTCTGTAATAGCTTAATGGTAACAGACGGACCAAAAAAGTCCAAAACCCCTGTTCTATTTCCACATGTCACCGGCACTTTCTTTTTTATATATTTTTTTTTTAATATAAAAAAAAACACCAAGCAAGGCTCGGCCACCCAGGTACTTTTCTTTAATGAAAATTAAAAGCCCAGAAAAAGAAAGCTCAGTAAAATATACTTATGACATAAAATATTGTGGTATATACGGCTTTACCGCTTTCCAACGCGCATCGTTTACAAATGGATGCAGAGTGTATACCGTATTTGGAATCCTATTTTATAACATGAACAAGGATGTGTGTGAGGAGAATATGTATTATAAAATATTCTTACAACTGTATTCCTGTAAAGGTTGCATGGGATATAACTTGTTCTTCTTTAGAAACCAATGTTGTTTGTTTGTAATTTCTTTATTGCGATAAAAAACAACATAATTTGCAATGGCTGGCTTGGCCTGTTGGATGAATTTGAGTTGGTTGAATGGGGTACCTTGACTGTTGGGAATAGGTCTTTTTAAGGGATCTCTACACCACACGATCTTGTGCCGCCTGGATGCAGGTTACACGCAACCTTTTTTAAGTCATATACACAAAGTCTTCAAAATTTGTTTGACTGTATATGATCGATTTTGCCACGATCTATTGAACGGTTTTTTGTGCTGTTTTTATCAAAAGAATCCTGAGGAAAGTTTTAGTTAATAGTAAATTCTCCGGAACGACTAAACCGTGTTGCACAGAAGATAAAAAAAGTTGTTGAGCATTATCTAGGGTTTTTGTCCTAGAATTGTCGGGGGGTCGAATTTTCTGCGCGGGTGGAGTTGCGTGCACCGTAAGTATATACAGCTATACTAATATATGCTTTTTTCTATTATACTATTGAAACATCAAATTATACGGGTGTTGCAAAAAAGTTTAGATAACTATGAAAAAACATGTACATTAATACATATGATAATGTAAATTTAACAAGAAAAAACGACCAATGTTTTAAAATTGTTGAGTTTATTCGATTGTCAGGTTGTTTGTAAGAAAAGAGATCGCTTAAAGAGAACTATGTTCATCAGTTGATGAAGATTAGCCCTACAATATCAGAATATAATCCAAGGGTACTCTTTTCTCTAACTTTAGTAAAGCTATGTAATGTTTGTAATGCCATGAAAGTATTGCTAGTAATCACCACGCTTGGCCTGCGAGTTGGTGATCGCAGTGCTGACCATGTCGCACCTGAGAGTGCTGCTGCCTACTGTCGGTCTGGTAGAATTTAGGTCAGCTATATGAATGGTTATACCGCCATTGGTCGGTCGCCAGAGCCTCGTTGGTTAATCTGCAGGGTGCACCGCGTGCAGGTGAGGTCGACAATTGAGGAGACTGATTGGGACGAGCCTCCCCCTTACATCCCCGTGAGTCGCTCAGCGGGCGATGGAGCGAGCTATGCTCGGAGTTTCTCTACGTGATCAAATCAGAAATGAGGAGATCCATAGAAGAACCAGAGTCACCGAAATAGCTCAGCGGGTCGCGAAGCTGAAGTGGCGATGGGCGGGGCACATAGTGCGGAGAACCGATGGACGTTGGGGTCTCAAAGTGTTGGAATGGCGACCCCGCACCGGAAAGCGCAGTGTCGGAAGACCCCCTGCTAGATGGACAGACGACCTCAAAAGGGTCGCGGGGAGCCGCTGGATACAAGCGGCACAAAATCGTGTGCTCGGGAGATCCCATGAAGAGACCTATGTCCAGCAGTGGACGTCCATCGGTTGAAGAAAAAGAAGAAGAAGAAGATGTAATGCTAAGTTGGAATAAGGAGTCTTGGTATAAAATTGTTTATTTTAACCACCAAACGACTACAGACTTTCCTGACGCAAAGTGAGACAGTTATAGAGCAAAGTTTGATTATAAATACTGTATAATGTTTACGTATTATGAACTACAATATTAGTACAACATAAGAGCTCGACAACTTAACGTTTCCGTAGAGACAACTTGAAGGCGTCTGTCTGTGTTTTGCGGTGTTAACTTGTTATAGTTGAACTTTGTAGAAACATCAAGTGGTTTTGTACCAGAGTCCTTCGGGCTTATGTTAGGTAGTTAGTACGTTATCCTCCTGATCTTAACCCACTCTAAGTGGGGTCGCTTCAACATGTTGTATACATGTTGTCATATGCTTGACGAAAACTTAGTCCTTTCGTCACTTTTCCAACAACACAGTAAGAAAGAGGGTGGTCTCTTCTACTCCGCCGGATACTATACAGCGGGTCAACTTACCTTAGTCGCATTTTATGACACCTTGGTTAGATATGAGGGTGGTCTATTCTAGTCAGCCGGATACCAGACGGCAGATCAGCTTACCTTAGTCGCCCTTTACCACACTTCGGTAAGAATGAAGGTGGTCTATTCTACTCAGGCGGATATCACACAGCAGGTCAACTTACCTTAGTCGCCTTTTACGACACCTTGGTCAAAAGAAGGTGATTTATTCTACTCAGTCGGATACCACACGATGGGTCACCTTTACTTAGTTGCATTTTATGACACCTTGGTTACAAATGAGGGTAGTCTATTCTACTCAACCGGATAGCACACAATGGGTCAACTTACCTTAATCGCTTTTTACGACACTTGGGTAAGAATGAGGGTAGTATATTCAACTTTGCCGGATACCAAACGGCATGTAACTGAATATAATATTGTAAATATCAAAAATATAATACTCTCTATTTTATTTCAACTTGCTACATATTGAATTTTCTTTAACAAAAAAGTTGCTATAAATTCCGTTCAGAAATGGGAGTGGGACTGTAAAAAAGCTATTCTAATCCATATGTCCAATTATACTCACTTTGGAAAATAAAACGAAATATCCCTCATGTCCAAGACGGTTCAGTTTTACGATGTCGTCTGAAGATATATTCAATTAGTGTTGTCAGTAACTTCATTAGGATCCAAAGGACGTGAACAAGTTGAGTAAAATAAACCGTATTAAGCTTTTTGAAGTGAAACTTGTACTAAGAGAATATAACAATACGTTCTTTATTTATTACAACGTAACGTATTTCTTTTAAATCTTGATTTTATTATTATTAACCTTTGATCCTTAATTGAGTTGCCAATAATTTATCCTATAGCTTTAATACCTAGATTTTATAAAATTTGAAAAAACTATTTCAAGCACTATATTCCGTTTCAAACAAAAACCGTTCACATACTTTATACACGCAGGACTAGCAGAAAACACCACCACACAAGCACTATACACTCAATGACAACGACAATATCTACGATCGTTACGCCCTATAGCCTAACAATCATCAGGAGAATAGGCTCCACGACAAAATCGTAATGTTTGCATGTATAAGGTACTTGAATATGGCCTGCTTCCTATACTTAGCATTGGATAGATTTTCTACCTATATACTTCTACCTATTCTGCCTGACTTCAACGTCCTTTAGTCGCTTTAAATAGCCAAAGCGTTTTGTTATTACATTCGGTTCCAAAAGAGAAATGTCTATCAAATCCGTTAAAATAAAACGACGTTTCGCTCTTCAATCGAGCAATGCAGAAATAACCGATTTGTAGATTGTAAACTATTTTTGCAACACAAAAAATTATTGAAACGGAGGAAATAAAACCCTATGGGAATAAATATAGCGGCGTGTGTCTACGCAATGGTAAATTGGTTTTATCCCTAAGCTATCGTTTGATAGTATATGACGTTAACAGAGTGAAGTCACCGGATTACGCGAGGTAAATCAAATACAACAATTGTAAATAACAGTAACTTCTAGTTGAATTGTATTTGTACTTAAAACTAGTTAAGAACCTAACGTTTATTAGTATGTTTAACAGATTGACCGCCGAGTTTCTTTCTGATTCTTCTCGGTAAGAGCAACATTCCGAAACAGTTGTAGCTTCATTAATAATATTGACCCTTGACGATTCAAAAGTGTTTGTAAGAGCTTATTTCAAAAAACATATTTTAATTTGATTTGATCTTAACAAACGCAGTATTTGGTAATGGACTATTCAAATTGAAATTCAAAGTATTCTTAATTCAAGTAATTTTGTAAACCAGTCCTTTTGAATCGTCGACTCTACTGCTAGTTCGGAAAGCTTTTTAAACCGAGAAGAGCCAGAAATAGTATAGTACTTTCTGTATCAGCCTACCTTTAACAGTGTTTTTAAACTATTTTAATGGTAAAGCCAAAAGTGATTTCCGTATCCGGGATTGTATTTACGATCATAAATGTTTAAAGATCGGTAAAGCTGTAGACATGCAATAATAGAGATCTAATAGTAGAGACCACGTTAAACCGACATACAACAGGTTACGTATATTCCAGGAAATCCTAGAAATACAGATTTTTATATTACTATAAAGAATAATCGTTTTTCAAATTGTCGTCTCAGGTCTGGTGATATGTAAGGTTGCAACAGCCATTGCGAATTGTTAAACTCATTTAATTAGATAACAGTCAACTAAAAGCTCGATAGCAATAAAAAAAATTATAAGTTTTATAAGTTTCTTTAAATAATAGTTCCATACATTTTATATATTAAAACTTAATATATTATAATGATATTTTCTGTTTGCAACACTGGTCCTCTGCAACCGGATAATCCACGGTCCGCCATGTTTGACACGGGCGCGCAAACAAACATGGCCGCCGTCCGCCATTAAGCGTGTTTGTTTAGGTAACGTTACACATTATTACTGTGTTATTTTTTGTTGACCAAACCGTTATATTAGCGAAATGTGTGCAAAAGGCTTTCCGAGGTAAATGAATAAGTAGGGTTACACAATAATTCCAGATTTACTCGGTTTATTAAGTTAATAGTTTAAGAATTAGTTTAAGGAACGTATTTGGACTGCATGAATTTAATTAGATTTAAGTCAATGGCGATTCCATTTTAAGCATTACAATTAAGCTACGCCCTGAAGGTCATTTCAGTCCATTTTGCAAGTAATTACAATTATATCTAAATTCTGTCCAATCTGATCGAAAACAGACAGAATTTCACATTTATAATGTTAGTTTACAAGCACTTTGGTGCCTGGCAAGTGACAGCAAAATGCTTGTTACCATGATGATCTATGGATCCGAAACCTATAGGCTAACCGTTTAACTTAGACCTCGCCTGCGGGATACAAGAGCGCGGAGGTATGACGAGAACGTGGACTGAAGTGGGTTTGGACGGTCAGCTTTTGTATATTACGCTACGGGCGTCTTGCCTCCACGCACTTGTTTGTCCCGCGCTTAAGCCCGCAGGCGAAGTCTGAGTTAAACGGTTAGCCTATAGGTACTATCCTACTAATATTATAAATGCGAAAGTTTGTAAGTATGAATGTATGTTTGTTACTGTTACACGGTGAATCCACTGAACCGATATCGATTGGGCACAATTATTCCTAATACCCCGGAATAACATATAGGCTATAGAAATCCTGTTAATTCTACAGGAATAGGATAACACTAAAAAGCTCCATCTAGTATCACGCGAACGAAGTCGCGGTTAAAAGCTAGTAGTTTATAATATATAACACCACCACCTGACTTGACAATTCCTGACGACGACTACGAGGTCTGGGAGTTCCCATTCCCAGACCTCCCCACCGAACCAGACATCCTTTAGGTCACCTAGGTGACCTGGGCTCACAGCCCGAATACCGACAACCCTTAGGTATCTGACCTCGGCCTACGGCCGGAACATGAGCCAGGCAGACTGCGAGGAAATGCCCGGGCAAAGAGGTACGCCTCGAGGCCCGTACCCCGCCTACCCCGCACCCGGGGAGTAAGCGAGATGACCCTGCTGCAGTTGATAATATGAGTTAAATTTTTGTTACCTATTGTAATTATTTAGTGTGAAATAACATAAGTTTTTTTAAAACTATTGTAAACATTAAAGTTGTGGCTTACCTTTTCACACGACTGCATAATGTACTAAGGGCAATTCAAGGGAGCGTTTTCAAGATAAACCTACATTTTGCTTACATTGCAAGACCGGCCGAATTTAAAATGAGCCTCGAGTAGGGTTGCTATGATTTTTGTGAGACACATTTAGCTAAGATGAAGTGATTTATAATATTTATAAATTAACATTAAAATTTCTTAAACCCTGTTCTAGCAAATTATTAGTGGACGTACCTATTTTAAGAAGTTGTGGTAGCCCAGCGCTAACATCGTGTGACTCTTTTGAGGAGGTCACGGGCTCTAACCCAGGCAGACACCAATGACTTTTTCTGTTAAAAACTTATGTGGTTAATTAATAATTGCAATTTATCACAGGCTTTTCGGTGAAGGATAACGTCGTGAGGAAACTTGCATATCTATAGAGAATTCTGGAGGTATGTGTAACCTACCAATCCGCATTGGAGCAGCGTGGTATGTCTTAGTTCCAATCCTTCTCTCCAAAAACGCAGAGAAAAGGTCTATTCTCAGCAGTGGGATAGTAACAGGCCGCTACTTACTTTTTTTCTGTCCCTATTTAACTTATTTGTAATTCGCTGTGTAATATACTTTTTTAAATTCAAATTCAAAATATTCTTTATTCAAGTAGACTGTTTTCAATACTTTTGAATCGTGAAATGTTTTTAAAGAAGCTATCATTGATTTGAAAGCCTACCGGGAAGAAACACCAAGAAACTCGGCTAAAAAGAAGTATATCAACAGAATCTTCAATATAAGTTATAAAGACTGGCCCGTTAGCGCAGTGGGTAGTGACCCTGCCTTCGGCTCTGCGGGTCGCGGGTTCGATTCCCGTCGAGGGCCAACATTTTCTATATATGAATTTGTTGTTCTTAGAGCCTAGGTGTATATCTGTATTTAAGTATGTTTTTGAAAATAAATATATAAGTATATTCACCAGTTGTCTGTTTACCATAACACAAGTATTAAGTTACTTACTTTGGGGACGGACGACCGTGTGTGTAAGTGTCCCATATATTTATTTATAAAGTAACATAAAATACTTGACTATTATGGCTTACTGTGACTTGTACTTACATAAGACATTTATTCTCTCAGTCCCTTTACAGTAAGACAATGAATTTATCTTTTTCAGGAATGTGCCTTTTCAGTTATACATACAAAAAAGAGCCCAACCCATTTAGAGTGGGATAAGGGCAGGAGAATGTAATATTTTATTACCACTTTAACAACAAGAAATTCCATTAATAGGGTTTTGCAAAATAATACATCGAGACTTATCCACAGTTTCAACGATAAGTATAATACATGGTGTCTCTACACTAACCCAAAGTATGACGTATGATAATCGCTCGCCATTCTCGCTTTATCATCTTCCATATTAAAGGCCATTATGACCCAATCCATTACAACCAAAATCATATCCGGTCTGTAGATTGCTTTGATTAGTCATGATGCCGGCAATTTATGCTCGAAGACCATCATCATCTTTCTGCACTAATCCCACTCTAAGTGGGGACGGCACAACATGCCGGCCCCCTGCCTGACTTGAAATTACCTTAGTCGTATTTTACTACACCTCGGTAAGAATTGAGGGTGGTCTATTCTCCTCAACCGGATACCACGTGGCGGGGCATTTTACCTTAGTCGCCTTTTGAGACACCTCGGTAAGAAAGAGGTGGTCTCTATTCTATTGTGAGTTAACCAAAAGAGGTAGAGACATGCTATCGCGGACTTTTTTGCAGTGATTTGTAGATCTACAATTCTCTAGTACATTCATTTTGTGTATCTCTGCTGGTTTTCGTGGCGCACGCGAGTAAAGCTCCCAGCAGGCGAGTTTTTTTTAAACCGCACGACCTCTTCAATACAATTTACATATTACAGTAATGTATTATTAATTAAAACCTAATTAATCTAAACGGTAATGAATTACAAATCTTTTTGTAAAAACCGTACATAAGTCCGTTCAGTAGATTTTGAGAAAATCGATCACATATAGAAAGACAACTTTTGGGGACTTTGTTTTATAAGTATAAATAGACAAAGTAACGGGTCCCGCTTGCATTATTTAAAATGGTCCACGTAATCGTAACGTATTATCGTATCGTAACTTATAATTATAATTTTTAACATTTCAACCGGATGCCGCTCCAACGTAATTACTTAGCGAGGCTTTGATCCTGCGATATTCCAATATGAGAATTTTAAATGTGACATTTTTTCGTTGGAAGATAAATGTATTCGTATTTTCCTTCATATCTTCAAGTGCAGTGTAATCATAATTTAAAAGAAAACATTTGTATTTTATACACATATACATGTATTTTATTATATTTCATCTTCCTGCCCTTATCCCACTAAGTGGGGTCGGCACAACATGTCACAAACAGGTTGTCACATGATTTGGCTTCGTATTTTACCACCGGCCGCCTACCTGAAGTCAACTTACCTTAGTCGTATTTTAGGACCCCTCGGTAAGAAAGAGGGTGGTCGATTCTACTCAACCGGATACCTCACGGCGGGTCAACTTACCTTAGTCACCTTTTACGAAACCTCGGTAAGAAATAAAGGTGGTATTATTCTATTCCGCCGGATACCACACGGCGTAGACAACTGGCAAATATATACATATATATCATTTTGAAATACATACTTAAATACAAATATACACCCAGGCTCGAAGCGCCAACAAATTCTTTTATAGTTACATCTATATCTATCATCATCTTCCTGCCCTTATCCCACTCTAAGTGGGGTCGGCACAACATGTTATAAACACGCTGTCACATGATTTGGCTGCGTTTTTACGACCGGCCGCCTGCCTGACGTCAACTTACCTCTGTCGTATTTTACGACACCTCGGTAAGAAAGAGGGTGGTCTATTTTACTAAACCGGATACCACACGGTGGGTCAATTTACCTTAGTCGCCTTTTACGACACCTCGGTAAGAAATGAGGTTGGTCTATTCTACTCAGTCGGATACCACAAGGCGGGTCGACTTACCTTAGTCGCCTTTTACGACACCTCGGCAAGAAAAGAGGGTGGTACTATTCTATTCAGCCGGATACCACACGGCGTTCATATATTTTATTATATTTATTTAAATAAATTCCATTGTACAAAATTTAATTCAAATCGCTTTAGCTGATAAGTTTTAAATGCGTAACAGACACAGACTTTCACACTTATAATATTACTAGTTGTGCTACAAAATTGTTTATTTCGTTTACAATTAAGTTTTTTTTTTAATTTTAAAAAACTTAATTGTGAAAATAGCTTTACGATTTTGTCGTGGAGTCTATCTTCTGACGATGTTCACCATCACAAACTCAACAATTGTTTCGCCCCGCAACCGAAGCATCATCAGGAAATAGACTCCACGACCAAAATTGCAAAGCATTTGCGCAATTGCTTAGTTTGTGATAGTGAACGTATATAGTGCTTGTGTATTGTGGCGGCGGTGATAGAGGTTTGTGCATGTTTTTTTACGAATCCTGCATGTATCAGGTATGATAACCGATTGTCCACTCTACATTTAGCATTATATATATTTTCTATTTTACTTCTTCGCGGATGACAGAAAAATAATTTTATTAGTACTTTTGTATTTTGGATCTCCGCAAAGTAACGCCTAATTCCATAAATTCTCTAAAATACCATAAATTACCACAACTCTGGTAAGAGGTCATAAATAATAATGGAAATTACATTTTGTTTTATATTTAAAACGGACAGAACTTTCCGTAGACCTAATAATAAGTACAAACCACACATACTTAGTATGTAATAAGTACAGATAGATTATGTATAATGTCAATGTTATGTTGGAAATAAAACGGCACTAAAATGGCCATATCAAATATCGCTAAATCTAACCGAAGTGTTTGTAATTTCGGTATATCTTGCCAACTCCCATACTCATAAGCCATAAGCAGTAAATGTCATTCGCCTAAGTCACCATGTCTCGTGCAATATGATATTGCCGAATGTATTTCATCGAGACTTAGTAAAGATCAACTTTATTGTTAAAATACCTTCAATTATGTCCTACGAGTATATTGTTTTTCCTGTTCATTAATGGAAAAACTTTATTTTTGACATGTTAGCCAGTTGTATAAGCATAAAAAATAGCAATAAAAATATCATCTTTCTACCCTTATCCCACTCTAGGGCCTGTTTCACAAGTTACTGATAAAGTGTCGGATAGTTAACCGACAAATAAACTAAGTAGCAGATAAATGTCTCTAAAAAGAGACTTCAAAAAGTGAAAATTTTAAAAACAAACTCGCGGCCATTTTGATATAGATATTTGCTATGAGCAGATAAACAAAATAACACATGATTTACCTAATTTATAGATAATTTATAGAATTAGGCGTTACTTTGCGGAGATCCATAATACAAAAGTAATAATAAAATTATTTTGCTATAATCCGCGAAGAAGTAAAATAGAAAATGTATATAATGCTAAATGTAGAGTGGACAATCAGTTATCATACCTGATACATGCAGGATTCGTAAAACACATGCACAATCCTGCACCACCGCCACCACAATACACAAGCACTATATACGTTGACTATCACAAACTCAACAATCGTTTCGCCCCGCAACCGAAGCATCATCAGAAGATAGACTCCACGACCAAAATCGCAAGCAAAGTTACATGATCTACCTGTTATCTTATTAAGGACTTTAAGTGCTGAATAAGCCTATCAGAAACTTGAGAAACGCAAAATTCCGAGATATGCGTCAGATATGTTCCGAATAAGCTAACTGACAGTTTATTAGTAACTCATGAAACAGGGCCTAAGAAGGGTCAGCACAACATGTTTCATACATGTTGTCACATAACCACGCTACGTATTTTACTACCAGCCGCCTGGCTGATGTCAACTTACCTAAGTCGTAATTTACGACACCTCAGTAAGAAATGAGTGTGGTCTATTCTACTCAGCCGGATACCACACGACTGGCACTACTGAAGTAAATAGGTATAGTATAATAAATTGTAACAGGGGAATCATCAGGAGATAATTTCGACGACAGAATAGCACGCATGACAGCGACGCATCGCCCAAGCAAGCTTGATGATGAGTCAAATTTTATAAATTGTTATTTATTAGCTTAAAACTGTTGGTACCTTAGCAGTTAACTGTTCACCTTTTAGGGCACCTCGGTCAGAAATGTGGACATAAAGTAAAAATATAGCGCGTAAAAATATTAAAACGTTCCATACAAAATATCGCGAAAGAATTTCTCATTTCAAAATATTCATAGATTCGCACAACACCGGGGGCGAGCTAGTTTCCGATATAAAACACAGTATAAATTGTTTTCAATAGAGCTATAAAAATGGATGAGATTAATAAGGGCATTGTAATGGTAACTGTGGCCATGGCTGGAATACAAATAAGGGCTGCGAACAAATCGATATCTTCCTACTAATATTATAAATGCGAAAGTTTGTTACTCTTTCAAGGCGAGTCCATCTTAGTCCAAATTACATCAATGTCGATGTAATTTGGCACAATTATTCCTTATACACCGGGGTAACATATATCCTATAGAAATCCTGTTAAATCTACAGAAATAGGATGACATTGACTAGCGCCATCTATTATCAACCTATCACGCGACAAAAGTCCACACAAATGAATTTGCGGGTAAATTATATTTTAGGCTAGCTAATATATCAGGACTATCGAGTTCTGATAGTGTAGCGATAACCGGATTGTGGAGGAAGGAGATTTAGGCAACTCTGTATCGCAAACTAAATAATAAACTATAACTAAATTAACCACTAAAATAACCTAATTAAATAAATTTTATTTATATTTAAAAAAAGTTAAAACTTGATATCTGAAAAACATTGTACATACACATGCGTACTCACTAATAAACAACTTTACTCACTACACATTGTCTTGCATTCAACAGACACGAACGGAAATGCATTGTTATAATGGAAGGAACTACCTTCTGTGATACAGGGTTTGCCTAGTACAGAAGGTAGTGTAAATCTGTAAACTGTTATTAAATTAAGGTGTCTAATAAAGGATTATTATTATTATTATTATTATTGTTAAAGCCTAATAAATGTTACTACATACATGCGTAACTTATATACCTAATTACGTTATACTATATTTACACATAAATAAATTTATGTTCTACCTAAATATTAATTGAATTTTAATTCAAAAGTATAATAATTAGTACTTAAATATAGAAAAATTCTTCCCAAAGATTTGGATTAATAGTACATTACGATTTTATGTAAATTGTGTTGCAGAAGTCGCGCATTTCCGACAGCATGTCCGTATCTCTTGTTGGTTAACTCACAATTTTCTGCTTATTCCTTTTAAACCGATGGACGTCCACTGCTAGGCATAGGTCTCTTTAAGGGGTCTCCACACACCACAATTGTGTGCCGCTTGGAACCAGCGGCTTCCCGCGACCTTTTTGAGGTCGTTGGATGTCTAACAATAACTACTTTTGAGGGATTTCAAGGCGGGGAACTCCCTTGCACAGCTTTATAATAAAGTTTCATAAATATTTAACTTTTATGAATGCTTTGAAAATTCATCATCCTCCTGCCCTTATCCCACTCTAAGTGGGGTCGGCACAACATGTTATAAACAAGCTGTTACATGATTTGCCTACGTTTTTACGACCGGCCGCCTGCCTGACGTCAACATACCTTAGTCGTATTTTACGACTCCTCGGTAAGAAAGAGGGTGGTCTATTTTACTCAACCGGATACCACACGCTGGGTCAACTTACCCTAGTCGTATTTTACGACACCTTGGTAAGAAATGAGAGTGGTCTATTCTACTCAGCCGGATACCACACGGCGGGTCGACTTACCTTAGTCGCCTTTTACGACACCTCGGTAAGAAATGAGGGTGGTACTATTCTATTCAGCCGGATACCACACGGCGTAATAAAGTTTCATAAATATTTAACTTTTATGAATGCCTTGAAAATTGTTTAATTGAAATTTCATTTATGAAGAACGTCGCTCCATAAAGCCTGAATTACGTGGATGTTATTACACAAAACGATATTGGCGAGGATCGCGGGCCCCTGATGGAATTCATCAATTTCCAATTAACCCGCGCTCGTTGCACCATTTGTTTGAATACACTTTCATTCCGACTATACGGAAAGTGTTTAATTTCATTGCCGATAAATTGTCTTTATTTGTACATCATTCTCCTGCCATCATCCCACTCTAAATGGGGTCAGCACCACATGTTATAAACATGTCACATGATTTGGCTACGTATTTACGACCGACCGCTTGCTTACCGTCAACTTACCTTAGTCTTTTTTTACGACGCCTCAGCAAGAAATAGTGTGGTTTATTCTATTCAACCGGATACCCTACAGTGGGTCAACTTAAGACAACAACTCGCATTCTACGACACCTAAGTTAGAAATGAGGTTGGTCTATTCTACTCAGCCGAAGACCACACGACAAGTACTACTGAACTAAATAGGTATGGTATAGGTAATTGTAACAGAGGAATCATGAGGAGATAATCTCGACGACAGAATAGCACACAAGACAGCGGCGCATCGCCCAAGCAAGCTTGAATGATGAGTCAAATTCTATGAATTGTTATTTATTAGCTTTTAAAACTGTCGGTACCTTAGCAGTTAACTGTTCACCGAACTGAGGTGATCAGTCAGTCCGGACTACAGTCGTTATCGTTAATTCGCTGGAGAAACAGACGGTCGCTGATGATCGCTGAGTATTTGTCTCCGTAATGGCGGCATTAGTTTCGTGTTAGGGTGCGACTGATTGTTCAAATAAATTATCTTTTATTTTCTTTTCCTTTGAAGTGTTTTTGTGTGCATTAGCTTCTTTATGAGATTCACATTTTTAAGACTCATTCAAGTTGAAATTGAAATAAAAAGGCAACGGCCTGGTACTATCCCACTTCTGGACATAGAACTAATTTACTAAAGTTGAGCTCGGAACTTATTTCAATACCCAGAAGCTCTGTACCTTCGGCAATCAGTACGGATATTTTTCGGAAATTGGGAGTTCTGGTGAAAGAAGTCCGTTTGGCGGTGAACAGACACTCTTTGGCAGCATTCTGCGTTCCTTTACTGAAAAGCGTATGATAAATTGCAATTATCAATTGGGCACATAAGTTTTAATGTAAAAACTTATTGGTGGAGTTTGAATCCGTGATACCATGGTGAGATTCACATAGCCTTTGGGCTATCAGAGCTTTTATGCATTACATTTATGATTTGTATTTGTATTACATATTTGAAATAATGAATTCACGTCTACCATTATCTATTTGAAAATTTCAATTTTCTCTAAAGTAGTACGAACTAGACAAATATTTCTTCAATTTCGCTTGATGAGATACATTCCACAAAAGATGCATTTGAAGCATGAAATTTTATTAGACATGAATAATATTAAATTATGTTTCGTTTGGAAGCACTCAAGTTATAAATATTAAAACACAGACTCAGAAAAGAAGGTTCATTTATCTAGTGAAGGTTTCAAGTTTATAAGTCAAAGTAGGTATCACTAAAAAATATTAGATGTAGAATAGAAAAATGTAACAAAAATTATGAAAATATTATTTTACATCTATATCTATAGTTATTACAAAACAAAGTCCTTAAAAAGCTGTCTGTCTACATGTGATCGATTTTCTCAAAATCTACTGCACGGATTTTGAACGGTTTTCACTGCAAGGTAGTGTTATATTTCCAAAAGTCTTAGATTTTTTAGAGAGCACAGTACAATGTTATGTAATTTGAGTCATAGAGGTCGCGCGATTGTAAAAAATCTTGGCTGCTGGAAGCTTTAGTTGCGTACGTTACGTAAACCAGTAGAGATGTGCTAGACAATTGTAGATCTACATAAATTCAACAAAAAAGTGTGGAACGACATGTCTCTATCTCTTGGTTAACTTACAATAGCTACTTTTATTGTTCAAAATTCCCATTAAATATACAGATCTTCAAGCGAGCGAAGCCACAAGTCAGGAAAGTGGGAAAAAAGAGATACAGAAATTGCCGATGAGTTGACGTCGCGTAGTAGGTCGACGTCTTTCAAATTTTTCTTTATTCAAATAAACTTGTCAACAAGTACTTTTGAATCGTCAATTCTAGTGTTGGTTCGGAATGCTGTTCCTACCGAGAAGAGCCACCAGAAACTCGGCGGTTGCTATTTTTAAAATAATACTTATACCTAGTTACATTAAGTCATTACTATCTTGTACAGGGGCGGATAGTAGATATCCACGCATTCACGCATTATCATCTAAATTATCTTCAACAGTATAGTAGGCTTTTTGTATCCTAAAGGGAGGCTCCTTTAACAATGGTTTTAAAATGGCAAAGCTATAATTAATTTCGGAATTTTATTATAGAATCTTATACCCAAACCCATAATCGACTGACGTACCTTCAAAGAGGAAGACTATGCCCTGCAGTGGTCTAGTGTCAAGCCGTTACTTTATAATGTTGTAATACCATAAGTCCATTATTCATCATGAATTCTTATCAGGTGAAGTTTTGGATATTTAATGTTGCTCGTGAAATCAAAGAACGTCTGACTCGTCTCTTGAATATTTTATGCGTTGATACATAAACACAGCCGTTTTCAACAAGCTTTCAGCATCAAGTTCAATACAATTTATGTTTTGTACTTATGTTACGTTGAAACTTTTTATTTAGGTATCTATATTATATAGGTACCTACGTAGAACATTTATTCTTCGGATGTGGCAATTTGACGTCGAACTAATTACGCCGGGGCTACATTCGCGCCCGAAGATTTGTGACGCGTTGGCGCGTTGGCGACACACGATGTTCTTAAAAAAATAATCTTTGCGGTCCCTTTTTCTCGTACGGTATACCGGGCTAAATCACCAATACCTCGAACACTATCTGCCCTGAATGAACTGTTAACGGAGTGGCCTAACTGCGACATATTTGCAGGCCAATGGAAAAGGATAGTGTATTGTTGCCTACATTTCAGTGAGCGTTATAACTCCACCATGTTACTAGGTAAAGTAATTATTTTTATTTTCAATAGTTGTTTGTATTCTATATCCTATCTTGTATATTGTTTTTTATTTTTTATGCATGATTTTTAATGTCAATTAGTGTAATTGGTTACCGTTCTAATTAATTCAAATAAATAAATACATTAGCGGGCGAAGATTCGGAAAGCGGCCTACGGCGAATATTCGTCGCTGAGTTTTGTGTCTGTCGTCCCACTTCAAAGTCTGGACGACAATGAAGTGTCGTAAGTGGTGGTTGATGCTCGCCAGTTTACCGACAGTGGCCCGATGCTACATCGTCTGTGCCCGAATACATCGCGTTGTAACGATGTACCCGGGTACATCGTTACAACGCGATGTATTCGGTTGCCACATATATTAAAATTAACAGAAAATGGTTTGACTATTTCCAATTTTGTATACATATGATTGTGTTACATACAATTTTTTTTGTCAAAACATTTATATCAGTAAATATATTTTTCCATAAATCAACTTTATAGAACTTCTCGACACGTGACACCACTTAGAGTGTAGATTATTTTCAAGTCAAAGTAAAATATAGTATTGTGAACGTTCTAAAGCTGAATTGTCGCAAAGAAGTACAATTTTCTCGCCGACATTTCTTAAATTAGGCATTATATTAAATTTTCATTTCCAATATTCTACATTACAGTTTGTTGTGGAAGCTTTTAAATACTTTGAGTTATTATAAAATACTTTCTCCGCATGAAAGAAGAGTACATGCAATTGTGATGAGAATGTTAAGGTGGATGTGTGGTGTGGCAAACAATAATTTTGTACTCCTATTTGAGAAATCTTAATTATAATAACTAGTAACTAAATTAATAATAAAATCATTTTGCTTTAATCTGCGATAAACGCGCGCCTGTCGTCGGAGCAGATCGGATTTTATAAAGATATAGCAAAATAATTTTATGAACATTTTTGTATTATGCATCTCCGCAAAATAACGGCTAATTCTATAAATTATATACTAACTAAATTTCTGGATAAAAAAAGTAATACGACATTGTTAATGACATGATACCGTAACTAGGTCGAGCTGCGAAGGCGAAATAAAGCTAACAAACGTTTAGTAGCAGACGAAGTTATGTCTAAAGTTTCCAAATTGAGTTGAAAGTTAAAAGCGATGCAATAGTTAGCCACTGTGTCAAGATTGAGTTTGCTAGAGTGCTTGAGTGGCTCTTTAGTGTCATCACACAGCGCGAATTGAATTATATCGTTTAAAATAATAATATCAATACAATACAACAATCAATATCCTTTTTTGCACAAAAATAAAGTATATCTTAACATTGTACGCGGAACACGTTTAAAGTAAAGTAACGGCCTGTTAGTATCCCACTCCTGGACATAATCCTCCTATCTCCGTTTTTAAAGAGAATGATTGGAGCTAAGACCTACCACGCTGCTCCAATGCGGATTGGTAGGTCACATATATCCCTAGAATTCTTTATATATACAGGTTTTCTCACGATGTTTTCCTTCGCCGAAAAGCTTGTGATAAATTGCAATTGTCAATTAAACACATAAGTTTTACCAGAAAAACTCATTTGGTCCTGCCCGGAGTTTAAATCCCAGACCCCTTTGAAAGAGTCATAAGGTCTCACTGATGTCTATCTCAGCTTGTGATAGCTCAGTGTGCGGAACAAGTACCAGTAAGTTTTTTTCTGATGATTGATACTTGAGCGCGAGTCACGTACTAGTACGTTTTCTGACGATAGACACTCAAGCGCGTGACACGTACCAGTACGTTTACTGACGATAGATGCTTTAGCGCGGGACACGTACTTGGACGTTTACTGACGACAGATACTAGAGCGCGGGCCACGTACTGGTACGTTTCCTGACGATAGATGCTTTAGCGCGGGATACGTACTTGTACGTTTACTGACGATAGATAATTGAGTCCGTGACACGTACAAGTACGTTTTCTGACAATTTATACCTGAGCGTAGTACACGTACTAGCACGTTTTCTAACAATTGATACTTTCACAATATTGGCCAACCAAAACATAAAAAGAAAAATATTTCTAAAAGTCATGCATTGCACTTCAAATCACAGCTTTCTTAGGATTTATTAAACTAAGACCAATATATAAATACGCATTTCTTCAATTAAATACTAGGAGACCAATAGGCTACCTAATAAACTTTTCTATTTGTATTCAGTAGAAGTTTGCCTCAGGGCGCGATCGTGTCAAAGCCATCATAAAGCTATTATTAATGTCATCCATTTTTATGACTTCCCCCTACAACAAATTATACAGGCTTTAATATTTGTAAGTGGCTCGCGCCTTATATTTGTCGGAATCTATGAATTTTTATTAAAAGTACATAAATATTTCACAAAGTTAATGCTTTATTTCTGCGCTTTTTGAGAATGTGAAAGCTTTCGCTTCGCAATAATGTTAGACGTCAAAAAGAGTAAAATGTTAGTAAACAAAATATGTAAATAATATGTGAATTCGCTATGTAAAATGTACTGATGAAAATTTAAAATGTTTTTACTAGCTTCTTCATATGGTTTTGTCTACGAAGCCTTTAGTACTAAACTTTTTAGTCCTCAAATTCTATCAATATCGAAAATAACACCGAAATTTTGCCGTTTTTTTTAAGTAATGCAATAAATGTAGGTACGTACATATTTGTTTAAATAATGCCGAATGGTATCCGGTTAAGAAGAATAGACCATCCTCATTTTTGACCGAGGTGTCGTAAAAGGTCTCAGTAAGATTACGACACCTCGGTAAGAAATGAGGGTAGTCTATTCTACTCAGCCGAATACCACATGGCAGTGACAATTTTTTTTTATATAAATACATAAATGTACCCAGACTCGGCTCTAATTTGTTTATAGAAAACTAGCTTTTACCCGCAACTTCGTTTGCGTGGACTGTTTTCGAGTAATAGGTTGATAACAGATGGCTATGCTGGCTAGGATGATAACGCTTTTCAATGTCATCCTTTTCCTGTAGAATTAACAGGATTCCTATAGCCTATGTGTTCCGGTATACAAAGAATAATGTGTCAAATTTCTGTTGTCGCCAATGACTTCCGCTTTGTATTTTATAGCAACAGTCATGAAACAAGAGTTTCGCGCCCATTTTTGATTGAAATGGTGGAAACACTGTGACGTGTTGTTTCCGATGGAGTCTTCCTAATGATGAAACGTTTCAGTTACATTCAGTCTTTGTTCGTCATTCAAGAGAAGTGCATCTCGGTACGGGAATTGTGGTATTCCTATTATATCGTGGTATTGTATATAGTGTTCGCTTACATTTCATTGATATTGGCGCAGTATATTCGCGCGAAAGAGTACCAAACATAGATCCATATTCAAAAACTTTCGCATTTATAATATTAGGTAGGATAGGATGTTGGTCCTTCGCGGGACTAGAACTTGCGAGTTGAAGGCAGTGTTACACCCAGGCAGGGAGTTGTTAACGCCAGTGAAGCCGCATTACAATTAGTGACACAATAAAATGGAAGAGCAACGAAATAACTGACAAAACTATTAAGTGTTACAGCCGACAACGTATTATCTCACACATCCACCACTCAAATAAAAGCGAACCCTTATTCCTATGATATTGGTCTCTCGCAGCGCGCTATTGGAATTTCTATTAGCCTCACAACATAGCGTTTTGCTTTACGCTGTAATGTGCCGTACACGAAATGAAATATTATGGCTGCAATAAAAATAAACGATACAGATGGAATTGTTACACTTGTGTACGCTTTAGTATCAATTGCACAGATTATGTTTATGTTTAACTAGCAATCGCCAGCGGCTCCGTCCGCGTGGTAAGATTAAAACCGTAATATAGTATTTTGATAACCATAAAAATGATTAAAGTTGGTTAACCTTAAAAGCTAGACATATGCTGTCCCGTACTTTTATTTAGAAATTTGAGAGGGGAACAATTCTGTAATACATGATTTTTAAATAATTATTACAGTTTATCGTTTCAGCGCACGCAAGGAATGCTTTAAATTTTGCCGTTTTTCGTTTTATTTAATTTATGTTTTATTGCTGCTCCTCTCCTATTCATCTAAACGTGATGTAATATTAACTATAGTCTTCCTCAATAAATGGATTGTTTTACCCTCCAAGAATTTTTGAAATCGGTCCGGTAGTTCCTGAGCGTTTAAACAGTTAAACAAACAAATTCTTCAGCTTTATATATTAGTATAGATTTATTTTTAAGTAATACTAGAAATACATCAATCCTAGATATTTCTGTGGCAAATCGTAAGTGCCTACAGCCGCATGCCATTATGCAAATTTATAGACGCACATAAAAAGAATTTAGGGTCCAAACACGTTTCTAGTTTGTAATGCCGAGCGGTGTCAGTACATACGCGGGGATACATAAAAATGAGGTGAACCCCAAAAATCTATACGGCACACATATGCCCGATGGAAAGCAGTATATTTTTCGCTGACCAGACCCCGCAAAAGCATATCATTTTCATATGTTTACATAACAAATTTATGACGCCGACCTAAATCAACATCGTCCCTTTGAATAAGTTTTTTCGGCCCCACGTTTTGGTTAAGCCGTAGAAATGACAAAGTTTCTTCTGTGCTTCGTAGAAATATGTGCCAAGAGTTAATCATCATTCTTCTGCCCTTATCCCACTCTAAGTGGGTTTGGCACAACATGTTGAAACATGGCACATTGGCACAACGTATAAGAAAGAAATAGGGTCTATTCTACTCAACCGGATATCACACGGCGGGTCAACTTATCTTAGTGGCCTTTTACAGAACTCGGTAAAAAATAAGGGTGGCCTATTCTACTCAGCTGGATACCACATGGCTATGTACCGAGAGTTAACTTTGTTCTTAATTACTTAGTTTCTGTTTAATATTCGCTGCAAACGAATTAATTTCAAACACAAATCAACTTAGTAAAAATAGCATAGCATCATACAAAATGAATTATGTTTCGTTTCGTTGTACGTAGATCATCATCATTCTCTTATCCTTACCCCACTTTAAGTGGGGTCGGCACAGTATGCCTTCTTCTTCCATTCTCCTCTATCATTCGTCAACTCTGGTGCCACTCCTTTAACATGCATATCATTTTTCACACAATCCATCCATCTTTTTTTCTGCTTCCCCCCATACATCCATCCACATTCATAATTAAAACTCTTTTGGTCACATGATTTTCATCCCTCCTCATTACATGACCATACCAACTTAGTCTCGCACGCACTTCTCATATTTTCTGTAATGGGCGTAACTTTCACATTTCCCGTAATATACTCAAATATAAAAAAAAAACATGCATGTATTAAGTTAGTATTTATCAAAAAAAATGTATACTTAAATTAAAGTACATATATTGAAACGCAAGCCCATTATTTTCGTGAAATGATTTTTAACGGAAAGCTTGTGCGGTTTTTTTTCCTGGTTATTATTTCTTTCCCAGATCTTCGCCACGTTTCTGTCATAGAAATTTCGCTCGAGGTCGCTACCTCGAAAAATAAATCATTTGAAGTAATCTGATTTAAGAAATAGGCCATAGCTTACGTAGCATGTACCGTATGTAATAGACCAAAAAGATTGTACTGATTTATTGCAAATGCTATCTATTGTAAAAGAAAAAGACTAACACTAGAAAAGTAATAATAAAATTATTTTGCTATAATCCGCGATTAAGTAAAATAGAAATTTTTTTATAATGCTAAATGTAGAGTGGAAAATCCGTTTTCATACCTGATACATGCAGGATTCGTAAAAACACAAGCACAAGCCTCCACCAGCGCCACCACAATACACAATAACAACATACGTTCACTATCACAAACTCAACAATCGTTTCGCCCCGCATCATCGGCAGATAGACTCCACGACGAAAATCGCAAAGCGAAGCAATACCCAAGTAAGCTTAGTCGTAAGCTTAGTATACCTACTAATCGTTTCAACCCAACCAATAAAATGGCTGGGATGGAAACATCTAAGAGGTTCTTAACTCGGGGATAAAACAAATGTGGTAAAACAAACTAGCCCAGAGTTAAACACTAGCTGAATTTAACCTCAGGAACAAAACTTCCTCAGGCATGTTATAACACGATATAGACATGTGGGCGTTAAATAATCGTACACGTCTAGCTTTATCAGCTAGACTCCTAGCGAGGTCACGATCCAGCAGCGTAACAGTATAATAACCGTTCTAGTAAAATTATACAGCAAGACTCTTGCAAGCCCTTCCTTTGCCCTGTCACGTGATTCACTAAATTCATATTTCAACATTTTGGCACTAGGCGATTTCTAGTATAAATATCAAGGCAATAACATTCGTAAAAATAAAAACAATTCATACACAAACGTTTTGGAAAAGTGGCAAATAAAATAAATGCAGTATAAAACCTCCAAGCCCCAGTGTCTAGAAACAAATAACTTGCAAAGGAACACGTGGACGAAACTAAATTCGCAACATCTGACACCGGGAAAGCCTTAGCATACGTATAGAATCACTAGATGCGTTATTATTTTAGGATTTAGTTTATAAAATACAACTTGACTGGCTCGTTGGCGCAGTTGGTAGTGAGTGACCTTGCCTTCAGCTCCACGGGTCGCAGGTTCTATTTCCGCCGAGACCCAACATTTTCTATCAAAAATGTGTAGTTCCTTCGAGCCTGGGTGTATATATGTATTTAAGTAAGTATTTAAAATAATATAAGTATATATTTGCCAGTTGTCGTTCACGCATAACACAGGTATGAAGTTACTTACTTTTGGGACAGATGTCTGTGTGTAAGTGTCCCATATACCATTACTAATTTATTAATTTCAAAAAAATCGTCATTCTCCTGCCCTTCGTCATCATTATCGTCATGCTCCTGCCCTTATCCCACTCTAAGTGAGGTCGGCACAATATGTTATAAACATGTCACATAATTTGGATAAGTACTACCAAGTCGTCGTTAAAGGCGACTAAGTTGACGTCAGGCTGGCGGCAGATCTTAAAAAATAGCCAAATCACATAGCAATGTATTTAAAACATGTTGTGCCAGCCCCACTTAGAGTAGGATAAGGGCAGGAGAGTAATGATATGATGATATTTGATACCTGTAAGTAACGGCCTGTTACTATCCCACTGCTGGGCATAGGCCTCTTCTCTCCGTTTTTTTTTTTTTTGGAGAGAAGGATTGGAGCTAAGACCTACCACGCTGCTCCAATGCGGATTGGTAGGTTACACATATCCCCAGAATTCTCTAGAGATATGCAGGTTTCCTCACGATGTTTTTCCTTCACCGAAAAGCGTGTGATAAATTGCAATTATCAATTAGACACATAAGTTTTACTAGGAAACTCATTGGTGCCTGCCCGGGGTTTGAACCCTAGACCTCCTCGAAAGAGGCGCACGGTGTTACCGCTGGGCTACCACATTTATTTATGATAACTTTATTGCATACACTGCTAATTTAGACAATGTTTTGTTAAAACAAAATAAAAACAAAGGCCCTCTTCCAGTCAACCATAATATTAAGTATATTAAAACAAAAAAAAAAAACGATATGGATAAGTGCAAATAATACTAGATGTAAATACGAATACATATACGAAATATAAAATAAAATAAATAAAGTAAAAATATAAATACTTCAATACGTATTTATAATTTCTACATATATACAACACATACAAGAATACATGTTACATGTACACCTATGTTAAAAATATATGCAATATTGAATAAAAAAAATCTGAAATCTTGATCCCACAAGCTAATATCATTATCGGTAATTTTCATAACGCTATACGACCACTAATAGCCCTTATAAAAAAATGATTATGTCAGCTTACCGAAATATTTGCGAAGAATGCTTAAAAAAAATTCATGAATTCCGACGAGCTTAAGACCCCGGCCACTTTCCAATATTAAACTTTGTGTAAATTGTTTCGGACGGGGTCATAAAAATGTATGAGATTTATAATGGTGTTATGATAGGCCCGACACGAATCCTGACACCCTGAGGGCAACAGAATCAAAAGTTTTTACTTTGACTGTGGCTCGAACAAACTGTACGTGAGAAATCGATATCGTTGACATAAGTTTTACAATGCCATCGTCATTCACCTGCCCTTATCCCACTTTAAGTGGGGTCGGCACAACATGACCATGATGTAATATGATTTGGCTACGTATTTTACGACCGGCCGCCTGCTTACGTCAATTTAGCTAAGTACGTAGGTAGTACGTAGTATTACGACCCCTCGGTTGGAAATGAGGGTGGTCTATTCTACTCAGCTGGACACCACACGGCGGATCGACTTACTTTAGTCACGACACCTCAGTAAAAGATGAGAATGGTCTTTTCCAGGGCTTCTTAAACTGTGGGTCGAGACTACTGAAAGGGGCGTCGCAAAGATCTGATACTTTTCAATAATTATTGATACAACTACATGGCTGCAGCTGTCCTTTAAAGAACTTACGTTACACTACGTACAAATATAAATACAAATAAAAATCATACAAAATACTATTGTAGTTTTATTATAACTAAAATATATAAATTTCCTAAGCTTGAAGGGGGTCGCTATATAAAAAAGTTTAAGAAGCCCTGGTCTATTCTACTCAGCCGAATACCGCACGGTGGGTAAACTTTTTTTTTTTTTTTTTAACAGGAAAAATCCCCTTATGGGTACCGCCGCCCGACGGGGACAGGCGGCGGTTATGTCGGACTCGCACCGACTAAAATAACCTGTGTGCTCCACTACGCTGCTGGTGGCGGGGATAGGGTACCTATGAAGACATTGCCCCCCATCCCCGCCAGCAGCAACTCTGTAGCCCAGAGTGCGCCACCTCTGGGTAAGGGCCTCTCTGAAAGTGGCCCCTCCCTCCGCTGGACGATGCATTGGGAGCACCAGATGCATCGAACGCCTCGGGGACCTAACTCCAGCGAGCGTCCGATAAACCCCGTTCGGATCGCTCGGAGGTCCCCGTTAGGGCGGCATGCGACGGACTTCGGCGAGTCGCCTGCGCCCCGCTCGCCTGCGGCGGATTGGATCCAAGGACTCGACTTCCCGGATCCGCCACGGTGGGTAAACTTACCTTAATCGCCTTTTACAATACCTTGGTATATCGGTTATACTTTCCTCGTTAAAATTCTTGAAATATACATATTAAATCTGTAAATTATATTTAGGGAATAATATGCCAAAAATGCTGCGCTGGGAATTGACACTATACTTATACCCTGATGTCCCCTATTTGTAGTTAGCCGAGCAAAATTGTGCTAATCCGTATACTAGAAAACCATATCAACTTAAACCGTAATAAAACTTATTAAAGTTCATTTTACTTTGCCAAAATATCTAAATCAAAACGTAGTTCCACGGACAGCAAGCTAATTAACCCACTGCAATATACGAACGTAATATTGTCGAGGTATCCCTCAAGGATTCGATGTCCAGCCTTTATTAAAAACATTTTTGGGTCCCTTATTCGGTTTACGATAAATCATTTATATGAAATTAATAAAGGGGAATCCTAGACATGTGTGTAAAAGGTTCGATCAAATTGTCAGATGACGTAATAATTTTTATTGCTCCTCCTCTCCTATTTATTTTCATCATTAACAGCCCACCTTAGTCCACTGCTGGACATAGGCCTCTCCAATTATTCGCCACTGAGCCCGATCCTGGGCTTTTCGCTTCAATCCACTGCCCGCTGTCCTACGTATATCATCACTCCATCGAGTCTCAGGGTGGGTCTACACTACGTTTACCGATTCGCGGTCTCCACTCCAGAACACGTCTACCCCAACGGTCATCGGTTCTGCGACAGATATGGCCGGCCCATTGCCACTTCAGCTTGCTTATGCGCTGAGCTATGTCGGTGACCCTAGTTCTCTGACGAATTACTTCGTTGCGAATACGATCCTTCAGAGAAACCCCGTTTCGGCACCGTAAGTCATGACAGGTAGGACACACTGGTTGAATACTTTAGTCTTTAGACTCTGTGGGATGGGACTCCCACGTAGTTTTCCGAATGCTGCCCAGCCTAGCTGTATTCTTCTCATAATCTCACACTCGAAATTGTTTTTACCTAGTTCGAGCGTCTGCCCTAGGTAAATGTACTTTTCAACAATTTCAAGAGTGACCCCATCTACTGAAATCGGACCCGGAGCAATGCACATGATTTTTGTTTTACTTAAGTTCATCCGGAGACCGATCTGTTGAGAAGAATCAGCCAGTCCATGCAGCATCAATTGTAAATCCTCCATGGATTCAGCCATTAAGACGATATCATCCGCGAATCTGAGATGAGAGATGTACTCGCCATTGATGTTTATGCCAAGTCCAGTCCAATTCAGCATCTTAAACATATCCTCTAGTGCGTTTGAAAACAATTTCGGGGTAATGACGTCCCCTTGTCTCACGCCTCGCTGCAGATGGATATGCCTTGTCTGCTGGTTTTGAACTCGGACTACCATCGTTGCGTTCTCATACAGACATCTCAGCACCTCAATATATCGCCAATCGACTTGGCATCTCTGTAAGGCTCCAGAACAGCCCAGTTTTCGACCGAGTCAAAAGCTTTTTCATAATCCACAAACGCTAGGCATAGTGGTCGATTGTATTCTTTAGTTTTCTGTACAATTTGCCGCACGGTGTGGATATGATCTATTGTGCTGTACCCGCTTCGAAGCCCGGCCTGTTCGAGGGGCTGGAACTCGTCGAGTCTTCGCGCGAGACGGTTCGTGTAACCCTTGAAAACAGCTTATAGACATGAAAAAGGAGGAGGAGGAAAGCTGAGAAAGGATATTGGTCTATAACAGTTCTTTAACAGTGTTTTATCACCTTTTTTGTGAAACAGTATGAATATACTTTGTGCCATGCCTTTGGAGTTCTCCCGGCAAAGAGAACGGTATTAAACAGCTCTTGAAATTTTTTTTTAGCGTGATGTTATATAGCCCATAGCCTTCCTCGATAAATGGACTATGTTACACTTAAAGATTTTTTCAAATCCGTCCAGTAGTTCCTGAGATTCTTTTCCTTTTTTTAACTTTCCTGAGATTAGCGCGTTCTAACAATACAAAGAAACAAACTCTTCAGATTTATGTATAAGTCTTCTCTCTCAGATCATGAATATAGAAGAGGAAAGAAGAAAGCCACTCGTTCATTCTTGAAGTACTACGGAGTTATGAATAAATTAGCTCAGTGTATACTAAGGTAGGATTTGATACATTACTTGGAACGATTAGAGAATATTAATTGAATGCCGAGATTTTGGTTGTTCATAGAGAGATTATTGTTCATTTGTCTAGAATTTATAATTGCGTAATATTGCTTTGTACTGTCACAGTTATATCCTCTGATCACGGATTAAGTGTATACCTTGCCAGTTTGTCAAAAGCATGATTTAGAATTTATATGAAAGTGACAGTACTCAAAGGTACCCGTAAAGCCGTGATCATTATTAAGTGCAGATGTACCAAATAGCACTATATAATTAATTGGTTTTGAAACTATATAAGTAGCATACACGCACACACATATATAATGTGTCCTGAGATTAGCGCGTTCAAACAAACAAACTCTTCAGTTTTATAGATTGGTATAGATATTATTATTATTGTAAAATCATAGTCTAAAAATCTAATACAGTTAGTGGTGGAAATATTTAAACAAAATAAATATACGAGAATAAACGGAACTAAAGTTTTCGTAACATCTTGGTGAGGGAAACGGAAACGAAGCTCTCAGTGTAGCAAATATAATATCATCTGCATAAAACAACAGCCTATATAATATCAAACTTAACATAATATTAGGTTGCTCTGTTATAACAGGCAGTGGAACATGCATTTCGTCGAATTTTATTTAACTTATGATATATTATTCTTTTCGGTTTTGTTGGTTGGTAGAAATACGAGAATTTTGTGATTCTAGATGTATCGAGAATTGTGTGATAAGTTTTATACATATTGTTAGCATAATACTATTGTTAGCATAATACTATAATGAATTTCGATTTTACAACTTAATTTACTTTCTTTTAACTTAATTTAAATTTCTCATTATTTTACAATGGCAACACATGCTGGCGTGAATGGAAGGGAGACGATATATAAGGGAAGATAGTTAATGTATTTGTGAATATTATTTGTGTGTTAAAGTAAATATAGTATTTTGGAATAGCGGTATAGAATAAAGGAAAGTTAATAATATTTTTATTGAAATAAGACTATTGACTAGCTGAACGAGCAGCTTCACCCGCATTTTTTTTGTGATTTTTGATTAACTTTCACCGTTTACAATTTTTTAATAGAAATACTCATTGGTGCCTGGGATTTGTATTCGAGACCCCTTGAAAGATCAGTCTCACCGCTGGGCTATCAGCTTCATACAGTGAATTAGGAGCTAAATACACATAATAATGAAGGATTATCTTTATATTTAAATGAGTTAATCTTGTATCCTTACTAATATTATAAATGGGAAAGTCTGTCTGTCTGTCTGTCTGTGTGTCGGTTCCGTTTTCACGGCCAATCCGCTGAACCAATATCGATGAAATTTGGCATAAATATTCCTTATATACCGGGGTAACATATAGGCTATATAAATCCTGTTAATTCAACAGGAATTAAATTCAGGAGGAATTAAATACGATGACATTCAACACGCCATCTATAATAAACCTATGGAACTAATTTTTATTTACGATGTGTCAAAACCAAGTCAAATCTGTATTTACGAAGTATTTAGATTCCAAGTTTTTCGGCTTACGTCAAAAGAGTTATCTTTAAAGAGTATTTATATTTTATTTTATTTTATTCATTTACTGGACAAATTTAACTGAGAAAATTTAACAATGTAATAACAATGAATTATTAATATAAGTAATACGGGTTATTTAGTAAAATAAATAAACTAATAATATTATAAATGCGAAAGTCTATTTGTAACGTTTTCATGGTCAATTCGCTGAACCAATATAGATGAAATTTGGCAAAATGAATGTTAAGATTTTTATACGTTACCCCCGTATAAAACGGGGGTATAAAGATCTGAAAAAAAGTTATTATTATTATTTTTTTAATATTTCGGTTTTTGTTTATTTCATAAACCGGAGAAAAATATTTAATAAAAAAGAGACCGCCAGAATGATGTATGTAACATATTTTGACCAGACCAGAGTAATAATTTTATTGTTTTTAAATAGAAAAATATTTATTATCTTAGTATCAATTATTATTTTATTTAATATTTATTTATTATAGTTTGAGGTTATGTACATGTACAATTACTAGCTAAATACCTTAATAACACATTAAAAAGATAGGATTTGTGGTGAAAATATAACAATAAGCTATAATCATTTAAGTTCAACTAAAATGTAATCATTTTTGAGGTCAAAAAAACAGACATTTCAAGAAAACGCATTCTTAAACGGTCTTTAGTTAGTAGTCTATGGCAACAAGTACGAAATAAATGACTATTAATTGACATGTATTGGGAAGTTTTATTTAATTGAATCTTATAGAAATTAAGCCATACTGCTTATAAAAAATTTTTTATTTCTAAACACCATTTTTAATATTTGAAAAGTCATTACAGTTAATAAAGTCAAGTTTCATATATTTTCCGATACCTATTTAAAAATATTATGTTAACAAAAACATAATTTAAATTTAATTTTTCGTATTTATACTAAAAACGTTGGGATCCAGTGCCATACGTATAGGTAAATAAAAACAAAACTATTTGACAGTTGATTCGTTACGTATAAAAGTTATTATTAAATAAGTTTTCTAACAGGTTTCCAAAGCTTATATTATTTATAGAGATATTTAATTCCATAAAACATTATGAATTTTTCATGTATATAAAGTTTTTGTACTCCTTTTACTGCGCTATTTTAAAATATATTTCATGTAAGTACAGGCTATTTACTAAAATTCATATTTAGCTCTTGATCAAACAATAAATCCCTCTGATTCATCCCGGATCGATCTAATTTTTGTGATTGAGATATTTGAAGGTTTGGATGGTGACAGAAGCCACTCCTAATTTCAAGACTACAGTCCACGCGAACGAAGTTTCGCGGGTAAAAGCTAGTATATATATATTTTCCGAATCTCGGAAACGGCTCCCACGATTTTCCTGAATATCAGCATGTAGGAGGTTTTGGGGGAGAAAAATTGATCTAGCTAGGTTTTATGTAAAAAAAAAATATTGTTTTATCCCTGTTTTTGGGCATTAAAAACACTCACATTTATATTGAATTGAAGTGTCGCCATTAACTGTCAAGTTGGCGTAGCCTTTTCGGGTAATGGGCAGCCTCGAGAAATGTGAATGTCAAGGATCGATCCCCAACTAAATAATTGGTTTTTCTGTTATTTTAAGTTTTTTTATTTTTTATTTGTAAAAAACTGACGACTGATGTATATCTGACAATCACCCAGATATTTATATTTAAGGGTATTCGGTGGCCTTTTGTGGGCGGATCTAAAGAACAAACTTAGTGTAATTCAGTTTGTAACTCGATTCGGTCCCTTACCACATGAGGACTGTACATTGTGATAGTATGCGATTTAGTGATATTTGTGGGGGTTCTGTACCAAAATTTTATTAATATTGTTTAGGTACCTACTTATCTTTAATATTTAAATGTGTTAATCTTGGATATATATTTTTTTATACTCGGAAACGGCTACAACGGCTTTAATGAAAATTCAGCATGTAGGAGTTTTGGGGAGGGGAATAGATCTAGCTAGGTTTAATTTGAAAAAAATGTTGTTTTATCCCTTGAAAGCAAATGATATTTCACAATTATATCACAAACTCAACAATCGATTCGTCCCGAAACCGACACATCATCAGGAGATTGACTCCACCACAAAATCACATAGAATTTTGCTTTGAGATTGTTGAGTTTGTGATGGTGAACGTGTGTAGTGCTTGTGTACTGTGGTGGCGGTGGTGGAGATTGGTACATGTATTTTTATAAATCCTGCATGTGTGAGGTATGAAAATAGATTGTCCACTCTACATTTAGCATCATCATCATGTTCTGGCCTTCTTCCCATTTTTAATTGGGGTCGGCTCTCCTAACTAAATTTCTCCAGAGCTGGCGGTTCTGGATCGTCTGAGGATCTATGTTTTCCCTTTTAAGGTCGTCAATTATGGTCTTTATCCATGTTGTACGGGGTCTCCCAAGTCTTTTTGGTGCGGCTTCGAGGTTCAGAATTTGTCTGGTCATATGGTCAACTGGTCTCCTCATGACGTGGCCGTACCATCGCAGTCGTGATTCTCGAAGCTTTTCCACGATGGGTCTCACTTTAAAAGTTCCCCTTATGTAATGATTGGGGACCTTGTCTAGAAGTGTGACGCCCGCAGACCATCTCAGCATTCTCATTTCTGTGACGTGTAATTTGTCGGCCTGTTTCTGTTTGAGGGGCCAGCATTCCGAACCGTACGTTATTGCGGGTCTTACGGCTGTTTTGTAGACCTTTCCTTTAGTGCGTATAGGCATTCTCGCATCGCAAAGGACCCCGCTGAGCTCTCTCCATTTTTGCCAACCTACGTTTCTGCGGTGTTCTATATCCACATCGATGTTACCATCGTTGGATAGCACGCTGCCTAGGTATTTAAAACTTGGGACAGTCTTAAGGGCAAAAGATTGGAGGAAGATAGTGTGGCGACCGCTGGAATTCGCGAACTTGCAGTGCATGTGTTGTGTTTTCTCTCTGCTGATTTTTAATCCTGCTGTTTCCAGTGCCACACGCCAGGTTTCTAAAGTTGTTTGGAGGGCCTCTGGATCAGAGTCGATCAGCACAATGTCATCAGCGTACAGCATGTTCCAGGGTACAGGTTGCTGGATTTCAGATGTCAGGTAGTCCATCACAAGATTAAACAATAGGGGACTCAGAGCTGATCCCTGGTGAACGCCTACTTCTACTGGGAACTCGTCGCCTATTCCAGCAGGGCATCGTACACTAGTTGTGACACAGCTGTACATGTCGACTATTATTTGAATATAACATTCAGGGACATTCTGTGATCGTAAAGCTTGCCAGATCAGTGCTCTGGGTATGCGGTCAAAGGCCTTCTCCAGGTCAATGAACACCATATGCAGGTCTTTTCTATTGTCTCTATAAGATTCCATAAGGATACGGATGGTATGAATTGCGTCGGTGGTTGATTTGCCTGCCACAAACCCGCACTGATTCTCTGACATTCTTGTTACCTTTCGTAGTCTTTCGTTGATCACTCTTTCCCAGATTTTAAAAGTATGCGATAAAAGTTTAATTGCCCGATAATTTCCACAGAGCCTAGCGTCTCCTTTGTTTTTAAAAAATGGTACAAGGTAGCTTTTTCTCCACGAGAGTGGGATACCTTCAAAAATTATTTTATTAAAAAGGTTGGTGAGAAAATGGATTCCCGTGCTGCCCAGCTTCTTCCAAATTTCCCCCGGCAGATTGTCTGGGCCAGTGGCTTTATTACTGGCTATGTTGTGAACCGCCAGTAACACTTCATCAGTAGTAATGCCGAGAAATGGTCCTTCCACTGACGGTAGTGTAACTACTGGTTCACAAGGATAGGTCTTGTTGAGCAAATCTGAGTAATATTCTTTCCACCTGTTATTTATATCCCCATCTGATGTCAAAAGCGTCCCTTGGGAATCCTTAATGTACTTGACTGCCATCGTGTCTTGGGAATCTCGATGTTTTTGTTTGGCGACTTTAAACAGCTGTTTAACATTGGTGGTGTTTTCCAGTCTAGCATAGAACTTCTCTCTATTTGAGGCTCTGGTCTGTGCTACTACACGCTTTGCATTTTTCTTCGCTTCTTGGTATGCATTCCGATCTTCGTCGGATCGTGATTTTTGCCAGATTTTAAACAACTGTTTCTTTCTGCTGGTCGTCTCTTGAACATTCGAGTTCCAAAATGTAGGGTCTTTACATTTTCGTATAGTCCCGTTTGAAACGCCGAGGTAAGCAGTGGCCTTCTGGATGGCAAAACGATGAAAGTCGTTCCACGTAACATTAGCGTCCTTAGCTGATACGTCGCTTTCTATGTAATCACAGAGTTCGGAGCATAGTTTGATACCCTCCTCTTGATCTAAATTGTGCCATCGAATCTTGGTAAACCTAGCTTTCTTAGTCTTAGTGGCCTTAGGCATCTTAAAGTCAGCTACGATCAATCGGTGTTGGGATGTTAGTGGTTCGCCAGGTATTACTTTGCAGTTCTTACAAGTTTTAAGAAGATATCTATCAGCTAGGATATAGTCTACCTGTGTGCACTTGCCCCCACTCTTGTACGTTATCAGATGTTCGTCACGTTTTGAGAAAAAGGTGTTAATGATTGCCATATTAAATGTCGCCGCGAAGTTTAATATTTCATTGCCTTCGGGATTTAAACTGCCATAGCCATAGTTCCCATGGATCTCTCCGTATAATGTTGTAGTTCGACCTACGTGCCCGTTAAAATCTGCTCCAATATACTTCGACTCGTTGCTGGGTATAGACTGCAAGACTTCAAATAGATCATCCCAGAATGCTTGTTTTTCGCTCTGAGAACGGCCTGTCTGGGGTGCATAAGCTGATATTACATTCATACATAGTTGATTGTTAAGTGCAAATTTAATTAGGATTATTCGGTCGCTTACTCTCTTTACGTCAACTATGCGATCTTGAAAATTTTCGTCCACGACGATCCCCACCCCGTTTTGATTCGAATGTTTTCCTGTATATATGAACTTGTAGCCGTTTCCAATGTTTCGTGCCTTGGACCCCTTCCACTTCGTCTCTTGTATGCAGCAAATGCTGATTCGTCGTCTATGCATCACGTCGCTTAGCTCAAAGCTGCGTCCTGTCATGGAGCCGACGTTCCAGCTGGCTATGCGAACTTTTGGGACGTCGGTTCCACATTTCTTCAAGCCGTCGCTTCGGGGGTACGCCCTAACCTTTGCTGCATCCTTATCGCGTTTGTCGTCGCTTGTGGGGAACGCCCTAGTATTAGATCCTTTCTTATTTTGTACTTTCATGGTTAGGAGAAGTTTGGTTTGGCTTTAAAGTTTTACGGCCGGCTGCCACCTGACGCCAAGACAGTAACCCCTCTTGCTGACAAGGGCTTAGGATGCCACCGTTGGCTTTCGCTCTTCCGCTGCCATCCTCTACACGACATCCTGCCTGATGCCGTTGACCTGCGCCGGCCCGGGGTCGAAATATGTCCGAGCGGCCCGACGAAGGTGTACCTGTTGGTCCGCGGGAGGTATTTAATTTCCCTCCTACCCTCCGGCACTCCTTTCGAACTGCCGGCGAGAATTCCCCGATCCGCCACCTGGGGACGCGCTCCCTAGGGGTCAGGCTCCCCCGGGAGTCCACTCTACATTTAGCATTATATATATATATATATATATATATATATATATATATATATATATATATATATATATATATATATATATATATATATATATATATATATATTTTCTATTTTACGTCATCGCGGATTAGAGCAAAATTAATTTTACTATTACTTTTGTATTATTACTAATTCTAATTACTGAAACATTTATCAATAGGAAGACTCTACTCGACTCTACTCTAAGAATCCAACACGGTGGGTCAACTTACCTTTGTCGCCTTTCACGACACCTCGGTAAGAAACGAGAGTGATCTATTCTACTCAGGCGGATACCACACGCTGGATCAACGTACCTTAGTCGCCTTTTACAACACCTCGAAAAGAAATGAGGGTGGTCTATTTTACTCAACCGGATACCACACGGTGGGTCAACTTACCTTAGTCGCCTTTTACGACACCTCGAAAAAAAATGGGGGTGCTCTATTCTACTTAGCCAGATATCACTCCACTTGTTTCACGTCTTGTTATGAAATACAAACCTGAAATCATTGACGAACAGACTATTATATGCGATTTTATTATAGCTAAAGAGGAACCCTAAAATAGGCTAATTCGATATCCATAATATTTGTGGGGCACAAGAGCCGTCTGATTCCGCAACATAGAAAGTTCTCGATTTAATTTAGAAACTTCGTTTGCTCTTATCAAGTTCGCGAGTTTCTAGATGTCGGCGAAATTAATAGCACCGTTATATGAGAAGAAAAGTTTCCTATCGAACGTTATATGTGATATACAGTCGCAATTAACTGTATCTATTCAAATTTGTAAGGGAATGTTTTTTTGAACGTTGTACGAATTTATCATAAAAGGCGATATTGCTTACTGAACGCTTGACTTAAAAATACCGAAAAGATTGTCATGCAATTCACACCAATACTATGATAGGCGATGGCATCTACTTTTTAAGGTTGTATACTAAACTGCGGTGTGCGGATAATGTTTTTTATCCAACCTACTAGCCCGTAATATCAGTATTAATTGTAGCAAATGCTATATAAAATCTATTAAAATAAAATATATGTAATGCTAAATGTAGAGTGTACTATTCGTTCTCGTACTTGATATACATATGTGAAATTTGTTAATTGCAAAGTTTGCGATTTTGTCGTGGAGTCTATCTCCTGACGATGCTTTGGTTACGGGGCGAAACAATTGTTTCCTCCACAATGTAAGTCTATAAATTATTCAAATTTTATTAGATAAACAGGGCTTAGTCCAATTATCTTTAATATTAATATTTTTTCATTAACCTAGGTGTTCTTAAAGGCGACTAAGGCAAGTTGACGTAAGGCAGATGGCCGGTTGTGAAATACCAAGCCAAATCTTATGATAAAGCGTTTATAATGTGTTGTGCCGACCACATATAGAGTGGGATAAGGGCAGGAGAATGAATGATTATTTTTCCATCTTTCACGTTCAAGCTAACCTGAACCAAAGCGAAGAGTTATCCTGCCTTCAGCTCCGCGAGTCGCGGGTTCGTTTCCCGCCGAGGGCCAACATTTTTCTATAAAAAGATTTTGTTGGCTCTTCAAGCCTGGGTGTATATTTGTATTTAAGTATGTTTTTAAAAATTTTATACGTACATATTCACCAGTCTCTCATCTATAACACAAGTATTAAGTTACTTACTTTGGGGACGGGCGACCGTGTGTGTAAGTGTCCCATATATTTATTTATATTGTAAAAAAATGTAAAATTCAAATTCAATACAGTAAATTTAGAATTTGAATAACAACAAACGACTGTTCAAATCGTATTCCGCACATGAAAACTAAATCCGCATAATTTGGAAGCGGCAATAATTAAGTTAAGATGTTATGATGTTGGCGGATGGAGGCGGGACAAACTTAGCGACTGAATTTGTAACCCTTTTGATCCCTTGTAGAATTACATCAAAGCGAATATTGTTGGATGTGTGTAGTGCAAGCCCAAATCTATACTAATATATAAAGCTGAAGAGTTTGTTTGTTTGATTCTTTGAACGCGCTAATTTCAGAAACTACTGGATTGATTTGAAAAATTCTTTCATTGTAAGATAGTTCATTTATCGAAGAAGGCTATAGACTATATAACATCATGCTAAGATAAATAGGAGAGGAGCAGCAATAAAAAAATATTGCGAAAACGACAAAATTTAAAACATTCCGGTACAATTTAAAACAGACAAACAATTTTGTCTTAGAAGTGTAGCCATAGCGTTACAAAATATATAGTCAAAGACTAACTTAACTCATTAGTTAAATATGAGTTTAAAGCTCAGTATTCGAACAGTTTAGTAGCCTTGAGTACTACAAGTATTTAAACGGAAAACAACTCTCGACACCATTTATAAAACGCGATGATCGCTATAATAATTCACATGCCAGTAGCTTCACAGACGATTTCACGCGTTATTTACGATGGATATAATTTTAATTCATTACTCATACAATCAGCGAAATGAACGGGCATGTTTGTGGCAAACACTTGTTATTGGATGACGAACATTTGTTCATATAAGTAGATTTTGAATTACGTGTCGTAATGATATTTTAAGAGAAGAGTGCATGTAAATGAGATGGGATACTTAAGGATGTGTGATACAAGTGTTTGAAAGTTGCACGTATTATGGAGAAGATGGGTAGTGCAAGATTAAAATGTTCATCATCCTCCAGCCCTTATCCCACTTTAAGTGGGGTCGTCAGAACATGTTACAAACATGTAGTCATATGATTTAGCTACGTATTTTACGACCGGCCGCCTGCCTGACGTCAACTTGCCTTAGTCGTATTTTACGACTCCTCTGTAAGAAAGAGGGTCGTCTATTTTACTCAATCGGATACCACACGGTGGGTCGACTTACCTTAGTCGCCTTTTACGACACCTCGGTAAGAAATGAGGTTGGTCTATTCTACTCAACCGGACACCACACGGCGGGTCGATTTACCCTAGTCGCCTCTTACGACACCTCGGTAAGAAATGAGGGTGGTACTATTCTATTCAGCCGGATACCACACGGCGTGAGTGATAAATATGAATGTGGATGGATATTGTGAGTAGAGAGTGGTCGAATACGACAATGTCGGGTTGTGTATAGACACATAGACTAGAAACAGAAAGTATAGACATCCAGTCACTATGCAGAGTGACTGTAAATACTAATTTTGTGGTGAAAAACTGAATAAAGTTTGTTTTTCAAGTCACCAGGTATTTCATCCAAATCCACGTACCTCTTTTAGTAACATCTTAGGCTCTAATTTTCGTCAAATTTTCACATACTGAAGGCTATACAATAAACTACCGTATACCCTCTAGGGGTTCTTATATTTTTTTTTGGCATGAGAGAAAATGTATTAAATTTCTCGCTAGATCTTGAGAAGGCAAACGAAAACAATTTCGAGTGTAGCAAACATAATCTCGTTTGCATAAAATAACAGTCTATGATGCTATATTAAACTTAGAATAATATTAGCTCAACCTGATATAACAGTTGTGGGATAAATTTAGTTTTAGAATTTAGACATTTGTCGTTTAGAAATCTAGTACCTGACGGAGCCTTGCTCAGCAAAAGATAATTTAAAAATTGAAAAAAAAAAATAGAAAAGGACTGTGATATTTGAACTTTTTCTGAGGTTTTTTCATTATTTTCATATTAAAACTACACAAATGACAGATAAAAATAGTTTTTTCTAATCTAATTTATAGAATTAGGCGTTAGAATTAGACTGTCCATAAACAATTTTAGATTTTTTAATTTATGTCATTACTGGGTATAGGCCATTTTTCCTATTTTCGATAAAAGGGGGAGTTTAGAACCATGACGCTGCTCCAATGTAGCTTGGTAGCTTCTTCTTCCTGCCCTTATCCCACTCTAAGTGTGGTCGGCATAACATGTTGTAAACATGTCGTCATATGATTTGCTTACGTATTTTACGACCGGCCGCCTGCCTGACATCAATTTACCCTATTTTACGACACCTTGGTAAGAAAGAGGGTCTATTCTACGTAACCAGATACCACACAGTGGGTCAACTTACCTTAGTCGCTCTTTACGACACCTCGGTAAGAAATGAAGGTACTATTCTATTCAACCGGATACCATACGGCTTTACATAGGATATCATATTCAACAAAAACGCATAGGTGCCTGCTCAGGATCAGAACTCGCTATCCCCTGGATAGAGTGACATAGTCTCACTTTACTTTACAAGTTTGATAATTAACTATTTAAATGAGCTTGTAAACGCCAACTCTAATTAAGCGCGTTTAGAATTTGCACAAACACCTGACACGTTCCCTAATCTGGGTGTAGAGGATATTATCCGGACAGACAAAACAGAACGGGACGCGTCCAGGTGTAATAAATTCTAGATTAATCCAGGTTTGTGGCGGTTAGGTCATAAAGATTAGGTTGCGGTCCGACATGAGTTATATATGAAGTTAGCAGCTTTTCAAACTTATTGTGATGGTTAAAGAGGAATTAGTCTTAAACTGCTAGTGTAGTACATTAACGTCCAATAATGTTTTAAATTTCACATTTATGAGTAGAATAGACTATCCTGACTATCCTGACTAAGATAAGTTGACCTGCCGCGCGGTATCCCGCTAAGTAGTATCCGACTTAGTAGAATAAACCACCATCTTTTTTATATTCTTTTATTAAGGAGCTTAATCTTTATAGATAATGTCGCTCCGTAGGACGACTATTAAATATTATTTTATAGTTATATTGACTAACTCTAACAGTGATTTGGCCTCGTCTGACGAAGGCATGACCAATGCGCTGTCACCGCCAGTCTCCCTCAGCAATGGAAATTTTACAAAATGTTTACGTCTCAGAGATTCGTTCCGAACACATTCCAGTAAAACATGGTACACGTCCTCTACGCTATCACATGTTGCACAGTTGGCAGAAGAAACTAGCCCCATCATATGTCTGAATTTGTTTAATGGAACCACCATTACTTCGTATTTTAAATTATAGTATCTGGGTGAGCGAGCCTTGCTTTCCTTGGCTTTGATCGGTATTTTTTTTAAATATTAAAAGAATGCAATCAGAAAATGTGCCGGATGACAATTGAAAATCGATCCCAGGCTTAGAACTTTTTTGGTTCGCGCGATACCATTAGGCTATCACAGCTCTGCATTTGACATCTCAAATTATGAGCTGCTATCTATACCGATTTTCGTTGTATTTTTCGTGCCCAAAAACAGATATAAACCGAGACTACTACTACTAGAAACTAGATTGATTTTTCTCCCCCAAAACCCCCTACATGCTGAATTTCAGGAAAATCGTTGAAGCCGTTTCCGAGATTCAGAAAATATATTTATATATGACTGGCTCGTTGGCGCAATGGGTAGTGACCCTGCTTTCGGCTCCGCAGGTCCCGGGTTCGATTCCCGCCGAGGGCCAACATTTTCTATAGGTAAATAAATTTGTTGGTGTTTGAGCCTGGGTGTATATTTGTATTTAAGTATGTATTTAAAAAATATATAAGTATATATATATTACACCGTGTGGTATCCGGCTTGATAGAATAGTACCACCCTCTTTTCTTACCGAGGTGTCGTAAAAGGCGACTAAGGTAAGTCGACCCGCCGTGTGGTATCCGGCTGAGTAGAATAGACCAACCTCATTTCTTACCGAGGTGTCGTAAAAGGCGACTAAGGTAAATTGACCCACCGTGTGGTATCTGGTTTAGTAAAATAGACCACCCTCTTTCTAACTGAGGTGTTGTAAAATACGACAAAGGTAAGTTGACGTCAGGCAGGCGGCCGGTCGTAAAAACGCAGCCATATCATGTGACAGCATGTTTATAACATGTTGTGCCGACCCCACTTAATCCCACAACGTGGGATAAGGGCAGGAAGATGATGATAAGTATATATATATTCACCAGTTGTCACCCATAACACAACTATTAAGTTACTTTACTTTGAGGACAGACGACCGTGTGTGTATATAGTGTCCCATATATATATATATATACATGTATATATATATATATATACATATATACTTTACTTTGAGGACAGACGACCGTGTGTGTATATAGTGTCCCATATATATATATATATATATATATATATATATATATATATATATATATATATATATATATATAGAATAGAATAGAATAGAATAGAACATTCTTTATTGCACCACATAAAATTACAATATACATGTGTATATATATATATACATGTATATATATATATACATATATATATATATATATATATATATATATATATATATATATATATATATATATATATATATATATATAGAATAGAATAGAATAGAACATTCTTTATTGCACCACATAAAATTACAATATACATGTGTATATATATATATACATGTATATATATATATACATATATATATATATATATATATATATATATATATATATATATATATATATATATATATATACATACATACGAGATTAACTCATTTAAATATTAAAGAAACAGATGTCATATACCTTTTATAGATTCCAATATATTCACATCTAACTCATATAATATTGATGTTCTAACGTTCTATAGCTCATAAATATGGGTGCGAACAGTCTCATTGTCGCTTATTCACAATTGTATCAATGTCAACACCCGTACAATATGGGTGTAGATATGCTAATAAAATAGATCTAATCCGAACACCCAGAGAATCATTCAATTCTGAACTCTTAATACAGGGTATCAGAACACATTATTGATTACAGTATGAAATCAGAGATTCTGGATACAGTGAGTTAATTAACCCGCTGCGATGCCGGCATGTTTGGAATATCCCTCAAGAATTAATACACTGGTGTCCGTTATTTATTAGCAAAAGAGATCTTTAATATTGGATGCCAATATAGGTTATGTTGTTAATAAATTTATTTGTAAAAGGCGACTAAGGTAAGTCTACCCGCCGTGTGGTGTCCGGCTGAGTAGAATAGACCAACCTCATTTCTAGCCGAGGTGTCGTAAAAGGCGACTAAGGTAAGTGACCTACTTTATCTGATTTAGTAGAATAGACCATCCTTTTCTTTACCGAGGTGTCGTAAAAGGCGGCTAAGGTAAATTGACGTCAGTCCGCGGCCGGTCTTAAAATTATCTGAATTTTATTAAAATATATTTATCAGAAATCCCACTCTAAGTGAGGTCGGTACAACATGTTGTCACATTGTTGCTCAGGGTTCGAACTCGAAAGTCTGCTCAGGATCAGAACTCGCTATCCCTTGGATAGAGTGACATAATCTAACTGTACTATCACAGCTTTACAAGTTTGATAATTAACTATTTAAATGAGCTTGTAAACGCCAACTCTAATTAAGCGCGTTTAGAATTTGCACAAACACCTGACACGTTCCCTAATCTGGGTGTAAAGGATATTATCCGGACAGACAAAACAGGACGGCACGATCCAGGTGTAATAAATTCCAGATTAATCCAGGTTTGTGGCGGTTAGGTCATAAAGATTAGGTTGCGGTCCAGCATGAGTTATATATGAAGTTAGCTTTTCAAACTAATAGACCATCCTTTTCTTTACCGAGGTGTCGTAAAATATGACTAAGGTAAGTTGACGTTAGAGAGGCGGCCGGTCGTAAAAACGCAGCCAAATCATGTGACAACATGTTGTACCGACCTCACTTAGATTAGGATTTCTGATAAATTTATTTTAATAAAATTCTGATAATTTTAAGACCGGCCGCGGACTGATGTCAATTTACGTTAGCCGCCTTTTACAACACCTCGGTAAGAAATGTGGGTGGTCTATTTAATTATTCGTGATACCACACGGCGCCTTTATTCATTTGTAGCAACAAATTAAAGCAAAACCAACAAGTAATGAAATTATTTTGTCATAATCCGCGATGCAGGGTAGTACCGATCATATTTTATGTTTTTTTTTTTAAATAAACACGATTTATAGAGATCAATGACCGTAACCTAACGCACCATTCCAACCTTTACCTAAAAACTAAATAGTACAGCACTATATCTATAAATATCTTATTTTAATAATACGTATAAAAAAGGCGAATCCATTTACAAAAGCTAGTCATAATATAAAAATGTAATACTAAGCATAATGTTCGACAAGGGACGACCTTTTTATTTACATTCCTCCGCCATTTTGTTTCTGCGAGAGCTCGTTAACCCGCCGGCTATCATCGCAAATATCCAAAGGTTATTATCACCTTCGGAATTCGCCTCGTGTTCGTATTTTCGTTGGTTTAACAGAGTATAATGGTTACAGAGTAGGTATAATTTAACAGTGCGTGAATATAAAGTATTAGCTTTAACAATTTTTGAATTTAAACTATCGTGAGTGGAATTCATAATTAATGTATAGAAACCGGCTATACTCACGTGTTATTTTATCGGATAAAATAACACGTGAGTATAGCCGGTTTCTATACATTAATTATTAGAGTTAAAATAAATCTAGCCAATATCTACAAAGTGTGTTTTCTGTAGGACGTTTAGAAAGAAAAAAACTATAAAATATATCATCATCTTCCTGCCCTTATCCCACTCTAAGTGGGGTCGGTACATGTTATAAACATGCTGTCACATGATTTGGCTGGGTTTTTTCGACCGGCCACCTGCCTGACATCAACTTACCTTAATCGTATTTTAAGACACCTCGGTAAGAGAGAGGGTGGTCTATTCTACTAAACCGGATACCACACGGTGGGTCAACTTACCTTAGTCGCCTTTAACGACACCTCGGTAACGAGAGGGTGGTCTATTCTACTAAACCGGATACAACACGGTGGTTCAACATACCTTAGTCACCTTTTACGACACCTCGGTAAGAAATGAGGGTGGTACTATTCAGCCGGATACCACACGGCGTTAAAAAAAAACTATACTATAAAATATATATATATTAGAAATTGTTTTATATTTATGCCTTTTGAGTTACATACGAAACTTAGTTTATAATGATTGTTGGACAAACTTGTATTTAAGTTGTTGGCGTAATAAATACATAAATAACATAATGAAATGCAAAACTACTATAAGCATAGAGTTATACTAGAATAGGGAGCCTGAATTTTAGACTGTCTCCTTAGACAATGTGATCATCTGCAGTAAAGAAGAGAAAGTGTTTTTTTTTCGAATTGACTACATGCTGTTAGCCCTAACGGCTTTTACAGCGTCACCGAGCGGGACGGGCGAGCGCAGAAGCATCGTTGAGGTTTTTTCAAATTCAAATTCAAATTCAAAATATTCTTTATTCAAGTGGACTGTTTACAGTACTTTTGAATCGTGAAATGTTTTAAAGAAGCTACCACTGATTCGGAAGTTTGCTCCTACCGAGCAGAATCAGCAAGAAACTTGGCGGCTAATCTTTTAAAAAATTATTACAATTTGATGGTTACAAGATAATCGTTGCAGCTGGATGCGTAGCTGACTGCAGTTAAGATATGCACGGGGTACATCGGACACCTGGCTTACAGGTCCCCGAGGCGGTCGGTGCATCTGGTGCTCCTGATGCACCGGTTAGCGGAGGGGGGTTTCTCTTTCGAGGGGCCCCTACCTGGAGGTGTTTATTCTCTGGGATCAGAGCTGTCGGCGGGATGGGGGCAAAATGTACAATGATACCCTGTCCTTGCCATTGGCAGCGTGGTGGAGCACACAGGTCGTTTTAGTCGGTGCGAGTCCGACATAACCGCCGCCTGTCCCCGTCGGGCGGCGGTACCCATAAGGGGTTTTTTCCTGTATAATAAAAAAAATAAAAAATGCTATCACTCAAATAATCCTCAACAGTATAGTAAGCTTTATGTAGCAACATCGTTTTGAGATAATTTCTAAACTTGTGTAATGTGCAAGTCTAGATAATGTTGAGGAATTTTGTTATAAAAACGTGTACCGAGACCGACAAATGATTTTCGGACCTTTTGGAGGCGTAATCTAGGCGTCATTAGTTTATGTCTGTTTCTTGTATGTCTGTCATACCTATCACTATTTTTACTATACAAGTGAATATTTTTACGTACAAATAGTATATTACTGTAGATGTATTGTGAAGCTATTTGGCCAAGAAGAAATTGGCGTTATGACTATAACGCCAATTTCTTTGAACTTTTCCCTAAGAGAATCACGAGGTTTCATATTATCAATACCACGTATAGCTCTTTTTTGCAAAACAAAGACCCTGTGAATATCAGCCACTGTACCCCATAGCATGATTCCATATGACATAATGCTATAATGCTAAATACGCATAGTAGACCGCAGAAGCTCTACTAGTATGACGATTAGTCATCATGGCTTGGCATATGGCATGGACAAAGTGCATAGCTGCACTTTTATCGGGGTTTATTTCGATCCTCCATTGGCGGAACCAGCGTCCGAAGCTATCTACCGCTTTCTGGAGAAGAGAATGTGTGCGTGTGCGTGAGTGTGTGTGTGTACAACAAATTTCGGCTGTAAAATACTTAACCTAAACTTGATATGATTTTAATTCCTAGAATTATTAATGCCTTCCATTTTAATGTACATTTCTAGCCATTTGACATTAAGCGCATTGCTTGCGGGTTGAAAGAAAATTAAATTAAAGCGTATTGCATACTACGAAACTATCAAATTAAATGTAACGTTCAAATGCTAGACGGTAAGCAATTCCAACTTCGGTCCCACCAATTAGTTGGCAAAACTGAGTGAGGCAATTGTCGCACTCAAAATAAAGTTTCTATTCCGTTCTCAAATTAACGATTAAACTATTTAGTATTTGCACCTCACAAAGTCCTTACCGTGTGCAACATAAAGTTCATTATACCTCTATTTGTATTGTTTTTCAGTTAAATTGTTTCTAACTCGGCTTAAGGGATTTCTAATTCAACTTTGATTCTAAATAGGGACGATTTTAGTTCCGTGAAAGGAAAGTTTCAACTAAAACTATCCGTTGATTTCTACTAATACATTAAATATTCATTTTGATTGCAATACCTGTATCAAATACTTCTATACAGAGTAACACCATACGGCATTAATTATAATTTCAGGTACCTAACACACCTTAGCAGTCTACGTAAAAAAATCAGTTAATTTAGTCAAGTAATTTAGCCACAGGAATTATTTTAATTTTTGAATTAAACACACATGGTCTAGAAAGGTGAATGACCGTACCCCATTCTATTTCGTATGTAACGCATAACCTTGACCGAGAGACTAAAATGTGTGACAAGAAGTGCGAACTATAATGTTATTGTTTTGTCCTGTTTCTTGAACCAGCTTGCCACACCGGGTCAATTAACCATTACTTAAACAGCCAGATCTCGATTAAATATTATTTATTTTGTTCGGAAATTCATTTTTTAATGATATTCAAGAAGATTGATTTATGCTAAAGTTATCTATTAGGCACAAATGATAAGTGCATTCATCGGTACCTACCTGTACTTATATAATTTTTTTATGTTCACAATTAAATCATAGTCTTTCAAAAACGTTATACTTAGTAATATTAAATCAGACGCTTATTTTTATGAAAATATTTGTTTGTACGCCGATGAAGTATTTAATTATATTTTGGCAAGACTATCCGCTGTTTTTTTTGCAGTTTTCTCGTTAGGAGCAAACATCCAAATTAGTGGTAGCTTCTTTAAAATTATTTGACGAATATAAAACCCCCTTCTTGTCAAGTCTATTTCAATAGATTCATTTTAGATTATTAAGTTAATTAAAAAAAAAAATAAACAGTACAATAAGAATGTTTAACGCGATAAACAAATAAGCCAAACACAAACCCAAAAACAGTTTCCAAATATTGAATTGGACACATAATAATATAATTTAACATGCAACAGGATAGTATAATAATAAAAATTAAATTTCCTTAGTAAAGTAATTAATAATAATAAGATCCTTAATATATTATAGTTGAATATTAAATTGGATTAATTATTTTATTTTCAATATTATTCTTAACAGTCTGTTTAAAATTTGGGAGAGAGAGGAGAAAGATGTCAAATTCCGAAAAAAATTGATACATTTACATTTACTTACATATTATTTCTCAACAAACTGTCTCGTCTTTCAGCCTATTCATAACAAACTTTTATTAAAATCAAATAGTGCTATATATCGTCGTAATATAAACTTTTCTACATGATCCCGATCAAAAGAACCTATAATTTCGTCTTCTTGTAGAAACTCATACGTGCAATAAGAGTGAGCATTTGTGCAGACAAGTTTATAAATTAAATCGAGAAGTTTCTAAATTACATCGGAAACTTGATGTGTTGCGGAATCAGACGTCTCTTGTGCTCGCTAAATATTGATGTCGATTTAGTTTGGTAGCGTTGGGTCTCACAAGGCAGTATGCTGGGGTCAATTTTGTTTTTATTCTATAAAATGGATAATGTTAGCATGAGTAGAGTGAGGCTAAAAGTAAAAAGATGAATTGATTTTGTGAAGTATGACATGCATATTAAAGGTGTAGAGCCAGAATTGACGGATGTTAGGAGAAAATGTAGCATAAAAACATATTATGCCGACCCTACGTAGAGTGGTACAAGTATAGGAGTGTGAAGTGTGAAAGGAATCTTGCCTTAATAAACTGATGCCGCCATGGTTACAAATTTTGCATACGTTCCATAAGTCATTTATGATATGAACTGAAGTTTAATTCATAGCGTTGACCGACAGCCTGCAGTTACTAACTGAGTTCTCAAGTACGACCCGAGTTTGACATTGGACATCCTAACTAAATTTTGGTTGTTACTACGAATACAGTAACATGACTAACCAAATGAATTCAGTAGTGTATTTTATTTTATTTATTTATTAAACAGTTTGCCAACAGACATAACACAGATAATACCTTAAAATATCACATAATATACACTTACAAATTGTGCACGTCCAATTACTGGCAAACAGCATGCCTAAATGTCGTGCAAGTGCGGAGTTATAGTTGAAAGTTAATTTCTAAGGGTAAATTTCTAAGTTAACAATTAAAACTTAATTATATATAAACAAATAAGAACTATAGGAGGCAACACTTAGTTGTTTTTATGCTCATGCAAAATAGTTTTAAATTCACGAAGACTCACTGCGAGAATGACAGTTTTTGTTCTTGTAAAAAACATATTATGCTCGCGACAAATCCTATTCAGAACACTGTGAGCGCCGAGATTAGTTCTGCAAGTTTTTAGGGCGAAGGGTTTGAAGGTGCTATATCGTGCATTCTTACGAGGAACAGAAAAATTTATTTTTTCTAACAAGCTAGGGCAATCCAGTTCGTTATTAATAATTTTAAAAAGAAGTAATTGGTCAGCAATCCAACGACGATTTTCTAAAGTCGTCATTTTAAAAAAGGTCAATCTTTTAGCGTAAGAAGTAAGCTCACTTAGTTTTTTTTCGTGTGCTGTCAGGAAAAAAACAAAGCGTTTCTGAACTCTTTCAATTCTACATATGGAAGTTTTATACGAAGGATTTCAAATACAACAGCAATATTCTAATAAGCTACGAATTATAGCATAATATACAATTTTAAGGGTTTTAGTTAATTTAAAAGATTTACAATTTCGCCAGACAAAGCCTAAAAGTTTATAAGATTTTTTAATAATAACATCTATATGATCATTAAACGACAGTGTATAAACGGTTAGCATATTTGGGCGCCGTCAAATGGTGCCATCTAGAAATAATTATAACATTTGATTTATACTGCCTTTATATTTAATACCGCAGAGTCTCGTGCGTGCGCGCTTAGCGAACGGACGCGTAATACTTTTGCGCACGTTATCGCTGCGCGTATCGCGAGAGACGCAATATTGTTCGCCAGCTTCGGTTATCGCCCCTGCACCCCTGCCCCCGACGCCAGTTGTACTCGCCGCGACCCGTGTCGCGGCTTGAGGAAGCGGTCGGCAGCGCATCGCGTGCACCTGCTTCGCCGTAGCTGTCCGGAGACAGCGATCTATACCGCCTTTCATTAGAAAAGGTGATTGTAGACGTGCCCTCTGTGACACCGCCGTCCTTCCTTCCCACGCGTGTGTGGTTTCCGTTCCCGCTCGCGGGCGCTTAGCTGGGCCTCCCCTAGGGGTCTCACCCGGCTGGGTTGCACGCGCCGAGGGAGTGCGGGGCCATACTCGTAAAGAAGTAGGCACTGTACAGCACACTGCTCACACGATAATCGTGTACCATGTCCGGAAGGGGGGAGCCCCCCCCTAAGGACCAACGTATCAGGGGGGAGCGCCCCGCTTTTCCAAACGCCGTCGTAAGGCGCGAGTTACGGGATAATGTCGTTCCGTTCGCGCCGACAGCGACACCACAGGCACAACCAGCACCCCGTCCTCGCTTCCGGTCGATAACCGGCGAGCGACAGTCGTCGGAGCCCGCCACTTCTCTAATCACGGCCGATGTATCTGAGTATACATCGGGCGTCGATGCGCCGAAGCGACCACGTGCCGACGACTCATCACCCGGGTCACAAGAGGGTGAAGATAAGCGTCCGAAGACGGACCGTTCACCTACGCCACTACCAACACCACCACCACCAACTGTGGAACCTGCGGGCCTAAGAACATATGCCCGGCACTCGAAACCACCACCTCCCGAGCCACAGGACGTAACAGGAGGGCAGTCTCACACTGCTGGTGAGACGCAGGAGTCAGGCAGCTGGCCTCGAGACTCCACCAGCTACGCTGGCCTGGCGTCACTTTCCTCAATGGTGACGTCCCGCCCCCCCTCACCCCAGGCCGGTCCCTCCGGCTACGCTGCAGCTGCCGCCGCACCACCGTCGCCTCGAGCGCTCGAACAGCGCCAGGCCGAACAGCAGCGCCAGCAGCAACCATCTGCAGCAGGACTGAAGACGGCGCGGTCCGAATATCCACCCATCACGGTGGAGTGCTTCCCCAATTGGACGAAGCACTTCAGCGCCATTCGGGGCCAACTTGGACATGCACCCAACGCCCGCCCGATGGGGAAAGGGGTGCGTTTCCTACCAAAATCAGCAGAGGAATTCCGGGTCCTCCAAAGATACCTCATCGACGCCGCCAAGCTGGACCCCGCCATATCGTGGTTCTGCTACAGCCCGGCGTCAACCCTGCCCACTAAGGTAGCCATCAGGGGGCTACCTCAGGACACCCCGCCAGATAAGTTGTCGCAGCGTTGCGCACGCTCGGTTACCCGGCGGACCGGGCAAGGGCCATCCCCCCGGTCAGAGGGCGGCACGGCTGCACTTTTTTCGTGCAGCTAGAGCACCTGTCCTTTGAAGAGCTTGGTCACCTTTACCGTGAGACCGAGCTCCTTTCGATGCCCGGCCTCGTTATCGAGGCCTGGAAAGGCGGACGAGGTCCGCCGCAATGTCACAGGTGCCAGCAGTTCGGCCACGCATCCGCCAACTGCCACCGGCCGCCCAGGTGTGTCCGCTGCGCAGGCGGGCACCTAGCCCTAGAATGCGACAAAGCCCTTGAAGATACGCCCAAGTGCGCTAACTGTGGAAAAGCGCACTTGGCGCGCGACAGGAAGTGCCCGGTCTTCTGCCGCGAGGCGCGAAAACGCGGCATAGATATCGCACCGCCACGCCCTAACGAACAGGCGAAGAAGAGGGCCAGATCCCCCCCCAACCGCAACACCCGCCGCGTCCACAAATGCCGCCGCAGCAGTCCCCACCACCCCCGCAGTACGTCCCGCGGTAGCCGTACGTGCCGCCCCTGCCCCCGCGGTACGCCCCGCAGTGGCCGTGCATGCCACCCCCGCCCGTCTCGCACCCAGTAGCGCCCCGCCCGGCGTTTTTACTGCCGATACTCGACCGGGGGAAGCGGGAGGGGTAAACATGACACAAGAGCCGACGACCTTACAACCGCCGGCAAACATCCCAACTGTCAGGGGGAGCCCCTAAAAAAAAGGAGAAACCGGCGCAGGCGTCGGCAGCCAGGGCCCGACAATGCGGAGCCCGCCGCCGCGTCTACCCCGCACTCCAGGCCGCCAACACTAACATCGTCGGCGCCTTTACCAATAATTCCGAGGCGCCGAGAAGCCGCGGCCACCAATTGCCCATACAAGAGGCGGAGCCGCGAGCGCCGCAATACCCTACGTTCCCCCCGCCACCCCCCGCGCAGGACTCGGACATTAACAACATTGTTCGGGTCCTTATCGAGGCGCTTATGGCGGCGCTCACGACGTACTTGAGCACGAGGGACGTAGTCGGCGCCATCACGGCGGCAATAACCCAGTTTGGGAGGTCGTACCAGTGACCTCCCTACGCATACTTTATTGGAATCCGGGCGGCATCAGAGGACACGTCCGTGAGCTAACACTACTCGCCCAGTCGCAGGATATTCACGTCATCCTCCTGGGCGAAACCAAACTCACGGACAGCGTCGAGCTCCGCGTGCCCAACTACTTTGTGTATCGACGCGACGAAGTCTCTCCCCGGGGCCGCCCGTACAGAGGTACGGCCGCTCTGGTGCGGAGGGACATCATACACGAAGAGCTGGAGCACACCCCGTTCACTAGCACCCGAACACAGGGGGTGCGAGTCAACGTGGGGTACCAGGAGCTCCGCATCTATGCCGCCTACAAACCACCCGGACTGACTTTCTGCAGCACTGATGTCGAGGCAATCTTCGGGCAACAGGGACCCGCAGTGATCGTGGGCGATCTCAACGCGAAACATCACGCGTGGGGATCGCGAATCATCACTGCGGTCGGGAGGGACCTGCACGAAGATAGCGTGAGGAGCGGGTACGGTGTAGTGGGGCCGGGAGCGCCGAACCACATACCCACCGACAGCCGCTCCCAGCCGGACGTCATCGACATAGTGCTGCACCAAGGACTCGACAATCCGTTCGATGTCGAGGTCCTCTATGACCTCGACACGCAACATCTACCGGTTCTGGTGACCCTAGCCACCCAGGGAGGCTTCTTAGTGCCCCGCCCGCCACGGATGCGGACGAACTGGGAGCGTTACACCACTGAGCTTGCCGGGCTTGAGCTAGCAGGTCCGATCACCATACCTTCGGAAGTCGACGATGCTGCTGCCCTCGTCGCGGAGGCGATCATCGCCGCCAAAGCAGCAGCCACCACCACGTCGACTTCACCAGACTCCACCAACCGAAGGAAGGACCTGCCGAGCTCGCTCCGCTGCATGCTCAGACGGAAGCGCACCCTGCGTCGCCTATGGGCCCGCACTCGTTGCCCCAGGGTGAAGGCTGACCTGAACCGGCTTGCAGAGAAGATCGCGCGTGCCATAGTCGCTCTCGATGAGGCGCGGTGGGAGGATACCTTCGATCGAGCGACGGAACATGACACAGCGCTCTACTCTCTCTGCAAGAAACTCACCGGACACGACACCCCCGTTTACCCGCTGCTTGATGCTGCGGGTAAACGCACCTATTCCGCCAAGGATCGTGCTGAGATCCTGGCGGCGCACCTGGAAGAGACGTTTACGCCCAACGCCCCCAACACCTCCAACCTCCACGTCACCGTCATCACGCGGCTGTCCAGGACAAGCTGGAGAGGTTCCTGTCGGCCTCTACACCGCCGCTCCGGGGAGAGGACTTCATCTCCCTGTCAGAGCTGCGATCGGTCGCTGCTCGCCTTGACAAGCGAAAAGCGCCAGGTCCCGACGGAATCACGAACGCCGCGCTGATGCTGCTGCCCCGAACAGGTCTCGTAGTGCTCACGAGACTGTTCAACGGAGTACTCCGCACCGGCCACTTCCCAGAGGCGTGGAAGACCGGGAAGATCATTGTTCTTCCCAAGCCGGGGAAGGACCGCCGCCTGCCTGGAAGCTACCGGCCGATCACCCTGCTCTCACACATAGCCAAGCTGTTCGAGCGTTTGCTGCTGCGTCGAGTCACGCCCCATCTGCCCCTGCGCGAGGAGCAGTTTGGATTCCGCAGCGGCCACTCGACGACGCTCCAGCTGGCGAGGGTCATAAACCACCTGACCAGTGAGCGGAACAACGGGCGCTACACCGTGGGGGTCTATCTCGACATCGAGAAGGCCTTCGATCGTGTGTGGCACGCCGGGCTCCTGGTCAAGATCTTGGATACCACCATGCCGCCTGCCTATGTGCGAGTGCTGGCATCATTTCTTCACGGCCGTAGCTTTTACGTGGCAGTGGATGGTGCCGAATCCCAACCACGCACCATCCAAGCCGGAGTATCCCAGGGCAGCTGTATATCGCCGCGCTTATACGCGGCGTATACGGATGACATCCCCACCCTGCGCCACCATCTGCGGGAAGGGGAGGAGGACGTGCTGTTGTCGCTCTTCGCTGACGACAGCGCGTATTTCGCGTCGTCCTACCATCAGATTGTCGCCACTAACCGCATGCAGCGTGTGCTGGACTTGTTGCCGGAATGCCTGGACAAGTGGAGGATGGCCGTCAACGTCGGGAAGACGGCCGCTCTGCTCACCTGCCGCTCCAAGCCGCTACGTCATCTGAGTCTACGAGGCCAGGACGTAGAGTGGAAGACCACAGTAAGGTTTTTGGGGTGTGAGTTGGATCGCAGCCTGCGCATGGTCCCCATGGTCGATCGTGCCGTGCGCCAAGCTGCTGCTGCCAGGTCCCAGCTCCACACGCTGTTCACATCCCATCTACCTGTCAACACCAAACTGCGAGTCTACGGTGTCTACGTCCGCTCGCGCTTGACGTACGCGGCACCCGCCTGGTACGCGCTATGTTCGGCGTACCAGAGACGAAGGCTTCAAGTTCAGCAGAACCGCTGCCTGCGACTGATCGTAGGAGCCCCGAGGTATGTGCGGAACGATGTCGTGCATCGGGACACCAAAACGCCGACCGTGGAGGAGTTCGTTCGTCGCCTTGCGCGCAGACTGTTCGCGCGCGCGGACAACAGCGCGCACGTTCACCTCCATGGCATCGCGCCACTCCATGCGCGACCACCCGATGGACGTTCCCTGCCTCGCGAGCTCCTGCGGTCACCGTCTCCGCGGCCCGATGCGGATGACGACGGCGACGATGAGGACGACGCGACGGGCGAGAGGGCGAAACCACCGGACGAGACAAGACCACCGATTACGACACCACCACCGGACTTAACAATTCCTGACGAAGACTACGAGGTCTGGGAGCTACCATTCCCAGACCTCCCCACCGAACCAGACATCCTTTAGGTCACCTAGGTGACCTGGGCTCACGGCCCGAATACCGACAACCCTTAGGTCACCTAGGTGACCTCGGCCTACGGCCGGAACATGGACCAGGCAGAATGCCTGCGAGGAAATGCCCGGGCAAAGAGGTACGCCTCGAGGCCCGTACCCCGCCTACCCCCCAACCGGGGAGTAAGCGAGATGACCCTGCTGCTGCTGGGATATTTAATACAATACTTTACATTTCCTCAGATTCTATAATAAATAATTGAAAATTGTTACGAACAATTTTGCTGCTTGTCAGCAGCTTGTTAAGTTTTATATTGAATAAAATATTTAAATATTATAAGATAGAATTCTCTAATAAAAGAAACAGTTTTTAAATTGAAAAAGTGACTTTATTTATAATTTATATCTGTTAATACTATTTATATTGAGAAAGTCGTAATTAAATCGATTCTAAGTAAGTAAGATTGTCAGTAAGTGTAAGATTGTTGTATTAAAAAATTATAATAAATGGTAGTACGTACTAAATTGATATCTTAACCTTTTTTTAAAATCTATTGTTATTTTTATATTCTAACGCCGTGTGGTTCCGGCTGAATAGAATAGTACCACCTTGTATCGTCTAAGATTACGTGGTTAACTTTACGCATTACATTATTATTTAACATACGCATTTTCATTTTTTTAGGCTATGATAGCCCAGCGGTGAGAACGTGCAATTCTCTAGAAACGATCATGGGTGCAAACCTCAGGCAGGTACCAATGAGTTTTTCTATTAAAACTTATGTGTCTAATTGACAATTGCAATTCATCACACGCTTTTCATGAGGAATCCTGCATATGTCTAGAGAATTCTTGGTATATGTGTAAACTACCAATCCGTATTGGTGCAGCGTGGTAGGTCTTAGCTCCAAAAAACGGAGACAGGAGGTCTATGACCAGCAGTGGGAACTAAACAGGCCGTTACTTTTACGCATTTTCAATAAAGCGTATGTCAAAATCCAAAGGTGATAAATCTGTATAGGAAAATTAAACATTCAATACACATAATGAAATCTCTCCGATTGGTTCGGAAGCCTACCAAAATTTCCTCTCTTACGTTCTCTTTGCATAAAATTTGCATTTTCGATCTCTTAGGTAACTTTCAAAGAGATTATATGGGGCTCAAAGGTACTTAGAGGCAACGTTAAAGTAAATTTGGTGGAGTCAAAATGTTTTCAAAGATATTTTAAGGGTATTTTCAGGCCGCAATTTTATGGCGGGTGACTTCATAATTCAGACCTCTGCCAATAAACTTGTTGATAATCTAACTTTTTTCCGCCACAAAATCTTTAAATTTGAACGGAATAAGGTTGGCTACGCACTACTAGACATTACTGTCATACTTCTTAAGGCTTGTTTTGATAGAACTTTTTATTTATTTATTTGGGAAGACATCATTCTTCTGTCCTTATCTCACTCTAAATGGGATCGGCATAACATGCTATAAACATGTTCCAACATTATTTGGCTGCATAACCGGCCCAATCCCGCTAAAATTCTACAATGGAAAATAGCCAATATGTTTGCTCCACCCACCACCTTCTCTATCTTCCAGTAAAAGTATTATAATAAGTGGAATGATGAAATTAAAATTATTTTAACGTAGTTTCTGAAGGTCTTATAAAAAAGGACTGTTTACATTTATATACCTACACCTAATGTTGCCATTGTTACATCAACCAACCGCAAATGCAGAGAATCGGTCACTTGACATTCATTTGTAATTGTAATACAACGACCCGAAGCGGTTGATCGAATTTGCATACCTTAGCGTGCTACATTATATCTCCTATACATAGGCGTAGGACCAAAACTAAACATGCAAATTAAGTATTTACAATTCAAAGTAGCCTTTTAGCATTATATCTTAGTTATAAAAAGTTTGCTATAAATGTAAAGGTAATGAAATAAAATTCAGTCATTGTCTATATACTTTTAGTATATCAAAAGGAACATAGCTTATATTGAAGAATCCTCTATTTTGGCGGTACCTGGAAGACAATATGGCGGCACAGCTGACGTCACATTAGTAACGTTTATGCGGTAAGAAGCCATGATGTGGTCGCGCGGAATGGTTTTGCCTAACACTTAACTTTCGTGGCTTGGCTTTAACTATGGCAATTCGTTACATGAGTAAAAAATTCCCTGTAATTTATCTTTTAAAACAACGAACGAAAAGAGATCTGGTACAAAATGTTTAGATTGATCAGAGTCTCTTGTATTGTTGAGGAATGTCATCTTAATCATTCTAATGATGATGTCTGACACAGCGTTTCCGTTTTAACTATTGTCTTTGCAAAGCCTCTAGGCTCAGTATAGCCTTGACCATACCTGATTTATTGTGATCGTTCCTTATAGTTTACTGTCAATGCTAGTACAAGAATTGCAGGACTTTCAAAGCAGCAAGTTTTTTTTTTGCGTTTTTGTACGTTAAGCGTTTGACTGTAAGAGGTAATTTCATGCATCAGTGCAAGACACATAGGTGTTTTTTAGTCCTGGCAGAGTCTACACGTTTGAGAGTTTCACTTTTAACATTTGACTCTTATTTCTCAGTGGCCTGTAAGTGCCCTCGTTAGTCTGACATGGCTTAGTGCGATGTGTAGTGTAGCGATGGCAATATTCATATCAATACTAGTCACCAAACCCTTGAGACTGTAATGGGCCCAATGTGTGCCCATGGTGTGGCAACGAACCATTGTCATTATAAAATATGGAAAAATTTGTGTATGTGTGTGTAAATCATAAAAGGCACAGATACAATTTTTATTTTTAAAATTTATTTTTTTGGATTTTTAAAATCTGTGATGACCAATACGGATTATATTTCTATGCCTAAAAAAACAAAGCCGTGTTTTAAGAAATTTTTATTAAGGAATTTACAAAAATATTCAAAAATATATAAACTATAAAACATACTAAACTTGGTAGATTTCTGTTAATATTATTGAAATACAGCATAAAAAGTATAAGATTTGTAAAACAATAATCAAATAGATTTATGAGATAAAGAAACAAATATACTAAACACATAATAAAAAATTGGAATATTCATTAGATAAAGTTTTCTTTTGTTTCCTAATAACACATTTACACTTTGGTAAAAATAAACACATCACTTTTTCTTTAATTGTTTTTAGATTTCTTTCATACAGCTTGCATTTTTTAGTATTTACATAAGACATCTATTTTAGAAATTACGTTTCCAAAGTGATCTCTCTATTTCTAACCGGACGTATAATTTTCGCATACTTAGTTTTTAGAGCGCCTATTTCTGGCTTATACTTTCCCATTTGCACTTGTCTCGTAGTGTATATCATTTTTTGCTTTTCAGTAGTGCTCATTTCGTCAAAATTCCGCTGTTGCAAACCAAAGTCATTTGCACGTTTCCTTAGAATGATCTCGAAATTGGACAACTTCATGCTTTTCTTTTTCAACGGAATATTGTACTTCTTTGATTTCTTATTTGTTCGTAGTTTGTTCGTATTTTTGTGCTTGCTTTTAATTAAAGTGTCCACTTTGACTTTGTATACAATGGAGATGTTTTTCTTTGTTGCCATGTCCTGGATCTCTTTGAGGTATTTGTTGAAAACAGGTATAGCGTTTTCCCCTTTGACATCGAAACTTTTTGGTATTTCGCTCAGGTGCTCCGATGGTGTTCTTACTTGGTATCTATGGCGTTCTAAAAAAATTAAGGAAGGTAATTTAAAATAAATTTAAGTAGTGCTCAGTTACAAGTCCACTGCTGGGCAAATGTCTCTATTTGTTTTCAAAAAGCCTTGAATCTTAGACTCCTCAATGTCCATTCAAATTTCTAGGTTACACATATCCTGGTAATTTTTCAGAGATATATATCAATTATTTTGTTTAAAAACCTTATTAGTGTCTGCGTGTAGTGAGGCTTTTAAAGCTTATAAGCCGCGTAGTATCCGGCTAAGTAGAATAGACCACCCTCATTTCTTACCGAGTTGTCGTAAAAAGCGAATAAAGTTATTTGACCCACCGTGTGGTATACAGCTGAATAGAATAGACCGCCTTCTTTCTTACCGAGGTCTCCTAAAAAACAGCCCATGACAATTAAAGTTTATGACATGTTGTGCCTACACCACATAGAGTGGGATAAGGTCAGGAGGATAATAATATGGACGAAAGCTTACCTTCAAAATAATCCTGAGCTGCAATTGACCCCATAAAAAGGAATATACTTATATGTGCAAAATTATTACATAATACTCGGCCCATGGTGACGTTTCAAACAATATTTTCCCGAACAATGATTTACCATACCACAGGTGGCTTATATTGGCAACGCGGTATAAGAATAAAAAAACCATAAACAATACCATTTGTTCATACGGCTTAGTTCATTAACCCTTTAATGCTCACTATGTATTTATGGTTCTATTATTTATGGTTTACGGATATTTTTTGTCATAGTGATATTTGATATATGTGGTATCCGGCTGAGTAAAATAGACCATCCTCATTTCTTACCGATGTGTCGTAAAAAGCGACTAATATAAGTTGACCCGCCGTGTGGTGTCCAGCTGAGTAGAATAGACCATCCTTATTTCTTGCCGAGGTGTCGCAAAAGACAACTAAGGTAGGTTAACCCGCCGTGTGATATACGGCTGACTACAATAGACCACCCTCTTTCTTACCGTGGTATCGTAAACGGCGACTACGGTAAGTTATCCCGCCGTGTGGTATCCGACTGAGTTGAATAGACCACCCTCATTTCTTACCGAGGTGTCGTAAAAGGCGTTTAGTGTAAGATGACCCGCTGTGTGGTATCCGGCCGAGTAGAATAGACTACCCTTATTTCTTAATGAGGCATAGTAAAAGGTGACTAAGGTAATTAAAAATCAGGCAGGTCGTAAAATACCTAGCCAGAAATTATATAACATGTTGTAAAATGATGAATGTTGTGCCGACCCCACTTAGAGTGGGATAAGGGTAGGAGAATGATGATTTTTTACTTCCATTTTATGCTCTCTTGTAAAGTGTTGTTTGAAATTTAATGTAGAACTTGTTTATTGAACATGCAAAGCATTTTAGGGTTGAACTCATTCTTCAAATTTATATCATTTTTTGTTTGATACATCCTAATGAAAAAGAGTTTATTGTTTTCATACATTGTATTTAACAAAGGGATGTTTTTCTTATTTTCTTTGTTTTTATATTGTTTTTGTTTTTCATATTCCTTAACATTTTTTGTAAAGAATTGTTAGTTAGTGTTGTTAGATCATCAGTAGACCTAAGGCCTTAAAATGTCATAGGATCGCTGTATCCAGCTAAGCTGAGATAGCCCAGCGGTGCACCGTGCGATTCTTTCAAGAGGTCTTTAACTTTTTTAACGTTTCCATGGTTTTGTTAATAAATCCGCTGTGTGGTATCCCGCTGAGTACAATAGAGCACTCTAATTTCTTACTGAGGTGTCGTAAATGGCGACAAAGGTAAGTCGACCCGCCGAGTTGTATCCGGTAGAGTAGAATAGACCAACCTCATTTCTTAGCGTGGTCTGGTAAAAGGCGACTAAAGTAAGTAGACATCAGAAGGACGACCGGTCGTAGAATATTAAATATCAACATGTTTAAAACTTGTTGTGCCGATCCCACTTAGAATGGGATAAAGGGAGGAAAATGATGATTTTGTTCATACAATACTAGTATCTATGGCTGAAATGAATTGTAAGACGAACTAAGTAATCAAATACTGAACGCGTACTGAACCGTATTTATTTTATAATAACACAAGTTTGTATCTATACTTTTCACAAGGGAACATCTTTAGCGCGTTGTAATATGGTACAGCGCCATCTAGTTTTGCAGCGGTAACAAAATACCTCAAACACGAACTAAATTGAGATTTCAAGTTTGTATCAAATCAAAACTATTTACATTTAACTATATTGAACATCAAGAGTGATTCAAGTGAACCGATATCTTGTACGCACAACTAAGATCGTTACAAAGTTAAATGGAATTCCGAACATTTCGATTTGATAGCAAACACTAACAAAATACAGGCTTGCAAAATATATTTGCAAGACTTTATCTGGATAAACTAAACTTGGTTTGGTTATAAGATTCTATAATAACATTCAGCAAACAATTTTAGCATTCCATTACACTAGTTAAGTACACTAGTACCATTTCACTACACTAGTAAAATACTAAGTTTCCATAATAATCTTTTAGCTTTGCCATTACAGCATTTTAAAAACATTGTTAAAAAAAGGCTGATACAGAAAGCCTATTAAAAAAGCCTATTATACTTGAGGATAACTTTGATGATAAATGCGTGGATATAGCTACTTTTTGACCCTGTACAAGACAGTAATGGCTGTAATGTAACTACTAATAAGAATTATATTTTGAAAAGAGCAATCGCCGTTTTTCTTACGGACTCTGATAAATTCAAATTCAAAATATTCTTTATGCAAGTAAAGTTGTAAACAAGTGCTTTTGAATCGTCAACTCTACTGCTGGTTCGGAAAGCTGATCCGGCTGAGTAGAATGGACCAATCTCATTTCTTATCGAGGTGTGGCAAAAGGCGACTAAGGTAAGTTGACCCACCGTGTGGTATCCGGCTGAGTATAATAGACCACCTTCCTCCTTCCTTACCGAGGTGTTGAAAAACAGACTCAAGTAAGTTGACATCAAGCAGGCGGCTGGTCGTAAAATACCTAGCCAAAGCATGTGATAACATGTCTTTAATATGTAATTAGAGTGGAATAAGAGTAGGAGAATCATGATGATTATGAAGAACTCTCTATTGTGTAAACATGATTTTTAAGCTAAGCTTATATCAAATTCATATATGTTAGTAATTCTCATATCTTATTTGATTATGATAAAGCACTTAAAGCGAATAACCTTTCCCCCATCGATACAACTTAATGTAAAACAATCCAATCTTGAACAGTACTTAATCATGATATTAATTACTATTTCCCCATAACCACTGTCATCACTGATTAATGGCTTTTATACTGGCTCAACATCCATAGTATTATGGTTTCTATTACTAGGTAAATAAAGCATAAATTTCCCAAAACCTTTTCCACAACTATACCAACCAATTAGCAGTTGAAACTAAACGGCCCGAAACCGTCCACTAATTATCACGAATTTCGTTAATCTAAAATTCTAAGCTAACAAATCAAATATCAATGTGATTACCACGGGCCAACTAATGAGGTGTAATTGTCAGTTCATTTCGACCAATAATTTCTATTTATATTCCTAATGTATATCATAAAATGAACAAAATTATCTGTTCATTTGGGTATATCATTACAAATAATTATAATAAACTTTAACACACGCTTTTCAGTAAAGGAAAGAATTCTAGGGATATGTGTAATCTAGCAATCCGCATTGGAGCAGCTTGGTAGGTTTCAGCTACAATTGTTCTCTCCAAAAACGGAGAGAGGAGGTCTATGCACAGCAGTGGGAAAGTAACAGGCCGTTACTTCACTTAACCTAATTTTATTACAAATTATTTACATCATCTTCATTAACATAATATGCGTTGGTTTTTTGTTTTAAACTTGCTTTTAAACAAATAGGCAGTTTAAAGCAGATTGTGGATATTATAAAAATGATTGCCAAAACTTACCAACGATTTTCGAACTTTCTAGTGATGTTACTTTTTTAATGCTAAAAGATTGCTATTATTGTTAATTCAGCTACCGATAAATTTATCAGTAATCTTCTATCTTGCCTACTATTTATATTAGCAATATTTTAATATTAGAAGATAAGAATGTGTGAATATAGCTCTCTTTGAACCTGTACAAGACAGTTACGACTTAATGTGAATAGTATTAAGAATTATATTTTTAAAAACCAACAAAGAGCAACCGCTGAGTTTCTTGTTGGCTCTTCTCGGTAGGAAAAGCTTTCCGAACCAGCAGTAGAGTTGACGATTCGAAAGCATTTGTTTACAAGTTTATTTGTAAAACGAATATTTTGAATTTGAATATATCACAGGCTTTTCGGTTAAGGAAAAGATCGTGAGGAAACTTGCATATCTCTAGAGAATTCTGGGGATATGTGTAACCTACCAATCCGCATTGGTGCAGCGTGGTAGGTCTTAGCTCCAACCCTGCTTTCCAAAAACGGAGAGAAGAAGCGTATGCTTAGTAGTGGAATAATAAAAGGCCGTTACTCACTTTACTTTTACTATCATGCCTGGTAAATTGAAAAATTGAAATTTAGAATTACATTGGATAGGATAAAATTCACGCTCATCAGAGTATTAGTTTTTTAAAGCACAATGAATCTTTGCTTAAGTTTCTAATAAAATTTCTGTTTTTAAATTTGATCGCAAGGTATTTTGTCATTTTATCGATAATCGTATTTTCATAGTCTAGACTTTAGGATTAATTTAATAGACTAACAAAATGTTCTAATAAGACTAAAATTTAAACCATTTAAAGTGATTGAAACCCGAATTGTTTTTTAAAACTATTTTTAACCTCTGATATTTTGATTATTGTATTTTATGGGAGTATTTTTGTTGTCTACTGGTAATAGTCAAGGATCGGTTTAAATGAGTGTTCTAAATAGAAAATGATAATATTCAAATTCCATCATCATGATGGGAAAGATTGTGATGAAACAGATTTCTGCATTTTTCATTTTTTTTTTCTCTCAATGTATGAATGTCTATGGACATTGGTATCTTACAAATGTTTCTATGGTGCTTTGATTCGATGGCTCTCCCACGATCTCATTAAGGTCAAGGAAGCTCTTTTTTGCCTTAAGAAACGACGAGGGGAAAAGAAAAACACCGTGTTGCAAACATGCATATACCAGTAGAATTATTAAGATATGGATCATTATGGACCTTAGTTGCAATTGTTCTCTCCAATAGTGACCAAAGCTTTGAGACAGTAACAACCCAAGCCTATCCAATTTCTGGTTAAATAAACAAAACAGTACCGCAATCAAAACATATACGCTTTGCGTTTTAAACAGGATTACCGTTTCTCCATTACCACAGCAATGTGGATTAATCACTCTTGATCCTTGTTTCGATGCCGATGAATTTCAGCCCTTACTCCATCAACATTAAAGTCGTGATTAGTATACAGAATGGATCTTCAAACTTTTCAACCAATTAGTAGTTGAAAACCAACGGCGCGAGGCCATTCACTAATTATCGCGACAACATTCATTAATTCGAATTTGCGAATCAAATACCATTAACATATCATTAAACTGAAGTATTTAAATCATTAATGATTTAATTAACATTTTTAATGTCCTCATCATCATTCTCCTGCCCTTTTCCCGCTCTAAGTGGGGCCGGCACAACACATTTTGGCTAGTTATTTTACGACCAGCCACCCTCAGCCTGACTTCAACTTACTTTGTCTCTTTTACGACACCTCAGTAAGAGAGAGGTTGGTCTTTTCTATTCAGCCGTATACCTCATGGTGGTTCAACTTACCTTAGTCGCCTTTGACGACACCTCAGTAAGAAATGAGGGTGGTCTATTCTACGTAGCCTGATACCTAACATTTTTAATGTCCTATGATTGAGATTTATGTGTTACAATTAAAGTTAAAAGGCATTTGTCCATTTTTTTCCAATCATTGAATAATTGCTGAGAATCGTGTTGTTGACGCGTGTTTCATCCATTAAGATCGATGTCTCGATCTTATTGTTTGGATATTGGTTCTGACCATGGTTTTAGAGTTCGACCTCAGAGTTGCACCACCAGTTTTTTCTCCCTCTAAGTCATTTTTTTGCATACTATATTAGACTATGGAAGTTTGTGTTGTAGATCTTATTAGGTCCATTTAATATTGACCGATTATTTTCATCTTGCCCTTAGACACAATCCAAGATTTAATTTCAAACGATGTTTTTGAGGTATTTAAAGATTTGTATTTGCACAGTATACGATAATATCTCCTTGATTTTCAGTTTTTCTGATATTGTGTTTCTTACCGAGGTGTCGTAAAAGGCGACTAAGGTAAGTAAACCCGCCGTGTGGTATCCGGCTGAGTAGAATAGACCAACCTCATTTCTTACTGAGGTGTCGTAAAAGGCGACTAAGGTAAGTTGACTCACCGTGTGGTATCCGGTTTTAGTAGAATAGACCACCCTCTTTCTTACCGAAGTGTCGTAAAATACGACAGAGGTAAGTTGACGTCAGGCAGGCGGCCGGTTGTAAAAACGCAGCCAAATCATGTGACAGCATGTTAATAACATGTTGTGCCAACCCCACTTAGAGTGGGACAAGGGCTAGCAAAATGTATTATATGCATTTACCCTACTATAACCCCTTATTTATTCTAGTGGGAGGTTTCCGATCCCAGACACTAGAGTTTTGAGCCTCTATTTTCTATATTTCTTGCCATCACAAAGTCTTATGTGGCTTTAGATAAACAGAAACAGAAACTTTGAATGCTCAGTTCGTCAATCTTCCGACAGTCTGTGCAGAGAAAGCTAACACACTTTTATCCCTTCGATCGCGTCTAAGACCAAACTATCCCTTGTTTTATTTTAGTTCTGTCTCTATAACAGACATCAAAAAACATATTGCCTCTGTGTCATCTGATGCTGTGGGCAGTGATGGTATCAGTCGTAAAATGATTACTCTTGTTTTAAATAATGTTTTACCTGTGCTTTGTCACATGTTTAATTTTTCCCTTTCCACTTGTACTTTTTCCAATATCTGGCGTTCTGCATATGTAATACCTATTCCTAAGATCTCTAATCCTGTAAGTTTATCACATTATCGGCCTATATCTATTCTTCCCTACTTGTCTAAAATCCTGGAACGCATAGTTCACTTACAACTTTCTTTTTATTTATCTACTCACAATATCCTCAGTCCTTTCCAATCTGGTTTTCGCACTGGACATAGCACTGTGACGGCACTTACCAAAGTATGCGATGATATTCGATTCGCAATTGATAATCAGAAAATAAGCATAATTGCGTTACTAGATTTCAGTAACGCATTCAATTGCGTTGATTTTGATATTTTATTAGCTGTACTCGAATCCATTAACATCTCTTCTAGCGCTGTAAACTGGTTTCGCTCTTACCTCTACGGGCGGCAACAATGCATACGTGTTGATGAGAGATTCTCTGATTACTGCCCTCTCAGTGCTGGTGTCCCGCAGGGTGGTGTTCTCTCTCCACTCCTTTTTTCTATTTTTATTAATACTGTTACTGATCTACTTTCTCTTCCTTTTCACCTTTATGCTGACGATCTGCAGCTATATTTAAGTACTCCCACTGAAGACTTCCCTAATGCAGTATCTAAGTTGAACACTGAGCTTAGTATCATCACTGCCTGGAGTAAATCATTTGGGTTATCCGTTAATGCCAGTAAGTCGCAAGTTTGTATCCTGGGTAGTTCTAAGCAATTGACTAAACTTAATCATAACCTGACTACTTTACCTCCTGTAAGGTTTGATGGCTCCATACTTGCATACAGTGATGTTGTCAAGAACCTTGGCTTGCTCATGGACAGCTCCCTTACTTGGCGACCACATGTAGCTGAAATTAGTCGAAAGGTTTTTGCAACATTTCACTTTTTAAAAAAGTGGAAAAACTTCTTACCTTTGAAGACTAAAATTTTGATTGCAAATAGTCTTCTCCTTCCACTTTTAGATTACGCAGATACCTGTTTTTCCAACTTGACAGAGGAACTGTTGAACAAGTTGGAGCGCCTACAAAACCTGTGCATTCGATTTATATTTGGATTGCGGAAATTTGACCATGTTTCACAATTTCGCGCTCAACTCAGGTGGCTTCCGATACGGCAGCGGCGTGACCTGCACATGCTATCCCTTCTTTATACCACTCTTTATCTTCCCTATGCGCCACTTTACCTGAAAGAACGCTTCTCCTTCTTTACTAACTACTCTTTTCATCTTCACCTTCGCTCTCGAGACGGTAGTAAGTTGAGAACGCCTAAATGCAACTCAAATTGCTATAATGATTCATTTACAGTTAAAGCTGTAAGACTGTGGAATGCTCTTCCATCTGAAGTTCGGGAATCTCCTTCATTAACCATTTTTAAGGTTCGTGTGAAGGATTTTTATTTGTCACTATAAGGACTATTCACACTGGTATTGTTACCATTTATTTAATTTGTTTCTTTATCTTTTTGTTTTTTTTTTTTTTCTCTCTATTTTTAATTGTTTTTATTTATACATATATTAAGTTGATACTATTTATTTACTCTTCTTTGTTTACTTATCTGCGTACATTTGCCAACCCGTGTATAATTATACATAAGATCCTCTCTGACAAAGGGTTGTCTGGAAGAGATCACAACAGTGTGATAAGACCGCCCTTTGCACATTCAAATGTATCTGTTATCTATGTCTTCTTTTCACTTTGTATTTTTGTTTGTGTAATAAAGTTATTCTTCTTCTTCTTCTTCTTCAGATTCTATAAAAGCCAATGTAATTATTGTTCTAAAAAGAATTAATGAAGTTACAATAAAATAATTTTACTGTAATCCGCGTTTGTTAAGAGAATATATGTAATGCAAAGTGTCTGAAGCAGGTCACAATCACTTATCTTATACATGCAGGACAAGTCACCACACGTACCGCAAGACGCCGCCAACACCAACACTCCACATAAGAACTATATAAGGTACGTGATTGTTGCCTGCTTCAAACACTTAGCATTACATATATTCTCTTAACAAAGGCGGATTACAGCTAATTGATTTTATTGTAACTTCTGTACTATGGAATTCTGCAAAGTAACGCCTGGTCTGAATTGATGATTCAATAAAAATGTTAATCATCACGTAAAAGTACCTATTTTAGTCTGATTTTCGTTTCAATATACCGAAATATAATTGACATTGGGAATAATTATTTTATGTGCGCGATGCTTTGAAAATTGTTCAGCTTTCTAGTTAGTCCGAAATTCTGTAGCTCTGATTTGATAAAATAAATGTTAATGAAAAAAACAGTCCTCGAATTGCGTGTTTCCAAAAATTTTACAGGTTTTATTTAAGCGACAATATTGCCTTAATTTTATAAATAGAGGTTAATTGGAACAATATTTCTCGATAGCGTGTTTACAAAAAAAGGCAGTAAAATCGATTTGTTATTTAATTTCCCCGTGGACTATCCATGCATGCATGCGTGTATTAGGTATGGTTTTCATTGGTGGTATATTGTCAAAATGATTTTAATAGCGTTTCTTTTTAAATGTGAATTTTGTACACGTATTTTGTTTTATCTGTCTCTATCAAAGTGTTTTTGAACTTTTTATGTTACGTGTAGTGTCGTTTTTAGTAATTGCCACATTCGCGAATGTCACAGGACAGTGTTGCGGTCATGTCGGGGACAATTTATGGTATGGCCACGTAAAAATGTTGTTTTCATAATAAAGTGTTTGTATAGTGGCCTACTGTAACAAACATACAACTGCCATTTCATTTAAAAATATCCCCTTTGAGTTTTATTTTATGAATCAATTAAATGGAATTAAAGCTTTGATTAATAATCCAGGAAAAGTAATAACTTCCTCGCACACAAATAATTATACATCGTACGCGCAGACAGTCGCAAAAAATTTACCTCAGTTATCTGAGTCAAACGTAGAGAATAAATTAGATGCAATTCTTAGATGTATGTCTGTGTTTGACGAACGTCTAAGCAGACTTGAAAATAGCGCTAAAATTGCTACAATTAAAGCTAAAAAATGAATAATACGCTTAAAATCATGGCATGGAATTGTAATGGACTGATGCAACACAAAAATGAATTGCAAGTAGTCCTAGATACTGAAAAAATTGACATTTGTCTAATTTCTGAAACTCACTTTACTAAACAATCGTTTATTAAATTCAAGGGTTATAAAATTTATCATGCATTACATCCTAATAACAAAGCTCGAGGAGGAAGTGCTGTTTTAATAAAAGAATATATTAATCACTTTGAAGAAAGGAAATATGAAGAGCAAGAAATACAATCTGTAGCTGTAAATATCCAAACTGCTAGATACCGCGTCTCCATAGCGTCGATTTATTGTCCACCAAAACATTCCATAACCAAAGATTACTATGTAAATTTTTTACAAAAATTTGGAAATACATTTATTATTGGAGGAGACTTCAACGCCAAAAATACTTATTGGGGGTATAGATTAACTACAACCAAAAGTTAAAAAACTATTGAAAGCTATTCAAGACGAAAAATGTGATGCCTTAAGTACAGGTAAGCCTACTTATTGGCCGACTGACCCGAAAAAAATTCCAGACCTCGTCGATTTTTTCATTTATAAAAATATATCGTCGAAATATTTGAGCATAGACGATGCATGTGACTTGAGCTCAGATCATTCACCAATATTATTAACACTAAGTGAAAAGATTATATATAAGAATTCTACTATTACTTTAGCTCATAAATATACAGATTGGGAGAGTTTCAAAATAGATTTGGATATCAATATTAACTTAAAGGTTCCTCTAAAAACAACCGAGCAGCTTGAAATCGAAACTAGCAAGTTTATACGAGATATTCAACAATCAGCTTGGAACAATACTCCAGAATTTAAAAAAAAGGTTAAAGGAGCAACATATCCAATACAGATTCTTAACCTTATTGCCGAAAAAAGGAGACAGCGAAGAAAATGGCACCAATCTAGATATCCAGAAGATAAAAGGCTATTTAATAACCTGAGCAAAAAAGTAAGAACCGAAATTAAAATGTATAATGAAGTGACATTAAACACTTATCTCCAAAAACTTACAAATAAACATAACTCTGATTATTCAATATGGAGAGCAACAAAAAACATCAAAAGACCTCAAACACATATTCCGCCCATTAGGGATAAAGACGGAAAATGGGCCGTTAATAACGAACAAAAAGCAAAAAGATTTGCACAACACTTGGAAAATACATTTTTGCCAAATGAAGATGATAGTGAGTATTTCTCCACAAACGTTACGAAACAAGACGATTCATCCATCAAACCAGTAACGGTAAAAGAATTATATAATGGAATAATTTTAAAGCTTAAGCCAAAAAAATCTCCTGGATATGATCTAATTACCGTTGAAATCTTGCGTAATCTTCCAAGGAAAGCAATAGTTAAACTAACGACATTGATAAACGCAGCTTTCAGATTAAGGCACGTTCCCGACTTGTGGAAAGTTGCCGAAGTAATAATGATCCCCAAACCAGGGAAATCACCACATGATGTTGCATCGTATAGACCTATATCACTTTTGCCTATTATTTCAAAAATTTTTGAGAAACTATTACTCATAAGACTAAAACCTATTTTAGACAGACACAACTTGATTCCAGAGTATCAATTTGGATTTAGAGAAAAACACTCTACAATTGATCAAGTTCATAGGATAACGAATTTAATCGAAAAAGCTTTAGAAGAAAAGAAAGTTTGTACAGCTGTGTTTCTTGACGTAGCACAAGCTTTTGATAAAGTCTGGCATAAAGGACTTGTACATAAACTTAAAGTCATGCTGCCTAAATCATACTCCGAAATATTAGAAAGCTATATAAATAATAGAGCGTTTAGAATAAAACAAGAGGAGAGTTATTCAGAACTGAAACCAATCAAAGCTGGGGTGCCACAAGGAAGTGTTCTGGGGCCTGTCCTGTACCTCATATACACTTGTGACATGCCAGTAATGGAAAACAGTACGATAGCAACTTTTGCTGATGATACTGCTATTTTAGCGGTAGGAAATACTCATCAGGAAGCAGTGGAAAAGGTGCAAAAATCTGTAAATATACTTTACGAATGGACTAAAAAATGGCGAATAGAACTTAACGAGTCTAAGTCCATTCATATTGACTTTACCAACAAAAGACCACAGTTTTATCCTGTTTTTATAAGTAATCATAGGATACCCTATGGTAACACAGCTAAATATCTTGGAATGTCTCTTGACGCTAAGCTGCGCTGGAAAGCCCATGTGAAGAAAAAAAGAGAAGAACTAGACATAAGATATAAAAAAATGTATTGGCTTATCGGCAGACATTCTACGTTATCAACTGAAAATAAGGTTCTCTTATACAAACAAGTCCTTAGACCAATATGGACTTATGGTGTTCAATTATGGGGCTGTGCTAAAAAATCAAACATAAATATAATACAAAGATTCCAAAATAAAGTACTAAGGGCTATTGTTAACGCACCCTGGTATGTAAAGAATGAACACATTCATCAACATCTTCAGGTTGAGTTTGTTAATAAAGTAATAAAAAAGTACGCTGAAGCCCACGAGCAAAGGCTTCATCATCACGTGAACATCGAGGCCATCCAGCTTCTCGATAGCACTGGGCTCGTAAGAAGACTTAAAAGGACAAAACCTTTTGAGTTAGTTTAATATAGTGATAGTGTAGTGTAGTGCTAGTGCTACTTGAAAGAACACAAGAACAAAGTGTCTCACATAGCAAGAAAGACTAAGATAAGTCACTGGACCTATTCTTAGATATAAGTTAATTTATAAGTTTAGGTAATCTTTAAGTTGCTTATTAGCCTCTTGGCTAGATCGCAACATCAATAAAGTACTTCCTTTTGGTTGTTCTTTATAATAGCAAAAAAAAAAAAAAAAATTAAATGGAATAGCTGTTTTTTTCGTGATTGGTTACTGAAAATATTTTTATAATTTTTTTGTTCAGAAGTTACAATAGAATTATTTTGTTGCTATCCGCGTTTGTTAAGAGAAATCTCTGTAATGCTAAGTGTATGAAGCAGGTAACATTCACATACCTTATACAGGACAAGTACACAAGTATCATAAAACGCTGCTAACATCGACACTCCTCACAAGCACTACACACACTAACTACCACAATCTCTAGGATGTTTTGCCCTGAAACCAAAGCAACATCAAGAGAATTGGAAAAATCGTAATGCGTCACACCGCCCATTCAAGCAGTCTTATATTAGTTCAGGGAAAATCAATGGAGGGGCCATTGATTTTCCCTCCAAATACGTGTAGAAAACCGGAATTTGAGACATTTTACTTGTTCGTAATTACGTGGCCATTATATCACATTATCAATTATCCGAACCAGGATTAAAGTTTACCTTTTAAAAGTACTTGTTAACAAGTGTGTCTTCAATGTATACTAATATATAAAGCTGTAGAGTTTGTTTGTTTGTTTGTTTGTTTGAACGCGCTAATCTCAGGAATTACTTGACCGATTTGAAAAATTATTTGAATGTAAGATAGACGATTTATCGGGGAGGACTGTAGATTAACTAACATCACGCTAAGATGATTAGGAGAGGAGCAGCAATAAAAAATATTACGAAAAATTTTAAGCTTTTCTTGCGTGCGCCAAGTAAATGGTGAAACTTATTCAAACATAATATATTACAAAATTTTTCCCCTTTTAAAGTTCTAAATAAAAATCTATGACAGCATATGTCTACCTTTTAAGGATAAACCATTTCACCCATTTTTAGGTTATCAAAATACTATATTACGGTTTTAATCTTTTTACGTGGGCGGAGCCGCTGGCAATTGCTAGTACAGGATATTTTGAAACTGATAATTTGTTACTAATAACTAATAATTTATAAAATGACGTTTAAACCCCATCTGTGTACAAAAGTTTCTGTTTGATTTTTCTCGGTAGGAGCAATTATCCGACCCACCAGTAAAGTTAACGATGTAAAAGCCCTTGTTTACAAGTGCGTCATGATTAAGAATACTTTGAGTTACAATTGTAAATTAAAATTAAAATTGAGTGACTCTTAAACCATCAATTTATTAAATACAACATTTATTTAGAGCTGCAGCCGGAATCGGAGGTGTGATGCGGAAGTTCCGATCTCTCGGAATCGGAACTGAAGCTCCGGAAATCCGTAACATCCCCAGTTTGAATTTTGTTTGTAAATAATGACAAATAGTTTAAGCTAAGTAATTCATAGCACTTTGAAATTCGCATTGGCGGTAATACACATTACATTTTACACGCAATTTACCGAGAAAAGTCGAATATCGTTGTGGATTGACAAATTAAACGCATTTCGCAAAGTAATTTTGAAAAAGAAATCTGCTGGAACAAATCTATACTAATATAAAAAGCTAAAGAGTTTGTTTGTTTGATTTTTTGAACGCGCAAATTTTAGGACCTATGTAGTGGACTGATTTGAAAAATTCTCTAAATGTAAGATAGTCTATTTATTAAGGAAGGTTATATAACATCACGCTAAAATGAATAGGAGAGGAGCAGCAATGAAATATTACGAAAACGTCAAAATTTGAAAGCTTTTCTCACGTGCACTAAGTAAACGGTGAAAGTTATTAAAAAAATCATGTATTACAAATATAATCCCGCTCTAAAAGTAAAAAAAATGTCTACGACAGCATATGTCTAGCTTATAAGGCTAACCCACTGCAACCATTTTTATGGTTCTCAAAATACTATATTACGGTTTTAATCTTTCCACTTGGGCGGAGCCGCTGGCGATTACTAGTGTAAAAATAAATAAATAATTTCATAGCATACTTGCCAGTGCGAAAACAACCACAAATCGGATCTCAATTCACGTCTAAAGATTTTTTCTGTATAATGAAATGTCGGGATTCACACACAGTTGGCGCCTACATATCAAAGATTAATTGAACAGAGAGTACAGGGAGTTACACTTTATAAATCAGATATCTTATCAACACTGTCACGTTTGACATAAGCAACGAAAAAAAAGAAATAATTTTAAAACTTCTTTAAAATAGGTTTTATTGTTATATTCGTCTTATATTAGACAGGTAACTGGCGCACGTATGCAATCACAAACGTAACCAAAAATGAGTCTTAATTCATACTAATATTACAAAGCGTAAATCTGTTTGTTTCTGTCTGCTTTCACGGCTAATACGTTGGACCAATATTAATGGTTTTTTATATAATTAAAGCTTATACACAGGAGTAGCACATAGGGTAAATAAAGTCCAGTACTCTTTTGGGAACATGGGATAAACATATATTAAATTAAAGAGGGCATTTAAACACTTAAGTACGCTTGTTCTCTCTCTTTTTCCCTCTTCAATTGTCTTCTATAACACACGAACTTCTGCTGTCTGGATCCAGCGGTTCTCCTCGAACTTTGAGTGTCGGTAACTCCTCATTTTTGATTTGACCACACAAAGAGATATACTTTAAGTATAGTATGTCCAGTGCCCGTCGAGTGACTCTAAGCACTTGAGCGACTCTCAGCTTTTGTGCGACACTGAACTTCTGAGCGACTCTGAGCTTCTGAGTGACTGTGCTTGTGAATGGCTTTGAGCTTCTGAGTGACTCTAAGCTTTTGAGTGACTCTGAGCTTCCTTAGAGGGTACCTCTAGTAGATGAAATGTCGTTTCTGTTATTCATTTAATCTATGAACGCGCCATTTTATTTGAACACCGCACTCTTAGATTTATTCCTGGGGCATAAATTGACGAGACAAATTTCCCTTTCAAGTGATTTACGGACAGTTTATGTCACGGCTTTGGCTTCAGCGAATACAGTTAAGAGAAATTCCGACACACTTAACTGTAAACATACACATGAATTTACGTAATGCTCAGATTTCATAAGATGCTATGAGACATAAAGTAGTAAGTAAATGCATCATCCTCTTGCCCTGTGGCTTATAGTGGGATACCACTATAAGTGGGGTCGGCAAAACATGTTTTAAACATTCTGTCACATGATTTTACTGCGTTTTTACGACCGGCCGCCTACTTGACGTCAACTTATCTTAGTTGTATTTACGACACTTCAGTAAGAAAGAGGGTGGTCTATTTTACTCAACCTGATACCACTTGGTGGGTTAACTTACCTTAGTCGCCTTTTACGACACCTCGGTAAGAATTGAGCGTGGTCTATTTTATTCAGCCGGATACCACACGGTGTAAAGTAGTAAGTAAAGTAACGGCCTGTTACTATCCCAATGCTCCTTAAGCCTCCTTGGAGAAAGAATTGGAGCTTAAACTTACCACGCTGCTCCAAATGGTAGGTTACACATATATCAAGAATGCTGTCGCGGACTCTTTTTGTAGTATTTTTGTTATTTTTGAGTCATTTTTTAAAATGAAACCTAACTAGATCGGATTTTTCCTCCTCAAATGCCCTTCATGATGAATTTCATGAAAATCGTTGGAGCTGTTACCAAAATTTTCAAAAATGTATTTAAAAGATTAACTCGTTTGAATCATCATCTTCCTGCCCTTATCCCACTCTAAGTGGGGTCGGCACAACATGTTATAAACATGCTGTCACATGATTTGGCTGCGTTTTTACGACCGGCCGCCCTTCTGACGTCAACTTACCTCTGTCGTATTTTACGACACCTCGGTAAGAAAGAGGGTGGTCTATTCTATTAAACGGGATACCACACGGTGGGTCAACTTACCTTAGTTGCCTTTTACGACACCTCGGTAAGAAATGAGGTTAGTCTATTCTACTCAGCCGGATACCACACGGCGGGTCGACTTACCTTAGTCGCCTTTTACGACACCTCGGTAGGAAATGAGGGTGGTACTATTCTATTCAGCCGGATACCACACTTACTAGTATACGGATATGAAAGTATGAATTGACTGACAGTTTCGAGAGAGATAAAAAACGCAGTCATCGGATATCGCGGCTTTAGACTCATGTCATTAATCGCTGTCAGAGACCAAGTTCCATTGAACCGGGCGAAACTTTGAAATCACTAGAGTTTTAAGCCGTTGACAAGCACTCGTTTAACTTTCCTGATTAACGCGCTCTCTGGCTTTCTCTTTTTCTTTTTACAGGCAAATAAACCTGAAAGTCGATTAAAGTTACTTAAATTGTTACTGAGATTGAATTGTAGGTGAAAATGTAATAAAATGTGTGTGATTTACGAAAAGTAAATGTCTGTGGTTTCGTCTTAAGTTAAAATTTTTAATGATGGGTTAGTTAGTCTGCCGTGTTATTCAGATGAGTAGAATAGACCTCCCTCATTTCTGACCGAGGTGTCGTAAAATACAACTAAGGTAAGTTTACTTACCGTGTTGAATCTGGCTAAGTAGAAAAAAACACCCTCATTTCTGACCAAGGTGTCGTAAAAGGCAACTAAGGTAAAGTTGACCCGCCGTATGGTATCCGGCTGAGTAGAATAGATCACCCTCATTTCTGACCGAGGTGTCGTAAAAGGTAACTAAGGTTAAGTTAACACGCCGTGTGGTATCCGGCTGAGTAGGATAGACCACCCTCATTTCTGTCCGAGATGCCGTAAAAGGCAACTAAGGTAAGTCGACCCACCGTATGGTATCTGGATGAATAGAATAGATCACCCTCATTTCTTACCGAAGTGTCTTAAAAGGCGACTAAAGTAAGTTGACGTCAGGCAGGCGGGTGGTCGTAAATCTAGCCAAATCATTGTACATATGCTTTTACCAACCTGCTAGGGATGTTACAAAATAAAGGAAATAAAATAATACAAATTACATACTGTATGTAACATTATCCATAGATTTCACCACTATTTCACTGAAGAAAAATCCTGTTTTTTCTTTAGGAGCACGAAAAAATACTCCTTCGTATTCACTTCTTGTCCTTTTCCTTCTGTTACTCAAAGGCTGACTGGAAGTGATCCGTTTAAGGGATAAGTGCGCTTTTATACATGTGCTTTTACTTTTTCCTTCTCTTTTCTGTGTGTATATAAAGAAAGAAATAAATCACATCATACTTGAGAGTATTTTAACACGTAATTTGACGTAATAAAATCGCTGGTACAGCTTGCGCTAGCAGAAACGAAAATCTACTATTAACAGAAAACTACTACGCACATTATAGACTCATCATCTTCCTGCCCTTATCCCACTCTAAATGGGGTCGGCACAACGTGTTTTAAAGATGCTGTTACATGATTTGGGTGCGTTTTTAAGCCGGGCCGCCTACCTGACCTCAACTTACCTTAGTCGTATTTTACGACATCTCGGTAAGAAAGAGTCTATTCTACTAAATCCGATACCACAAGGTGGATCAACTTACCTTAGTCACCTTTTACGACACCTCGGTAAGAAAGAGGGTGGTCTATTCCACTCAACCGGATACCACACGGCGGGTCGACTTACCTTAGCCACCTTTTACGACGTCTCGGTAAGAAATGAGGGTGGTACTATTCTATTCAGCCGAATACCACACGGCGTAAAAAAAAATCTATTAACAGAAAACTACGACGCATAGTATAGAGTAAGTCATAATAGTATAGAGTAAGTCATAATAGTATAGAGTAAGTCATAATAGTATAGAGTAAGTCATAATAGTATAGAGTAAGTCATAATAGTATAGAGTAAGTCATAATAGTATAGAGTAAGTCATAATAGTATAGAGTAAGTCATAATAGTATAGAGTAAGTCATAATAGTATAGAGTAAGTCATAATAGTATAGAGTAAGTCATAATAGTATAGAGTAAGTCATAATAGTATAGAGTAAGTCATAATAGTATAGAATAAGTCATAAAAATGCTAAACTCGATTGTTCGACAAGAATCCGTCTTTATATTTTTCTGATCTGTGACAGAAATAAAGGAAAAAATAAAGGGGAAAGTGTACGCAAACGTGTGTCAAGGCTCCCAATTCTTGCTCTTAATAACAGGCAACAACACGAGTAGTGGAAAATCGCTCACGTCACAGATGCGGAGAACGGCCGTGCGACATATTGTTCTATCGAAAATTACTTTCTGCTGGCTTTGGTAAAATATTGAATCCGGTTAAACAGTACGAGGTTGTTGTTTGGGAATGCCAAATGTTTTACGGGTTAAGTGACGTATATCTTTAATATTGGAATGAGTTAATCTTGTATGTATATATATTTTCGGAATCTCGGAAACGGCACAGATTTACCTGGAATTCAGCATGTAGGGGGAGAAAAATCGATCTAGCTATCTATCCCTGTTTTTGGGCATTAAAAATACTAAAATTTATACTAAATATAAATATAATATATAAATAAATATAAATATATGGGACACTTACACACACGGTCGCCTGTCCCCAAAGTAAGAAATTTTAATACTTGTGTTATGAGTGAGAGACAACTGGTGAATATAGTAGTAGTAAGTAGTAAGTAACGGCCTGTTACTATCCCACTGCTGGGCATAGGCCTCTTCTCTCCGTTTTTTTTTTTTTGGAGACAAGGATTGGAGCTAAGACCTACCACGCTGCTCCAATGCGGGTTGGTAGGTTACACATATCCCCAGAATTCTCTAGAGATATGCAGGTTTCCTCACGATGTTTTCCTTCACCGAAAAGCGTGTGATAAATTGCAATTATCAATTAGACACATAAGTTTCATACTAGAAAACTCATTGGTGCCTGCCGGGGGTTTGAACCCTAGACCTCCTTGAAAGAGGCGCACGGTGTTACCGCTGGACTACCACAGCTTAGGTGAATATATACATATATATAATTTTTAAATACATACTTAAATACAAATAAACACCCAGGCTCGAAGAGCCAACAAATTCTTTAATAGAAAATGTTGGCTCTCGGCGGGAATCGAACACGCAACCCGCGGCGCTGAAGGCAGGATCACTACCCAGTGCGCCAACGGGCCAATCAATTATAATTAATATTGAATATAAAACACTATTTTTGCCAAAAACTGTCAACTCAGCGTAGCTTATTCGGGGAACGGGAAGTCTCGAGAAATGTAAATACCGAGGATCGATCCCGAACTACCTAATTAATTTTTTCTTTTTTTTAAAGTTTTTTTGATTTTGTAAAAAATTACTCGGTCAACCGAGTCCTTCTTTTTAATTCGCCGCTGTATTCTTACGCAATGCAAAGGTATCCTTGCTGCTCTAAAGGTCACACATATCCTGAAAAGCCTCATCACTCTCCTGCCCTTCAATCTAAGTGACATGTAAGTAACATGTTTTTAACATGTTATTACATGATTTAGTTTATTATTTTACGACCTGCCGCCTGACTGCAGTCAACTTACTTCTTTCTAACTTTATGTATATATAACAAACTCTTGTGTTTTTTATTTCCAAAGGAGAATGATCTTTCCATGGTTGTTAAGGAATTTTAAAATTTTTTAATTATAAAATCTTGCTTATATTCAGCTTATATTCACAGCTTATATAAGCTGTGGTAGCCCAGCGGTAACACCGTCCGACTCTTTCGAAAAGGTCACCCGGGCAGACACCAATGAGTTTTTCTGTTAAAACTTATGTGTCTAATTGATAATTGCAATTTATCACACGCTTTTCGATAAAGGAAAACATCGTGAGGAAACCTGCATTCCTCTAGAGAATTCTGGAGATATGCGTCTTAGCTCCAAACCTTCTCTCCAAAACCGGAGAGAAGAGGCCTATTCTCAGCAGTGGGATAGTAACAGGCCGCTACTTACTTACTTACTTATATTCAAAATGAAAGACTATGCTTGAGAAGTAATTATTAATCCTTCCAATTGTCTCAACCCATTATCTCCCACTCGCTTTCTATAAGCCCAATAAAAACCATTAGGCTGATATAATATTGCACGCGGTTCATCAAAAATGCAGAAATTTCACTCCCAATTAAACAGGTTATTTATGCATTCAGTTGACTTTAACGCGTGGCCCGCGGGATTATTCTATGAAGCACAATTATTAATTAGTATAATATAATATTCTAAAAGTGTTAAATGTAAAGTAGACTTTCCATCTATTTGTATTTAATTACTCGAGGGTTATAGTTAAATAATGCAATTACAACTTTTGTATCCTATCAGTAGTAATAGCAGATGATTTTATTTGCTTTTTCTCTTATAAGTTATTTACGTTTACTCACCTTTAAGTGCAAATCGGCATCATTCTCCTTGCTTATTCCACGCTAAGTGAAGTCGGCGTAACATGTTTTAAACGTGTTTCATGATTTGCCTTTGTATTTTACGACCACCCGCCTACCTGACGTTAACTTACTTTAGTGGCCTTTTATGACATGTCGGTAAGAAATGAGGGTGGTCTATTTTACTTACACGGCATGTCAACTTACCTTAGTCGTTTTTACGACACCTCGGTAAGAAATGAGAATGGTTTTTACTACTCAGCCGGATACCACACGGTGGGTCAGCTTACCTTAATCGTCTTTTACGATAGCTCTGTAAGAAATAACGGTGGTCTATTCAGCTGGTAAACACTCAGGAAGTCAACTTACCTTAGTTGCCTTTTACGACTATCTCTATCATAGCAATATTACCCGGGCATGTTAGGTAAAGTGAAGACTTTTGTCCCACTCCATTTACCAGAATAAGGCTGTTGTTTTTGTAGAATGCAGGAGTATTTGGCAAGCGCGGAAAGCCTTGTATCATTTTAAATGAGTCGGTTAATCTCTATGGTGCTTTTTTTAAATGGTCGTTTTATTCAGTGGCCATTCGATAGCCTTTTTACGTGTTTTACGCGTTTAAGCCATTAAGAGTCGGTTCACATTTTGTTCCCGCAAATACAGGATCAGCTGTTTTTTATTGTCTGGATTAAATGATTTAAATAGCTTATATAATATATTATTATATGATAAATAGGAATATAAAATGTGAGAGTGTGGTTATTGTATGTATGAATTTTTTAAAAGAAATTGTTTATATGCTGTTTTTATTTTTATTTATTTATTTATTATCTTACAAAATATAAAATACAGATACAATTTCTTTATGATTAGTAATATAATTAATAATCAAAGAATAATTCGGAAAAGTGTTTGTCAACACGGAATACTTACATTAGTTAGTTACATTCCTGATAAGGAGTTATAGTAATAGTAAAAATAAAAAATACCAAACAAAACAAGCAGACAAAAGTGCAAGTATATGTGTTTGTTGTGTTGGGTGTGTGTGTATTATCATTAACTTTTTATTATTAATAGGTCTTCACTAGCAGTATAGCCAAGCGTTAGTAAGTATTTCCCCTAATAATCCCCCCTAATTTTCCTTAATTGAAATTTTGAACATAAAAGTAATTATTGTGAGTTAACCATAACAGATAGAGACATGTTGTTCTGGACTTTTTTGGATATACAATTCTGTAGTACATTACGTTAGTGTATCTGTTGGATTACGCGGCGTACGCGCCTAAAACTCCCAGCTGGTTTTTATTACCACGGCGTGACATCTTCAAAACAATTTACATAATACCCAAATGTACTATAATTTAAACCTTCCCGAAGAAATGCGCTAAATTTTAGTAAAAATCGTATAAAAATCCGTTCAGATTTTGAGAAAATTGATCACATACAGACAGACAGCTTTTGGTGATGTTTTATAATAATTATAGATATAGATGTAACGCCGTGTGGTATCCGGCTTGATAGAATAGTACCACCCTCTTTTCTTACCGAGGTGTCGTAAAAGGCGACTAAGGTAAGTCGACCCGCCGTGTGGTATCCGGCTGAGTAGAATAGACCAACCTCATTTCTTACCGAGGTGTCGTAAAAGGCGACTAAGGTAAATTGACCCACCGTGTGGTATCCGGTTGAGTAAAATAAACCACCCTCTTTCTTACCGAGGAGTCGTAAAATACGACTAGGGTAAGTTGACGTCAGGCAGGCGGCCGGTCGTAAAAACGCAGCCAAATCATGTGACAGCATGTTTATAACATGTTGTGCCGACCCCACTTAGAGTGGGATAAGGGCAGGAAGATGATGATAGATATAGATGTAACTGCCTATAGAAATTTATTTTTCTAGAAATATGCCGAAACCATTATAGACGCTTTTGTTTATGTAGCAAAAGGATTAGGTAAGAATATACTGGATAAGACGTAAGTTACTGTCGCACTGAATTGAAGATTTAATTTGACATGTTAGAACATGAACTCATAATGCTTTAATGAAGAATGCCAGATGGTAATTCTAAAGACTGGGTCTTTAGTAAAAAAAAAACTAAAAGAAGTGTAAATAACTAAAAGAAGCATTTTTTGGCTGAGTAATTGATAAATTATTTCTAGAAGCAGACTTTGTGAAATTTCATAGTACAGAAGTTACAATATAATTATTTTGCTGTAATCCTGCAATTTGCTGTAAGAGAATATATGTAATGCTAAGTGTATGAAGCAGGCAAAAAATTATCAAAGAATGTGATATCCTACTAATATTATAAATGCAAAAGCTTGTATGTTTGTTACAGTTTAACGGCGAATCCGCTGAACCAATATCGTTGACATTTGGCACAATTATTCCTTATACGCCGGAATAACATATAGGCTATAGAAATCCTGCCAATTCTACAAGAATAGGATGACATTGAAATCCATCTATTATCGACCTATCACACGACAACAGTCCGTACGAAGTCGCGGGTAAAGCTAGTATTAAGTAATCTAGTTATATATATTACCTAAATGCCGTGTGGTATCCGTCTGAGTAGAATAGACCACCCATTTCTAATCGGCGTGTCGTAAAAGGCGACTAAGGTAAGTTGACCCACCGTGTGGTATCCGCCTGAGTAGAATAGAGCACCTTCATTTCTTACCGAGGTGTCGTAAAAGGCGACTAAGGTAAGTTGACCCACCGTGTGGTATCCGGTTAAGTAGAATAGACCAGATATCTCTATCTCTATCCAGATAGAGTAGATAGACACTCATTCTTACCGAGGAGTCGTAAAATACGACAAAGGGAAGTTGATGTCAGGCAGGCGGCCAGTCGTAAAATACATAGCCAAATCATATGACAACATGTTGCGCCGACCCCACTTAGAGTGGGATAAGGGCAGGAAGATGATGTTATATATATTACCTAACAAAGTTGAGCGTTATTTTGTTGGAAATTCAAAAACCGAACAAACGTATCCACGCTAAACTATCGCATAGAAACAATGCGCTCGGAGACAAGTGGATCGTTAACGGTGAAAATCATCGATATTATTCTCGCAGCGAATGCAGAGTTTGCTTTAGAATCCACATTAATGTTACGATCACGACACGATTTTTTATTGTCTGTATAGTAAGTAAGTAAGTAGCGGCTTGTTACTATCCCACTGCTGAGAATAGGCCTCTTCTCTCCGTTTTTGGAGAGAAGGTTTGGAGCTAAGACCTACCACGCTGCTCCAGTGCGGATTGGTAGGTTACACATATCTCCAGAATTCTCTAGAGATATGCAGGTTTCCTCACGATGTTTTCCTTCACCGAAAAGCGTGTGATAAATTGAAATTATCAATTAGTCTGTATAGAACCCGCGAAAAATAAAAATACCGTCAAATGTCCCATATTCATTTATGTGATAATATTCGTTTATTCATTCTCCTGACCTTATTACGATACCTCGGTAAGAAATAAGGGGGGTCTATTCTACTCAGCCGTTCGTATCCGGCGGGTCAACTTACCTTAGTCGCTTTTATGACCACATGGTAGGAAATAAGGGTATTCTTCTACTCAACCGGATACCACGCGGCAGGTCAACTTATTTTTGTCGCCTTTTACAACACCTCGGTAAGATATAATGGTGGCTATTCTAGTCTTGCGGACTCCACACGGCAAATCGTATTGTACGTTCACAATAGGATTTGTGTATAAATAGACAAATCGTATGTTGTAAATTGCTCAAAGGTGTGAATTCTATTTTTTTTGTCTATGGAACCAAGCTATTCTTTTTATTAAGATTCTTGCCGATCAATTTAAAATATCTCTTTTATAGTAAAATGGCTTAAAAAGATTATTAAAATTACATAGTTTTTACTTAAATATCTGACTGGAAAATGATGAACTTATTAGAAATGTAAAAAATATTCAAATTACATACACATGTATATACTTTTTATCGTTTTGTGTATTAGAATGATGGATAGGTGATGTATATAATAGACAAAGTAGGAACCGATATAAGCTTGCGGCTCCTGCTTTGCACCTTGCAAAAGTAAGTAAGTCGTTTGTGGGTTTGGTTATACTAAAATTTCTATCTATACTAAAATCTCGCTAAGGTGAGATAACGCACTAAGGTGTCCTAAAAGGCGACTAAGGTAAGTCGAACCGCCGTGTGGTATTCGGTTTAGTAGAATAGACCATCTCATTCCTTACTAAGGTGTCGTAAAAGGTGACTAAGGTAAGTTGACCCACCGTGTGGTATCCGGTTGAAGAATAGACCACTCTCTTAGCGAGGTGTCGTTAAATACGTCTAAGGTAAGTTGACGACAGGCCGGTCGTAAAATCCGTGGCCAAATCATGTGACAAATTCAAATTTAAATTCAAAATATTCTTTATTCAAATTAACTTGTAAACAAGTGCTTTTGAATCGTCAACTCTACTGCTGGTTCGGAAAGCTGTTCCTACCGAGAAGAGCCAGCAAGAAACTCGGCGGTGGCTCTTTTAAAAATATAATTCTTAATATTATTTACATTAAATCGTTACTGTCCTGTACAGGTTCAAAGAGAGCTATATCCACACATTCTTATCTTCTAAATTATCTTCAAGAGTTTAGTAGGCTTTCTGCATCAGCCTCTTTTTAACAGTGTTTTTAAACTGCTATAATGGAAAAGCTGAAATTGATTGCGGAATTTCATTATAGAATCTTATACCAAAACCCACAAACGAGTTACGCACTTTTGCAAAGCAGGAGCCGCAAGCTTATGTCGGTTCCTGCTTTGTCTATTGTATAAATCACCTATCGTTTTAAAATTCCTTATATTTTTATGTACATAAATTAAATTGCTTAAAATATACTGTGAAGCGAATGTAAGAATACCTGTTTCTTTAAATTTCTCTCGCAAGGAACTTGTTTATGTTGAACCCACTTACAGTGGGACAAAGGCAGGAGGATGATGATCCAAATAATATTCAAATGAAACAGACTTTCACATTTTTAATATAAGTACGTCATGTTATGCGTCTAGACTTGAATTATATTAAAATCGATAGCTATAATGTAATATTATTCTTTAATCAAATCACTATTCAAGCGCCAGCGAGCGCTGAGCAAACAGCGCCGAGGCACTTAGTCGAAATTATATTACTGATTCAACTACATTAGTCCATAAAAATCTTATAATTTTTACGAGCGCGAGAAGAAATTGGCGGAAATTCACGGAAACTTAATTTTACGAAAGTAAAAAATAAAAACCTTTCCATGCAATATTCTTTAATACTTAAGGGACTTGTTTATAAAAAAAAGCATTAAGGTAATCATATTTTTTTAAAGGTTTCCGATTTTCCTGTAATGTAACTCAAAAGTTATGAAAATATTATTTTCGGCTTATCCCACTCTAAGCACAACATGTTTTAATGTTGTCACATGATTTGACTATGTATTTTACGAGCCCTGACGTCAACCTACCTTAGTCACCTTTTCGACACCTTGGTAAGAAAGAGGGTGGTTTATTTCACTCAACGGGATACCACACGGTGGGTCGACTTACCTTAATCGCCTTTAACGAATTCTTAGTAAGAAATGTGGGTGGTTTATTCGACTCAAACGGATACCACACGGTGGGTGAACTTACTTCAGTCGCCTTTTACGACACCTCGATAAGAAAGAGGGTGGTTTATTCTACTCAACCGGATACCACAAGGTGGGTCGACTTACCTTAGTTGCCTTTTACGACATCTCGTTAAGAAATGAGGGTGGTTTATTCGACTCAACCGAATACCACACAGTGGGTCAACTTACCCTAGTCGCCTTTTACGACACCTCGGTAAGAAATAAAGGTGGTTTATTCTGCTCAACCGGATACCACACGGCCCTTAATAATGCTGTAATATATTATTATTTCCATATAAAAAAAAATTGTAAAGAACTTTCTCGAATCCGTTCACTCGTCCCCAAATCATAGTAATATACTCAGGGCGGGGATACTTCCACGCCTACATACAAGATGAAAACAACATGTAACGGTCTACACGAAACTGAATTTGTTACAAATAATGTTAAAACCACCCATCGACCGGCATAAGGTCGACCGCAATATGTGCTATTGAAAGTCACTTAGGATGAATTGATGTCATAGAGTTTGCTAAGTTACAACGTACATGGGAATTTTAAATAAAAAGAATCTGACACTTTTGAAACAATTTTGGGCCCCAGATGTACAAAAATGGATAGGGTCCTAATTAAAAGCGTTTTGAATACTATAAATTTGGCTAATTTTGTCAATCTAATAGCAGAGTTATAAAAAACTAGTTTGTACCTCAATCTAATAGCAGAGTTATAAAAGACTAGTTTGTACCTCAATCTAATAGCAGAGTTATACATATAAGACTATTTTGTACCTCAATCTAATAGCAGAGTTATAAAAGACTAGTTTGTACCTCAATCTTATAGCAGAGTTATAAAAGACTAGTTTGTACCTCAATCTAATAGAAGAGTTATAAAAGACTAGTTTGTACCTCAATCTAATAGCAGAGTTATAAAAGACTAGTTTGTACCTCAATCTAATAGAAGAGTTATAAAAGACTTGTGCGTACCTCAATCTAATAGCAGAGTTATAAAAGACTTGTGTGTACCTCAATCTAATAGCAGAGTTATAAAAGACTTGTGTGTACCTCAATCTAATAGCAGAGTTATAAAAGACTATTTTGTACCCGCGACTTCGTTCGCGTGAGTTGTTGTTGTGTGATAGATTGATGGCATTTATTAGTGTTCCTATTCCTGTAGAATTAACAAAATTTCTATAGCCTATATGTTATTTCGGTGTATAAGGCATAATTGTGCCAAATTTCATCGATATTGGTTCAATGGATTCTCCGTGAAAGAGTAACAAACATACATCCATACTCACAAACTTTCGCATTTATAATATTAGTAGTAGTAGTAGTAAAAAATTCTTACCGAGGTGTCGTAAAATACGACAGAGGTAAGTTGACGTCAGGCAGGCGGCCGGTCGTAAAAACGCAGCCAAATCATGTGACAGCGTGTTTATAACATGTTGTGCCGACCCCGCTTAGAGTGAGATAAGGGCAGGAAGATAATGAGTAGTAGTAGTAAAAGTGAGGTTATGAACTGCTTATATGTTAAAGAGCTGGTTTTTGAAGTACGACATATTATATACGAAGTACGACATATTATAAATAAAGCAGCATAGACAGAATAATAATGAAACAAACAATTGATCAAGAAGAATCAACTTTAATTTCTTTATTATCAGAAAGAAAACATAAAACTGTTAAAGATTATTTTATATGATCATTTATTAACATTCCTAAGGACCGTGTTCACACAGGGGCCTAGGTTTTCTTATGATCTTCATTTTCGAAATAACTCATTTGCAAGCCCTTGTCCCACTCTAAGTGGGGTTGGCACAACATGTTATGGCACATGATTTGGCTGCGTTTTTACGACCGTTCGCCTGCCTGACGTCAACTTACTTTAGTCGTATTTTACGACACCTCGGTAAGAAAGAGGGTGGTCTATTCTACTAAAACCCGTTACCACACGGTGAGTCAACTTACCTTAGTCGCCTTTTACGACACCTCAGTAAGAAATGAGGTTGGTCTATTCTACTCAGCCGGATACAACACGGCGGGTTTACTTACCTTAGTCGCCTTTTACGACACCTCGGTAAGAAAAGAGGGTGGTCTATTCTATTTAGCCGGATACCACACGGCGTATTTTCGAAATAACTAAAAAACTGAAAAAATTAAAATCAAATAATGTCTATGCTAATTTAAATGAGGCAACAAAATTTTGAACGAAAATGTAAATTCATTAAGCTAATTTATAATTACATTAATAAATTCACATTTTAATATTCCCATCAGAAATAGTCGGTTGGTAGTGCGTCGGTAAATTAGAAGTATTTTATGCTCTAATAAAGTTGAATCGGTGATATAAATTAAATTGAAAGCACCAACGCTATTTGCTTTCGGCTCTCCGAAGCCTGAGTAGTAATTTCATTCCTGAATTATTTTATTTTCCATCTAGATTTAAGTTAAGTATAAGAAATAGTTGGAAATAAGACCCTTATATGCCCATGGTGTCACGAAGTAGAGTTAAATATAAGTGTAAGTAAGTAAGTAGCGGCCTGTTAGTATCCCACTGATGAGAATAGGCCTCTTCTCTCCGTTTTAAGGAGAGAAGGATTGGAGCTAAGACTTACCACGCTGCTCTAATGCGGATTGGTAGGTTACACATACCTCCAGAATTCTCTAGAGATATGCAGGTTTCCTCACGATGTTTTCCTTCACCGAAAAGCGTGTGATAAATTGCAATTATCAATTAGACACATAAGTTTTTTTTTAACAAAGAAACTCATTGATGTCTGCACGGGTTTGAATCCATGACCTCTTCGAAAGAGTCGCACGGTGTTACCGCTGTGCTACCACAGCTTATCTATATATAGCTAATATAAGTGTATCGACCCATATCTATCTTGAAATTAAGTATGTAGGAAGGCTTTGAAGTAAAAACCGATCTACCTAGGTTTTATTCAAAAAAATTACGTTTTATCCCTGTTTTCAGGCATTGAAAAAATCCTAAAATGTGGAATTGAATGCAAATGATATTTTTGGCTGTCTAACTTAATGGTCTTATAGCCGGTCACCGACATAATAGTCATACCAACCGATGTAAGAAGTCCCCAAAAGTTGTCTCTCTGTATGTGAACGATTTTCTCAACATCTACTGAAGGGATTTTTGAACGGTTGTTTTTAAAGATAGAGCAATGTATAGGTTAATAGGACATAGCCGTTTTTTGTAAGTACGTATATGAGAACGCTAGATTGTAAGAAAACTAGCCTGCTGTGAGCTTTAGCCGCGTGCGCCGCGTAAACTAGCAAATATACACTTAAGTGATGTACTAGATAATTGTAGATATACAAAAATACTATAAGAAGTCCCCGACAGCATGTCTCTATCTCTTATGGTTAACTCAAAATCATTTAATGTTAAGTTTCGATTAGAATTACTATGTTATTTTCGAGTGTTCTCTTTTAAATAAAATAAAGAAGTTTAAAGCTAAAATCGATTGTGGATTTTTATTTTTGTTGAAAAAGAAGACCCGTAAGAGTGTATTGGTAGATTGTCCATAACTGGTTTACCAACAAATTGAAATAACTGAAAATTCTTTTTGCTCCGATTTTCCTAACTTCATTCGAACGAACGACATAAAATTAGTAATGGCTGCAGTTTGGTGATTAAATGGAATATAATCATAAAAACAAACCTAACTGGTACCGAACGTAATAAACATTTAATTGTACTAGCAGACTGCATATTGTCTTTTATTTCTGAAAAGTTAGACTTAAAACTATTGCAAGAATTAATTTATAATGAAATTCCTGGGTACTTTGAAGATGGATTTAAATAAGCACACACAGAGGGTCTTCTTTATTTAAATAAGGGGTTTGGAACTTACTTTTTGTAGGTCCTCCATTAGATAGACACACTGTCTCTATCTACTATTCGAACGAACAACATAAAATTTGCAATAGTTTTAATAATGATTACGACCGTAGTAACTATATTATATATATCCTCCTGTCCTTATCCCACTCTTAAGTGGGGTCGGCGCAACATGTTATAAACATGCTGTAACATGATTTAGCTGCGTTTTTACGACCGGCCGCTTGCCTGTTTTCAACTTACTTTAATCGTATTTTACGACACCTCGGTAAGGAGCTCCTCCGTGACCTCCTCGAAGAGTCACACGGTGTTACCGCTGGGCCATCACAGCTTATAATAATAAGTACAATGATTTAAATCGCAAAAGTTTCCAAAGCTTTCTGTCTATATGTGACCGAATTTTTCAAAATCTACTAAACGGTTTTGTACGGGTTTTACTAAAAGGTAGTAAAATTCTTTCGGACTGTTTAAGTTAATAGTACATTACGGTTTTATGTAATAAGTTGAAAAGGCCTCACATATGTTAAAAAACTCGCCTGCTGGAAGCTTTATTCGCATATGCCGCGATAAACAATAAAGATACACAAATCTAATGTTTACAGAATTGTAGATCGTCAAAAATACTCCGAAAAAGTCCGCGACAGCGTATCCCTATCTCTGATGGTTAACTCACAGTAACTACTTTTACATTCTAAATTTAAAAAAAATACACTGACATCCAAGAAATACGCCGTGTGGTATCCGGCTGAATAGAATAGATCAACCTCATTTCTCACCGAGGTGTCGTAAAAGGCGACTATGGTAAGTTGACCCACCGTGTGGTATCCAGTTTAGTTAAATAGACCACCCTCTTTCTTACCGAGGTGTCATAAATACGACTAAGGTAAGTTGACGTCAGGCAAGTGGCCGGTCGTAAAAACCCAGCCAAATCATGTGACAGCATGTTTATAACATGTTGTGCCGACCCCACTTAGAGTGGGATAAGGGCAAGAAGATGATGACACTGATATCCAAGAAATATAATAAAACAAATAAAATACTCAAAAGTGTACAAACAATTACTAAACATGTTCAATTATCAAAGAAATACTCGTACATTCGCATTTGGCCAAATACTTCGATCATATATTGAAAGAAAGAAAGAAAGAAAAACTTTATTTATAACGTACACCACTAAGTTTTAGATATAAGGACACAACAATTACGATAAATTTATTTGTAAGGGCGCGGTGTGACGCCATAAAATGGGTAACCACTCGGCTTTGGTTCGAATTTGAAACCCGAACACCGATTTTCAGTGGCCGCCATTTTTTTACGAACCGACGTCAGCAACAGATAAAAGCTAAACTAATTTACTATGTATATGTAAGTATATTTATAACATGGTGAAAAAATGTACAACTTAAAACTTTAATTAATTAATTTAAACTATATATTTTAACATTATTTTTATTTATTTACTAGCGGCCTGCCCCTGCTTCGCATGGGTATAAAATATATATCCCATGTCAGTCAGTGTAAAAAAAATGATTGAAATTGATCCAGTAGTTTTGATTTATTTATTACTGCCCGTGGCCCGCAAGCGTTAAATTTGGAGAAAAACAATTTCCTCTCCCTATACCAAGACGATTTTTGGAATATCTAAACTCATATGGTACATTTTTACTTATTTACTTTTACATTTTACCTATGTATTTTATTTTTACAATTAATTACAGAATGTCTTTAAACAAACTCTTGAAAGAGCGACAAAGCTGCTAAAGTCGAAGTGTTAGGGCGAAGCGCGGCGTCCTCACGGCATTTTAAATCTGTAATATCTTCTAAGATGTTCATTTAAATTACATGCTGTAAACGGCCATATTGATCTATATTAAATCAACAATGTATTTAAGGTACTTGATTGGATAATGTATAATGCTGTATTGTTTAAAATTGCTTCTAAAAACGCATTATTTTTCTTACAAAAAATGATAAAAAAACGCTATTGTGGGTTATCCATAAGAGGTAGACATATACCATCGCGGACTTTTCTGTAGAACTTTTCAGGGTGTACAAATACTTAGTACATCATTTTGATAAATCTCGTAGGGTTTAGCCTGCGTTTGCAATGTAAGCGGAAAAAAATGTAATTATTTACAGAAACCTCAAAAATTACAGTATTTCTCTACTCCGTATTGAATGTTATTATACGTACAAACCTTCCTCTGGAATAACTCTATCTATTAAAAAAAATCGCATCAAAATCTATTGCGTAGTTTTAAAGTTTTATGCGTACATAGGATATATGCGACTTTGTTTTATAATATGTAGTGTATTTGTATGTAGACTAATATATTTAAAAGACATTTATTGTAGACATTTATATTAGATGAAACAAAATAAAAAAGTAAATTTACCTTGCGACGTTTTATATCTGAAAAGACAATTCCGTTCGAACGAGCGACATAAAATTAGTAATGGCTACAATTTAGAGATTAAATAGAATATTATCGTGAATAAGACATTATGGACTGGGCGTAGGGTGGGATAAAAATTTAATTGTAGTTACAGACGCCTGCGTAATTTCTATTAGTATATTACAGCTTTTTCGTATATTAATTAGTAAAACAGGTACTTATGAGAATTTCGCAATATATTGCTTTGCCATTACCGCAGTTAAAAAAAGCTAATAAAAGGAGGCTGATACAGAATGCCTTCTATACTGTTGAGGATTACTTAGAAGATAAGAATATGTGGATATAACTACTCTTTAACAAGATGGTAATAAGCTAATAATGACTTAATGTTAATAATTATTAGAATTACATTTGGAAAAGAGCAACCGCCAAATTTCTTGTTGGCTCTTCTCGGTAGGAATGCTTTCCGAACCAGCTACTGCTGGTTCGGAAAGCATTCCTACCGAGCAACTCTACTGAGTTGACGGTTCGAAAGCACTTGTTTACAAGTTTATTTGAATAAAGAATATTCTAAATTTGATTATCGTAAACTAAAAACCGTGCTTTATCTGGCTGAGTACCACCCTCATTTGTGACCGAGGTGTCGTAAAATGCGACTAAGGTAAGTTGATAATTAACGTTTTGCAGTGAAACTTGAAAGAATAGGAATTTTGGTGTTTAAAAATGCTAGATTTATCCTTCACCAGTGTTTACAGACTCGCATTAGTTTATACATAGACTCGCATTATGACCTCAAAGAGTAGAATCAGCGAAAAATAACATAATAAATATAAATATACGGGACACACACACGGTCGTCAGTCCCCAAAGTAAGTAACTCAATACTTGTGTTATGGTAGATAGACAATTGTTGAATATATAATTTCTAAAAACATACTTAAATAAAAATATACATACAGAAAAATGTACATCCAAGATAAATAATTTGACTTTTTTACGTATATCTATGAAAAATACATCCTTTAATATTACAAAATATTAAACCATACAGTCATCTAGACATTTATAATATTTTTTTATCGTTTATTAAATACACCTCCTCCTTGCTTCGTTTTCCTCAGTGCTGAGGGTCGTGACCTTTACCACGGATCGAAATTTCCATGTTGAGGTTTTCTTGGAAAAATAGACGCAGTGGGTTCCCAGATCCTTCTGCGCCAGTCTTTTTGAGGCGATTTAGTACCTCAGGGTCACTGGAAGCCGCTCGCAACCATGGGTGGGTTGCGAAGTAACAGGTTATTTCCCGCCGCCTGATGCTCGGCGTTGACTGTTTTACGGTTAGTCTTTGTCACTTCCTAACCAACGCTCCTCCTTTTTCATCCGGGCTTGGGACCTACAATGGCGGAATTAAATACACAACATACCTTTATTAATATTTGCTCACAAAGTGTTGAATGGAAAAATAAACTTGTATTATTTATTTGCTCGCTGTCCGTTATTACGTTTGAAGGACCGACATATGGCAATGTTTGCAGTTTTATGATTAAATAGACCTGTCATAAAGTGCTTACAAAATTTCCGATTTCGAATTTCATTTTCCAATTTGATTTTTCCAAATTTTGAAAATTCGTGAATGTTAAATTTGTGATAAGTGCTTTACTTTCAAAGTAGGTTTACAGTACTTTAACTATGGAAAAAGGAACATTATGTTTGAATGAGGGACCTTAGGACGTTCCGAACGGGGTATATCGGACGTCTGGCTTACAGGTCCCCGAGGCGGTCGATGGATCTGATGCTCCCGATGAACCGGTCAGCGGAGGGGGGTTCTCTTTCGAGGGGTCCCTAACCGGAGAAGGTGTTCTCTGGGATCAGAGCTGTAGGCTGGGATGGGGGCAATGTGTACAACGATACCCTGTCCTTGCCATCGAAAGCGTGGTGGAGCACACAGGTCGTTTTAGTCGGTGCGAGTCCGACATAACCGCCGCCTGTCCCCGTCGGGCGGCGGTACCCATAAGGGGTTTTTATCTGTATAAAAAAAATCATTATGTTCGAACGAACTAAAATACATAATTAATAATATGTGATTACAAAAAACTATTAAAAAATTGACGCATTAACAAAATTCAAAAAGCACATCATAATTAATAAAAAAAATATCTAATTTATAGAATTAGGCGTTACTTTGCGGAGGTCTATAATACAAAAGTAATGAAAATATTATTTTGCTATAATCCGCGATAAAAGAAAATATGTATAATAAATCCACGACAAAATCGTAAAGCTATACGATTTTGTTGTGGAGTCTATCTCCTGACGATGCTTCGGTTACGGGGCGAAACAATTGTTGAGATTGTGGTGGTGAATGTGTGCAGTGCTTGTGTATTGTTGTGCCATGGATGTCAGGTAGTGCACGAGTTCTTACAAATTCTGCATGTATCAGGTATGAGAACGAATAGTACACTCTACATTTAGCATAACACATATTTTCTTTTATCGCGGATTATAGCAAAATAATATTCTCATTACTTTTGGAAAAAAATATATCAATAAGAATAATAACCGTTAAAACATTATTTTACGACTTAGGTAGTATTAAGGTGACTTAATTCAAAACAATTGTTTGGCTAGAATAAGAATAAACTAAAACTAAAATAAACTTTGCAACTATTTCGTTTATATTCTAAAAATATTCCTACGTCACACTTCCTCGCATTGAATACATTCAAATAAGTTTTTCATTTCACGCTCTCATTTCTATACCTCTCATAAATGCAAAGTTTTTTTATGTGGATATTTTGACGTATATAATAAATAATATTTTCCGCGTATTCTGCGATTTCCCGAGGCCGAAATCCCGAGGGAAACTACCGGAAAAGTGTGGTGGCTCTTTTGTAAAGATAGTGATATTGAATGATATAAATGTAAGGGTGGTAATTTTCCCATTCATGTAGAGGGTAACTTGGAAGTCGAAGATTATATCACTGAAAATAAATATATTGGAGCTACCTCTTTTGTAGATAAATAACTTAATTGTACGTCTCGATGATATCGGGTTCGGTCGCCCTGTGGTATCCGGCTGAATGGAATAGTACCCTACCCTCATGTCTAACCGAGGTGTCGTAAAAGGCGACTAAGGTAAGTCGACCCGCCGTGTGGCATCCGGCTGAGTAGAATAGACCAAACTCATTTCTTACCGAGGTGTCGTAAAAGGCGACTAAGGTAAGTTGACCCACCGTGTGGTATCCGGTAGAGTAGAACAGACACCTTCTTTCTTACCGAGGTGTCGACAAATACGACTAAGGTAAGTTGATGTAAAGTAGGCGGCCAGTCGTAAAATAAGTAGTAAAATGATGTGACGACATGTTTAAAACATGTTGTGCCGACCCCGCTCAGAGTGGGATAAGGGTAGGAATAAAAAGATGATATCGGGTTCGGTTCTAATTAGAAACTTTTACATTTTCATTAGATAATTTTTCTTAAGTTGTCTTAATCATCATTCTCCTACTCTTATCCCACTTGACATGGGATCTGCAGAACATGTTTAACACATGTTGTTACATGTTTTGGCTGGTTATTTTACGACCGGCCGCCTGCCTGACGTCAACCTACTTTAGTTACCTTTTACGTAGAACGTACGTTAGTTCGGTAAGAAATAAGATGGTGTATTCTACTCAGCCGGATATCACACGGTGGTTAACTTTATCTCAATATTAAATTAAAAGTTGAACTGACACTTTCATTCTTCGTGTAGAGCCACATGATTTGTCTACGCAATTTTACAACCGGCCGCCTGTCTACCGTCAGCTTACTTTAGTCACTTTTTACGACACCTCTGTAACAAATAGGGGTGCTCTATTCTACTCAGCCGGATACCGTTCGGCATAATTCGGTAAGAGCAACATTCCGAACCAGTTGTTACTTCATTAATCATATTGATCCTTGATGATTCAAAAGTTCTTGAAAGAGCTTATTATAATAAAGATTAGGTATTTTGAATTTTATTTAATCAATTTTAGATTTGATGATAAAATTACGCGTAAAGGAGATCAGTGTTCTTAAAGAGATCTTAATTAATACGGTGGTGAAGATTTTTACTCATATTGAGGTATCCTGTACGTAAACGCGTCGTAAAAAGCTTTATAGGTACGAGGAAAGATTTACTGCTTTTTGTTTATTGGATTACGAGAGAAATGCTCGAGGTGTAAGTTAACTGTAAGGTATAATTTTACAGGTAAGTCGTATTGCCTGTTTGCGTTGTTAAATTTTACTTAACCGTTCACAAGTTACAAATCCTTAAAGTGTGGTCCTGCCTTTATTCCAGTCTAAGTGGGGTCAGCACAACATGTTATAAACATGTTGTCACATGATTTGGCTACGTATTATACGACACAAATTACCTTAATCGTATTTTACGAAACCTCGGTAAGATAGTCTCTTTTTAATCACGCGGATACCACACGACGGGTCAACTTACTTTAGTTGCCTTTTACGACACCACGGTAAGAAAGAGGGTAGTCTATTCTACACATCCGGATACCACACGGCTTAAAGTGTGTTATGAATTTTTAATAGAAAACTTGCCAAGATTCATAAGAAGCATAAGTTTGCTTAATAAGAATTATTTTGCTATACTCAGGGTTTGTTATGAAAATCTATGGTATGGTAAGTGTAGGAAGCGAAACCGTTCTCATATCTTATACAGAATAAGCTAGACAGCTTTTAAGGTTAACCCACATAAACTATTTTTGTGGTTCTGAAAATACTATATTACGGTTATTATCTTTCCATGCCGGTGGAGCCTTTGGCGATTGCTAGTAATAAACCGTTAAAGCAAAAAGGAAGTCAAACTTGCTACTTGATGAAGAAGAGGGTTATCATAGACATCAGACATTCATCTGAAACCTTCCGAACAACTGAACTATACACTAACCCCTCTACTAACTAACTAACTAATTAATTAATTACAGATTTTGCCAGCGAGACTTGAGTCCGGCCCTCGCCAATACCGGTCTTCTCAGTAGCAACGGACTCCCCGAAATTGTGACCAATCTACAGTCTATATATATCTTAAAAGAGAAAAAACTTCGATAGCGCGATGTAGAACCAAGTAATTGATTGGCTGTTTTGAAATGTAAGCGAGCGTAACGGTCATGCTTGTTGGGCGCGGTCGTGAGAATATTTAATGAATGAAAACGAGTTAATTTTTTTGTACTGTATCTTTGAAATACGGGCAATGACCTATTGCACAGTTAAAATTTAGAAATAGTTTAATTATTGTACTCGCGGCTCAGTTTGCGACAATTTGCAAAAAAATACCCTCAATTATGTGTTAGCAACCCAATGTTGACGCAGGTGGCGCAGTGGGTAATAACCTTGCCTTCAGCTCCGGGGGTCGCGGGTTCGATTCCCAACATTTTCTATAAATGAATTTGTTGGTCTTCTAGCCTGGGTGTATATTTGTATTTAAGTATGTATTTAAAAATATATAAGTATATATTCACCAGCTGTCTGTCTACCATAACACAAGTATTAAGTTACTTACTTTGGGGACGGACAACCGTGTGTGTAGGTGTCCCATATATGTATTAAAAATATTTTTTCCTTAATGGTCAACGAGGAGTTCCATTTCCGCATGAGCTAGTGTGTTCGTTCTGTCAAAAAAGAAGGAATAGATCGCTGCCAGCGATTATAGGGCGTTGTCTATGTAAAATTTAACAGTAAAATACAGTAACTCTTTTTGGTGTGAACGTTGTTTGATTTGCAAGAGAACTATTAAAAGTGTTTGCGAAATAAAACTATAATAATAAACTGAGGATAGTTCTCATTGTTCTCATAATCTTCCTGCCCTTATCCCACTATAACATCTGTAAGAATTGAGGGTGGACTATTCTACTTTACTTAGCCAGATACCACACGGTGGGTCAACTAACCTTAGTCGCCTTTTACGATACCTTGGTAAGAAATGAGGGTGGTCTATTCTACTCCACCAGATACCACACGGTGGCTCAACTTACTTTATTTGCTTTTTACGACACCTCTGTAAGAATTTAGGGTGGTATAGTCTACTTAATCGGATACCACACGGCAAAGAACAAGGAAAAACTATATTCTATTGTTAAGGTATCCCACTTAGAGTGGGATAAGGGTAGGAGAATGTTAGATATACGCGTAGATATCACAGATAATATACAAGTATAGAAAATATATATAATGGGTAATTTGGGTATTGAGCAATACCCAAATAATTGCTTCGCTTTGCGATTTTGGTCGTGGAGTCTATCTCCTGATAATGCTTCGGTTGCGAGGCGAAACGATTGTTGAGTTTGTGATAGTGAACGTATATAGTGCTTGTGTATTGTGGTGGCGGTGGTGGAGGTTTGTGCATGTGTTTTTTACGACTCCTGCATGTATCAGGTATGATAACCGATTGTCCACTCTACATTTAGCATTATATATATTTTCTATTTTACTTCATCGCGGATTATAGCAAAATAATTTTATTATTACTTTTGTACAAGTATACATTTTATTTCATTATAATTCAATTTATAACCGAATCTAATTTAACTTTGACAATAAATTCACAATACATTTGACAATCAATCCAAATTTTAGACACGCGATTAATAAAGCAATTTAATTTCATTTAACACTCCATTCTGGAGTTGTTTATACGCAATTTAGCGTTTGACAATGACAGATTGGAACCGACTACACGCCGAATTTCAATTAACTGTGTCACCAATGGACAATGAGGGTGAACTTTTGGTAATATATAAAAAAGTTACAGGGGACAATGATATCGGATGAATTCAAATTCAAATCACTCTTTATTCAAGTAAACATGTAAACAAGTGCTTTTGAATCGTCAACTCTACTGCTGGTCCGGAAAGCCGTTCCTACCGAGAAGAGCCAGCAAGAAACTCGGCGGTCGCCCTTTTCCAAATAAAACTTATAATTAGTTACATAAGTCATTACTGTCTTGCAAGGCGCAAAGTAGGAGCCGCAAGCGTATGTCGGTTCCTACTTTATCTATTATATACATCAGCATTTTTATTACTTAAAATATAATTGCTTAAAATATACCTTGAAGCCAATGTATGAAAGTATTTCCTTAAACTTCTCTTGAAATCACGCGGACTTAAAGCCCACGTATGACTCTTTTTTGTAATACCATTTTTTCAATTATCCGCGCATTATACCACAGCAATATTATTAGACACATTGCTATGTAAGTCATCAAAATAGATCTTGTACATTACTAAATTATTTTAATTAGTGACTTGGTTTTTTCTATCTAACTGAGACCCGAGGTTGAGTAAATCGCGCGCGTTAATAAGCGTTTTGCTTTAAATTGATATATATTTATTTAACGTCTATAGTATAAGGATGTATTAATGCCGTGTGGTATCCGGCTAAGTAGAATATACTTCCCTTATTTCTTACCGAGGTGTCGTAAAAGGCAACTAAGGTAAGTTGTACCACTGTGTGGTATCCGGATGAGTAGAATAGACCACCCTCATTACTTACTGAGATATCGTAAAAGGCTAATAAGTTAAGTTGACCGACCGTGTAGTGTCCCGGTTCAGTAGAATAGATTACCCTGTTTCTTACCGAGATGTCGTGAAATACGATTGAGGTAAATTGACGTTATAAAATACGTAGCAAAATCATGTGACAACATGTTGTATAAAACATATCCGGGGGATAAGGGGAGGAGGATAATGAGTGTAAGGATAAGCGTTAAGCAAATAAGTTTTTAAAGATTTGCCAAATTTAATCTAATAACCAATAGGTCTATTTCGCACGTGTCTATTTATGTGAATCGGTACACGTTAATTCCCTTCACGAGGGTATTTGCAATAAAGGTTTACTTAACGGTAATGGATTTTGGATCGAATAATATTCAAGCATTTCTGTGTACATACAAACTTTTTATTAATGTCTGATCACGCGATATCTTATATAAAAAAAGGAATGAGTGTTTGTTACTTTTATAGTCTGGAAACGGCTGAACCTATTTTAAATAAATTATCAGATAATCTTTATATTGATCCAGCGAATACGCCTGTTAAGTTTTTTTTGAATTGTCAATGACTGTTTTGTTTTGAGGGGAGTCGATACTTAAGCTTCTTGTCTTTCCTGTAAAGATCTTTCAGACATCCCTTTAAGTCCTTTAAGACATCACTTTAAAAAAGATAAAGTGCAGCACTCCTGCAGTTCGATATGAAATCCAATCCAATAACTCCAACGATGTTCCTGAAATTCAGCATGTAGGGGTTTTGGTGGAGAAAAATCGATTTACTTTTTTTTAATTTACGTTGAATACAATCACAACTTTTCGCTGTAAAACGTAAAGTCATGGGGGTTCATTTGGGGAAAGGGCGTTCTAGAGAGGTGAAAATACCTAGGATCGAGCCTGGCCTATTATTTTTTAATTTTTCTTTCAAATTTTTTTATATTTTATTTTTTTTATAATTTTTAAATTACCGAGCAAGACTCGGTCTCCCAGGTACTATTACATTGTATGATTGAAGAACGTGTGCGTTAACAGATACAACGAAAATCTGGAGAAGAAGAAGAATATCTTCTTCATTCAGATGATCATCTTGGGCTTCTCATTGTTTCTATAAACAACTTTACATACTAGAACTTAGATACAACCAAAAATGTTAGTCCAATTAGTTTTAATACAATTCCGTTATCAAAATAATCTTTATATAAATAAGCTCTTTCAAGCACTTTTGAATCGTCAAGGATCTTGATTAATGAAGCTACAACTGGTTCGGAATGTTGCTCTTACCGAGAAGAACCAGAAAGAAATTCGGCGGTCAATCTTCTAAACAATTTCAATTTTACATTATTAAACCGCGGTCTTGTATGAAGCTAAAAGGATTTTCAAATGTAGGCTTTTTTATCAAATTTTAATCAATTTTGTGATATAAAAATATATATAAAAAAGGAATGCATGTCTGTATATCCTTTATATACTCCGAAACGGTTGGACCGATTTTAATAAGTTTTCAGACAAAATTTAAATTGATCTTTGGCTTAATTAGGCAATTTAGTTATAACACAATTCCCTTAGATTTCCCATTGAATGCGTAATTATGTTGCAATTATCCGACGTACTGTATTAGTTCCAGACCATTTCCGGTCAATGAATCACTTGGGAAGCAGTCGGGTACACAGGTATCCTGAACGTTAGTGATGCTTGAACACACGTTAATATTAACAAAGAAGCCTTAAATAGTAAACTGTATATTTCTTTTCTTTGGCGTTTTAGTACAATAATTAGTTTAGTACAAAATTTAACGAAATAAAGATTAAAGCTGCGTTTACAACTAGTCCATACTAGTATTACAAATCTTCCTGACGCCTTCCTGACGTCAATTTACCTTAGTCGCCTTTAGGACACCTCGGTAAAAATTAGGGTGGTCTATTCTAATCAACCTGATACCATACGGCGGGTCGACTTACCTTAGTCGCCTTTCACGACACCTCGGTAAGAAATGAGATAGTCTATTCTACATAGCCGGATACCACACGGCATGTAACCGAAGCATCATTACTAAAAATAATTCATTACTTTTGTTTATCCGTAGAGTAAAAATAGATGCCAAAAATTTTCCTTTAAGTTTCATGCCGACCATTAGAGCGTAATTGAACAAACTGTGAATGTTTTCCTTGAACTATAGCCCCTGGCAAATATTTATATTAAACAGGCTTGCTACTTCTTTTGGGTTTGGGTGTTTTCTGTAGGCGATTGAATTGAATTTCAATTGCTCAATGTTGAAATACGTATGTGAATAACCTGTTGATATCAAATTTTTTTATGCAAATAAACTTGTAAACAAGTGCTTTTGAATCATCAATTCTTCTGCTGGTTCGGAAAGCTGTTCCTACCGAGAAGAGCCAGCAAGAAACTCGGCGGTTGCTCTTTGCAACATAATACTTATAACTAGTTACATTAAATCATTACTATCTTTTTCAGGGTCAGACAGTAGCTATATCCACGCATTCTTATCGTCTAAATAACCCTCAACAGTATAGTAGGCTTTTTTATCAGCCTCTCTTTAATAATGATTTTAAAGTGCTGTAATGGCAAAGCTAAAATTGATTGCGGAATTTTATTATAGAATCTTATATCCAAACCTACAAATAAATTTAGTACATTTGCAAGGCGCAAAGCAGGAGCCGCAAGCTTATGTCGGTTCCTACTTTGACTATAATATACATCACCTAACGTTCTAAATTTTTTTTCATTTTTATTTGCAAAAATTAAAATACTTAAAATGTACTGTGAAAAAAAGAAATGAGAATATTATTTTGCTATAATCCGCGATAAAAGGAAATATATGTAATGTTAAATGTAGAGTGTACTATTCGTTTTCATACCTGATACATGCAGAATTTGTAACAACTCATGCACTACCCGACCGAAGCATCGTCGGTTACGGGGCGAAACAGTTGTTGAGATTGTGGTGGTGAATGTGTGCAGTGCTTGTGTATTGTTGTGCCATCGGTGTCGGGTAGTGCATGAGTTCTTACAAATTCTGCATGTATCAGGTATGAGAACGATTAGTACACTCTACATTTAGCATTACATATATTTCCTTTTATCGCGGATTATAGCGAAATAATATTCTCATTACTTTTGTATTATGGACCTCTGAAAAATAAACGCCTAATTCTATAAATGTACTGTGAAGCAAATGTAAGATTACCTTAAACTTCTCTCGCAGTGAATCACGTGGATTTAAATTGTAAATGTCACTTATGACTCTTTTTTGTAACTTGTTTTTTGTACTAATTCTAATGTCCTAGTACTTTTGCTATGTCACATAGCTTAGCTATGTAAAATTAAAACGTTTGTGGCGGATCCGGAATCAAACTCACTGCCACTCGATTCTTCACTGACGTCAATTTACTTTAGTGGCCTTTGGCGACACGTTGGTAAGCAAGAGGGTGGTCTATTCTACTTAATCGGATACCACACCGCGAGTCAACTCACTTAAGTCGTCTTTTACGACGCTTCATAAGCCTTTAGAGAGGATTACTTTAAACCGTTCGCCCATTAAGACTTTTTGATTGAAAATAATTTTCAAAATATTGTTAAGTATACTCATTGCTCACCGAGTTGTCGTAAAAGGCGACTAAGGTAAGTCGACCCGCCGTGTGGTATCCGGCTGAGTAGAATAGTATTACCCTCATTTCTTACCGAGGTGTCGTAAAAAGTGACTAAGGTAAGTTGACCCACCGTGTGGTATCCTGTTAAGTAGAATAGACCACCCTCTTTCTTACCGTTCTTACCGTTAAATACGACAAAGGTAAGTTGATGTCAGGCAGGCGGCCGGTCGTAAAATACGTAGCCTAATCATGTGACAGCATGTTTATAACATGTTGTGCCGACCCCACTTAGAGTGAGATAAAGGCAGAAAGATGATGTTAAGTATATATAGTCTAGAACTTTAAATTTAAAGTAACTAAAGATTTAGATTAAAAAAAGATTAATTTCGCTAACTTATAATATATCCTCAACTTACAAAATAAACTTTCAAAGTTACACATCATTCAGTAAGGATATGGCGGTCGTAACGCTTAGCATGTGGCAAATTTACGACCAGACCTGAATGTTCGCGGAAAGCCGTAAACAATACTTTTTCCGGTACGAAGTACGGCGTGTTACTTGAAGTGTGCTGTAAATAAACTTTAGGGCTTTTCTGTGGACGAATAATGTGGAGGTGGAAATTTTTGTTAAGGCGTTACGTACGTAATAAACACGTCACCCGTTTGACGTCACTAAAATTTCGCTTAACGCGTTCGTAAACGTTGAAATGTATTTAATGATCAATACAAATAACATCAACAATAATGCAACTTCATTAAATTCAACAACAACATTCCAACATCAATAATAATTAAACATTGGGAATAATTGAAATATTAATAGAAATATAACATTAAAAATCAACTAATAAATAGTCGTAAATCAACAATATTCTAACATTATTAATGATCAAAAATCAACAATAAAGAACATAAAAAATTATTCAACTTCAAGAATAATCTACGATTAGAAATAATCCAATATAACAATAATTCAAAAGCAATAATTACCCAACATAACAATAATCCAATAGCAATAATTACCTAACATCAACAATAACCCAACAGCAATAATTACCCAACATCAACAATAATAGAATTTCAACAATGATTCAACTTCAATAATAATCCAACATAACAATAATTCAAAAGCAACAATTACCCAACATAAACAATAATCCAATAGCAATAATTACCCAACATCAACATTGACCCAACAGCAATAATTACCTAACATCAACAATAATAGGATTTCAACAATCATTCAACTTCAATAATAATCCAACATAACAATAATCTAACAGCAATAATTATCCAATATCAACAATAATCCAACAGCAATAGTTATCTAATATCAACAATAATCCAACTGCAATAATTATCCAACATCAACAATAATCCTAGATCCAAAAAATGGAACTTCAAAAAATCATTCTGGGTATAGGTGACTCGCTCATCGCTAATTTTTATCGTTTGTTTTAACGGGGATCTTCGAGTCTTCTTAACGGGGTTTATCGAACGAAAAGTCGCCGAGGCGGTCGATGCATCTGATTCTAGTGCAATGCAACTTCAAGCGTAGGGAGGGGCCACTCCTAGAAAGGTCCCGACCCAGAGGTGGCGCACTCTGGGGTTCAAAGCTGCTGCTGGTGGGGACGGAGGCAATGTATACTACGGTACCCTGTCTCACCTACTAACAGCGTCATGGAGCACTATCAGTTTTTTAGTCGGTAAGAGTCCGACATACCAGTCCCCATCGGGCGGTGACGACCCATAATGGTTTTTCCTGACACAAATAAAGACTAGAAAATATCGATTTTTTTTTGTTCAAGATATAAAAAACCTAATAAAAGTAAACATATATCGAATAGCAATGAAATCTGCGCCCTACCGCATTTGTCAATACAAAAAAACATATATAATTCACCTCTTTCACGAGGGAGAGCGTACGTATAAACAGTAAATCACTTGTTTCCAAACGATAAAACTGTAACATAAATTATTCATCCATTGCGAACTATTCCTGCACTAACAAAGTTATCTATTTGCGTTATTAATTCGAATAACTTTCGGAATAAACATTAAACTGTACGCGAAACACGATGTAACGTTAACAACTAACTTGTTTATTGGTTTGCGAGTGCTTAACTCTGACTTTAAATCGTTTGATGTGGTTTTAAATCAATAGATCATAAATAAAGACTGTCCTATATCTTATTTTCTTATTAATTAAGACAGTCATCATTCTCCTACCCTTATCCCACTCTCAGTGGGGTCGGCACAATATGTCTTCTTTTTCCATTCTCCTCTATCATTCGTCAAATCTGGTGCCACTCCTCTAACATGCATATCATTTTTCACACAATCCATCCAACTTTTTTTCGGCCTTCCCCTAGCCACATACATCCACATTCATATTTAAAACTCTTTTGTTCACCTGATTTTCATTCCTCCTCATTACATGACCATACCAACTTAGTCTCGCACTTCTCATCTTTTCTGTAATGGGCGCAACTTTCAGACTTCCCCTAACATACTCATTGCGTATTCTATCAAGTTTTGTCACACCACACATCCACCTTAACATTCTCATCTCATTCGCATGCACATTTCTTTCATCCTTTTCTTTTATTGCCCAACATTCTGATCCATTCATTACGACAGGTCTAATGACCGAATTGAATGAATCAAGACAGTCTTGTCTATTATTCTTATAAATGTCTCCAAAAGCTATTTGTCTATATGTGGTCGATTTCACAGATTCTACTGAACCGATTTTTGTACGGTTTTTATTAAATGGTAGTTAAATTCTTCCGGAAGGTTATGATAGTATTATGTTAAGTACCTAGGTGATCTAGCTTCGGTCAGTAATTTTTTAAAAGATTTAAAATAAAAAAAAATCAAAATGCAATTTAAAAAAAAAGAAAAAAAATAAATAAAAAAGTAATTAAGCGCCGGTGGCATGTGGGTCTCGAACCCCGGTTTTTTACTTTTTTCGGTTTATTACTATCACATAATAAGGTACACATGACAGCAAAAAATGTCATTTGCTTAAAAAAAAATTTTAAAATGTAGAATACATTTTAGCATTTTTTTTAAATGCCCGAAAACAAAGATAAAACGAAATTTATTTAAATAAAACCTAACTAGATCGATTTTTCCCCCCAAAACCCTACATGCTGAATTTCATGAAAATCGTTTTTTCCGAGATACGAAAAATATAGATCTTTATATCGAGATATAATAGTAAAGTAAATTAGCTTATTTTTAATTTACGTTAATAGGTTACAAAAGTAATGAGAATATTATTTTGCTATAATCTGCGATAATGCTAAATGTAGAGTGTACTTATCGTTCTCATACCTGATACATGCAGAGTTTGTAAGAACTCATGCACTACCCGACACCGATGACACAACAATACACAAGCATTGCACACATTCACCACCACAATCTCAACAATTGTTTCGCCCGTAACCGAAGCGGCGTCAGGAGATAGACTCCACGACAAAATTGCAAAGGATGTGTGTGCAGTGCTTGTGTATTTTATGTGTCATCGGTGTCGGGTAGTGCATGTAAGTAACGGCCTGTTACTATCCCACTGCTGGGCATAGGCCTCCTCTCTCCATTTTTGGAGAGAAGGGTTGGACCTGCCACGCTGCTCCAATGCGGATTGGTAGGTTACACATATCCCTAGAATTTTCTAGAGATATGCAGGTTTCCTCACGATGTTTTCCTTCGCCGAAAAGCGTGTGATAAATTGCAATTATCAATTAGACACATAAGTTTTAATAGAAAAACTCATTGGTGTCTGCCCGGGTTTGAACCTATGATCGTCTCTAGAGATTCACACGGTCGCACCGCTAGGCCATCACAGCTTTGCACAGTGCATGAGTTCTTACAAATTCTGCATCTATCAGGTATGAGATCGAATAGTACACGCTACATTTAGCTTTATATATATTTTGTTTTATCGCAGATTATAGCAAAATAATATTCTCATTACTTTTGCATTATGGATCTCCGCAAAGTAACGCCTAATTCTATAAATTCGTTAATAGGTTACATTAAAATCTTAGTTTCAAAATGTATACTTCAATTAGTGCTACAGCTAAAGATGAAACTTCGAAACTGAAACTCGTATCGTTTTCCGATACGAGGGTATTACGCTTCTATATTCATATTCAGCATAATAGCTTGAAGCTATGATTTTTATAGTTAAATTATGTAATAATAATTGTGTGTTACTTTGTATATTAGGGGAAGTCTGAAAGTTGCGCGCATTATAGAAAAGTCGAGAAGTGCAAGATTGAGATGGTATGGACATGTAATGAGGAGGGATGAAAATCATGTGACCAAACGTGTGTTAAATTTGAATGTGGATGGATATGTGCCTAGAGGGAGGCCTAAAAAGAGATGGTTGGATTGTGTGAAGTATGATATGCATATAAAAGGAGTGACGCCAGAGTTGACGAAAGATAGGACAGAATGGAAGAGAAAAACATGTTGTGCCGACCCCACTTAGAGTGGGATAAGGACAGGATGATATACTTTGCGGAGATCCATAATACAAAAGTAATAATAAAATTATTTTGCTATAATCCGCGATGAAGTAAAATAGAAAATATATATAATGCTAAATGTAGAGTGGACAATCATACCTGATACATGCAGGATTCGTAAAAAACACATGCACAAACCTCCACCACCGCCACCACAATACACAAGGTTTCTAATGTGATGTCGTTAATAATTACTTTTTTCCCGCTTACATTGCAAACGCAGACTAAACCCTACAAGCTTTATCAAAATTATGGTCTAAGTATTTGTCCACCTTGAAAAGGTCTACAGAAAAGTCCGCGACGGTATATGTCTATCTCTTATGGTTAACCCACAATAGCATTTTTTGTCATTTAATTTTTATATATGTATAATATATTCACCAGTTGTCTGTCACCCATAACACAAGTATTATGTTACTTACTTTGGGGACGGACGACCGTGTTTGTAAGTGTCCCATATATTATTTATTTATTTGTTTTCTCTTCTACAGCAACATTAATAAAGTAATTATAAGATCCTCACACACATGTACTTATAGTGGTCTGGTACAATACCATGTCAAACGACATTCACCGTTAACAGCGAACAAGACAAAGGGATTATTAATCTTAGATTAATTGTTATTTGTCTAAGCGACGCTTGAACGTCGTCAAACCAACGTATATAAATTTGCCGGATTATAGTAACTAATTATGTGGTATCTGGCTGAGTAGAATAGACCACAATCTTTCTTACCGAGGTGTCGTAAAAGGCCACTAAGGTAAGTTGACCCGACGTGTGGTATCCGGCTTAGTAGAATCAACGACCGTCTTTCTTATCGAGGTGTCGTAAATGGCGAGTAAGGTAAGTTGACCCGCCGTGCGGTATCGTGCTGAGTAGATTAGACCACCACCTTTCTCACCAAGGTGTCGTAAAATGCGACTAAGCTAAGTTGAACCGACGTGTGGTATCCGGCTGAGTAGAATAGACTACCACCTTTCTTACCAAGATGTCGTAAAATGCAACTAAGCTAAGTTATAATAATAAAAATATAAGAATTATAAAACGATAGGTGATGTATACAATAGACAAAGCAGGAACCGACATATGCTTGCGGTTCCTGTTTTGCGCCTTGCAAAAGTACGTAATTCGTTTGTGGGTTTTGGTATAAGATTCTATAATAAAATTCCGCAATCAATTTCAGCTTTGCCATTACAGCAGTTTAAAAACACTGTTAAAAAGAGGCTGGTACAGAAAGCCTACTATACTCTTGATGATTATTTGGAAAACAAGAATGTGTGGATATAGCTCTCTTTGAACCTGTACAAGACAGTAACGACTTAATGTAAATAGTATTATGAATTATATTTTTAAAAGAGCAACCGCCGAGTTTCTTGCTGGCTCTTCTCGGTAGGAACAGCTTTCCGAACCAGCAGTAGAGTTGACGATTCAAAAGCACTTGTTTACAAGTTTATTTGAATAAAGAATATTTTGAATTTGAATTTGAATTTACCCGCCGTGTAGCATCCGGTTGAGTAGAACAGACCACGCTCATTTCATATCGAGATTTCGTAAAAAGAGACTAAGGTAAATCGACCAGCCGTGTGGTATCCGGCTGAGTAGAATAGAACACCCTTTTGCTTATTGAGGTGTCGTAAAATACGACTTAGGTAACGACGTCATGTAAATAAGTGCTTTTGAATCATCAACTTTACTGCTGGTTCAGAAAGCTGAACCTATCGAGAAGAACCAGCAAGAAACTCGGCGGTTGCTCTGTTAAAAATATAATTAAATAAATAAATAAATAAATAAATAAATAAATATATGGGACACTTACATACACGGTCGTCCGTCCCCAAAGTAAGTAACTTAATACTTGTGTCATGGTAGACAGACAACTGGTGAATATATACTTATATATTTTCTAAATACATACTTAAATACAAATAAACACCCAGGCTCAAAGACCAACAAATTCATTTTTTTATATTTTTTATAGAAAATGTTGGCCCTCGGCGGGAATCGAACCCGCGACCCGCGGAGCTGAAGGCAGGATCACTACCCACTGCGCCAACGAGCCAGTCATCAATTCTTATCACTAGTTACATTTAGTTATTACCATCTTATACAGGAGAAGAGTAGCTACGTCCACGCACTCTTATCATCTCAATAATCTTCACTAGTATTGTAGGCTTTTTGTCTTCATCAAAAGTTTATAATCAGTGAACTTTCCTCATTTGAATCCTTTCGTTTAAATTTATAAAGGCTCTTGACTAAATATTGAGATTGAAAAACTTATGATTTTATTGGCGTCTAAAATCTTTTGTCGGACATCGATGTTAATTTGGGCTTTGAAAGTTAGGGAGCTTTAGCTTTTACTTACTCTTACAAAGACTTTAAGATTTTGTGAAAAAGTTCACTTTATAAATTGATCTAATGAATGTCGAAAGTAAAAGGCAAAATGATATACTAAGACTAGTATTTACAAAAACTCCTGCCCTTATCCTACTCTAAGTGGGATTCGGCTACGTATTTTACGACCGGCTGCCTGCCTGGCGTCAACTTATCTTAGTCGTATTTTACGACTCCTCGGTAAGAAATAATGTGGTCTATTCTACTCAGCCGATACTACACCGTGGGTTGACTTACCTTAGTCGCCTTTTACTACACCTCGGTATGAAATTAGGGGGGGGGGGGGTATATTCTACTCAGCCGGATACCAACGTGTTTCAACTTGTCGGTTTAAAACTAACAGAGTTTATAGAGTTGAACCTAATCAGGAGATAGACTACAGGGTGTAATGGCAAGCAAGATAATTAATTGTCTCTTGACTTAAGTAAAACATAGCCAAACACCCTCATTTTGTTACCGAGGTGTCGTAAAAAGTGAATAGATAAGTTGACCCGTTATGTGGTATCCGGCTGAGTAGAATAGACCATCCTCTTCCTAACTGAGGTGTCGTAAAAGGTGACTAAGGTAAGTTGAGGTCAGGCCAGTCGTGAAAACACAGCCGAATCATGTGGCAGAACGCTTATAACATGTTGTGCCGACCCCACTTAAAGTGGGATGAGGGCAGGAGGATGATATCCAAACATCAAATTCTACGGAATCAGGGCATGTAATCGTATCCATCAAAAGCTTTACACCCTCTTTCTAATTATGCCTGAAGATTGTTAGCTTCCTAACTCCCCGGGGCACAGAATCCTGCTTAAATAGCATTGAGTTTCAATGAAACTTTTGTTAATACGGTTTCATTCTTCCGTAATACTTTTACCGGGGCAAAAAGTGAATTTAAGTAAACATCATCCTCCTGCCTTTTCTCTCACTCTAAGTGGGGTCAGCACATGTTATAAACATGTTCTCAGATGTGTTCGATAGCCTAATAAAATTGGGTAACCTCAATAAACTCAACAAAACTCTTACCGGCTAAAACCTCATGGTGTTCCATCTTACTGCCTGGAGACGGAAGGCAGAGGAATACTGAACGCATAGCATCTGCAACCTCGTCAGCAGTAGCCGATCGTTGCAGCTGCACCATGTGAGGCCTATTAGACAAGGCCGCCTACATTCACAACCGATACATTGGGAACACCTAATGTATCGGCCGCCTCGAGGAACCTTTCTCCAGCTGGAGCACCGAATCCCCCAATTCGGCACTCGGAGATCCCGTTTAGAGTGGCCTACGGTTATGGGCGAGCCTTCTTCGGCCCCTTCTTTTACGACGGATTGGATTGGTAGACTTCCTCATTAGACCTACAAAACAATATCTAGACCTGAACGACTCAATGAACGACCTTTAGAACTAATGACACAATATTGGACCTACAAAACTTACAACCCAAACTCGATCTTTAGTAATTTTCGCTTCCGCTATATACTTCAGAAACAGATAATCTTTAGCGCGCATCAAACGACTACTAGTGCCACCTAGGTTTCATGTCAAACAACTTCAACAAGATGATTTATGGTGGGCGCTTAAACTAGGTTCTATAAAACTCTGCTTGCTTGGGTAATGCTTAACTTTGCGATTTTGTCGTGGAGTGTGTCTCCTGACGATGCTTCGGTTACGGGGCGAAACGATTGTTGAGATTGTGGTGGTGAATGTGTGCAGTACTTGTATGTGATTGTGTTATTGGTGGCAGGTAGTACATGAGTTTTTGCAAATTCTGCATGTATCATGTATAAGAACGATTAGTACACTTTACATTTAGCATTACATATATTTTATCGCGGATTATAGCAAAATAATATTTTGATAACTTTTTTAACACAATTAACATAAAACCGTAATGTACTTTTAACTTAAATTTTCCAAAAGAATTGCACCATCCTCACATACAAACGGATAGCATTTTGGGGATTTTTATAATGAGAATAGATAGACATAATAGAGGATATTTTAACGTTTAAGTTGACTTGGACGAAGTTGAAGATACGGTTTATAATATAAATAGATAAGAAGCCCATAAAGATATGCTATAAAAGTTTGTGAGCTCAATGTTTAACCAAGACGCCTGCCCGGGAAAGTTGGACGTCGAACAAATGCCAGGTTCAATTAGGAAAGGGAGTTAATTTCCAAGTTTTGATGAATAAGATTTCATGTCTTGATCCTTGCTGCTGGCTTCCAGCATAATTTGCAGTTTTAGATTAGTCTTATTTATGTAGGAATATAAAATTGGTACTTTAATTAAAATAACTAAAAATTAATACAAAAGTAGTAATAAAATTATTTTGCTATAATCCGAAGAAGTAAAATAGAAAAAATATATAATGCTAAATGTAAGTGGACAATCGGTTGTCATACCTGATACATGCAGGATTCGTAAAAAACAGATGCACAAACCTGCACCACTGCCACCACAATACACAAGCACTATATACGTTCACTATCACAAACTCAACAATCGTTTCGCCCCGCAACCAAAGCATCGTCAGGAGATAGACTCCACGACCAAAATCGCAAAACAGCTTTGCGATTTTGGTCTGGTGCTTGTGTATTGTGGTGGTGGTGGTGGAGGTTTGTGCATGTGTTTTTACGAATCCTGCATGTATCAGGTATGATTACCGATTGTCCACTTACATTTAGCATTATATATATTTTCTATTTTACTTCTTCTTTCTTATAGCAAAATAATTTTATTATTACTTTTGTATTATGGATCTCCGCAAACTAACGCCTAATTCTATAAATTATTTAAAAATTAATAATTAAATAATTTTATGGTTCATACAAATGGACTATCAAACTGAAAATATTGTTTTAATCCTTATTTAAAACACTCTCAAATAAACACAACACTCACTCATATGTTGCCTACATGCAATCACTTATTTTAAAACACACAACTCTCACTACACCCATCCACATGCACACACACAAAGCTGTAGTTTTAGTTTTTTCTTTTACTCAATAACCTGAAAGAGCTGTGGTAGCCCAGCGGTAACACCGTGCGACTCTTTCGAGGAGGTCACGGGTTCAGACCCGGGCAGACACCAATGAGTTTTCTGATAAAACTTATGTGTCTAATTGATAATTGTAATTTATCACACGCTTTTCGATGAAGGAAAACATCGTGAGGAAACCTGCATATCTCTTGAGAATTCTGGATATATGTGTAATCTACCAATCCGCATTGGAGCAGCAGCATGGTAGTTCTTAGTTCCAAACCTTGTCTCCAAAAAACGGAGAGAAGAGGCCTATTCTCAGTAGTGGGATAGTAACAATAACCTGAAAATTTTGTTCTTCTTAGTTTAATTGCAATTCCCTTTTTTACTTTCTTTTTTATTGCAATTTTTAGTCATTGTAATATTTTACTCCTGTATATATGTAAGTGGAACTAAGTTAAGGTGGGCACAGGTTCCCAAAATACAGTTTATAATAGCTTGGGAGCCGGAGACGCAATAATTGTACATGTGGATTATTGTAAAATAAAATAAATAAATTATAAATAAATCAATAAATCACTTATACTAAGTAGGCAATATTTCCGAATACTATCTGAATCCAGTTAGAAGTAAATAAAATATTGTGTTCCTTGTATACAATTAATTTAGTTTGCTATTATAAAAGTAAATGCATTAATTTTTCCCGTTAGCCGTGTGGTATCCGGTTGAGTAGAATAGACCACCCTCATTGCATACAGAGGTGTCGTAAAAGGCGATTAAGTTAAGTTGACCCGCCGTGTGGCCCGGCTGAGTAGGATAGAACTCCCTCATTTCTTACAGACGTGTCGTAAAAGGCGATTAAGTTAAGTTGACATGCCGCGTGGTATCCGGCTAAGTAGAATAGACCACTCTCATTGCTTAACGAGGTGTCCTAAAAGGTGAGTAAAGTAACTTGACCTCAGACGGCCGGTTACTCTCTCTTCACTCACCCGGATACTACACCGATACCGATCATACATGTCCTTGTATAATAAAAAAAGCTTTGTACCTAAACTTTAAGCGTTTCAGAATATAATAAAAATCTCATCAAGATTTCGGATTTCATCTCAAAGACACGCGAATCTAGTTACCGCATAGAATGCCTGAGGTCCTAAGTTATTCCACATACGATCTATGAAGAACAAAGCTTTTGTCTGGTGTGAATTGTATTTTAGAATAAAAGTGAGTTTGGTGATATTTTTACTTAACCCGGTATATTTTCACTTTTTCAAACCGCCCGTTCCTGACTTTGCAGGTGACAGCGTAATTAAACTTTGTTTTTTAACATGGATAAAACGACATTTTTTTTAAATAAGACCTAACTAGATCGTTTTGATTTCAATCGATAGATCGCCCTCAATCCTTGGTAAAAGTTAAATGCTCTAACTCTTTGATTATAATATTATACATTACTTTATATTAATAATGTTAACATTAATTAATTGTAAACTATAAATAGTATAGTTTCAATAAAAATAATGATATATACCTAATTAATATGATGAAATAATAAATTCACTCGGCGATCAACTTAGATCATTAATTTTTAGTTATTTTGTTTTATATAATTCCTCATAAAAAGCTTATTTATATAACTCATTTTTTTTATTTATTTATTTATTTATTTATTTATTTATTTTACAATAAGTTCAAGTTTACATAATGTTAGCGCAAACATAAACTCATAAGAGGTTTTCCGTACGCCAGAGCCGTCGACATAACATACATACTACATTTATAATATATATACTAAACACTTATAATACTTAATTCATTTTTGTTTATACATTTGCTTAATATCTAAAATTAATAACTAAAGAGTATTAATAACTAAAAAGTATAAAAAAACTATAAGGTAGTGACACATTTATTTATTAGTAAGTAAAGATAATGAAACATGCGGGTAGGTAGGGCGCAAGGGCAAGAAACCTATTGCTCCCACTTATTGTGCATGGTGTGAGTGATTATAATACAGTCTGATTTCTTATTTGAAGTGAACTATATTATTTTAACTTAAGTCAATCACGAATATTTTATTATTGTTTTTTGTTCATAAAATGTTTTTAGTTTATACTTTAAATTTTTTTGCGTTATTTCGTCCCTTAATGACTTAGGAAGCTGATTAATTAAATTTGGAACTAAATATTTTAGTGTTCTTTTTCCATATAAATTTTTATATCGCGGTAATTTTAATTTTATATTATCAATTTTTTGAGCTGAGTAAACCTTTTGAATATGTTGTAAGTTTTTTTCAAAGTAATTTTCATTAAGTAATGTAAGTTCAGTTTTCTCATGAATACGTATTATTTTACAAAATGCAAAATTGTACATTTTGATTTATAAAAATTAAGTACCTGGTTGACCGAGCCTTTCTCGGTATTTTTTTAAAAAATAAAAAAAAAAGGAAGAAAATAATAAATAGGTATTCTCGAGACCATCCGTTGCCCGAGTAAGCAACGTCTTAACATATTATTGCAAAAATAGTATTCAATGTATTCTGTATTCAATGTAAATTTTAGGATTTTTGAATGCCCAAAAACAGGGATAAAATGATTTTTTTTAAATAAAACCTAGCTTGATCGATTGTTCTCCCCCAAAACCTCCTACATGTCAAATTTTAGGAAAGTCGTTAAAGCCATTTCCGAGATAATTTCAAAGTTAGAACGCCTGAGTAAATTTTACGCCAAAGTCGATAAATACAACTGCTATTTAATTCATTCAGGCGCTTGCAATATGCCAGACTTGTTAGTGCAGTTTACATTAAAATATCGCCCCTGGCACTTGTCCACAATTTCTTCGTACAAATTATTAAATCTTTTATGTTTAAGATAGGAGTTTAAGGAAAAAGCTTGTCTGTATTTTCTTCCGAAACAACATCATTCTCCTGCTCTTATCCCACTAAGTGGGGTTGTTACAACACGTTATAAATATGTTGTATTCAATTAGGTATTTTACGATCGGCATCCTGCCTGACCTCAACTTAACTTATTTGCCTTTTACGACACCTTGGTAAGAATTCTGCGTGGTCTATTCTACTCAGCCGGATACCACGCAGCAGTTCAACTTACCTTAGTCGCCTTTTACGACAATTCGGTAAAAAATAAGTTTGGTCTATTTTACTCAGCCGGATACTACACGGTTGGCAAACTTTTGTTAGTCCCTTTTACAATGCCTTGGTAAGAAAGAGGGTGGTCTATTCTATTTAGCCGATTACCACATTTCTTGTGAAGAAACATACATACAAAACTGTATAATTAAATTATTTCTGAAAGTTGTATTATCTGCTGATTTGCAGTAGATGGCGGCGGATGTGGCGGCACTTAGTATTATGTTATCCATAGAAATAGGTCCTTTTTAGCAGTATAGGCTTTATTTAGGGGACCCAAATAAGACGTTATGATATTTCCATAAGTTTTCCTTAATACGACTTACTTTATAACATTCATCGGGTGTTGTATTGACTCTTCGCTTTAAATAATTCTTGAAAATAAATTAATGAAAGCTTGCATTAATTATAATTCAATTAAAATTTTCTTTCTATGTATTCATATTTGAAAGCTGATTTCGTTTTTGTACAGAATATAAAATAATGTGGTCGCCAAATTTAATTTTCTTTGATCGTAATCTCCTTAGGGTCTTAAAATTATTACAAAGTATATTTTTTGGGAGATATTTCATTTTAATTGATTATTAGTATGAAGCACCATAAAATATGAGCTGTTAAAATTAAATTAAAAGTGGACCTCTTTAATAAAATTAATCCCATTGTAGCATTGTCTTTTATTATACTAGTAATATACCGCGGTTTCACCCGCGTAATTATTATTTTTTTACACCTTATTACATTTTTATAGCGGATGCCTATTTTATTTTAATGTAATATAGCGTAAGTTGCTCAATAAAGCTGCAGCTATCCCATGGTAAAAGAATATTTGCAATCGGTCCAGTAGTTTTTGTGTGAATAACATACATACAGATTTTTTCTGTTTAAAATAATAGTATAGATAGTAGCTGTGCCTGCGGCTTCGCCCGCGTGTAAATCAGTGTTTTAATTAACATTGCCAACATAAAAGTAGTTATTGTGAGTTAACCATAAGAGATAGAGACATGCGTCCCAAACTTTTTTACTATATCTATAGATCTACACTCCTCTAGAACATTTAGTGTATCTCTGTTGATTTTTTTTTTTTTTTTTTTTTTAACAGGAAAAAACCCCTTATGGGTACCGCCGCCCGACGGGGACAGGCGACGGTTATGTCGGACTCGCACCGACTAAAATAACCTGTGTGCTCCACTAAGCTGCTGGTGGCGGGGATAGGGTACCCATGAAGACATTGCCCCCCATCCCCGCCAGCAGCAACTCTGTAGCCCAGAGTGCGCCATCTCTGGGTCGGGGCCTCTCTGAAAGTGGCCCCTCCCTCCGCTGGACGATGCATCGGGAGCACCAGATGCATCGAACGCCTCGGGGACCTAACTCCAGCGAGCGTCCGATAAACCCCGTTCGGATCGCTCGGAGGTCCCCGTTAGGGCGGCATGCGACGGACTTCGGCGAGTCGCCTGCGCCCCGCTCGCCTGCGGCGGATTGGATCCAAGGACTCGACTTCCCGGATCCGCCCCGCCGCCTCCTTCCGCGAGATAACGTCCTCGCAGAAGGAGGCCATCGCTGCCCACGATCGCTCCCTGTCCACCATGGCGCGAACCACAGTGGGCAGGGAGAGATCGTGCCCAACCTGTGCCGCGAGTTCCGCACGCTGAACCGCCCAAGCTGGACAGTCTGCGAGCGTGTGCAGCGCCGTGTCAAAATCGGCGCCGCACTCGTGGCACTCACCAGTCGCTTCGCGCTGGGCCACCCTCCACAGATACCACCCGAAACAACCATGTCCGGAAAGCACCTGTGTCAGGCGGAAGGTGAGGACCCCATGCCTCCTGGCGACCCAGCCCTGGAGAATAGGCTGGATGGCTGAAATCGTCCAGGCTCCTGCACTGGGCGATTCAAGCCGCCGCCTCCATTGGCGGAGGAGCTCTTCCTGAGCTGCCCTCCGCCAATCCACCTCTACCGCCGCTAAGTCTCCCCCTGGTGAACGGGTGTCGACTCTACGGCGGTAGGCCTGAGCTAGCACCTCAGCCTCTAGGTCCCATGGAGGGGACCCGGCCAAGGCGCAGGCCGCCTCGCCGGAGATGGTCCGGTAGCCCCGCACAAGTCTGACCGCCATGATCCTCTGCGCCCTGCGCAGCAGGGGCAAGGATCTCGCGGTCAGCCGCCCCGCCCATACGGGAGCGCCGTACAGGGCCATCGACCGAACCACCCCAGCGTATAGGCGCCGGCAGCCTGCATTAGGCCCTCCCAAATTCGGGAGGAGCCTGCTCAGGGCTCCGGCGGTCGCCGTTAACTTAGGGGCGAGCCGCCGGAAGTGGGCCTCGAACGTCCATCGGCTGTCGAGGAGCAATCCCAGGTACTGTAATGTACCCGAGATTTCGATGGACGTCCCGCCCACCACCAACCGGGAGCCCACTGGGGGCGCCATCCGAGGCCTGTGGAAGCAAATGGCCTCGGATTTCTCCAAGGCCACCCCCAGTCCTAGCCGGTGAATCCGGGCCACAACGTGAGCCGTGGCCACGGTCGCCAGCACTCGGGCTTCCCGGTGGGTGCTCGCGCGAGCAGTCACGAGGGTGTCGTCTGCATAGCAGAACATTCGCACCCCCGGAAGCATTTGCCCGCGCAGCACCCAGTCGTAGCCGATGTTCCACAGGAGGGGGCCAAGAACCGACCCCTGTGGAACACCGCACGACATCCTCCGCTCCTTCCATCCACCCCCAGCCGTCGGGTACCTAACAGCGCGGTCAGCCAGGTAGTTACTGACCACACGCTGCAGGTACATGGGGATGCGATGGAAGCGTAAGGCCTCCTTAATTACTTCCCAGGGCAAGGTGTTGAATGCATTAGCGATGTCCAACGACACCGCCAACACCACCTCGCGCCGGGATGTTGCCTCCTCCGCCAGAAGTCTCACACCCTCGATACAGTCGAGGGTGGACTTGCCCTGGCGGAATCCGCACTGGAGGCAACTGAGGTCAGGCCCTACTTCCCGGAGGTGCTGGACTATGCGGGAAGCTATTATGCGTTCGAGCAGCTTCCCCGCTTCGTCCAGCAAGACAATGGGCCGATACGCAGAGGGTGTATCGGCCGGTCTTCCCTCCTTCCTGAGCAGGACTAGTCTCCCCGTTTTCCACCTACGGGGAAAAAGGCCCTGCTCGAGGCAGGCACTGAACGTCGCCCTGAGTCTAGACTCCAACGGACCCAGGGCAAGAGACTAGGCGCGCCCAGGGATACCATCGGGGCCGGGGGCAGTGTTTTTCGCCTTCATGCGACTCACCGCCCCGGCTAACTCCCACTCTGACACCCCCGGCGCACCCAACCCAGTGCCTTCCTCCTCCTCGAGAGGCGCCATTCGAGGCGGTTCCAACTCAACCCCCTGCGGGAACAGGGCTGCCACAACGGATTCAAGGAAATCCGGCCGAAGGCTCTCGGTGAGGGGGGGAGCGCGGGCACGAAGTTTCTTCCGTGCCGCTATGTACGGCCTCCCCCACGGGTTCCGACTGAGCTCTTCGGCCATCTCCTTGTGGGCCCTGTCCTTGGAATCGGCGATCGCCATCCGCAAGGAGGTGCTGACAGTCCGATAGGCCTCGTAACGTCGCCTCTCCTCCTCGACGTCGCGTCGTCTACGACGCCTGTAATGAGTGTACTGGCGGCGCACGGACACGCACTGTTTGCGCAGCCGCGCCAGCTCCTCCGACCACCAGTACACCCCACATGCCGGCCCTGTGCCACGCACCCTCGGCATGCTGGCGTCGCAGACGAGCGACATCCGCCGCTGGAGGTCCTCGACCTCCGCGGCTACCTCCCCACCCGTGGGCCCAGCGGCCCACGCCTGGACGATTGCGGCCTCGACGAGAAACTCGGGATCCATTTTCTTGACGGACCACCGAGGGCCATCATCTCTTCTTGACCGGGGGGAAGTGGGAGTATGGTGTGCGGACACCTCGAACCAAATATATCGATGGTCCGAGAGTGACTCCGTATCCACCATTACCTCCCAATTCCTGACACATTGTGACATGGCGGCGTCGACAAAGGTAACGTCAACTTTGGAGCCGCCATTCCAACGCACGCATGTGTCAGCCGTCCCCCGGTTCATGACGACCATCCCAGCCGAGGTCAACCAACCCTCCAAGAACCTCCCTCTGACATTCGTGACCGAAGACCTCCACGCGGTGGATTTGGCGTTAAGGTCTCCGGCCAGGATCACCTTGCTGGGGCGTAGCCTATTTACCAAGTCTCCGACTTCACCCATGAAAAGCTCGAAGTCAGAGAACGGCCTGTTAGGTGAAAAGTACGCCCCAATAACGGATACGTCTCCAATCTTGGCGGAGACGTACCCGCGCCCTCTCACCACGCGTTCCTGAGCTGGGGAACCAACTGCAGCCCTGGACGTGATGGCCACATCCCCGTTACGGTCTCCGACCCATTCCTCACCCGACGGAATGAAGAGGGGTTCGGAGACCACAGCCACGTGCACCATGCGCTCCGCCAAAGTCTGGAATATAAGATCCTGGGCTCTGCCGGAGCGCATGATATTCGCTTGAAGGAATCTCAATGTGGCCATTAACTGATGACCTCCATAGATTCCTCCCTAACGCGGTTCGTCATAGCCTGAGCCGGGTTGGTGGCAGGCGGCGAGGGGACCCTCAGGCCATCGCTCCTTCTTCCCCTCCTCCTAGGAGTAGACGGTGCCTTGCACTGTCCACTCCCTACCCGGTGGTCAGCCTTCAATCCTGCCCGTTCGCAGCTTCCACAGTGTGGAGCTGCCGAGCAGGATTGAGCCTTGTGCCCGTTTTGACCGCAGCGATAACATTCCTCGCTGCGGTCAATGGCCGATGTGCATTCCACTCTCAAGTGCCCCTTTTCCAGGCACCTGTAACAACGCTGTGGGCGAGCCTCAAGTAGTTGAACCCTAGCCGACACCCAGCCTACCAGCACTTTGCCCGCCGCCGCCACCTTCTTTGCCGCCGCCACAGGAATCTTGAGCCAGATGGAGCCCAGTCCCCCTTCGATCCTGCGGATCGCCCCGGTTTGAACGTCCTGTACAGAACATTCTCCGACGCGGGCGATCGCGACGGCCACATCCTCTTCTGTGGTAGTGTCATCCAGACCCACAATGCGCATCTCCGCACATTTTGTGGGCGTGGTAACACGCACCGCCGGCTCATTAGCGAAGAATTCCCGGAGCCGACTGGCAAAGGTACTCGCTTTTTCCATTTTTGTGGGCCCGGATATTTCAAAAAGTCGAGCCCCCGTGGCAGCCCTTTTGAGGCGGATGTTATTGCCCAGACCCAGGTCATCAATTTTGATGCATCTCCGAGCCCGGGTTAGAATCTCCGTATATGTGAGGCCCTTGTCAGTGTCCTCTACGTCAAGGGTCACCACCACTGCAGCCGATCGAGGAGCCCGGAGTTTCCTCTCCACCCATTTCGGCTGCGTTTTAGTATTGCTAACCACAGGCCGGTCCTTCGCAGGTGGCGCAGACTTCTTAGTGCCTCTCTTTGCTACCACATTCCAACCCTCACTCATAGTAGCGGGGGCTGGTGGTAGGGGTCGGGGCTCTTTGACAGCAACATTTGCCTTCTTCTTTCCCTTCTTCTTTTCCGGTTGCCTGCGACTCTCGTTGGTGACAGAGGCTGGGTCTACCACCCGAATTACAGGTTTCTTTGGCCCAGAAGGGCCTTGCGGTTGTTCTGAGGCAGCCGCAGAACTCTTCTTAGCCTTGTCTAATACCGCCTTACCCTTATCCTTATCTGAGGCCAGTGGTGGTCTTTTTCTAGGTTCAGGGGGAAGACGACTTTCCATGGCCTCCAACCTGGCTGTAAACATATTGCGGAGTCTGGCCACCTCCTCTTCCATGGTCAGATTTCCCGCAGCCTGTCTTTCTGGAGCCATTACCCCCGTAGTTCCCATAGGGACTTCTCCCTGCATCAACCTTTGGGAGGAGGAGATCTGTGGAATCATTTCTTTTAAGGTGGCGACTTCTCTAGAGAGATTATTCACCACCTGTGCCAGCCGAGCATTCTTTGCTTTGAGGATTTTAACCTCGTCTGCCTCTTTTCGCCCTGCTAGTATCCTCGCAATCTCCTCCATGTTCTTGGCAACCTGGTTGAGCGTACCTCGGCATCTGCCATTTAAATTTTTTGACTTGCCAACCGTCACCTTCATCATCTCCAAGTTCTTAAGCAGCTCATCACAAGCCTGTGATGAGCTTGTCGTCTCCATGTTAATATTGTCTCCAGATCTTAAAACTAGAGCTGTCTTGTCCAGTGTTGCAGTTGCTCGCTTGGAACTGCCACAGGGCGAGATGTCTTCTTCATCATCAGTGTCCGCGACAAGTGCGGCACGCCCTAAAGCATTTCGCGCTTCTCGAAGCCCATGCTGAGATCCTCGCAAATACGTTTTCTTCCGGGTTTCAGTATTGGCCTTCTTAGATTCTACCTCCTCATCAGAATCCACAGGGTTCTTGCTCCAAAACCGTTTTTTGGACTTACTGCCCGATCCAATGTGCGTAAGGTCTTCCATACTGACACATGAACTATTCGGAGCAGAAGTCCTACTCCTGTCTGAATCGTGACTCGCATCACGAGTACTATCCCCCTTCTCTTTCGTTCTTCGCAAGGTGTCGCGTCGAACCGCCTTTCCCGAATCGGCTGAAACACCAGCAGTACCGGTCTCTATTCCGCTGATTCCTCCTTCTACATCTAAAGCACTGGTTGCCCCCCCAGATACGTTGGGGCGACCGAGGCCAGTATTGCACGGCACTGAATGCAGTGCAGCACTGGTCACGGTGAGGGATTCCCCGGATGAACCGGGACCCTCCTGGGTAGTCGTTACCGTTCGTTTGTCCATTGCTTTCATTTGATTTGTTTGAGAAGCCCTAACGACCGGATCCCCCCCGGCCATTCATCCTCTTGGCGGGCTTTGACCTTAGGATTGGGGTAATTTTTTATAGAGGTTGTCTTCCTCGCGGCCCCATCCCCCAAAGGAGGAGCGGCCCCCGGTTCCGCATTAACTTGCGGATTACGGTGTGAGAGGCCCTAGTTACCGGATAACCCTCCGGCCATTCATCCCCTTGGTGGGCCCCTAACCTGGGATTGGGGTAATTTTTTATAGAGGTTTTCTTCCTCGCAGCCCCACCTCCAAAAAGGAGGAGCGGCCCCCGGTTCCGCAATAACTTACGGATTACGGTTTACTCCGTCCGACGTGACTCCCGAATTGAGAGTCAACAGCCTACCGGCCATGAAACACGGCCAGAACGACTCGCCGCACGGAAGGACGTTTCCGTCCCCGCTGGGTGATTTTTTATAGAGGTTTTCTTCCTCGCAGCCCCACCTCCAAAAAGGAGGAGCGGCCCCCGGTTCCGCAATAACTTACGGATTACGGTTTCCTCCGTCCGACGTGACTCCCGAGTTGAGAGTCAAAAGCCTACCGGCCATGAAACACGACCAGAACGGCTCGCCGCACGGAAGGACGTTTCCGTTCCCCCCCTGGGTGATTTTTTACAGAGGTTTTCTTCCTCGCAACCCGAAGGTCCCCGTTCCCATTGCTGGGTTTCCGGGCTTGCCGACGGTGGCCGAAACCATGTCCAGTCAGACTTAAAGCAAGCCAAACCGAACCCGTCATCCATAAGAGACTCCGAACCCCCTCCCCCTGGAGTCCCCGGCCCATCCAGATTGCCCTCTGCTAATCAGAGGGACAACTGGATTGGTCACCCCACAGTGGTCCGTTCGCCAAGACTGAGGAGTACAAATTCCAAAGACCTGCCCAGGGTGCGCCACGAGGAGGCCGACCACTTTGGCACCCCATATCTCTGTTGATTAACGCGACACACACGACTAAAGCTCCAAGCAGTCAAGTTTTATTTGCAAATGCGCAATCCTCTTTATGAAAATTTACTAAACATTTCAAAAGAATCGCACTTTCTATTAGTAAAAACCTTACAGAAATTCGTTTAAGAGTTAGAGAAAATTGATCGCATACAGACATACAAATTTTGGTTACTTTTTTACTTTACCTGGAAGGCAAATAACATTTTTATGGTCATATATAAAATACAATATTTCTCTATTTTTTGCGTTCCTCTTTAGATTAATCTAACACTAATAGCGAACTAGATGATAAGACATCTAATAGCAGTATTTGTCTGCGCTTACCAAATAGACTTACTTCATTTCCGCTTCATTATCATGGTATTGTTACGAACATGCAAAAAGATTTCGTAATGCATATGTCATAGAGATCAAATTATAATGGGACAGTGTTACATACAAAAACAGTTCGTAATCTATATATCGTCGAGTTAAAATTCTCTTCAAATTTCGAATTCTCTGGAACATTCACAACGTTTACGAATTGTTATCCATATCCCCACCACGACTCGCGAGTAATAGAGAAGCAGAATGTTCTCGAATTGTGCGTTCACTATATAAGCGGTCGTATCGTGCGACGCTCCCATTCCATTCCATCGATCGCCGCCGTAGCGTGCGGATGTCTCGGTCGAGCGCAATCCGGTTGCCGCTCCCCCCGCCTGACTCACGCCCCTGCCGCGTTAGATAGTGAAAGTGCCCAAGGACTCTGGACTGTTAGTGTCGTTCGTTCCTGTGCAATTGGATTGTGTTAGTGCTATTGTGAATCGATTAAGTAGTGTGGTGCTTCACGCATAACACTTGCCGTAGGTGGTTCCGTCCGTGCGTAAGTACACTAATTTTAAATTTAGGTACTCACCTCTTTCCCCCGAAGGGAGAGAGACTAAGACCTAGATTTTTTCTTAGGTACACATCTCCCTGCCCTCCGGCAGGGAGGCCACCCCCACACTAGCGGGCCAATATGGCCCCAACCCTGCGCCCCACGGGGCAACCGTTACTGGACGCAATTTTCGCGTTCCTCCAGGCGCACCACCCCGCCATTTTGCAGGAACTCGCCAAAGCCCTCCCGCCCTCTCAGGGCCAGAGTGGCATCCCGGTGGTACCTTCTCCCCCTCTGCGGAGAAGGCTAAAGCCCGTTCCCGCTCCGTGTCTCCTGGCATGGAAATAGAGGAAGCATCCGACTCGGAATCCGAGACTCCCTCAGAGTCCGGTGAGGAAGCCGAAGCATCCGATGCTTCGCAGTCCCCGTCCCCGTCCCCCTCGGCGTCATCCGCCTCAGACGAGGACGACGGCTTCACCGTCGTCCTATCCAAGAGCCAGAAGCGTAAGCTGAAGGCTCCCAAGACCGTCCCGCCCAAAAGGGCCACTAACGACGCAGGTGCACCTGCCCCGCGTCCCATCCTTAAACCCCAGCCTGCCTCACAGGCCTTCCGCAAACAAGACGTACCCGACTCACAGGACTCGCTTATGACAGAGAAGAAGGAGAAGGTGCCGCCCCTATTTGTTAGGGAAAAAGACGCGTGGAATCGCTTAATCCCGCGCATGGACAGCTCGTCCATTCCTTTTACATCTGCCCGGTCCACAAGCCAAGGCATAATGGTGCAATGTCCATCTTCAACGGACCACCGTCGCCTCACGACGCTCCTGGATGCCGAAAAGATCGCCTATCACACGTACGCCCTAGAAGACGAGCGCGAACTTCGCGTCGTCATCCACGGGCTCCCAGTAGAGCTCGATATCGAGCATATCAAAAACGACCTCCTCAGCCAGGGTCTCCCAATCAGACAGGTACACCGTATGTACCATCATAGAACCAAAGTTCCTTATGAACTTTGTCTCGCGGTCCTCGACCTCAGTCCTGAAGGCAAACGTGTCTTCAACGTTAAAACGATATGCAGACTGTCGGGTCTGCGTATAGAAACGCCGCGTACGCGTGGGGTAATGGGGCAGTGCCATCGCTGCCAGCTCTACGGCCACTCGCAGCGCAACTGCACCGCACGACCAAGGTGCGTCATGTGCTTGGGCGATCACGGCACTGCCGATTGCCCCAGAACGGTTCCGTCCGAGGAACCTCCCAGCTGTGTTCTCTGCAGGACCCAAGGGCACCCCGCGAGCTATCGCGGCTGCCCGAAAGTCCCGCTTAGGGCAAAACGAGGGGGCAGAAGGGCCACCCGTAAAAAGGCGGACCGTACCGCCCCCAAACCAGCTGAGAGGTTCGTTCCCGCGCCTCTCCCCACCTCAAACCCCTGGCACAGGAAACCGGCATCCGAGCCGGCTGTGCCAGGTAAACCGGCTCAAGAGACGATAGCGAAACCCGCTACCGCCATCTTAAGCTCCAATATAAGAGCTGCCGCTCCTAAAGCGACAGCCGCCCCCCCAGCAACGAGTTTCATTGACGACATGAAACTCGTTTGCGACATAGTGACCAAGATTGACACTACGGAGCTGTCAATTTTGGCAAACAAGCTGAGGAGTAATCCTCAAAACAGATTAATGGCCTTGCTCGAACACTCTAGTTTGGTACAGGCCATCTCTAGGCTTTAAGCTCAAACCATCACTGGGTAGGGCCAAGCCCCACTCCCTCAAGCTCGTCACGTACAACGCAGACGGGCTTATCAGACACATGGACGAAGTCCGCGATTTCGTAGTTGCACACGATATAGATATTCTTCTAATACAAGAATCCTTCTTAAAACCCCAATTTCGCAATCCCAATATTGCGAATTACAGTTTGATTAGAAATGACCGTCTGTCATCCAAAAAAGGCGGCACGCTCATTTACTACAAAAGAGCCCTCCTATGCTCCCCCCTTGATTCCCCAAAGCTCACTAACATGGAGGCTTCAGTCTGTCAGGTGGGTATGACCGGCCATCAGTCGATCATACTAGCATCAGTATACCTCAGTCCGACCAAACGGGTACTCGAATGAGACGTCCGCACCCTTCTCGCACTAGGCGACTCTGTAATACTGGTCGGAGACTTCAACTCCAAACATGGCCAATGGAACTCTCGCCGAACCAACAGGAACGGCACAATACTCCAAGGCCTCAACGGCCTTTCAAAACTCGCTTTTGAGGTGATAGCCCCTAACGAGCCCACCAGATACCCGCCTAACGGGGATCCAAACAGAGCAGATGTGTTAGATATATACATTTTCAAAAATGTAGCTCTCTAGTTACATTCTATAGAAGTCCTGCATGAATTAGACTCGGAACACCGTCCGGTTCTAATTCAGTTAGGGCAATCTACCTCCACGACCCCTCCCACGAAAACGATAATCGACTGGAGTAAATTAGGCGGGAAACTCCAGTCCCTAAACTCAGACCACCTAGATCAAATTCCTGACAAGATAGACTCCGTAGATAGTGCCAAGTTCGCTGTTACCCACCTTACGAAACATATAACAGACTCACTCGAGCGTTGCTCCAAGGAAGTCCCCGACGACCGCGGTCGTGGGAAACTACCGAACGACCTGCGCGACCTACTTAGACGTAAACGTGCCGCCACTAAGGCCCATGACGCATACCCGACAGACGATAACCGGAGAACACTCCGGCGACTTCAAAGAGAGGTTAGAGAAAAACTCAGCCTCAACCGTCAGTCCGCCTGGGACAACAAACTCTCAGAGATCTCGCCGAGTCACCTGGCTTTCTGGAAACTGGCGAAATCCCTGAGAGGAGACCAGTGTGCAGCTACACCTCCATTGATACGTTTAAACCGTCCGGTCGCTTTTGATGACATCGATAAGGCCGAATGCTTGGCTGACAGTCTTGAGGGACAATGTTCAAATAACCCCAGTCATCCCGAACACGCCGAATTCCACTCGGAAGTGGAAATTGGCGGCGGCTAGGATATCCGCGAAGGCTCCCGAAAGCGAGCCGCTCACTCCCACCACTGGAGAGGAAGTCCGTTCCATTATCCAAAACCTGAAGACCCGCAAGTCCCCAGGCCCCGACTCCATATCCAACAAAGCACTCAAGTGCCTCCCCGACCAACTCATAAACCTATTAGTATTGATTTTCAATGCCCTCCTGTTAGGTTGCTCCTTCCCCGACGAATGGAAGGAAGCAATAGTAATAGTTATTCGTAAACCGGGAAAACCCAGTAATATCCCGAGCAGCTATCGACCCATCAGTCTGCTCAACAGCTTAGGGAAAGTCTACGAGCGAGTAATCCTCGCTAGACTCATAACGTTCATGGAGTCGATGAAGCTCATACCGGATGAGCAATTCGGCTTCCGCACCAAACACACCGCGGTACAACAAGTACACCGACTTACCGAAGCCGTCCTCAATGGCTTCGCCAAAAAACGGTACACCGGTACTGTCTTCTTCGATGTCGCCAAAGCCTTCGATAAGGTATGGCATGCGGGTTTAATATACAAACTCGCGAACCTAGGAATCCCCGATAGACTCGTTCTTATCATTCGCGATTATCTTACTAATCGCTCATTTAGATATCGTATTGATGGTGCGCTCTCCTCAAGACGCACCTTACGCGCCGGAGTCCCCCAAGGTTCGGTACTCGCACCGTTCCTCTACTCGCTCTATACGAGCGACATCCCACGATTCTCCACTAAAACTAGTGAAGTCACCCACATAGCCATGTTCGCGGACGATACCGCAATCTATACCACCTGTAGAGATCCCATAACTATTAATGATAGGCTCCAAAGAGCAACCAACCAGCGCAGCAATGTTCTTTGCGAGATCTAGGAGAGCCATGGACTTCATCCGGACGCCTCCTAGAGTCTCTATTTACAACAAATACATAGATTGGCAAAAGGAAGTCAAATACTTAGGTGTCATCCTCCACGACCCCGACGATGCTATCACAGCATCCAACAAGATACACACATTACATTTACACAAACAGCGTCTTCGCCGGCGAAGACGAGGTCCCCGTTTGCTTGTGTCAAGCGGCCGCAGCCCTCTGCCGCGGCCGCCGTGACGCAGACTTCTTCCAAGTCATTTATTAGATGCAGCCCTCCAAAAACGCGCCGCCTTAAGCCGAGGTTCGGTCTCGCAGGAGACACCCTTAAGGCGACGCCCCCTGTAGGGCGGGTGCTTGTAATGCACCCGCTTGTATTATCCATCTCTTCTCGGCGATGCTTCCGCGCTCGCCCGTCTTATCGGTGACGCTGTCAAAGCCATTAGGGCTAACAGCATTAGTCATATTCGAAAAAAAAAAAAATAGCGACGCTCCCAGAACGCTGCGGGCCTCTTTCGAGACCCGCTCTCCCACCTTGACCCCCGGCGATGCTTCTGCGCTCGCCTACTCTCTCGGTGACGCTGTCAAAGTCTTCATGGCTAACAGCATTAGTTAGTGTCCGGAAAAAAAACGTTACAAGATTCAGTTTACAAATAGCGATCAACGAATTAGGAAGGGAAAATAAAAGTGAAATAATAGTGACCTCGGTGAAATAATAATGACAACGGCGAAATAATAGTGTCAACGGACTGCATAGTGGTTGTGAGTTTTGTATGAATAAAGTTTTTTTAACGAGTCACCATGTATTTTTTACAAGTACACGTACAAAGTAACAAAATGTTACTAAAATACTATTCCTATCCTACTACTACTAATTCTTAGAATAAGTAAAATAAAATCATTGTATCCAAGAGGAAAAAATCCAGGAAATTTTAGTTCTACCAACAGAGGCATCGAGAAAAGATTTTTCAGCTGAAAATGTTACAGCCGCGGTTGATATCTGGGCTTAAAGTTAAATTAAAAACTTTCCACTGTTTTTGCCGGACTATTTAAAGCCAAGACGGAGTTTCGTATTGGAAACATGTCAAGCTTTGGAAGCAATGTTTTTCTTGTTGTTGCCTTAGTCGGCTGTACTTTCAACTTCCAAGAGTCGGAACGTCTAAGTTTGTGATCCTGTTTGATAGCAAATATGCCTCTAGTGCAAAGGAAAGCAATTGTAAGCTGTGAAAGTCCAGCGGTAGCACCGTGCGACTCTTTAGGGGAAGTCACGGGTTCAAACCCGGGAAGACCAACGTGTTTCCTGTTAAAACTTATGTGTCTAATTGATAATTGCAATTTATCACACGCTTTTCGGTGAAGGAAAACATCGTGAAGAAACCTGCATATCTCTAGAGAATTCTGGAGATATTTGTAACCAACAAATCCGCATTGGAGCTGCGTGGTAGGTCTTAGCTCCGATCCTTCTCTCCAAAAACGGAGAGAAGAGGCCTATTCTCAGCAGTGGGATAGTAACAGGCCGCTACTTTTATGCCTCTTATAATAAATAAATGAATGATTTATTTCATAATAAAAACTATACTATACCACATACCATGTGATATCTGGCTGAGTAGAATAGACCACCGTCATTACTTACGGAGATATCGTTAAAGGCGATTGAGGTCAGTTGATTCGTCGCGTGGTGTCCCGCTGAGTAAATCCGAGCATTGTTCGGTAATTTTCAAAAAAGATATAAAATAATGCGGGGAATGTGGGAATCTTTCCCAAGTTTTAAACTTTATTGGCTCGCCCGTTACCATTAGGGTGTAACAGGTTTGCATTTGATAGCTCATATACCTCTTGGTTTCTGCTCCTATTTTAATAGCTTTTTTTAGTGCCCAAAAACAGGGATAAAAGGATTTTTTTTTTAATGAAACCTAGCCAGATCGATTTTTCCCCAAAATTTCCCCTACATGCTGAATTTTATGAAAATCTTTGGAGCCGTTTCCGAGATTCAGAAAATATATTTATACACAAGATTGCCATTACAGCAGTTTAAAAACACTGTTAAAAAAAAGCTGATACAGAAAGCCTACTATACTCTTGAAGATTATTTAGAAGATAAGAATGTGTGGATATAGCTCTCTTTGAACCTGTACAAGACAGTAACGACTTAATGTAAATAATATTAAGAATTATATTTTTAAAAGAGCAACCGCCGAGTTTCTTGCTGGCTCTTCTCGGTAGGAACAGCTTTCCGAAACAGTAGTAGAGTTGACGATTCAAAAGCACTTGTTTACAAGTTTATTTGAATAAAGTATATTTTGAATTTGAATTTGAATTTGAATAAATAAAGCACGTCAATTGTAGCCCGAATAACTCTGCAATAATAAAACACGGTTGTATAAAAACACTTTTTCCCGCTTGAACCGAAATTAATCGGAGTTCACAAAAGTTGCGAACGCCCCGCCGCAGAATAAATATAAACAATATCCAGTTAAACTTTTCGCATTAAAGTCGCTCTATTATTCAGGGTAAGCAATTCCGACCGTTTACGGCATTAAGAATGCAAACTGGGCACTGCGCGCGTTACTATTATATGTAATGTTAGTATAAACTTCGATGGCTAGTTTTGCGGTATGGTTTTTTAATTCCAGTTCAAATTTGGGTCGTCAAAGCATATTTTAAACATGTTTAGATGTTTTGAATAATTTACGATTTTACGATCGCCTGCCAAACTTCAACTTACCTTAATCGCCGTTTATGACACCTCGGTAAGAAATGAGGGTGGTGTATTCAATGAACCGGATACTACACTGTGCGGTGGATCAACTTACCTTGGTAAACTTTTACGACACCACGGTAAGAAATAAAGGTGGGTCTATTCTACTCAGTCGGATACCTTACCTTAGTCAACTTTTATGACACCTTGGTTAGAAATGAGGGTGGTCTGTTCTACTCAGCTGGATACCACTCGGGGTGTCAACTTTTGTGATACCTCGGTAATAAATGAGGGTGATCTATTCTTCTCAACCGGATACCACACGGTGGGTCTACTTTAATGACGCCTCAGTAAGAAATGTTGCTGATCTGTTCTTCTTAGCCGGATACCACCCGCCATATTAGTGTATTTCAAAATAATATTTCTAATGAGCGTCTTCTTCAGTGTTTTCAATTAGTATCAAAAAATTCCCTATTATGTTGAGATCTATTATAATATATCCGGGTACGAGTAATGACTACGTTCCCGGAACATTCCCTCGGGGTTCTTGTGTGATTCATTATAAAAATGCGAAAACCTCGTTTGGCAATAACGACCTCGATGTACGTTTCCATTGTTAAAAGTTTAACAAATATATTAGCGTAAATAAATTCGAAAGCAATTAAATTTAGAATTTAACAAGTGACGTTCACGTTCACATATATATATATATATATATATATATATATATATATATATATATATATATATATATATATATATATATATATATATATATCTATATATCTATATATCTATATATATAAAAGAAAGTTGGTCTGAGTTACACTATTTATAACTCAAGAACGGATGAACCAATTCGGCTGAAAATTGGTGGAGAGGTTGCTTAGAACCAGGAAACGGACATAGGTCATAGGTTTCATCCCGTTCAACAGCATTTATTTTATCCTGTCAAGTCACTATAAATCGTGGTATTTCAAGAACGACTATGACATTGAATAACAAAACGCAAATGTCAGTGGAATACAAAACATAGATGACAGCTAAACGTAATTTTTCTTTGGTGAAGTATGGTAAAATATTTGACAATTATCAAAATAATAGTGTTACAACATGTTTTTAATACAACCTCCTTCATAGAATTGGTCATTAATATGAAAAAGCATTGTGGCTGTCATATGTGTCATTAAGTTGTTGAGATAGAGTAAATGGGTTGACTCTGGGAAAACTGTTTTTATTGAATAAGTATAATAATATAATAAGTACAAAGGAGAAATATCGTCGTTTATTATATTCAGAAGAGGATGTAACCTAAACTCACAAATAGAGCGGACAAAAGAAATATCTGGAAATTTAAAGAGTTTAAAGAAAAGACAAATGACGATCAATATCTTGAGACAACACGGAGAGTGCGAATTTCGTATAATTTGAGAGATAGTTGCGATATGCGATGCTATGGAATAAAAAATGGAGTTTTTATTGGAGAGATTAATATGATGATATTATGATGGTAATTGGTATTCGGTTTATTAACTCTGTAAGATCAACGTGACGATGTGCTATGTGAGGCCATAGACGCGCTCTTGACTATTGTTCGATAGAACTGTCAGCTAGAATGACGATTATTCTCTGGATTTGTTCCAGTTGTAACGATTGTTTTCTAGACTGTGGCCATCTGCAACGCCTGTCAGCTAGACTCTGCCTAGATGTGGTGATTGTTCTTTGAGCGTTATCATTTGCGAGTCTGTTTACGTGTGTATCTGCTGAATTGGTTGCCACTTATTGAGCTGTGTTATGCCATGACAGTGATGAGGGTGAGCTTAAGGTGCGAAATGATTTTTCTTTTACAGATTAAAAGAGCAAGTATTGAGTTTCTTACCGATTCTTATCAGTACAATCAGCATACCGAATCAGCGGTAGATTCATTCCCAGAAGTCAGTTTATGAGATTTGCGGGGTCGCAAATGTTGTCAGGATGGTCGACTGTTACAACATGTTTTTAATACAACCTCCTTCAGAGTTAGTCATTAATATGAAAAAGCATTGCGGCTGTCATATGTGTCATTGAGTAGTTTTTGAGAAAGAGTAAATGAGTTGACTTTGGGAAAATTTATTTTTATTATTGCATAAGAATAAAGGAGAAATATCGTCGTTAGTTATAATAGCTAAACGTCACTAAATAGTATAAAACAAAGTCGCTTTCTCTGTCTGTTCCTATGTCCCTATATCCCTTTGTATGCTTAAATGTTTAAAACTACGCAACAAATTTTGATGCGGTTTTTTAATAGATAGAGCGATTGAAGAGAAAGGTTTATATGTATAATCTAACATATTATAAACTTTTTATAAAAAGACGATATTTCTCCTTTATTCTTATTCAATAAATAAAAAACAGTTTTCCCAGCGTCAACCCATTTACTCTTTCGCAACAACTCAATGAATGACACATAAAAATATGACAGCCACAATGCTTTTTCATATTAATCGCCAACTCTATGAAGGAGGTCGTATTAAAAACAAGTTGTAACAGTCGACCATCCTGACAACATTTGCGACCCCGCAAACCTCATAAGCTGACTTCTGGGAATGAATCTACCACCGATTCGGAATGCTGATTGTACTGAGAAGAATCGGCAAGAAACTCAGTACTTGCTCTTTTAATCTGTAAAAGAAAACCGCACATGCCATGACATGACAGGACTACGCTCACGCTTTATGCTCAACTCTTTAAGCTCACGCTTTACGCTCAACTCTTTAAGCTCAACTCCTCAACTCCTTAAGCTTTTCGCACCATAAGCATTTCGCACCTCAAGCTCACCCTCAATCACTGTCATGGCATAACACAGCTCAATTAGTGGCAACCAACTCAGCAGATACACACGTAAACAGACTCGCAAATGATAACGCTCAAAGAACAATCACCACTTCTAGGCAGAGCCTAGCTGACAGTCGTTGCAGATGGCCACAGTCTAGAAAACAATCGTTACAACTTAAAAGATCCAGAGAACAATCGTCATTCTAGCTGAGAGTTCCATCGAACAAAAGTCACGGGCGCGTCTAAGGCCTCACATAGCACATCGTCACGTTGATCTCACAGAATCAATTAACCGAATACCAATTACCGTCAATAATCTCTCCAATAAAAACTCCATTTTTTATTCCATAGCATCGCATATCGCAACTATCTCTCAAATTATACGAAATTCGCACTCTCCGTGTTGTCTCAATATTGATCGTCATTTGTCTTTTCTTTAAACTCTTTAAATTTGCAGATATTCCTTATGTCCACTCTATTTGTGAGTTTAGGTTACATCCCCTTCTGAATATAATAAAGCGATATTTCTCCTTTATTCTTATTCAATAAATAAAAAACAGTTTTCCCAGCGTCAACCCATTTACTCTTTCGCAACAACTCAATGAATGACACATAAAAATATGACAGCCACAATGCTTTTTCATATTAATCGCCAACTCTATGAAGGAGGTCGTATTAAAAACATGTTGTAACATTTTATTACAAACATTCAATATGGAGTAAAGAAATACTATCATTTTTGAGGTTTCCAATGTGATGTCGTAAATAATTACATTTATTTTCCGTTTACATTGCAAACGCAGGCCGAACCCTACAATATTTGTCAAAATAATGTAATATACTAAGTATTTGTACACCTTGAAAAGGTCTACAGAAAACTCCGCGATGGTTTACATATTGTCTATCTCTTATGGACCCACAATAGCATTTTTTTGACATTTTCTTCTTCATTTGTAATTTAAATGAACATTTTCGAAGATATTACAGATTTAAAATGCAGGGTATAGCGATTGCGCGCTTTGTCTTATAGCACTTCGAATTTAGCTGCGATTGGACGGATTTTTTTCACATGGCCAACTAGATGTCGCTTTATCATGAGTAACCTCTAAAGAAACCATGTTTGTATTGTGTAATGAAGATTCTTTCTTTATGACAAAAAAGCTGTGAATGTTGTATATAAAGACATTCTGTAATTAATTGTAAAAATAAAATACTCAGGAAAATGTAAAAGTAAATAAGTAAAAATGTAGTATATGAATTTAGATATTCCAAAGATAGCAGGCAATCTTCATGGTATAGGGAAAGGGGAATTGTTTTTTTTTTTATACAGAAAAAATCTCCTTATGGGTACCGCCGCCCGACGGGGACAGGCGGCAGTTATGTCGGACTCGCACCGACTAAAACGACCTATGTGCTCCACCACGCTGCCGATGGCAAGGATAGGGTATCATTGTACATATTGCCCCCATCCCGCCAATAGCTCTGATCCCAGAGAACAAACACCTTCTTCGGGTAGGGGCCCCTCGAAAGAGAAGCCCCCCTCCGCTAACCGGTGCATCGGTAGCACCAGATGCACCGACCGCCTCGGGGACCTGTAAGCCAGGCGTCCGATATACGCCGTTTGGAACACCCGAAGGTCACTAACACCTGGACTCACCAGCAGCAGATTGGATCTAGAACAACAGTTCGTGGAACCGCTCCGCCGCCTCCCTTCACCTCCCTCCGCAGAACAAAGGGAGGCCATCGCTGCCCACGGTCGCTCCCTGCCCACCGTGTTTGTTATGTCACGGTCAACAGGGAGAGACCGTGCCCCAAGTGGGGACCACAACGCCTTGGTGGGCGTTTCCGCCCCCACCGGGTAATTTTTAATAGAGGTTTTCTTCCTCGCAACCCCGAGGTCCCCGTTCCCATTGCTGTGCTTCCGGCTTTCGCCGACGGTGGCCGTAACCATGTCCAGCTAGACTTAGAGTAAGCCCAACCGGACCCGTCGCTCATTAGGAATCCCACCCCAGCTCCCCCGGAGTCCCCGGCCTGTCTAGATTGCCCTCTGCTAATCATAAGGACAACTGGATTGGCCACCCCAAAGTGGTCCGTTCGCCAAGACTAAGCTTGCCCAGGGTGCGCCACGAGGAGGCCGACCACTTTGGCACCCCAAGGGAATTGTGTTACTCCAAATTTGACGCGTGTGGGCCACGGGCAGTAATGAATAAAAAAAAACTGCTGGATAGATTTTAATCATTTTTTTTACTGAGTGACATAGACTATATATTTTATATAAGTGCGAAGCCGGAGCGGGCCACTAGTATATATATATATAGTAATATTTTATTCGTACGGAAAAATATCCATATGTATAAGACGAAATTCGATGTATACCCTAGACATACGAGAGGTCACAAAAAGCTTATGATACTCATTCGATGGTCTCGGTATTCGCTTTTACAATAAAATTCCGCAATCAATACTAGATCAGTCTACAGAAAGGTTTATTTTAAGTATAAGAGATATGTTTATACGTAAAACATATTACAAAATTGAAGATTATTTGGATGATAAAAAAGCCTGGATTTGAAAATCCTTTCAGCTTCATACAAGCCTGCGGTTTAATAATGTAAAATTGAAAATGTTTCAAAGATTGACCGCCGAGTTTCTTTCTTGTTCTTTTCGGTAAGAGCAAAATTCCGAACCAGTTGTAGCTTCATTAATCATATTGATCCTTGACGATTGAAAAGTGCTTGAAAGAACTTATTTGAATAAAGATTATTTTGACTTGATTTTAAAGTCGTTGGAGCATTCAGTAAATATACATATATATGTACAAGATTAAGTCATTTAAATATATAAAATAAAGGAAGAAGTTTTAAAAGTATAGTTCATTTTAAAATAACCCGAGACAATGGAAACGGTATACGCCTCAAGGCTTATTAACACTTTGCAGAATCTTTCCAGAACTCGTCCACTTTGAAAATATAGTCTAACTTTCACATCGCGCGATTCAATTTTTGCGTGCCGTTCAAGATGGTAACTCATTTTACCTCCTTTCTCTTTATACAAAGTTAGTACCCAGGTCATAAATATCAGATTTTCTTGGCTAGTTCTTAACCTACTTGCAGGATTACACAAAAATGTAGTGTAAATAAATGGTAACTTTGATGGTGTGAGCTTTGATATTTAAGGATTAAGTGGGTGATTTTGCGGATAAGGATTTAATCCTGCCAAAGATTAAGTGAAGATAAGGATTAAGGATTAAATGGGTGATTGTGGGGATTACCTGGGTGACCGATCCTTCTCGGTAATTTTATTAAAAAGTCGGTGACATGTGGGTCTTTAAGCCCGGGTATTTTCACATATTTAATAAGCTTTACCATTGCGCTATTACAACTTGACAAATGACAGCAATTTAGGCTTTACAATCTAGTTCTATTTTTGCAGTTTTTTAATTCTCGAGAACAGCGATAAAAAAAACCATTTTTTTTTAAATAAAACCTCGCTAGATCGTTTTTTGTCCTCCAAAACCTCTTACTGCTACTGAATTTCATGAAAATCATAAGAGCCATTTCCGAGATTAAGAAAATATATATACAAGATTAACTTATTTAAATATTAAAGATTTATTATAACCACACACTCTCATGTTGACGTAGTATCTATCTTGAGACGAAATGTTTTAGAAGATATAAGCTGAGACAGTCAAGACAGACCGAAGAGATAAGCTGAGATCGCATTTCTAGAAATGAGTGAATTAATGTCATAAATATTGAATTAGTCATATAACCTTATTCTTTAACGAAAATTAGAAAATTTAACACATACAACCTTATACAACTCTATATCTTCGTAAATAATCTGGACGCAAAAATAATTATATAGTTAGTAGATAATATGTGCTGTGATGCCCTAGCGGTGCGACCGTGTGAATCTCTAGAGACGATCATGGGTTCAAACCCGGGCAGGCACCAATGAGTTTTTCTATTAAAACTTATGTGTCTAATTGATAATTGCAATTTATCACACGCTTTTCGGTGAAGGAAAACATCGTGAGGAAACCTGCATTTCTCCAGAGAATCCTGGAGATATGTGTAACCTACCAATCCGCATTGGAGCAGCGTGGTAGGTCTTAGCTCCAATCCTTCTCTCCAATAACGGAGAGAAGAGGCCTATGCCCAGCAGTGGGATAGTAACAGGCCGCTACTTAGTAGATAATATAGTTAGAAAGAGCTTGGGTGAGCTTAGGTTATGTAAAAAGTTTGTTTGATTTTAATGTTTACATTCGACCTCATGGGTTTCACGTCCGAAAACTTAAATTTACCATTCCGCCTTCTAGAGTCCGATGTATCAATCATACCAAATACAACCAACGTATCGATTTAGCTCATATTCTTAGGAGGATGTTGTTTCGTTTAACCGGAGCAGTTCAAATCTACGTATTCCGTGCCTGAAACCATCTGAGCTCCACTTCGGGCAAATCCGAATGCAATAAGGCTATCCTAATTACTCGTGCTCAGGCCAAATGAAATCTCGTCACGGAAACATCTCACGCGATACCGTATACTAACTTCTGTCTAACTCATTAGATTTCGATATCTATGTATAAGAAAATACGTACTACTTTTGCGTTGTTGGAATTTCTGGAATTTATATGCTTCCAATTATTGGATTTAATGAGTCGCCGAATAAAATTCCAAACGCTTGGAAAATTCCGAATGATTTATTTTGATAGGAATATACAGGATTTATAGCATATACCCAACCATTTTTCTCCCCTTATCCCATTCTGAGTGAATCCATCCATCCATCCATCAGCCTATCGCAGTCCACTGCTGGATATAGGCCTCCCTATGTCTGCACAAGACATCCCGGTTCTCCGCAATGCGCATCCACCTGGCCCCAACAACCTGATGTCGTCGGTCCAGCGAGGCGGTGGACGCAATACACTGCGTTTGCCAAGACGCGGTCTCCACTCCAGGACTTTTTGCTCTAAAGGCCATCAGTCTTGCGACAGACGTGACCGGCCCATTGCCACTTCAGCTTGCTTATTCTGCTAGCTGCGTCGGTTACTTTGGTTCTCTCGCGGATAATCTCATTTCGGATTTTATCCTTGAGAAATACTCTGAGCATAACTCGCTCCATAGCGCGCTGCGCGATTTTAAATTGGTGGACTAGTTCCGCCGTCAGTGCCTACGTCTCGGCGCTATATGTTAAAACAGGCAAGACGCATTGGTCGAAGACTTTTGTCTTCAGGCATTACGGAATCTCGGACGTGAAGACTCGATGAAGTTTGCCAAATGCTACCCAGCCCAAGTAAATTCTTCTTTCAGACTCCCTCTCGAAGTTGTGCCGGCCAAGTTGGATAGTCTGGCCTAGGTAGACGTAATTCTGCACGACCTCGAGAGGGATTCCGTCTAATGATACTGATCATGGCATATGTATTTACAGATTTATATTTTATTACAACAAACAAAACACTTATTTACAATTTTATACAAAACTGTCAACTACTAGTACATGGTCAATTACTAGTGCCCTTACATTATATATTTAAACAAATGCGGTTGACTGCAAAATAATTCTAATAATATTTTTCCTCTATTTTATTGATAAATTTAGGCACATGTTCCAACACATTTGTAAGCTGTCACAGTGACAACTCCGTGTACTTCCGTACTTGACAGCATCTTGACACTTGTGGACCTACTTGAGCGGTATAATTCCTCCCTTACACGTGACATGTGACATTTATTACATTACAGACATTATATACACCGCTAGTGAAATATTACTTAGCGACTCGTTGGCACTAAATCTGCCTTCAGCTCCGCTGCTCGCGGGTTCGGTTCCCGCTGAGTGCTAACATTTTCTATAAACAATCTGCTCGTTCTTCGAATCTTGGAGTATATATATATATATATATATATATATATATATATATATATATATATGTATGTATTTAAGTATCTATTGAAAACTATATGTATATATTTGACTGTCAACAAGTACCTATTAAGTTATCCCTTGTTCTGCCGTTATCCCAGTCTAAGTGGGATCGGCAACAAGCTATAAACACATTGTTATAAACATGTTGTAACATGATTCGGCTACGTATTTTACGACCGGCCGTCTGCCTAACGTTAACTTACCTTAGTCGAGTTTTACGCCACCTAAGTAAGAACGAGGTCTATTCTAAGTAGTCTATTCTGCTCTGCCGTATACCAAACGGTAGGCTAACTTACCTAAGCCGTATTTAAGACACCTCGGTAAAAATTGTTAAAGGTCTGTTCTACTCAGCTGGATACCACACGTCGGATCAACTTACATAAGTCGCCTTTTATGACACCTAAGTAAGAAATAAGGGTGGGCTATTCTACTCAGCCGTATACCACTTTCTCTTTATTGTAATATGACGCATTTTAGACTGGCTTTTAGTATAATAACTATGAAAAATATACCTCACATTATATGTTAAAAAACAACATATTAAAAAAAGATATTTCCCTCGACCATAACCTACGACTAGTCATAAAAGTAAATCATATTTTTTGTTTCTTATTTTTTTCCAGTATCTCATTAATTTAAATAACGCCCGCTATAAAGAATGTTCTTTATATTCCTTACAATATAAGTTTTTTTTGTTGGTTATAAAAATAAATACCACGAAAAGGTTGGGGCTCACTTGAAATTAGTTAAAGCGTGGAATTCTCCCATAATTTTGATTTATTATACCATGAACTGGGATTTATCTTATTATAAGGATTTACGGAAGTGGTATTTATTTTTTAGATGTACCCGTAAAAGACCACCGTGTGGTATCCGGCTGAGTAGAATAGACCACCCTCATTTCTTACCCAGGTGTCGTAAAAGGTGACTAAGGAAAGTTGACCCGCTGCGTGGCATCCTGATTAATAGAATAGACCATTCTCTTTTATTACCGAGGTGCCGTAAAAGGCGACTAAGGTAAGTTGATTAGTCATGTGGTATCTGGCTGACTAGAACTAGACTGGCTTACTAGACTACCCTTTTTCTAAGCGAGGTGTCGTAAAAAGCGACTAAGATAAGTTGACCCGCCATGTGCTATCTGGCTAAATAGAATAGACCACCCTCATTTCTTACCGGGGTGTAATAAAAGGTAAGTTGACCCGTCGTGTGGTATCCGGCTTATTAGAATAGTTCACCTCATTTCTTACGGAGGTGTCGTAAAAGGGAACTAAGGTTAGTTGACGTCAGGCAGGCGGCCGGTCGTAGATACCGAGCCAAATCATGCTACAATATGTTTATAACATGTTATGCCGACTTCACTTAGAATGGGATAAGGAGGAGGACAGGAGAATGATGACATAATTTCAACATAATAACTCAAATAGAATAAATCTCTTTATAAAGATACTAACTTACATCTAAGTGGAAGACTCTAATTTATATACTTGTAGTCCCCATATTAACAAGCCCCTTCCGAGATGTTCGTTGCAAATGTTCTTGAATTCTAAGTACGTAGTCTTGTGCAATAAATTCAAACACTTAAGCTTGTTTGATTATTCAATTGCGGGACTGAGTTTAGTGGGTAATGTAAGGTGGATATTCGTCTGATAGAACAATCTCTTTGTTCTGTACAAACATATGGGTCGTATACCGTAAACAAAATGGCGGACAAAGATGGCCGTCAGTAAACCTTGATATCTTACCCAATCAGACGTCGCAGAAATTGAAACTTTGAAGACTTTGCCTTTCTATATACTGTGTTTCTAACACTCTGCTCGAAAATATGTTATTTCATCTGGATAATGTAACCTCTATCACAAAGATAATGCAAATTCAAACCCCAACCCTGTGTTTCAACGAAACCTAAGAATACTCAACGCAAAAAATATTTCAAATCGCGCCCGTGCAATCTTCAAACATCATAGAAAATCAGCTCGCAGAAGTTAAAAAGACAGAATGATATTTAACTCCGTCGTATCTCCTTAAATTTTGCTAGCATTAAGTGTATATAAAACTTTTGTAATTTGGTTATTTTTTTAATTTAAAAGAGTATTCAATGTTTATATCTTTTCTTAAAATAACACTTTTTTGCTGTGTTCTGTTAACTTAAAGAAAGTGAACAATAATGGGTACCAGAATATTGAGAATAGCTCAATTTTAAGACATGTATCATGATAAAAATATGACATATTTTTCTCTCTTGCGGCGTCTATATTCCTGACACTTATGTAGTATAACCTGAGTATATTTAAAATAATTTGTTAAGGAATTAGTCAAACATGCGTGAAAATATAAAGCAAACCTTTGACTTTTCATAACCTCAAAATCAAAACACACACGCACACTCACTCACGCGCGCACACACACACACACACACACACACACACACACACACACACACACACACACAAACAAACAATAGTACATTGTAATACCATACTTTAGGAAGTTTAGGAAGGATCTCTTAACACAAGAGATGTCATTCATAACAATTTGCAATGTTCATGAAACGTTTTTGATCTTTTGAGTTTGAATAAAATATGAAAACGGATAGCATTGTTTCTAGTCGCAGATAAAAGCGAATTCATATTATCATTATTTTTGTATTATGGAACTCCGCAAAGTAACGCCTGATTCTATAAAAACATGTGAATCAACTTTTGTCTTTCCCTTTTTTAAGGTTAACACGTTTCAATCTCAGTTGAGTATGTAAGCTAACTTGACAACAATGAGGAAAAAGCTTCCGAAAGGCGCCGCGTTAAAAAATATCACTCAACGCCAAAGGTCGTTGTTTTTCACGTTATCTTTTAGCGTTTCACGTTAAATTCCGACGTAACATATAATTGAAACACGCACACTCCACGCGGTTTGCATTCTTAATGCCGTAAACGGTCAGGACTTGCTTCCCTGAATAATAAACTGATTTTAATGCGAAAAGTTTAACGGAATATTGTTTTTTTATTTATATTGTAACGCTACTCTTACAAATTTTGTTGTGAACTCCGATTAATTTAGTTTTAAGACGTGTTTTTAACTGTTTCCTTTTTAGGCAACTTTAAGTACGATAAATATAACAAGTTAAGCTAAGTTTGTGGAGTGTATTTCCATTTAATAGACGACTGTATTTTGAAGTTACACTACTTTAGTCCTTGAAAAAATTATTGACAAGCTTTTACTTAGGTAAGTTAACCTGCCGCATGCTACCCGGTTGAGTAAAATGGACCACCCTTTTTCATATCATGTTACAACATGTTTATAACACGTTGTACCGACGACACTTGCGGGAAAAGGCCAGGGAAATCATGAAACTCTTAAAAATTATGTTGTGACCTCCGATTAATTTAGCTTTAAGAAAAGAGGTGTTTACGCTTTTCACTTTTGGAAATATTATTTTTAATTTTGTGTTATGTTTGTGCAGTGTACATTTGCAATTTAAATATGATTTTAGTTAGAAGTTTCACTACTTAAACACCACTACGATTAAAACGCTTTATTCTGCCTTAAAAAAATATTGTCAAGTTTTTACTTATCTAACTTTTACGCTTTGTACACTTTCAAATACCAAATAGAATAAAAAAATATTTTTTCTTCATAAATAGGAAAAAACAAATAATACATTACTAGGAGTATTTAAAAAAACAAATTCGCCAGGAGTTGTAGGTATGCCGTGTGGATTCGGCTGAGTCGATTAGACCACCCTCATTTCTTGCTGATATGTCGTGAAAGGCAACTAGGGTAAGTTGATCCGCAGTGTAGTATCCGGTTGAGTAGAATAGACCACCCTCATTTCTTACCGAGGTGTCGTAAAAGGCGACTAAAGTAAATTGATCCGCCGTCTGCTATTCGCCTGAGTAGAATAGACCATCGTCTTTCTTACCGAGGTATCGTAAAAGGCGACTAAGGTAAGTTGACGTCAGGCAGGCCGTCGGTCTTAAAATTCGTAGCCAAATCATGTGACAACATGTTTATAACAAATAAGTTAAGTCGCCGTGTGGTATCCCGCTGAGAACAATAGACCAAAATACGACTAAGGTAAGTTGACGTCAGGTATGTGACAACATGTTTATAACATGTCGTACTGATCCCACTTGAAGTGGGATAAGGGCAGTAGGATGATGAAGAACGAAGTGCAGATACCCCTAGTTGTGAATATAAATTGCGAGATTAAAAAAAATTGTGTAACATAATCTCTAAATCAAAATGTCTTTTCTAAATAGACATTTACAGGCCTTTTTGCAAAAATAACATTTAAAATTCATCACGCGCCCAAGGGCGAAAGAAAACATTGTGAGGAAATTACTCTCGAGATTCTGAGAGGCTGTATTTTGTTTAACCTGTTCCACGTTATAATATTATTTCAAGAGATTTGTACACTGTAGTTTTGTTTACTTGAACCCGTGGTTACCTCGGATAATTTTAGGCCGTTCATACAATAGAAAGGTCCAAAAACCAAAATAATAAAAGTTCGATCCGCAAACTTTTGTTTACCGTATTATTTGAGACACCAAAGTTTACCAACATTTATTCTAATACTAGCGGCCCGCTCCGGCTTCGCACGGTTATAAAATATATAGCCTATGTCACTCAGATAAAAAATAATATTAAAATCGAACCAGTAGTTTCATTTTATTCATTACTACCCGTGGCCCGCACGCGTTAAATTTGGAGTAACAATTCCCCTTTCCCTATACTATGAAGATTCCCTGCTATCTTTCGAATATCTAAATTCATATACTACATTTTTAGGGACAGACAGAGAAAGCTACTTTGTTTTATACTATGTAGTGACGTTTAGCTATTATTTTGATAATTGTCAAATTTTTTACCATACTCAACCAAAGACAAAATTACGTTTAGTTGTCATTTATGTTTTGTTATTTCACTGTCATTTGCGTTTTGTTATTCCATGTCATAGTCGTTTTTGTTCTACTACGTTTTATAGTGACTTGACGGGATAAAACAAATGCGGTCGAACAGGATAAAAAGTATCCTATGTCCGTCTCCTGGTTCAAAGCAACCTCTCCACCAATTTTCAGCCGAATTGGTTCATCCGTTCTTGAGTTATAAATAGTGTAACTAAGACCAACTTTCTTTTATATATATAGATAAATATATAAATCTGAATATTTTGTTTGTTTAATTGTGTTAGCGCACACTATATAATTCGGTGAAGGAAAACATCGTGAGGAAACCTGCATATCTCTAGAGAATCCTAGGGATATGTGTAACCTACCAATCCGCATTGGAGCAGCGTGGCAGGTCTTAGCTCCAACCCTTCTCTCCAAAAATGGAGAGAGGAGGCCTATGCCCAGCAGTGGGATAGTAACAGGCTGTTACTTACTTACTTACACTATATACAATAACACGATATATTAGGAATACCACTATTCCCGTTCCGTGATGCACTTCTCTTGAATGACGAACAAAGACTGAATGCAACTGAAACGTTTTAGCAATATATATAGGAAGACTCCACCGGAAACAACGCGTCACAGTGTTGCCATCATTTCAGTCAAAAGGGCGCGATACTCGTTTCATGACGGTGTTGCTATAAAATACAAAGCGAAAGTCATTGGCGACAACAATTGTTTGAACGCGATAATCTCAGGAACTACTGGACCGTTTTGAAAAATTCTTTAAGTGTAAGATAGCCCATTTATTGAGGAATGCTATAGGTCATCACGTATATAACACATAAAACATCACGCTAAGATGAATAGAAGTAGAAATAGAATCAAAACCTAGCTAGATCGATAGATAGGTATCTTCATGGGATCTCCACCATACACGATCTTGTACCGCTTGGACCCAGCGGCTCCCCGCGACCTTTTTGAGATCGTCAGTCCATCTCGTTATATAAATACAAGGTTAACTCATTTAAATATGAAAGATAGATAGAAATTACTATTACAAAAATTTTGGCTGATTTTCTGCCATGCTATAAATAAATTAATCTTTCATTACTAATCGAAAACACCATTGCTCAACTAAAAGTAATTAAAAATTCATAGCTACATTTGTAAATCAAGAATTTTAATCCAGTATACCTGCGTTGAGGGTTGAAATAAAAAGTTTTCTGCATTTATACGGCTCTATTTAAAGCAAGGACGGAGTTTATCGGAAACACAAATTTTTCCTTTTAATCAGGTCTGAAAACTTGTCAAAGAAGTCTATCGTAAATACTATAAAAGACAAAAAACAAAGGGTGACTTAATTAACGAACGACTAAACGTTTTAAACTACAATTTACTACACGTGTTTGAAGACAAAATTAATGTTGGGGGTCAAACTATTTGGTTATAAAACTGTACGTTTGGGTGATGCGTTGCTTTGCAATTTTGTCGTGGAGCGTATCTCTTGATGATGCTTTGGTTACAGTTTAAAACGATCGTTGAGATTGTCATAGTGAATGTGTGTAGTTTGTGTAGTGAACTTGGTGTGTTGGTGGTAGTGTCTTGTAATACGTTAACTAATTCTGCATGTTTAAAGTATGAGAACGGTTTTGCTTCGTACAGTTAGCATTACATTGATTTTCTTACCAAACGTGGATTATAGCAAAATGCAAAATTATTCTAGCATAACTTTAGCACTCGTACTTTGGAATTCCGCAAAGTAAATTACTATTAAAAAACGTAACCAAGCATTGCTTTGACAGTTTAGTCAGTCGAATTGAAAGAAAAACTTCTATCATACTTTAAGAGGTCTCGCTTAAAATAAATTCAAACACAAAGTCAATTCGACATATTTCCAATAGAAACACTTCATTACGGGTGCGTTGCCAAAATTTTGTTGAATTAATTTAATTTCTCATCCGACAATGGGCCATTAAGGGGCGTTGTAGCACCCAACCTGTCAACCCGTAAAAGCCATTTCACGATCCATTTTAGCCCACAAATGGTCATTTAGATGGGACAACGACAATTTGGTGTCACACGTCGCACGTTTTGTTTGGATGATGTGCAATTTTTCGCTAACTCGTTCTTGGGGTAGTATTACAGATGATACATTGTGTTATAATATTGAAAAATATAAGAACAAAAAGATTGATCAGGACATTGAGTCTCATGGAATAACTCCAGAATTAAACGAACGAACCACGTGTACCAGATGCAAGGTAAGATACTAATACAAAGGTGAAAGAAATATAACTAGATTGAAGAGTGAACATAATTCTAATTGAAAATTGAGTGTGTTAAGATCCTATTAAAGTTAAAAATGTTGAAAAACGGATGTTTCGAGAGATTATAGTAACAGAAGAGAAGATTAACTAGATTGACGAATTAGCTTATGGAGTCTCTGTTAATTTAAGATTTTGTAGTTTAACGAGCATAGCTCTAGAATTAAATTGACTAGGGACAACTGGTAGGGAAGATAACCTAGATATGATAAGATAAGTGGAATACTGAATAGTGGACAGAATTCAGGAGTTAATACTTTAAGTTTCCGTTAAGATCAACCGTTAAAGTTAACAGGGTAACTTAAAAATAAAGTTGATGTCGGAGGACCGGATGTAAGGAAAGATTTTAGAAAGAAAGCCCAAATAAAGTATAGAAAGTATATATATTTATACTTATACCAAGAAAGTATAGAACTATGAAAGGTTCCACATTGAGTCTATGTTAAGATTAGACGGTAAAGGTAAAATAGAATAGCTCAAAATGTAAATCAGGATGCGGTACTTAGAGACTTTTGCTAAAGATATTTTGCTGAAGAGAACGAGGAACTGAGTTTAAGACCAAAACTAAGTAAATTCAACCTTATAAATAGAAATCGGTGATTCTTTTTGTAGTGTCTGTATTTTTGGTGCTAAAGGCTGTTAAGAGATAGGTAGGCCTTAAAATTGGTATAAAAAAGAGTAAGATTTATATATATATCATCCTGTCCTTATCCCACTCTAAGTGGGGTCGGCACAACATGTTTTTCTCTTCCATTCCTATCTTTCGTCAACTCTGGCGCCACTCCTTTTATAAGCATATCATACTTCACACAATCCAACCATCTCTTTTTAGGCCTCCTTCTAGGCACATATCCATCCACATTCAAATTTAACACACGTTTGGTCACATGATTTTCATCCCTCCTCATTACATGTCCATACCATCTCAATCTTGCACTTCTCGACTTTTCTATAATGGGCGCAACTTTCAGACTTCTCCTGATATACTCGTTTCGTATTTTATCCAGTTTTGTCACACCACACATCCACCTTAACATTCTCATCTCATTTGCATGTACTCTTCTTTCATCCCTCCTTTTCATTGCCCAACATTCTGATCCATACAATACGACAGGTCTTATGACTGCTTTATAAATTTTTCCCTTAACTTTAAGGGGCATTCGAGGGTCACATATTGTGCCTGAGACCTGCCGCCACTTCATCCATCCTGCATTCATTCTTTTACCCACATCTCGATCTATTTCACCGTCAAAAAAGAGTAAGATTTATAATGTAACAAAAATTGAAGATAGTTTTTTAAATGATTTTTAAGATTTATATTGTTTTATACTTATACCAAGTATTATTTTAAATTTTTAAAAACAATTTTCTTTGTTATTATAAGATGTTTAGTATTTTTCCTCAAATTCAAAATGCGTCAGAGTTATGATCCTATTTTCATTATTGCAGATGTAATCAAAAATGAAAAATATTTTGCTTTTGAAACCACAATTATGGCATTTAATGAACACGTTTCTTAAGCTTTTCACGTATAAATCAAATTTGAAATACGTTTTACGTACAATAAAAACGTCTGGTATAAAAGTGAACTCGCGAATGGATTTCAAAAAGCACAACGCAGGACTGGCTCGAAATCGTGCCAAAAAGAAATTAAAAAAAGGCTTTGAAATGTTTTTACTACGGTAGCCTAAATGTATGCCTTTGTATGAAATGCCATTCGTACTTCCCAGTTATTAGACGAGTATGCAAAATGAGTGTTATATTTTTTCGTCCATATTTTTTTAGCGGTGACAAGTTTACTCTCGTCAACCCTGATAAAAAATACACGTCTGACTTTTTTAGCGCTTGTGTTTCTTTTTTATTTTCTAATTTTTTTTTGGACCTCCTCTCTATTTTGCCGTCAGCGTTTCTTCTGTCCTCTCTTTTACCAACATCTGTTTCAATATATGCACAGACGCTCTTGATAAACTACGCCAATATTAATAGAGTATAGACAGCAAATGAGTTAGCAATCATATTATAAATTAAGTAATATAATTCTACTACTCATGATTTTCAGAAAGTTTCTGGATAAGGTACCTTACATTTTCTTTTTTCGACTTCCTTTCTATTTTGCCAGCGTTTCGTCTGTTATCTCTTTTAACAACTTCTGTATCATTCTGTGAACGGCCAATCTTGAAAACTTACGCCAATTATAATAAAATAAATGACAGATGAGTTAGCAATCATGTTGTTAGATAAAATTCTATTAATTAAATTCATAATTTTTAGAAAGTGGATAAGGTCTTACATTTAGCATCATTAGTAGGTGATACCAAATTATAACTAAAAAGTGTATTGGAGTAAACATATTTTTGATTTGGAACGTCTTTGCTAATTGTTTTACTTTATCATCACATATTTGGAAAAGTTTATAGAACACTTACTATAGATAGGTAAGAGTCTGCCCAAAAAACATATAATTAAACAAAATCCTCAAAACTGTCTATATGTATGTGATAGATCTTTTCTCAGAATCGACGGAATGGATTCTTCTACGGTTTTCATTAAAATATTTTCATTTTTGGCGAAGGTTAAGTTAAAAGAACATTACGGCAATGCTGCTGGCTCAGCTAGTATATAAAGTTAGGTACGCTGGTAGATTGTTGGTATACAGGGTTAAGAATTAAGTAAGCCAGGGATAAACTTTACTTTTTACACCAATACTTAAGTACGAAATTAAATTCGTGATATTTGATTTGGTATATTGAATTTGTTTTAATCCGTTTTAACACCTAGGTTAATTGCCTTTTCAGGTGGCACGAGTGCTGGCTTCTTTTTCGCATTGATTTTATGTTCTTATATATTTTATATTCTTTTCCCTTTGATTCTTTAATCAGCTTAGCGATTCAACGCGGAAACGCTGCCAGCATTCTTGAGACCATTCCACTTGGACATGATTTGTATAGTCCTAGCGTTTAAGTAATTTAATATAGATATAACTTGTACATTTTTTGTGATTGAATAAAAAAAAATATTGTTTTGGTATATACAAGAGGTATGTAAATCAAAACGATTATTCTGATAGCACTTGACCTGATTCAAGTGGCTATTGACCATGGACATTCAATATTACTGTAGTATAAATTCCATTATAAATTGACAACAAATAAAACGTATAAGGTTTAAATTGGAACTGTACTTTATTACTTTAGTACTTGGGTCACGGAGCTTTGTTCGGAGTCCTTTGAGCTTCCCGTGAAAATGTGATGTCTTTTTGTGAAAAAGTTTTTTGCAATTCCAAACCATTTCATTCCAATACAATAATTAAACAAAGTTTACAATTGATGCTTTGATTTTGATTAAATATAAACAATAAAAAAAAAAAAAAATTAACGAACATAATAGAAATATAATTCAAATTCTATGGTAATATTAAATTTTTGAAATAATATCAAATATGGGTAATGTAGATAGAATAAAACATTTATAACATAAACCCACTTAGAGTGGGATAAAGACAGGAGAATGATAAAGATAGAAGAGATAGAAAGAAAGAAGATAATGATAGAGATAGAAAATCAAAATATATAAAATGACTCAAAAGATACAATAACAAAAATATGACAAACGCAAAAAAAAATGTTCAGTCCCTTACAATATTCAAATGAAAGACATAATGTACATCTAAAAGATCTTATAACTTCCAGAATTTAATAAACCAATGAAACTAGTATAAATTTGATCTTATGATGACAAGATCATATCGAAGATGTATTGTTTACTTGTTGCCCGGTATTGAACCCGTTACTTTACTTATTTCGAAGGTATTGATACAACCCCCCCCCCCACTCCCCACTCCTCCATCCACGAACCATCATTAATGCGACAAAGCATTATATCAGTTATCTTAAGTAACTAAACTAATCTAATCTTAATTTCAATCGAATAAGATAGTCATTAACTTAATATAAAAAAATTATGATAGCTGAGTTGTGAGACCGTGCTACTCTTTCAAGGGGCCACGAGTTTAAACCCCAGACAGGCACCAATCAGTTTTTCTGTTAAAAGCTTAAGTCTGTTAGCGCACACTTTTAACTATAACACGATATTACGCAATACCACAATTTCCGCTCCGAGATACACTTCTCTTGAATAACTAACAAAGACTCAACCCGAAACAACAACGGCACAGTGTTGCCACCATTTTAATTAAAAAAGAGCGCGATCCTCTTGTTTCATGACTGTGTTCCTATAAAATACGAAGCGGAAATCATTGGCGACAACATTCAATTTTCAATCAACATTCAAAATTCAATTATTAATTGAAATTTATTACACGCTTTTTAGTGCACCTGCATATCTGAGGATCTGTGGATATGTGTAACTTACCAATCAGCATTGGAGCAGCGTAGTAGGCTGTAAGCTGCAATGCTTCTCTTAAAAAACGGCAAGAGGCAATGCCCAGCAGTTATTTTTAACTTCATATTATCAAAAATTATAAATAAATAAAACACATACTTTCACATATAATTTGTATTAAATCAACAATATCCTTAATCTTTACATTCTTTGGTATAATTATTAGCTCATTTAGGTACAATTTACTATTTATAATTTTCTCTTATATCCTGACCAGAATTTAATACAGCTATGGCATATCTATTTAATGTATCAAGTAATTTTTCATTAAGTCAGTTAAAGTTAAAGAACAATCACGAAAATCAAATCAACCAATCAGAGCGCGAAACGAAATAACGACTGAAATTGACTGACCTGATTGGTTGATTGAAAAATTTTCGTTTAGATCTCATCAGTGATGCGACAAATGAAATATCACTTGTTTGCAAATTGTATCTATATCTATGTATAAGCCCACACGATAATGTGGAATAGCAGAAGGTTTTGGCACGCTTGCAGTTTGGCTCCAGCACCAGGTGACGTTACTGCAAAGGAAAAACTTGAATAAAATCGACGTTGCATACGAAATAAAGCTGAATTTCCTGTAAAGTTGCATCGAATATTGGATAGGAGTGATAGATTTGCTGCATCAGTAAAATATTCATAAAAGTATTCAAACGTATCGTGTACAGTCAAAAATCATGGAAATGAGTAAACGTCTTTTAGCAGATTAGCACCCTCATTTCTTACCGACCTCTCGTAAAAGGCGACTCAGGTATATTGATTACTTGGTTTCCGTCTCAGTAGAATGTACCACAATCATTTCTTACTGAGGTGTAAAAAGTGACCAAGTTAAGTTGACCCTCCGTATGGTATCCGGCTAAGTAGATTAGACCACCCTCATTTTTTACTGAGATGTCATAAAAGGAGAATAAGGTAAAATGACCCTCCGTATTGTATCTGGCTAAGTAGAATAGACTACCCTCATTTCTTACAGAGGTGCCGTAAACAGCAACTAAGGTAAGTTGACATGATTATAACGTATCTTCTTATAGCACCTATTGCATTTAATAAATTATGTAAAAGTAACGTAGATTTTAGATTTGTATAGTACTTCTGCAACCTCCGCTCGTAAACTTTTAACTACATATTTTCTAGAATTAGGCGTTACTTTGCGGAGATCCATAATACAAAAGTAATAATAAAATTATTTTGCTATAATCCGCGAAGAAGGATTTCTTCGCGGATTATAGCAAAATAATTTTATTATTACTTTTGTACATATTTTCTTTCAAAAATATAATGTATAATAAAATAAATAAAATAAAATAAATAAATTGTGCCGACCCCACTCAGAGTGGGTTAAGGTAAGGAGATTAATGTTGAAATAATTGAATTATCGTATAATGATAATTAATATACCATTAGACATATTCCATCTCATCATCATAATTAAATAAAAGAATTAAAATACAAAGACATTATTAAAAAAGAAGAATATTATTCTATAAAATATATCCCTTGGAAGTATTTATTCACAATCCATTGTTCTTAAAAATGATACAAATAAAATAAAAAATTGAAAGCGAGAAATCTAGGTTACCCAATTATATGTAAAGTCACTTTGTACTAGTTCTATGAAAAGGTAGAAAATTTTAAAATATAAAACCATTTTTTAAGCGAACTATAACTATTAGATTTCGTATTTTTTAAATAAATAAAAAAAAAAATTGGACACTTACACACGGTCGTCCGTCCCCAAAGTAAGTAACTTAATACTTGTGTTATGGGTGACAGACAACTGGTGAATATATACTTATATATTTTTTAAATACATACTTGAATACAAATATACACCCAGGCTCAAAGACCAACAAATTCATTTATAGAAAATGTTGGCCCTTGGCGGGAATCGAACCCGCGACCCGCGGTGCTGAAGGTATGGTCACTACCCACTGCTCCAACGGGCCAGTCATCCGGCCAGTCATCAGTTTAATTTAGGATTTTGTGAGACACTGGTCTTTAGAGGTGTCGTAGAATACGACTGAGGTAAGTTGATGTCAGGGAGGCGTCCGGTCGAAAAACGGAGCTAAATCATGTGACAGCATGTTTATAACATTTTGTGCCGACCCCACTTAGGGTGGGATAAGGGCAGGAAGAAGAAGAATAAGATGACACACTGGTCTTTAACAGCTCATATCCGTGTTGCTGTAATAAATAACTAGTACCTTGATGACCGAATCTTGGTCGATAATTTTTTTTAAGATATAAAAAATTTTATATTAAAAAGTAGTTTTGGGCAGGTGGGGCTCGATCCTAGGTATTTTCACCTCCCTAGACCGCCCGTTCCCCAAAAGAGCCATGACTTTTCGATTGACAGCGAAAATTGACTCTTAAATTCAACGTAAATTTTAGCATTATTCCGAAAACAGGGATAAAAATACATTTTTTTTAATGAAACGTAGCTAGATCGAATTTTCTCCCCAAAACCCCTTACATGCCGAATTTTATGAAAATCTTTGTAGCCGTTTCCGAGATTGGGAATATTTTATATTTATATACATACTAGTAATATACCGCGGTTGCACCCGCGTAATTTTTTTTTTTAAACTTATTACATTTTTAACCCGGATCCCTATTTTTTTTGAAAATGTCATATAGACTATGTTGCTAAATAAAAATGCAGGTTTTTAATGGTGAAAGAATTTTTGAAATCGGTCCAGTAGTTTTTGTGTGAAAACATTACACACATACATACAAATTTTTCCTCTTTATAATATACGTATAGATTTTTTTTTATTTTTTTTAGACACACACACGGTTGACCGTCCCCTAACTAAGTAACACAATACTTGTGTTATGGGTGACAGACAACTGGTGAATATATACTTACCTATATATTTTTTTAAGTACATACTTAAATACACCCAGGCTCAAAGGCCAAAAACATTTATAGAAAATGTTGGCCCTCGGCGGGAATCGAATCCGCGACCCGCGGAGCTGAAGGCAGGGTCAATCACAACGGGCCAATCAATATATATATACAAGATTAACTCATTTAAATATTAAAGATTGTAATATAACTATTGTAATACAAGTAAAATAAGCGTATGAAAGACGCAGATTTTCAATGACTACATTGTTGTAAGATGCATCGGAGCTAAAGTTATGTCCAAACAAAGGCACTCAGTACGCAGAGGAAATTGTATTCGTAAATGAGGCGGGCAGCAATAATTTACAGGCTCTCAATGACCTCTTTGCTACCAGTAATAATATTACCATGGTTTCCTGTTGACAGTGATGTTAAGGGAATATGATTCTTACTAGTATGAACAACGGACACAATAAGTGCGTATTTTCTGTAAAATACTCAGTCGCTGATGAAGGTAATAAATGCGTTAAATCTTTAGTGATGTTACTATGTCGAAAATAATGTTTCTTTTTAAGTGTAATAGTGTCTAGAATAGATTAACGATTCGTTCTAAGTAATAATAATAGTAATAAGTTTTCTTTCTTTCTTTCTTTTTCTTAATATATTTCTTTGTCGTTTGTAGTCGGTAGAAGTTTATTGTCTATTGACAAAATCGGAATACTTGGAGTTTCATCAGACAATTTTGTTTATCGGGCAATGCTCTGATATTTATTTCTTTATTAAATTAGTTAATCTTGTAAAAAAAGAATGTGAATTTTGGAAACGGCTCCAATGATTTTTATGAAACTTCGGAAATTGATCTATCTAGGTTTTAATTAAAAAAATGTCTTTTTTAACCCTGTTTCACTAAAAACTAATATCATTAGAATTTAAAGGTTAATTACTCTGTCACTTGCAAAGTAGTAATAGCTCAGTTGCGAACGGACTTAAAAATGTAAATACCGGATCAAGTCCTAGATATGATCATCTTTTTTTTCATTTTGCGTCTTTTTTATGTTCTTAAAAAATATCGAACAAAGCTTGGTCACCCAAGTACTTTATTCTTTATATGGCTTATTATTTTAAGTATAGCTATCGTTGTATTACAGTCTTTGCCGATTATTTTTCAATTTTCGATGATGTTTGCCTGATTGACATTCTTTAAATTTTCTAATTCTCTCTTGATTATTGTACAGTACAAATGCATAATAAATATATGTACATAAGATAATTTTGGAAGTCTGTTTTAATTCCGCTAAAGCAAGAATTGTTAATAAGAAATAAATTATTTCAACTTGAAAAACATTAAGTTAATTTTTAAACGGAGTAATACAAGTTTTACAACGGTTTGTATAACTAACTGAACTCAAGTAGCAAATTTATAGTCATCACTAAGTTTAAAAATACTTATATTCCCACTTAAATAATGTACTGTTTCTGCGAGTTTCATTTTCTGTTCCCGTGAAGTGGAAAGTAGGTCAACATAGGATTTCTTGAAAGTTTTCATCGTAATTTTGGTTTCCATTTATAACGGTAATATCTTTAAGTACTTTGGATCCCTGTTCAAATTAAACAATAGTGTTCAAAGTTGAAGCGAGCTTTTGTCTCATCTCTTTACTTGAACTGAATGCCACATAGATATTTGGATAAATCTACAAGAAATTTGATTTCAAATTGGGAGACTCATAAAATCCAATTGTGTATTGAAAATGTTTACTTCTGAGTAAGTGAATATTATTCTCTACAGCATTACATTTATTACATGTTTAGGTTGTCTGTCTTTCTATTGAAGGTTGGAACACTGGGTTGTCCGAAATGGGGTCGTCACTCATGTATTTTGACAACATATCAGTCATCAAGTCTTATTCATAGTCTATCCATAGGCATTTTAGCTTTACAAACCGTTAAATAATGTCGCATGTTTTGATCCTTTTACACATCTGCTCATTCGTTATTAGATTTCTTAGATCATACCTATTCCCATCGCCTATTAGGTAATTTCTAGCTTTCTTTTGAATTCAAATCAAATCATAACCTTTTAAATTGAGAATTTAGAATTCTATATTTATCAACCAGGTTTCTGATCCGTAAGTCATCATCGGAAACACGTCCTCTTTATAAAATATTGTCTCCAAGAACATTATTTTCAGTAATGACAAGATATTGCGTAACGAACGTTGCTATACTTTAGACCTAGTTATAAAAAAAATCTGGATCAACTGAGTTGGACCGTATGTCACGGTTATAAATACTCGTTCTAGTATTTCGAGTGTGGAGTTTACAACGATGACCGGGTCAAGCACATATGTGAGCTAGTCATTATTTTTGGCTTGTTCCTCTTCATTCTAATGGTAACTGTTCTGTTAACTCTATGCTGGGATCATCGAGTATTATGTTACGCTCAATTACTATAATCATCGTAATTTGATATTTGTGAACGATAATGTACGCATAATAATCAACATTAATATGAGAATTTCCTTAGTCTGGCTAGTTTGTCTTCCTGTCTGTTAGTATTTCATGACAAATCTCCTGGGTCCATATTGACGAAATTTAAACATGGCTATAATCAAAATCCTGCTGCCTTAGTAGGAGGCCACACTCCCACTCTAAGTAAGGCCAGCACAACATGTTATAAACATGTTGTGACATGATTTGACTGTGTATTTTCCAACCGGCCGCCTGCCTGATGTAAACTTACTACAGTCGTATTTTGCGACACCTTGTTAAGAATGAGGTCTATTATACTTAACCCAATACCACGTGGTGTGTTTACTTACCTTTTACCGAAATATCCGCTCCGATAAACAATATTTTAACATGATGTGTAGCAAGAATGGGACATTCTAAAAGTACATTAAATAATAGAAATATATACATCTTAGAAAGCTAACTCTCACCTCTTTCTATTTTAGGATCACTATTCGCAGAATATAAAGCAACAGCTGAATTGTCTCTATACAGGTTTGCTACTTTGGCCTCGCAGCGTAGAATTGGGGCCCCTCGTTCGTAATGCGCCGGCCATAATTGGATTTGAACGTACAGTTCAGACCGGAACAAGCCTTCTGGAGCCGGCTGCACTTGGTGCATACCTGGTGTCACCTGTGAATAGATATAATTTGTTAGCACTTTAATCAGATCTGTAGTCGCCATGATACTTTTAAATTGCTAGCGTTTTATATTTTCAAAAGCATTTCAACACGATCTTATTCTGCTTAGATCTAGACTCTTCCTCCTATGGCTGCTTTAATAGGAATTAGTAATAAGTTTCTATAATGAAATTTTGCAATAAGTTTTAAAGAAAACCTTAATCTTTAATATTAACGGATCGTAGGCTACACATATCCCCAGAATTCTTTGTAGACAATCAGGTTTCCTAATGATGTTTTCCCTCACCAAAAATGATTAATAATTTGCAATTATCAATTAGACACATAAGTTTATAACATACAGAAAGTAATATATCGCGGTTTCACCCGCGTAGATACCGATTTCATGGAAGTGGAAAGTCCACTAAGTCGGAATGTAGATTTATTTTTGTTAAATATGTCATCAATAGTTTTCGCAGGACATGTGATTACAGATTTTTTATGACTAATTTTTTACATTTTAATACATTTTTAGTACGGATCCCTATTTTTTGGAATTTGGAATTGGAATTTTATTATAGTCTATGTTACTCAGTAAAGATACAGCTTTCTAATGGTAAATAATTTTCAAAAAAATTTTAAATCCGTCCAGTAGTTTTTATGTGAAAACTTTACAAACATACATACAAATTTTTCCTCTTTATGATATTAGTATAGACGAACTCATTGGTGCCCTAGGTTTGAATCCTTGACCTCCTCGAAAGAGTTAAACGGTCTCAGCACTAGGCTCTATGAAAACTATTACTAAGTAAAAAATAGAAATTGTATTATTATCAAAGACAATATTAATCATGTACTCCTGCCCTTATCCCTAGGTGGGATTAGCACAACATGTTAAAGCCATGGTGTCACATGATTTGGCTAGGTATTTTACGAGCATCCGCCCGCCTGACTTCAACACGCCTTAGTCGCCTTTTACGACACCTCATTAAGAAAGAGGGTGGTCTATTCTACTCAGCCGGATACCACACGGAGGGCCAACTTCCATTAGTCCTATTTTATGGCACATCGGTAAAAAGAGGCTGGTCTGATCTACTCTGCCGGATACCACTCGGCGGGTCAGGTTACCTTATTCGTCGTCTATTGTGACACCTCGGTAAGAAAGACGGTGGTTTATTCAACTCAGCCGGATACCACACGGCGGGTCAACTTACCTTAGTCGCCTTTTAAAACACCACAGTAAGAAATGAGGGTGGTCTATTCTATTCAGCCGGACACCAGACGGGGTAAAATATTAATTATGCAATTCGTATTAATGTATTTCAGTCTAGACATTCAGCTAACCTTGATTCTACATACAAAGGGATCAATTATCTTCAACAATGTTTAAACATTAATTCTGTTGATTCTAAATTTTGAGATATTCATTGATGTATATTAACAGCGTGGGAGTAATCAAACATTAGTGAATATTCTGAATTACAGCTATATTATAATAAACGGGTATTAACTCTAAAACCTTAATAAGTCTCCATGAAGCCTAACTTTCAAGAATATTGTTTATACTAGGTTTGATTTGTACATATGATTCATGAGCTCCTAACGATAATGTGTGCATAAGGAGTGTAGCAAAATGAAATTAATTTATAAGGTACCCAGGTCGAATATGGCCACCTTAAAGTTTCATGCGTTACACCGATTAGTTTGTGGATTTAGAGGGAAGCAGATGACTAAATTCAGGATTAAACTTACCCAGCTTTAACAATATAAAGGCAGAATTTCAAAAATCTTGCAGGTTAACCGAATTTTATCATTAGTTTATCCATTTGAGAAATGGCCATATTCACAGGGTTGTAAATATGACCATAATGGTGGTCATATTTACGGTATAGAAAACTAATATTTTACAAACTTTTGGACAATATTGTATAAAACAATTTTTACTTTCAAGTATTTTTTTATCAATTAGTCAATCAACAGAAATATAAATCTACCTATAACTACTAACTTATAGGTAGATTTATGAAGAAGTGCTTTTGGTTTTATTAATTTATTACAAACATTTTTATCATCTGTTATGGCCCTAATCATGTTTTCCATAGTCCCTGTCCCTCGATTATTCTTATATTTGTAACGCCCCATTTTGTCTAAAACAAAAAATATACGTATAAAATTCATATGGTAAATATGACCAGCCAATATAGGCCATATTTAGACTTTTTGGTTTTGCATTTGAATAGATGTTCTAAAATCGTGGATTCCGCATCGAAACGCCTAATACCATCAATTATATAGAAAAACGTTCTAGCTGCTAGAATTACAACACTATCCAAGTAATTTAGGTAATTCAACAAACAAACGACGCTAACATTTCCAGGAGCTGTATAATACCCATTTCATTGCGAGTCCAAGAAAAATATACTTAAAACTTGAGAACTAAAACACGTTTACTTAAAATATACGAGCAACCTGAGACCGTGCTCGGGGAAACTTAGTTATCACCGATTTACCTTTATTTCCGTTCTCAGAGTACGAAACCATAAGCTTTAAATTTCTTACTGCTTTATAACATTTTTTATGCATTAAATGTAAATACTAGGAATATATTTCAAGCTTTAAATGTGGACTTACTAGAGATTTAGACATTGCTTCGTTGTTTCTGTTTTGTCTAAGAGAATATTTCTTATTAAGAGACAATCTTTTTCAGACTCGCAGCGCGATTACCAGATAGTTTAATATCTTCCGACTTACGCAGGATGTATGTTTGTATAGTGATTATGTTTTCAATAAAATGTTTTATACCTTTGATTAATGACTTTACTTTAATCACGGCATTGTCTAGTATTTTTTTATCAGGAAAATACTCCTTATAGAGACGAACGGTGGGTATGTCGGACTCACACCGACTAAAGCAATGTGAGTGCTCCACCATGCTGCTAGTGGCGGGGATATTGTACTGTTGGACAAATTGCCCCCATTCCCGCTAGCAGCAACTCTCAACCCCAGAGTGCGCCACATCTCTTCTCTAGAAGTGGCCCCTCTCTCTGCTAGACGATGCATTGGCCGCCTCGGGGACCTTTCTAGATAGGCGTCCGATAACCTAGTTCGGCACACCTAAAAGTACCCGTTAGGGTGGCTTACGACGGGCCTCGGCGAGGCCTCTGCGTCCCACTCGCCTGCAAGGGTATGCAACGCCGTATTAAATCGGACCCAACAAATCTCACCAGACGCTTTGTTCCGGCCCTCTTTCCACGTATAACTCCCGTGACAACTATTTACGGAAAGCACCTGGTATCAGGCGTTAGGTGAAGGAGGAAGGAGGCCTATGCCTCCTGGCAACCCAGACTTGGAAAATGGGCTGGCTGGCTAAAATCTTTCAGAATCCTGCACTGGAAAATTCTGGCCGTCACCTCTTTTGGCGCAGGAGTTCCACCTGAGCTGTACTCCACCAATCCACCTCAGCTTCAGCTCAACGACGGTAGGCCTTACTGACTTAAGGTAGTCCTTACAATACATCACTCGGTTATTAGTATGTTTATCACAAGCTTAATCTTTCAAAGTAAACCGATCACCCTTAATATAGTCATCCAATTAAAACGATACCCTTCATCCGACCACGGCTTAAAACAACGCAAATATGAACAGTTTGAACAAACAGTAAACAATGTTGTTTGCTTGAACTTATTTTAAGCTTTAAGCACTGTTGATGATAAAGACTGCGTTATTGTGGTAAGCACGTATTATGATGAGAGATTTGTGTATTTTAGTCTTGTTTGTTAATACGAGGGTATTTGTGCGATGGATATATTGAAGACGTCATCGTCACAGCGATATAGGTTGCTGTCTGGATATAATTTTATAATATTTTATATAGGGTATTCCCACGTCTTCTTTTGCGTCAACTTAAGTTTTATATTATACCTAAGTTTAATAATCTAATCAGAATTGAGGTTGAAAAAACGGGATTACTGGCATCGGATGTTGAGGAGCGCAATAGTATCTTTGTGGGTCCGGATTCGGAAAATTACCAGTAATAGACCACCCTCATTTCTTACCGACGTGTCGTAAATCTTGACTATTGTAAATTGACATCAGACATGCGGCCGATCGTAAAATATCTAGCCAAATCATGTAACAATATAGTTAGTACATGCTGTGCCTAACCCCTCTTAGAGTGGGATAAGGGCAGGAGAATGATGAAAGGACGCTTTTGAACTCTATAGTAAAACATGTTAGGAACAAATAAAACAAACTAAGTGTATTTGCGACCAAAGAGAATTTAATTGGCGTTGAATTGTCCACGCAAATTTACGCTCATTAAGAATGTTAAACAGAATTTCGGAAATTTAGTTCGGTCTAACACTAGTATTTATTCCCTTTGGAATTAATACCAACGTTTAATTGGTGCCTGATTATTGAGGATTGTGTTGATGGAATCCATTGGGAAGGACAATCTGTCTCTATTTTCTGGTTAATAATCCTCTTGATAAGCTTTCACCACTTAGTAGAACTTAGTTAGTGTATAGAACTCGGCTTTACACACGTCTTATTTTATGAGGTGAACCCGACTAGTTTTAAGCCCATCCAGGGCCCTTATTCTTGAGCTCTTTATAGTGCGTTACCGCGATGGGAGCAGTCAGTTCCCGACCTAATCTAATGGGGCTAACCCGATATAATAAGACGTGAGTATTGCAGGTTTATCTACATCAATTATGAATACCACAATTGATTGATTGATCTCACTTGATCAGTCCCTTACATTGTCTTCGCGAATTTTCACCCTCTATGATGCCAGGCATTGACCATTTTTTTTATTAATTTTATCTCTTCTTAGTATTTCCCGAAATACGCAAGATATTGACAGACGCGTCATACTTATGATTTTTTTAAGTTGGTGTCTCTCTCAATGACCAACGTATTTAGCAGGCGACTTAATGATTGCAGTATCAGCCCATTAATTTAACCTCATCACAAGCATGGAGTCGTCACTCCCATATCAAGCAGAAACCTATGAATTTTCTATAAAATAGGTGCCAGTTTATCGAAATTTTCAATTTCTTAGGTATTTTTTCGAAAAAGGCAACCCCGTAAGGCAACAAGCGTCATCAAAATTTTTTAGAATGGTTCTACAACCCTTAATTCTTTAGAAAACAGAAGGCGTTTGGAGGAGACTTTAAATTGATAAAATAAAGATGTTTGCTTTAAGATGCCATAAATAGAATATGCAGCGAGATAAAACAAGAGATCAGCTTCAATGAATAGTAAGTATCTTACAGTATTAATCGCAAGCTTGCTCCGACCAAAGCTTTCGTTTCATTTATCAACATTCCGCGTCATATTGTTTTGATTATTCATGATTTCTGTCTGTTGTACTCAGATATAACAGTATTAAATGCAGATACGAATTTCGTTTCTCATAAATCAAATTTTGCACTTGATAAATAAACATGGCTAATACAAAATGATAATGTTTTTGGTTGCTTAGATACAAAATCTTGCAGCTGTGGAAACAGGAAAATTTGAATAGCGATAAAATAGCTGTTTAATCGTTTGGATATGTAGAATGTATATCTGTTTGATTATCTAATATCCAGCAATCGCCAACAGCTCCGCCCACGTGGGAAGATTAAAGCCGTAATATAGTATTTTGATTACTACAAAAATGGTTGCAGTGGGCTAACCTTAAAAGCTAGACATATGCTGTCGCGGACTATTATTTAGAAGTTTTAGGGAGGAACAATGTTGTAATACATGGTTTTTGAATAACTTTTACGATTTACTCAGCGCGCAAGGAAAATTTTAAATTTAGCCGTTTACGTAATTTTTTTTTGCTGCTTCTCTCCTATTCATCTTAGCGTGGTGTTATATAGCTTTCCGCGATGATTAGACAATCGCATTTTTCAATAAGATTTTTTCAAACCGGTCCAATAGATTAGCGCGTTTAAACAATCAAACAAACAAACAAAGCTTCCGCTTTATATATTTATATAGATATGCCGTATCATATATATACAGCTAAAGTTCAATTGTTTATTGCAACAATATTTGAACACAAAGTAATTCCTGGTTCCTGTTTAAACTTTAGTATAGTAAACAATATAATAATCCTACCTCTCAGAATTAAAAAGCCAGTATGGTTTGATATATTCACACATTGATTAAATCATCATTCTCATCATTCTCCTGCCCTTATCCCACTCTAAGTGGGGTCGGCACAACATGTTATAAACATGCTGTCACATGGTTTGGCTGCGATTTTACGACCGGCCGCCTGCCTGACGTCAACTTACCATAGTCGGCTTTTACGACACCTCGGTAATAAAAGAGGTTGGTCTATTCTACTCAGCCGGATACCACACGGCGGGTCGACTTACCTTAGTCGCCTTTTACGACATCTCGGTAAGAAATGAGGTTGGTACTATCTCGCTTATCCCATGTCGAGCACATTTTGCAATCATCGTCATTCTCTTGGTGTCATCCCAATCTAAGTGGGGTCGGCACAACAAGATGTAAACATATTGAATGATTTGGCTAGATATTTTCCGGCCAGCCGCCTGTCTGACGTCAACTAACCTTAGTCGCCTTTTACGACACTCGGTGAGAAGTGAGGGTGGTCTGTTCTACTCAGCCGGATACCACTCGGCACTATGCAATAAATGTATTTATATAAATAAAATCACCTCTACAATGTAAACAGTCTTTATTAAGAGATATTTTAATAATGTATTGAAATTCTGCTTTTAGTTTAGTTTCAAGTAAAGCAAATTTGATGTGCATATAATTTGATCCTCAAAGCGAGTATGTATTTTATATTATACATATATGAAACTTGCGCTGAACGCGTTAAACATGCTTTTAGTATTTCGGCAAAAAAAATATGTTTGGGTAATTCTTTACTGGACATTAGGGCAATAATAGTTCACTACTTTACTGCATTACTTTGTCGTGGAGCCTATCTTTCTGATGATGCTTCAGGGCGAAACGGTCGTAGAGATTGTCGTAGGGAGTGTGTGTAGTTCTAGTGTGGTGTGCTGTTAGTTTTGTGATCCATGTGGTGACTGTTCCTGCATGTATAAGGTATGTGAACGTTGCCTGCTTCCGAAACTTAGCATAACATAGATTCTCTTAATAAACGCGTATTATAGTAAAATTAACTCTGTACTATGGAATTCCGCAAAGCAACATCTGCTTCTATAAAATATTTTACTGTTATTTTACATGTTATATAATGAGTCATCATCTTCCTGCCCTTATCCCACCCTAAGTGGGGTCGGTACAACATGTTATAAACATGCTGTCACATGATTTGGCTACGTTACGTATTTTACGATCGGCCACCTGCCTGACGTTAACTTACTTTAGTCGTACTTTACGACACCTCTATAAGAAAGAGGGTGGTCTATTCTACTTAACCGGATACCACACGGTGAGTCACTTACCTTAGTCGCCTTTTACGACACCTCGGTAAGAAATGAGGGTGGTCTATACTACTCAACCGGATACCACACGGCGTTTAATAATGAGTATATTCAGAAATTTTGGTAAGAACACTAAATATTTTCGTCATTGAATTGCACTAATGCAAATAAAGAGCATAAACTTATACTCGTAAAATATCCTAAACTACTTATTTAAGGATAGTTTCGTAATATAATTAAAGAAACCCAGCCAGCGCAACGTCGCAAGTCCTATGTTGCAAGTTTTCAACAAAGATGTACAAAGACCTGATAGAACGGGAGACGCTATTGTTTCTCTCTCCATTCCAACTGGCATTCTCTTGAAATGTGTGAAAGTGTCGCCTAGAAGCAGCCTGTTACAAAATGTAACAAGAACAATAAGTAAGGCAGAAACTTAAATCATGCAGCGGAGTACACCACAAATTTTAAGGCCGTAATTACACGAGCGAGTGAATCGCAGCTGTAATCGCCAGTGTATCTATACTAATATATAAAGCTGAAGAGTTTGTTTGTTTCATTAATTGGAACTACTGGACCGATTTGAAAAATTATTTTAGTGTAAGACAGTTTATTCAGGAAGGCTATAGGCTACATAACATCACGCCAAGATGAATAGGAGAGGAGCAGCAATAAAATAAAGTACGAAAACGGCATTATTTAAAGCTTTCCTTGTGTGCGTTGCGTAAACGGTAATAGTTATTCAAAAATTATGTATTTCAAAATTGTTCCCCTCTAAACGTTCTAAATAAAAGTGCGCGACAGCATATGTCCTTTAAGGTTAACCCACTGTAACCATTTTTATGGTTATCAAAAGACTGTAATACGGGTTCAAACTTTCCGCGCGGGCGGAGCAGCTAGCGTTTGCTAGTAATATATAATTATAGATAATGACCATATCACCTTATGACGATAATCAGCTTATTATAGAGAATTCATCCCTAAATGCGATAGACTTTGCATTATTTGAGTCATATTTAAAAGAGCTTTAAAGACAGGAATCTTTTACTGATTCTGAGTAAATAGCATATATGTGCGGGACTCTTCTGTCCTATATATTTTTGTTAACAATTTATCCTTAAACTCAAAAACTAGCTATTTTTACTATATATTTGTAGAGTAAAGTTAAATGTAAATAAAGTTATAGCCGCAAATTTCATTTATTTTACTGAAATCATGGATTTTGATGAAGTAAAAATGGCTGTGTAATTTTAGATATAGACTAAGAGTTAACTTACTTGTTTGTTACGTGATCGCAATGATGTGATGCTGGAATAACTATGGTATTGCGGAACTTATCGAGTTACTTACCTCAGTTTAGCAGCGATACACTCTCCCGTGAATAAACAGCCTTATTCACAATAAAATTTATATAGAAAATTAAGAAAAGGAATTCACTTAGTCTATGAATAAAGAGTTAATTAAATGTTGATGTTGCAAGAAGTTATAGTGAATAAGTTTCCAAAGTAAATTGGATTTCTGCAAAATTATGCTATAGGTAAGGTAAAGCGCTCTAAAGCGGAAACTTTAAATCGACAACTAAGTACAAATTACATTTTAAATTTATAAACTAGTGCGAACTGCTCTCCTTTTGGTTCTTCAGAGGGAAAATGAAATGCGAGCAAATATTATACTTTAGCTTCGAAATTCCTATGATGAAATTAAACGAAGGTTTTAGTAACGCTTCATTAGTCAATTGCGGACTTGGATAAGTGAATGAAACACTAAATTATGTAAACTTAACTTAGTAAGTGATGTTCTAAGTTAAAATATTTTAGCTAGTAAGTAAACCAAACAAACCTGAGTTTATTTATAAGTAAGGAAGTTATAAGAATTTTCTTTATTTTATACCAATATATATTTTTTTTAATTCTTCTTTCACGATCAAACTGAACTATGTAGTGATATGAAGAGCTGGGGAGAGACATGCTGTTTTGTATCTTGATAAAGAAGTTTATTAAGATGAAGTTACTGGCATAAACTATAACCAAAATACTTCATTTGATATCAATAGTATTATATAACTAACATACGTAGTCAAGCCTGAATCGCCGGACTTCATTTAAAGATATCAGTAGTAAAAAATACTGTTATTGAGACATAAAAAAATGCTTCCATCGCCACCAAACTTTACAAAAACATCTGCTGAGTAAATCTAAAGATTATAAGAAAATTTCATTCAAATCGGTGCAGCTGTTCTATAGCTCTATAGCGGACATATTAAAAAGACTAGGCCATAGCAATTTGGTAGACCGATCAAATTTCCACCGTATTCCTCTAGAAATTATGTAAACTTCGTATTAACAAAAACTATGAAACAACTTTTTAAATTAAATCTAAAAATGAAATTTGGATATTTGCGAATTTCTATCATAATTTATTCGAGTTTAAAAATATTGTTTACTTTTATAGTATAACAGATTTAACTTCCAGGTTTTAGTTTGTGGTTATATAACTCATGTTTGACGTAAGGTAAAGTAAATTTGATGTGAATATAATTTGACGCTCAAAGCGCTGGGATTTATCTCATTATCCACCGCAGTGCCGCTGAAAACGTTAAAGATGTTTTTAATTTTATTACCAAAATCTTTGAAACGTCCCGTTTTTTTTCCCATTACGTTATGGAATTGAATTTTATTACTGAAGTAATATGTTTTCAATTCTTTTACTTATGCCTAACAATCGCCAGCTAATCCGCCCGCGTGGAAAGATTAAAACCTAATATACTTGTAGTATTTTGATAAGCATAAAAATTAAAGTGGGTTAACCTTAAAAGACATATGCTGTCGCGGACTTTTATTTAGAACTTTTAGAGGGGAGCAATTTTTTAATACATGATTGAATAACTTTCACATTAGCGCACGCAAGAAAAGTTTAAAATTTTGCTGTTTTCGTAATATTTATTATTGCTGCTTCTCTCCTATTCATCGTAGCGTAATGTTATATAGCCTTCCTCGATACATGATCTATCTTGCACTCCAAGAATTTTTCAAATCGGTCCAGTAGTTCCAGAGATTAGCGCGTTAGTTAGTTCGGAATATTGCTCTTACCGAGGAGAACCAGAATGAAATTCGCAGGTCAATTAAACCCAGTTTTGTATGAAGCTGAAAGCATTTTGAAATCCAGGCGATTTTATCATTCAAACAGGACAGGTTCAAATCCCCGGTAGACCATCCATCTTCCTGCCCTTATCCCACTCTAAGTGGGGTAGGCACAACATGTTATAAACATGCTGTCACATGATTTGACTGCGTTTTTATGACCATCCGCCTGCCTGACGTCAACTTACCTTAGACGTATTTTACGACACCTTGGTAAAAAAGAGGGTGGTCTATTTTACTAAACCAGAACAATGTGATACACGGTAGGTCAACTTACCTTAGTCTCCTTTTACGACACCTCGGTAAGAAATGAGGTTGGTACTATTCTATTCAGCCGGATACCACGCGGCGTAGTAAAGTAGATAACAGTAAAAATAAGAAAAATGGAGAGAGGAGAGTTATATCCACCAGTAGGATAAACAGGTCGTTACTTTACTTCTTTACTTCTAGATGTGACAAGAGAACGAATATAATACAACTTACAGGTATATCATTGATGTAGAAGGTAAGCTCTGAGGGTGGTCGACTAGGACCCGACGTGCAGTTCCCTCTTAACACGTCGCCAGGCATGTAATAGTGTTGACTGGTGTGGATGGTGGGCGACGATGGTGGCAAAACTGCAAAAGATTTAGGAGTTAGCATTTGTCATAATGATGCCATCGTATATTTTGCCTAGTACATGACACTCGGGCAAAATTGCTTATGTGAAATATCTATATCTATACTTATTATAACACAACGTCTCCGAAATCTGTCAGTGTAGTACGGTTTTTGCTACAAGACAGTACAATTCTTCCAGTAAGTTAAGATTAGAGTACATTACGGTCACGTGGTCACACGATTGTTAAAAAATTCGCCTGCTGAGTTATTTAGTCGCGTGCGCCGCGAAAACCTGCAGGCATACACTAAAGTGATGACTAAAGAATTATAGATGTACAAAAATACTACAAAAAAGTTCCAAATAGCATGTCTCTATCTCTTATGGTTAACTCACAATAACCATTTTTGTGTCCTTTGTAACACACTAATTTCATGCGGGCGAAACCGCAAGCACAGCTACAGAGTAGCACGCAGTCAAAGAGAACATACGAGTCTCATCTTAGCACGCTAGAACATGTACAAAGCGACGTCAAAACAAAAGGAGATGTAAAGGCTTAAGCCATGAACAACTCAAAACGTTTTATGTCTGGAGGAATTATTTTCCATCCAAGAAATTTTAAATGAATTATATTTTCAAATATCTTCAAGGTAAAATTTCGCAGTATAGGTAACACAAGCAAATACTTTAATTTTAATTTATTGTTTTTGTTTAAACGTAATAAGATAACACTCAAGAATGTAAAATTAAATGTCTGTCAAATAAACAATCATGAAACAAACTGGCAATTTGAATCATCATCGCTTGCGGATAAATAGTATGAATAATAAATAAATAAATATAAATATATGGAACACTTACACACACGGTCGTCCGTCCCCAAAGTAAGTAACTTAATACTTGTGTCATGGTATATTTTTAAATACATACTTAAATACAAATATACACCCAGGCTCAAAGACCAACAAATTCATTTATAGAAAATGTTGGCCCTCGGCGTGAATCGAACCCGCGATCCGCGGAGCCGAAGGCAGGGCCACTACCCACTGCGCCAACGGGCCAGCCATCAACGAGTCAGGATATATACTGACTAAAATAATATAATTTAAAATTTCTGATAATGAGAAGATCATAGGCTAGGGGGAGGCCGAAAAAAATGGATGGATGGTGTGAAAAATGATATGCAACATGCATGCATAGGGGTGGCACCAGAGTTGACGAATGATAGAGGAGAATGGAAGAAGAAGAATTATAGTGCCGACCCCACTTAGAGTGGGATAAGGGTAAGAGAATGATGATGATGATGAGAAGATAGTAAATAGAAAAGATATATTTATCGCCATAATATAAAATAAAAACTTTTGTTATATTTTACCTATACCAATTCCGTTTAACATCTCTAAGACAAAAACTTGACGCGAACATTAGTTTTTAGCAGAAGATATCTTAGTACAAGTATAAGCCTTGCAATATTTCGGTTGTTAAGTTCAATCTATTTAATTTTACAATATTGTATTGATTAAATTGTCAAGATAATTGTATGATTCAATGAAATTTGGCAACATAAAGCTCATTTCTGTAAGTAGGAAGCATATTAATTTATACAATTACGTCTATCGGTTAATTAATTATATTACCTTTACCTTTAAATGGAACATGAAAATTATTATATTATTAGTAACAAATATTATTTACTGAAATTGTTGCTATTTTTGCTTCGGTTAACAGTTTACTAACCTCGTCCAACATCTTAAGAAACTTTTGCTTAATTGCTGGATGAAGAGTCGGATGCAGAAAGCAGTATTGCTTGAAACGGCACGTATTGTGAGGAGGATTCTAACTCTGCCCTAACCGTAGGTAGCTTGGAATATGGCCGCGCTTCCGGTAGTTTTTAATGTTTTAAATGTTTTTTTTGTAAAAGTAACCGCCTATCCTACTATCCTACCGCCGGCATAGACCTCTTCACTCCTTTTGTGGAGAGAAAGGTGGAGGAGACCCACTGTCAGATAAAATTAAAATATCAATTAGACACATGAGTTTTAACAAAAATCGTCGGGTGGTATCCGGCTGAATAGAACAGACCACCCTCAGTTCTTAACGAGGTGTCGTAAAAGGCTACTAAGGTAAGTTGACACGCCGTGTGGTCTGGCTGAGTAGAATAGACCAACCTTATTTCTTACCGAGGTGTCGTAAAAGCTCACAAAATTAAGTTGACCCACCGTGTGGTATTCGGTTGAGTAGAATGGACCTCCTCATTCTTACCGAGGTGAAAGATAAGACTAAAGTAAGTTGAGGTTAGGCAGGGGGCCGGTTGTAAGTACAATGCCAACATGTGACAACATGTTTGTGACATGCTGTGACGACCCCACTTAGAGTGGCATAAGGGCAGTAAGTTTTTTTTGGTAAACCTTATCCCTTATAAGGTTTAACAAAAAAACTTACTGAGGTCACCTTGAAAAAGTTGGTCTCGGAAGATTGGCTATTAACAAGTTAAGGCTTTTTTTAGGCAGGAAAATCCCCTTATGGGTACCGCCGCCCGACGGGGACAGGCGACGGTTATGTCGGACTCGCACCGACTAAAATAACCTGTGTGCTCCACTACGCTGCTGGTGGCGGGGAGAGGGTACCCATGAAGACATTGCCCCCCATCCCCGCCAGCAGCAACTCTGTACCCCAGAGTGCGCCACCTCTGGGTCGGGGCCTCTCTGAAACTGGCCCCTCCCTCGCCTCGGGGACTTTATAGGGTGGGCGTCTGAAACAAAGAGTTAAGGCTGCACTTACCCACAACATCCATGGTATTAGAAACAATAGAAGTGGCAAAGGACGGGGCGTCAGCTGTGACTTCGCAGCTGAAGTTCCCGGATAGGCCGAAGCTGACTCGCGTCAGCACCACCTGGCTTTGATTTGATCTGGCCAGCTGTTGACAAAATACAATTGTAAGATTCCATGAACTAACCTATAGGTTAAAAAAATTATGGAGCTTTAAACACTCAATAAAGACGTAGTTATCCCATCAAGTTCATAACAAACGGTAATTTTGGTAACACATACAAAACCATTTAATCTTACATAGCACACTTTACACACATGAAAAATACTGAAATACTGATCCCAAACTAGTACAGAATAGCCAACCTTTCAGTCAGTGGAAAGTATGTATGTATGAAAGGTAATGTATGAACGAATACTCGTAGAGTAAGAATTTGATGGGATGTCCTACATCATTAGTGTTTAAAGCTCCAGTAATCTTTTTGGTAATTCTTTATATCTTTATCTACAAAAAGTAAATGGCTAAAAATATACCGTGAAGCCAATGTGAGAGTACCTTTCTTAACCTCCTCTCGCAGGGTATCACGTGAACTTAAATTGTAAATGCCACGTATGACTCTTATTGTAATACAATAATTCTATCGATATTTGCGAATTTGCCCCGTAACAATATTCCATTAGACATAATGCTGTGGAAGTAAGCATAATAAACAAAAGAAACAAAAAGAGTTTCTATTTCTTTTGTATTCTCTTTGGCCATTACAACACGTCATGTCTTCTTCAAATTTTAATCTCAGCATCGTTAGATGTACTTGTTATTATTGTAAGCTTAAAAAAACGGTTGCCTGTAAAGTCGGTTTTACGGCCAAAGATTTCACGTGACAACGTCTTTTTAAATGTGATGGATTGGAGTGGGAGAGTGACGCAAGGCATTCGCCAGTCCGGCGGGCGTCTCTTTTGTTCGGTGACTCATCGTAACAGACGTGAGCGGGCGTTACACTTTTTCATGAGTGACTCCAAGCCGCAACCTTATTTAAGACGTTGTCACGTCAAAAATAAACCTTTACATACTAAAAGGTCTCTAAGTAATTAATTAAAAAGTAGTATAACTTCCTGCATATAAATATCGTTTAATATCAATAGGAGAAATTAGCGTAAATCCCCAAACGTTATTGATACTGATCAAAACACATAACTAATTGAACCGAATGCAAAATAATTCCTTTTTAAATTATAATATTGGTACAAAACCGCAAATCGTACTCAATTATCTGTTGAATATAATGAGCGTCGTTTGTAAATTTACGGATGCAATTTTATAATTTCACGCTTATTGCATCGAAAACTGTAATTTTTATTTAAAATGCTTGTTAAATTTGTACTTGTACTTTACGCATTTATTCATAATTTTAATTTTTTTTTCAAATAATATTTTCAAATTGAATCTAAATTAAAAAAAAAACAGTTGTATTATCGTTTTTATCAGTAGTATAACGTGCAAGGGGTTCATTTTCCACAACCCATCAGTCACACTTCAATACTATAGGACAAATATTACCGGAGTCCCAATTGTAAGTTCAATATTATCCTACCGCTGCCACCATTTCGTTTAAATAAACCAGTAGCTGAAAGAATAACCTTAATTAGAGATTTTACTTGAAGTGGCAAAAACTGATTACGTAATAATTTTTTTATTTTTTTATTTACAGCAAAATGTACAAGCTATATCTATCTTAAATTACTTACACGCTAGGACTATACAAATCATGCCTACGTGGAATGGTCCAAAGAATGCTGGCAGCGTTTCCTCGCTGAATCGCAAAGCTGATTCTTTGTGTGAAAACGTTTGTGCGTAATAATTAATTATTTTTTAGCATATTTAAAAATTTCCTTTTTTTAACGTAATAATTAATAAGAATAAAGACTTAATGTGGATAAATACGAACAAAAAATAAAAGATGCACTGTTTCCGAAATTCGATTAAAATATTTTGCTTGGCTACATTGGTTACATCGAACAATGCAGAACTTATCTTAAAAGACAATAAAAAATAGGGCTAAAAAAAGAATAAAAATAGGGTATTTAACATAATCGACTTTTTAAATCAATTTATCATCGATTCGATTGATTATTTATTGACATCCTTAACTTTAATGAAAATAACCATAAACCATACAAAAAGGTATTTTTCTTCTTCTTTCGGAATAGAGCAGAGATTGGCGGGAGCTAGATAGCAATTTAAGGGACTTTTAATTTTGAGTTTAACGCAGACGAAGTAGCAAGCAAAACCTTGTATAAAGATTTAAAACATTTTACAATTTCAGTGACCCAGTTATGTGATACCATGAAATTAATTACCGTGTTCATCGTTAACGTGAACAACGAAAAAGAGAAAAATAACTATTTGTTTTATGTACGTGCTATATCATAGGTGATTGGTTCTGAATAAACGTCACGTCCCAGAACGTACGGGTGTATATTAAAATCTTTGAATACTGTATTCGTTTTCAATTGTTTTGCAAACAAAGGGATCGTAGCGATGCATTTGCAGATGAATTTGAAATTTTTTATGTTAAATATTTTTGGCATGAAATTGTGAAGAAATAAAAATATAAGAATTAAGGTTCCCCACGTTGAATCGAGGTCACTGACTATGGGTCTCATAATAAAGTTTAGAGTCACTCAGCGGCGATGGAGCGAGCTGTGATTGGAGCATCAAAAATGAGGAGGTACGTAGAAGAACCAAAGTCGCTGACATAGCTCATCGTGTTGTGAAGCTAAAATGGCTATGGACGGAGCATGTAGCGCGGAGAACCGATCGGCGTTGATATCCTAAGGTACTCGACTAGGTGCCGGAAGTCGCAATGTCGGTAGACTGGACTCTAACAAGGTGGACAGACGACCTCAAATAGGTCGCGGGGAGCCGTTGGATCAAAGCGCCACTAGATCGTGGGGTGTGGAGATCTCTTAAAGAGACCATAGGTCTCTTTAAGGGATCTCCACACCACTCCACTCCACTTGACATAGTCAAGCAGTGGAAATAAATTGGTTAAAAAAGAAGAAAAAAAAGACGTTGAATCTAATTAGTCGTGGTAGCTGAAAGATAAAGACGCATTTATGGTGGCGCAAACATAGCGTCTCTTGGTCTTTTGCTGGCAACATTTGCAATAACCATGAATTGCTCAAAGTTTTTCCAATCTTTTCTAGCGTTATTACCAAAGAACTCAAGCGCTATTTCCAGGTAGATAGACGAGAGTGCCTTTATATTTAATACGTGCAAAATAGAAGTGTGTATGTATAAGGTCGTCAATGGGATTTTTTTTTTCTTTATTCAAATAAACTTGTAAACAAGTGCTTTTGAATCGTCAACTCTACTGCTTTTGATTTGATTCATTCTGTTATTGTATATTTTATTCCAAAGTTTCCAGACTAACTAATGTGTAATAGGGTAATGGTTTTTTTTCCAAATATAAAATATAATTCTTCATTCGATTTCATGTAATTTTAATTAAAGCTCTTGTTTCACTCGCTTCATTTTAATCAGGACTTTTAAAAGGTTTCAAACAGAGAAAAGCTTTATGAAGTAAGCTCTGTGGATTAATAATGCTGAATGGTGAATAATCTTAAATCAATATTTCTATGGTTAATAATAATGTTCATTCAAGGGAATAATGAGATCAAAGCGACTTTTATGTTTTGAAGTGAAGTTTATTAAAAAATAATCCTTTATACATTCAAACCAGAAAAGTCAAATAGCTTTAGCTAAACTAGCTTCGCCCCACGTAGGAATGTATGTCACCAAAGACACAAAAGTAGTCATTGTGAGTTAACTATAAGAGATAGAGACAGGTTGTCTCGAAACTTTTTTGTAGTATAAAGTTGATTTAAAATTCTCTAGTACATTACTTTAGTCCAACTGAGCCGTGTGGTATCTGGCGGAGTAGAATAGACCACTCTCATTTCTTACCGCGGTGTCGTAAAAAGCGACTAAGGTAAGTCAACCCACCGTGTAGTATCCGGCCGACGTAAACACATCTCAGTAAACTTTTATAATTCCTAATTTGACGTACAATTTTTAACGTCGAATATCCAGTTTGAAAGCTTATTGAGAGCTTAAATATAAGCCGAAAATTACTTAAAATGAGCTTACTGCCAACCTAGTTTCTGCGATGAATTTAAAAAGGAAGAATTGAATAATAAGTAAATCTTTGTACCCAATGTAGAATGTATTATATTAGAATGGTAACTATTTAACGTAAAATTTATACAAAAGCTTGTATATATCTTTTTTTACTTCAAAGATTTGAACCTGTAAATTGTGAAAAAGACTGTGTACCAGCCAGCACTCTCTCACATACCCAGGTACACATATGCACACAAATATTTATACACACACATACATTCACACACACACACACACACAGGCACACACACACACACACACACACATCCATACATGAATGACAAATATGACGAAACTTAATATTATTACTATTAAGGCCGTTACTTTACTTTTTCTTAAACAAAAATATCGTTTTTCGAGGTAAGCAAAAGAAAATATATTACTTAATAAAGTATATTTTAAAATTTAAATGAATTTGAACAATATGAAGACACTATTTATCTAAAACCAAACAGTGTGAAATGACCTTAACAATTAATAAAAATTAAAAAGTGAATTTCCGTAATATTTCCACTTAATTCAGCAACGCCAGATGCCATTTTATTTGTACAATTTAAATTATATTGTCCGAAACAGATGCAGGTAGCCATTTATCATTTGTGTTATTGTTAACAACATCCAGCTACTTCTCTTTGAGATAATTAAATTCTTAGTTATACCGCGCTTCGGGCTTAAAATATAAGCTGAAGCGATTAAATTATATTAATCAAGGTAAGCTTGAAATCATTATTCTCCTGCCCTTATCCCACTGTAAATGTTATCGGCACAACATGTATTTCGCTTTCATTCGCTCCTATCATTCATCAACGTTTGCGATACCCCTTTTAAATGCATGTTCTCACAGTCAAACTATCTCTTTTTCTACCTCCTTCTAATCACATACCCATCCACATTCACATTTAAAACTTGTTTGGTCACATTACCAAACAAGTTTTAAAGGTTAGCTGGCAGAGTCTTAGGATAAAGGATAAGTTACGTAGGGATAATATGACCTTTGTACACTTTTTTTTAATTATTTTTTAAACATTTTTTATGGTACATAAAAGAAATAAAATGATTTTCATCCCTCCTCGTTATGCCAATTAAATCTTGCACTTTCGTCTTTTCTATGATTCGTCGTTTATCTAGTCACATCAAACATATTTAAAAATTTAAAAAGATATATAATTATTTGTTGGCGAGTTTGGTTAATATACTGTTAGCGCACACTATATACAATAACACGATATAATAGGAATACCACAATTCCCGTTCCGAGATGCCCTTCTCTTGAATGACGAACAAAGATTGACTGCTACTGAAACGTTTTATCAATAGGGAGACTCCACCGGAAAGAACAACAGCACAGTGCTGCCACCATTTTCATCAAAAGGGGCGCAAACCCTTGTATCATGACTGTGTTGCTATAAAATACAAAGCGGAAGTCATGGGCGACAACAATACGTTGATCTTAGTCAATATAAAACCATATCGATTATTCGCCGGTTAAAATTGGTTATTAGTGATGAATTTGGGATCATTCGAAACCTTTAAGGTTCCTTTAGCTACAATGTTGCGTTCAAGAATGAACACATTTGTGCGGGGCATAATATTTTAGTTATATCTTTTAGTTACGCTATGTCTTACATTTTAAATGTTTGCAAAGATAAACAAAGCACTTTCACTTCGACGCGCTCAAACAATATTCAGTAATAGAGCGTAATTGTTTTGTTAAGCTCCTTTGTTGCACTGACATTCTGGATTAAGCTATTAATTGAATTTTAGTTATGATACATATAATGTTATTCAAGTTTCCCATGATCCAAAAGCCGTAGTTAAGACATTGTTTGTATGTAAATCCTTCAGAAGTTTTGATAAGAGTTAATGCAGTCAGCATATTGGATCAATTTTTCTATTTTATTAAGTGTTAAGTACGGTTCAGGTTCGTCCATATTTAAATTTGTTTCATCTCTTTTGTTACTGTTTGTTTTAATGTATCTTTGAAGTAATTTTCTTTTTAATTATCTATCTCTGTATTTAAGACATTCTTTTTCCTTTTCATTCTTCTCATTTTATACTTTTCTACTCAATCTATAATTATGCTATCTCAACTTGTTACATCTAGAAATAAATGTAACCTGTAATCGTTATTTTTGCCTTTTTTCAATTAACAACTTTAAGGAAGTTAATAGAAACCGAAATATAAGAAGTTTTCACTGGAATATAAAGGAGATTATTACTGGAATATAAAGGAGATCAACATACAGGTTTTTTATCGTAGAATATACACGAATAGAAGAGTTTATATAACATTGATTTCCATGCAAGCGAAGCTGCACCTACATCATTTATTTACATAAATAAAACATTGCACCAAATTACATTGCGCATCAAATAGCCGGTCCTAAGAGAGGGAAAAGATCGTGAAACGGGAACATATTTGAATACTTGACTCATGTAAGGACCTCACAACCCTTTTACGGTATTCAGCGATATAGACTTGACATCTTTTACAGAGATGAGACAAATTGTCGTAATGTATGCAACTTGAATACATTCGCTAGTGAATGTAGCTTTAGAGTGTCGTATTTTTCTAGGAGATTCTTGAATCACTAATGACATTTTCTAATGCATTTTGTTTTAAGCATTGCTATGGGTTCAAATCTTGGGCAAATGAATGTTTTCTTTTATAAAATTTATGTGGCATTATAACACCCTTTTAGGAAAGGAAAATATCGTAAGGAAACCTGCATATCTTTAGAGAACTCTAAGAATATGTGTAACCTACCAATCCGCATTGGAACAGCGTGGTGGGTTTTAATTCCAAACCTCCAAAACGGAGAGAGGAGGCCTTCGAGAAGCCATGAGATTATAACATGCCGATAGTGTCAAAAGATTTCCATTTCATTATTAATAAAAAAATTCTCCTTCACCGATAGACATTTAGATGTTTATCGATGAAGTAGAAAAAATATTTAAAAAAAATTATATGAAAAAAGCGTGGGGTGCTCGATTTATTATACTAGCTGTGCCAGTAGCTTCGCCCGCATGGAAATCAGTGTGTCATTATATTTTGGTCTCCTTCGCACTTGTTGACTTACTCACTTCACACTTCATACTTAAGTCACTTCACACTTAACTCTCTCGGTCAAGGTTATGCATTACATACGAAATGGAATATCGTTGGAAATTTTTATATAGGCTACTAAGGTATGTTGGTACCTCGAATCAAAATAAATTTCTATAATGAATTCCGCAATCAATTTTAGCTTTGCCATTACAGAAGTTTAAAAACACTATTAAAAAGAGACTGATACAAAAAGCCTACTATACTATACTGTTGAGGATTATTTAGACCATAAGAATGCGTGGGTTTAGCTACTGTCCTCCACTGTACAAGATAGTAATGACTTAATGTAGTTACAGTTATAAGTTATAAGTATTATATTGAAAAGAGCAACCGCCGAGTTTCTTGCTGGCTCTTCTCGGTAGGAACAGCTTTCCGAACCAGCAGTAGAATTGACGATTCAAAAGCACTTGTTTACAAGTTTATTTGAATTAGAAATTTTAAAAATTGAATTTGAATGCCATACGGTCGGTACCATCCTATATACAAAATCACATAATCGGCTACATACATAAATCTAATATAACACGCGTAAAAACAGGAATACGTACGTCAACATTGATCCCGGCGAATGGAAAGATTTTCGTCGCCGGCGTCTCCGTCGGCGAATACCTGTAGAACTCGTGTCGCCCTCTGTACCACTTCACCGAGTACAAGGGAGCGTCTGTCAGTTCGTACAGACAGGCCAATATCACATCTGAACCGCGCTGGACCACTGGCGGCGATATCCTAAGTTCTATAGCACGGAGACCACCAATACCTGTAACAAAGAACAACCGAGTTAACTAAATATTCAATACATAACTACCTATTAGGGATATTAAAAAAATAATCGATTATAGTATTAAATTATTTTAGGTTATTACAAAAATCGATTTTTAAAAATGATTTATAGAAGCAGGCGTTACTTGGCAGTACGATCTTGTCATGGAGCATATCTTCCTGATGATGCTTCGGTTTCTGAGCGAAACGATTGTACAGATTGTGGTAGTAAGTGAGTGGAGTATTGTTGGTGGCGGCGTTTTGTTATATCTGTGGTGACTTGTCCTGCATATGTGAATGTTGCCTGTTTCATACACTCACCATTACATAGATTCTTTAAACAAACGCGGATTACAGAAAAATAATTTCAGATGTAAAAACAAATTGATTTTATTAATTACCCTTATGTTATTCTTTTTTATCCTCTTTTATCTTTTCTTTTAAGATAAGATATGCGTTGTTGTATGAAACCATTGTAATTGTTATATAAACATACGGGTCACATCACGTTATAATCCACCTTGGTCACGAACTGACTGGAGAATTGGAAACCAATGTAGCTAAACTACACATCATCTTCCTGCCCCTATCCCACTCTAAGTAGGGTCAGCACAACAGGGTATAGACATGTCGTCACATGATTTTGGTACGATTTTACGACCGGGCGCCTGATACCTAAGTCGTATTTTACAACACCTCGATAAGAAAGATAGATAGATTATTCGAACTTTAACCATTAGACGAAAACCATTACCTAATGTAACAAAAATACGCTGTTGAAGAAAAAATAAAGGAAAAGGAAATACGTCACAATGCGAAACTAGTCGACAACTGGATTCAAGATGGCGAGCTTGTCAGTGGCCCGACTGTGGCCGCAAACAATCGTTAATCCCACAAGAACCCTGTCTTATGCTCAAACTTAACTAAAAGTGAGTCAACGCGACGCATAAATTTGCTCCAGCAAGAAGTTATTTAGGACAAGGACCCCTTTATTCCCCCTTCATTTTGTTAACAACGTAATATGGACGGGCATAGTCACCGGTACTCAAAGTTAATATTTAAATGAATTAATAAAGATGATTATTTTTTTAGTCTAACAATTAGTTTTACAGGTTTCAATAGCCGACAAATGTTTTTAAGAGCTTTGGAAAATTATTGAAACATGTTTATACGTCTTGTACTAAACACAAGAATGAGTATTATATTTTAGTACCTGCGTCACCGAGCCTAACTCGGCAATTTTTTTTAATATATTTTATGAGAAATGCAATTATCAATTAAAAAAAAAAAGATTTTATCTGCAATTTTTTAATGCCTTAAAACAAGGATAAAACCATATAAAACGTAGCATAGTAAACGATACTTCGTTTACAAAAACCCCCTGCATGCGGAATTTCATGACAATCGTTGGAGCCGTTTCCGAAATCCGGAATATATAAAAGATTAACTCATTTAAATATTAAAGATTAACCTAAACCAGGTACGAGTACATTGTTTTCTCTGGTCTGATGAAGTTATCTCTGTTACAATCAATAAAATTCTGCTTCCTGCCCTTATCCCACTCTCAGTAGGATCGGCACAACATGTTGTAAACATATTGTCACATAATTTGGCTTCGTATTTTACGATGGGCCGCCTGACATTTACTTACTTTAGTCATATTTAACTACACCTCGGTAAGAAAGAGGGTGGTCTATTCTTATTAACTGGATACCACCTGTGGGTCAACTTACCTTATTCACCTTTTACGACACCTCGGTAAGAAATGAGGGCGGTACTATTCTATTCAACGGAAAACCACAGGGCGTTTACAATTAATAAAAGTTAAAACAAAAACCACATAATTTTTTTAATAAATTATAAACAAATAGTATTAGTAGTAGTTAATAGTAGTATTACTATACGGGTAAGTGTTTAAAATACCAATTTAAATTCAAAGATAATATTTCATTTAAATTCGAAAAGTTTGAGAACCCCAGATAATAGCTGTAGTGTAGAATGCAAAGCAATTGTACTCGCGGAGTACAATAGCAAGAAAATGCTTTTTTGCGAGAGGAAATGGTCTTTAGAGCACTTAATAGAACAACACTTGATATAACTAGAACTTCAGTTAGTTTGAAATATGAATGCAAAAATTTTTCTGCATTGGATTTCTAATAAATTTCTTAAAACAGTTAATATTCTGTTAATACGCACAGGGATTTGTGGACTAGGATAAAAATACGCCGTGAGTTAAAAAAAACTTTATCCAGCTTTTCATTACAAAATTAGTAATTAAAATCACTATGCAGTCCCTTGTCCAATAACAAGGCCGAAGTCACTAATGTTTCACTTATACTTGCACTTCTTAATTTATTTTCGATCGCTATACATAAACTGAATCGCGAGGCGAACGATACGTCTACTTATAAACTGAAAGAACTATTCAACAATCTTCTGCTTCTCGATTACTCACAAGTTGTGACGGGGATACGGAACACGATTCGTAAACAACGTGAATGATCCAAACGATAAGCGGCAAGCAATGCAATCAAGCATACCAAAATACTCGATTCAATAAAGTTTTTAGGCGTCTAAGTTAAAGTATTATTATATATCTGAACATATTATAAATAAAGTCTCCGAAAGCTGCAAAGACATCGGGATTTACGTGGGTAAAATTTGTGACGCACTGATTTCCACGTGGTCGACGTCGCAGACACAGGTAGTTATCTATAAAATGCCCAGTAAGCACCCCCTTGATATAGTTAGCTCAAAGTAGTTACGAACTTATCTGAGGTTGGAAGTTAATCATGAGTAAAACCCTTAATATCTGGCTAACCCGATATCAACGACTTGAATTTAGCCATACATCTATTCATACTAATATTTTAAGCTGAAAAGTTTATTTGTTTTATTGTTTGAATGCGCTAATCTCAGAAACAAATGGACCGATTTTTTAAAAATTCTTTGAATATTTGATAGTCCATTTATCGATAAAGGCTATATACGCATCACGTTAAGATGAATAGTAAAAATTATACAAAAACGGCAAAATTTAAAGCTTTCCTTGCAACGGTGAAATTTATTCAAAAATCATGTATTACAAAATTGTTCCCCTCTAAAAGTTCTAAATAAAAGTCCGCGATAGCATATTTAAGCTTTTAAGGTTAACCCATTTTAACCATTTTTAAGGTTATCAAAATACTATATTACGGTTTTAATCTATTCACATGAGCGGAGCCGCTGGCGTATGCTATTTAAATATAAATACTTATATTTTTATTCCTGATAATAGAAAAAATAAAGAAATCAACCTAATTTAGAAAAATACGTAGTGAAACACACTTAGAGGCGGATTTAGCCAAGCGGTCATTCTAAATTGCCGATATAACCCTCAGACAATATTTACACAACCATTTACTGGCATTTCAAGACGAATATTGCCCAGACAAAAAGGAGGAGCAATAAAATTCTCTTTATCGCAATGTTAAATGAAATGCAAAGAGTAATGTGCCTTCAACGCCCAAAAAACCAACGTGCACTGAAGATCTCAAGATGTTTTATGCGATAATGCTTCTTATGGCTATAGATATAAGAGAAGGTGGTTTTGGTTGGGAATAAACGGAAATTGCCAATGGCCGCGCGTTTTCAGGACGCTGTGTATTTTTAATGGAATTCATTAGGTGATATTTCTTTACTGGAAAAGGTTTGTTCACTTTGAGTTGTAAATTGGGCAACGTGAACACTGTGTTATGTAAATGCCTTTTTGGCCGTCAGAGATGTTCTTGCATAGTTATGATAAAAGTTTGCTGTATGGATTTTTTGGAAGTTTACTCATGGTGTGTATAAATTTGAAAGATATTAACAGCCATGTGTTACCAATAAGTTTTGAGACATGTTAGTCTTAATAAATTGCTAGTAAATAATAAACTAGACTTATCTTTAAATACTAAATCCTGTAAACTATGTTATTAAACAAAGCTTATAAGAGAATAAAACTTAATCTTAACTAAAAAAATTCTTACGTTGCAATTGCAAACTAAGCACTAGATAGAAAAGTAATATATGAATGAGTACATACATTTAGTTTTTTATATTATTTTCTATTCGCCGAATTTCTTGCTGGTTCTTCTTGGTAAGAGCAACTTTAAAATCACATTTATCATTGTCTTTATCCCACGCTATTTAATAAATGAGTGTGATCGATTCTACTCAGCCGGATACAAGGCGTTTTAAAATCAATTCGTATATAATAAAATATCTGGTTGACCGAACATTGCTCGGTAACTTTTGAAAAATAAAAAAAGAAACTTAAAAAAGAAGAGAAAATAATTGGGTCGATGGGGCGCGATCCTGAGTATTTACAATTTTACAAGACCGCCAGTTCCCCAAATAAGCTACGCTAACTTGACAATTTGCGGCAAAAATAGCGTTTTATATACAAATGTTAGTATGTTAGTATTTTCTAATGCCCAAAAACATGGGATTAAAAAATTTTTTCTGAAATAATATTTAGCTAGATCGATTTTTTTCCTCTACAACCCTCTAGTACATGGTGTATTTCAGGAAAATTGTTGAAGCCGTTTCCGAGATTCCGGAGTTAATCTTGTATATATATATATATATATATATATATATATATATATATATATATATATATATATATATATATATATATATATATATATATATATATATATATATATATATATATATATATATATATATATATACTATATATATATTTATATATATATAGTACTATATATATATTTTATCTAATCTATACAAACTTATATTAAGCCCGCCGTGTGGTATCCGGCTGAATAGAATAGTACCACCCTCATTTCTTACCGAGGTGTCGTAAAAAGCGACTAAGGTAAGTCGACCCGCCGTGTGGTATCCGGCTGAGTAGAATAGACCAACCTCATTTCTTACCGAGGTGTTGTAAAAGGCGACTAAGGTAAGTTGACTCACCGTGTGGTATCCGGTTTAGTAGAATAGACCACCCTCTTTCTTACCGAGGTGTCGTTAAATACGACAGAGGTAAGTTGGCGTCAGGCGGGCGGCCGGTCGTAAAAACGCAGCCAAATCATGTGACAGCATGTTTATAACATGTTGTGCCGACCCCACTTAGAGTGGGATAAGGGCAGGAAGATGATGAAATAATAATTTACAATATTATTATGGTTTAAATTTCCTGTTATTGACTTAAGTGAACATCAAGAATAAGCTATAGACATTTTATTTTTATATTACATTTGAATTAATTTTCTATCTTTTTTCTAAGCATAACATTTCGCACAATATATTTCTCTACCTTATATTCAATAAGAACTATCTAATTTTTTTGTCCAACTCCCACAAATCTTGTATAATAAAATCTTACATTTCCCCACGCAACTTGCTATGATCACGAGCGATACCGTTATCGGAGTCAAAGTGTCGTAAAAATGTCATTACTGCGCCGATAAAGGCCAAAATCGCGTGTCCCGACGGTTAGTGCCTTTATCTGGCTGGAACTGAGCACTTATTCCCAAAGTTATTGGCTACGTACGCAAAACAAAGCCATAAATACAACCCGTACGAAACTTTCAATACAAGAGTCGTTGGGGCGTGCGTGTATTTGATATGACGTCGCGATTTCCAATTTTTTTAATGTATCTTATATATTTAGCAAAAAACCGCCGTGTGGTATCCGGCTTAATAGAATAGTACCACCCTCATTTCTTACCCAGGTTTCGTAAAATACGACTAAGGTAAGTTGATGTCAGGCAGGCGGCCGATCGTAAAATACGAAGACAAATCCTGGACACCACGTATATAATATGTTATGCTTACCCCATTTAGAATGGCATAAGGGCAGAGAGAAGAAGAAATTTTGCAAAAAAGTAGTAGACCAGCGGTGAGATCGTCCGTCTCTCAAAGAAGGGTTCAAGCCCGGATAGGCACCAATGTTCTTCTATTTAAACTTATGTGTCGAATTTAAAAATATTACGGCAAAATTTAAAACTTAAACAAAACAACAAAAGTTCGATCCGCAAACTTTTGTTTACCGACTTATTTTAGATACCAAAGTTGACCAACATCTATACTAATATATAAAGCTAAATAGTTTGTTTGTTTGATTGTTTGAACGCGATAATTGCAGGAACTACTGGACCGATTTGTAAATCTATTTAAGTATAAGATAGCCTATTTATCGAGGAAGGCTATAGGTTATATAACATCACGGTAAGATGAATAGGAGAGGAGCAGCAATAATATTACGAAAACAGCAAAATTAAAAGCTTTCCTTGCGTGCGCTTAGTAAACAAAGAAAGTTATTCAAAAATCATGTACTACAAAATTGTTTCCCTCTAAAAGTTCTAAATAAAAGTCCGCAACAGCATATGTCTTTTAATTTTAACCCACTTAAACCATTTCTATGGTTATCAACATTCTATATTACGGTTTTAATCACGCGAGCGGAGCTGCTGGCAATTACTAGTTATTTATATAATAAATCTAGCATATTAGCCGTCGTAACAGATTGACAGACATTGGCATCCATACTTATAGAAGGGAAGGGAAGATATATAGAAATTGGACAAAGATTTGTCAGTTAGGATAGGCTAAAGTGGCCATTACAGTATTCTATATTAGATAATCTATCATGCTGCATTGAATATCTTGCCAAGTGTTTTGTTGTATTTGGAGGATTTCCAGGTTTGTATTGGCTAATGGTGCACCGGAGTTGGAAATTTCGCGCATATATCTTCCCACGGTGAATTAAATAAAAAATAAATATATGGGACACTTATAAAGCTGAAGAGTTTGTTTGTTTGAACGCGCTAATCTCAGGAACTACTGAACCGATGTGAAAAATTAATTCAGCGTAAGATAGTCCATTTATTGAGGAAGGCTGTAGACTATATCACATCAGGCTAAGATGGATAGGAGAGGAGCAGCAATAAAAATAGTACAAAATCGGCAAAATTTAAAGCTTTCATTGCGTGCGCTGAGTAAACGGTGATACTTATTTTTCGTCTAAAAGTTCTAAATAAAAGTCTGCAACATCATATGTTGCATATCATATGGTCTATTCTACTTAACCGTATAGCACACGGTGGGTCGACTTACCTTAGTCACCTTTTACGACACCTCGGTAAGAAATGAGGGTAGTCTATTCTACTCAGCCGGGTACAACACGGCGAGTCTTTTTTTATGTCAGGAAAACCCATTATGGGTCGTCACCGCCCGACGGGGACGAGCGGCGGGTATGTCGGACTCTCACCGACTAAAAACCTGACAGTGCTCTACCACGCTGCTGGTGGCGAGTATAGGGTACCCATGAAGACATTACCCCCATCCCCGCCAGCAGCAACTCTGTACCCCAGAGTACGCCACCTCTGGGTCGGGGCCTCTCTAAACAGTGGCCCCTCACTCCGCTAATCGATGCATCGGGAGCACCAGATGCATCGACCGCCTCGGGTACCTAACTCCATCGAGCGTCCGATAAACCCCGTTTGGATCGCTCAGAGGTCCCCGTTAGGGCGGCATGCGACGGACTTCGGCGAGTCGCCTGCGCCCCGCTCGCCTGCGGCGGATTGGATCCAAGGACTCGACTTCTCGGATTCGCCCCGCCGCCTCCTTCCGCGAGATAACGTCCTCACAGAAGGAGGCCATCGCTGCCCACGATCGCTCCCTGTCCACCATGGCACGAACCACAGTGGGCAGGGAGAGATCGTGCCCCACCGGTGCCACGAGTTCCGCCCGCTGAACCGCCCAAGCTGGACAGTCTGCGAGCGTGTGCAGCGCTGTAACACCCATAACATCAACCCGTAACACCAACGTAACCATTTTTATGGTTATCAAAAGACTATTTTACAATTCTAATCTTTCTACGCGGGCGGAGCCGCTGGCGATTACTAGTACCTATATGATAAATCATTCTAAATTAAATGACATTCGTTGAATACTCTGCCAACTAGGCGCTGATTAAACATTTGTTTAATCATCATTCATTAAATTATAATCAAAAACATCGAAATATGTAAAATATTAATGGTAAACTCAATTAATTTGAAAACGCAAAAGGAATTAATAATTAAGAACGTCAGCGTTATTCCAATTATTTCGGTTAAGTCAAAATGTTGGCTTTCACAAGTTCTCTTCAACTCTCAAAACACTACCCGCCCGGAATGTTGATTTTGCCGCGGCGGGCTGCGAAAATTCAGTATATTTAATTTTTTTATATAAAATATGAATTAATAAAACTTCCTTAATAAATCATCTTTTTGACTGGCCCGTTGACGCAGTGGGTAGTTACCCTGCTTTCAGCTTCGTCTTCGATCGATCGAGCTTCGGGTTCGATTACAGCCGAGGGCCAACATTTTCTTTGTAACTTATGGCTATACTAGGAACATTGGACAATTATATGTCCGCCCGAATATAAGTTACTACTTATGTTATCGGTGACAGAAAATTGGTATTTATATTGGTATTTGTAGAAAATATATTTGTGCATATATAGTTGTAAATACATAATTACATTCAGACTTGAAGAACTAACAAATTGTATTTAGAAAACGCGCAACCTAAGGAGCTGAAGGCGGAGTCACTCCCAAAGCAAGAAAATCAAAATTTTAAATAGAGGTAATATATGGGATTTAAGTGGCAAAAGAATTTGTTATTTCCTCCTAGAAGATATTAAAATACTTAGAAGATACGTAACCTAATATTTAATCTTTAGTTAAAATCATTCGTTCATTTGTCTGTAATATTTATAGTGAATGGTCATTGCATGTACGGGATTAATTTACAATTACACTCTGTCCGGATTTTATTGGTGATTTAAATCCAATTGAATTTTAACCACAGCAGCTTACAATGACGCCGCCGGATTAAAAAAGTAATCACGAACTGAAATTAATGTAAATTGCAAAGTTTAAAAGAGCAATGCAAAAAGTGTTTTATATAAATGGTTAGTGTTAATTGATGCATTTTATTGAACACGTCATGTACTTAAAAGTAAAGTGACTTATTCATAGATTTATCATACAAGCCACAGAAGGAAGATTCAGGTCGCCTAGAGTTTGGAGAGGAAGAAACTAGTCTTCACTTTATAGCTAAGTATGCCATGTACACGCTTATATAGTAAATACAAAGCGAGGAATAAATTATATTTGAGGACCTAACAAATCGCCCTATCTGAAGAATTAAGTCACATTTTCTATGCATTATTACAGCACTAAAACACTTTTAAAGAGAGGCTGATAAAAAAAGCCTACTATACTGTTGTGGATTATTTCGACGATAAGAATGCGTCGATATAGCTAGTGTCTGACCGGTACAAAATAGTAATGACTTAATGTAACTAGTAATAAGTAATGACTTAATGTAATGAGACAGCAAGAAACTCGGCGGTTGCTCTTTTCAACATATGAAAAGAGCAACCGCCGAGTTTCTTGCTGTCTCGTCTCGGTAAGAACAGCTGTCTGAACCAGCAAAAGAATTGACGATTCAAAAGCACTTGTTAACGTTTATTTAAATAAATTATTTTTTAATTAGAATTTGAACTTTATGCTTATACATGTTTCATGTCACTTTATACTTTAGATAGAGCAAAATATCCCTTTCAGGGATATTATCAGGTTCGTAAAAGCGACTGGTAGGTTAAAGCAGATGACATTACCGGGTCTGCAGTGAAACCACCCAATATAAATATGAAAAGTCCGATACATGAGCTGACCACCCGTCTTAAATCGACAGACGTCCTTTAGATAGATATAATATAATTCTATCAGTATTTCTATACTATAACATTCCGCAAAGTAACGCCTACTTAAATTAATTATTTCATGTACTATCTATGTAGTGACGGCTCACAATGACTGACAAAAACATTATTAGGTAATACTAATCTCGTTTAATGTTTAATATAATTATCGGATCTCATTTATACTCACCGACGACGTCAAGTCGTGCTGTGGCCGTGTAGTGTGGGAAAGTGTGTGCATTCTGTATAACTTCACAGCTGTAATTCCCACTGAGGCTCGGTGTGACTCGCGTCAACACCACATGGGTCTCGTTGGAGCTTAATCTCTGGAAGAAAAAGTATATTGAGACTTGCTGTTCCAGCGGATTCGCCCGCGTGGAAACCAGCGTCACAAGTGTGACGTGTGATGTTACACTGGTTGTGTAACGCACACTAAGGTAAGGGCACTAGTAATTGACCATGTATTATTAGTTGACCGTTTTGTATAGAATTTTAAATAATAAGTTTTATTTGTTGTTGCTTATAAAAAATAAATTTGTAATAACCTGTTGCCATCTATTAACAACTGTCCAAAACCTCAGAACTGTAGCCCATAGTTTAATTTCTAATTAATTTCATACAAAACGGTCAAATACTAGTACATGGTCAATTACTAGTGCACTTACCTTAGTGTGCGTTACCCATAAGAGATAGAGACTTGGTGTAGCAGATTTTTTGTAGTATTTTTGTAGATCTACAATTTTTCACGTACATTATTTTAGTGTATCTCTGTTGGTTTACGCAGTACACGCGACATAAGCTCCCAGCAGATGAGTTTTTTTTACAAACACGCGACTCAGATACTCACATCATCATCTTCCTGCTCTTATGCCACTTTAAGTGAGGTCGGCACAACATGTTATAAATATGCTCTCACATGATTTGGCTGCGTTTTTACGACCGGCCGCCTGTCTGACGTCAACTTACCTCTGTCGTATTTTACGACACCTCGGTAAGAAAGAGGGTGGTCTATTTTATTTACAGGATACCAAACGGTGGGTCAACTTACCTTAGTCGCCTTTTACGACACCTCGGTAAGAAATGAGGTTGATCTATTTTACTTACAGGATACCAAACGGTGTGTCAACTTACCTTAGTCGCCTTTTACGACTACGACCTTTTACGACTGGTACTATTCTATTCAGCCAGATACCACACGGCGTAGCGAATCGGCTACACCAATATCGATGAAATTTGCCATAATTATTCCTTATATACCGGTGTAACATATAGGCAACTCAGATACTCACATCGACTCTAATATCATTTACAGGCATCACCCTCGTAGTGGGTGTTTCTAATGGGGAATATCTGTAGAACTCCTGCGTGCCCCTGTACCACTTGACGGAGTATATTTCGCTTGGATGTATCTGGTACAGGCAGGCCAGGGTGACGTTCCTCCCCCTCTGGACCACTCGTGGTACTATGTGCAGTTCTGTGGTGCTAAGGCCGCCCGCTTCTGTTGACAAAGTGGAAATTAATTTAAACAATAATTCCCTAAACAATTTTATCTTTGCCATTATAGCAGTTTTTTTAAGCTTACTAGCAATTTGGGTTACAAATTACTAGTAAAATCGTTAACCTCTCCAGCTAAGTTCAATGCTTGGTTAGGAGTGGGTTTACACCGGTAGTATAGTGACCAGAATTTGAACCTACGATCTCTCGATCGCAAGTCCGTTGCTCTATTTGTCTTTCAAATAATTCAAAAGTAGTAACAAAATCGCAGTCGATTTTGTCGTAGAGTATATCTCCTGATGATGCTTCGGTTGCGAGGCGATACGATTTCTGAGTTTGTAATAGTGAAGTATGTAGTGCTTGTGTAGAACGTATGTGTTTTTACTGATCCTGCATGTATCAGGTATGAAAACGGATTGTCCACTCTACATTTAGCATTTTATTTATTTTCTATTTTACTTCATCGCGGATTATAGCAAAATTATTTTATTATTAATTTGTTTTATGTATGTATTATGTAAAGTATGTTTTGTATATGCAAAGTAGCGCCTAATTCTATAAATTATTTTAAATAATTAAAAACACTGTTATAAGGAAGCTTGTACAGAAAGTCTACTATACCGTTGAGGATTACTAAGATGATAAGAATGCATAGATATAGCTACTCTTCAAATCTTTACAATACAGTAATGACTAAATGTAACTAGTTATAAGAATTATATTTTAATAAGAGCAACCGCCTAGTTTCTTCCTGGTTCTTTTCGATAGGAACAGCTTTTCAAACCAGCAGTAGATTTGGCGATTCATAAGCACTTGTTTACCAGTGTACTTGAATAAACAATATTTTGCATTCGAATTTGATATTACAAATGCGAACGTCGATCTCTGTGTCTTTTACGCTTATTTTGTTAATCTTTCGGAGCGGTAATGGCGAAATCTGGCGTGATAGATAAAAAGAGATAAAATACTTTTTTCTTTGGAAAGGTATTTAAATATTGTTATGATGTGTAAATCTTTTGTCTTTGTATTCGTATGTATTATTAGTATGTATTTAACTATAGAAAGAAGCTGTGGTAGCCCAGCGGTAACACCGTGCGCCTCTTTCGAGGAGGTCTCGGGTTCAAACCCCGGGCAGGCACCAATGAGTTTTCTAGTAAAACTTATGTGTCTAATTGATAATTGCAATTTATCACACGCTTTTCGGGGAAGGAAAACATCGTGAGGAAAGCTGCATATGTCTAGAGAATTCTGGGGATATGTGTAACCTGGTAGGTTACACATATCCCCAGCAGGTACCAATCTGCGTTGGAGCAGCGTGGTAGGTCTTAGCTCCAATCCTTCTCTCCAAAAAAAAAAAAACGGAGAGAAGAGGCCTATGCCCAGCAGTGGGATAGTAACAGGCCCTTACTTACTTACTAACTATAGAATAGTGCACCACCCACACTGTTGTTACAGTTCTCCTTAACCCAAGGGTCGCCTGGAAGAGATCGCTACTAAGCGATAAGGCCGCCTTTTGTACGTTATAATTTATGTTTTCTTTGTTTATTGTGCTGTTTTTTTCTTGTGGTGTACAATAAAGTCTATAAATAAATAAATAAATACTTAATTTGGCGCGAACGAAGTGGCAGGTATCACTAGTTATTCAATAATTGTTACTAGAATTAAGATACACAATTTTATATTGAAAATTCTAAAGCAAAACTTTTACTGGACGATTAAAAGAGCAACTTTCAGGATTAGTTGGCAAAACCTTTTACTTGAAGAATCGATATCCTGAAAGAAGCTTGTTCTTTCAAGTAGATAAACAAACAGACTGTCCGATTGTCAAACTCCCGTATTGGAGTGGTGCCAGTGTTGCGATGTTCAAAGTTGTTGAATAAAAGCTTGGATTTTGTGTCTTTATATAATTTACTAGCTTGTAGCCGCAACTTCGTTCGCTTTTTTTTATAGGTTTATAATAAATGGCGTTTTTCAATATCATCTCATTCTTGTAGAATTAACATGTACATAAAAATATTAAGAATTATAAAACGATAGGTGATGTGTACAATAGACAAAGCAGGAACCGACATAAACTTGTGGCTCCTGCTTTGCGCCTTGCAAAAGTGCGTAACTCGTTTGTGGGTTTTGGTATAAAATTCTATAATAAAATTCCGCAATCAATTTCAGCACTGCCATTACAGCAGTTTAAAAACACTGTTAAAAAGAGGCTGATACAGAAAGTCTACTATACTCTTGAAGATTATTTACAAGATAAGAATGTGTAGATATAGCTCTCTTTGAACCTGTACAAGACAGTAACGACTTAATGTAAATAATATTAAGAATTATATTTTTAAAAGAGCAACCGCCGAGTTTCTTGCTGGCTCTTCTCGGTAGGAACAGCTTTCCGAACCAGCAGTAGAGTTGACGATTCAAAAGCACTTGTTTACAAGTTTATTTGAATAAAGAATATTTTGAATTTTGAATTTGAATTTAACAGGATTTCTATAGCCTATATGTTACCCCGGTACATAAGGAATAATTGTGGCAAATATCATCGATATTGGTGCAGCAGATTCGCCGTGGAAGAGTAACAAACATAAGTCTATAGTCACAAAATTTCGCATTTATAATATGTATAGGATTTATTTATTAGTGCGTGGGAGACCGAGCTTTACTCCATAGTTTTTTTTAATATATGAAAAAGATAATAATTGAAAAAAAAATATGGGCAGATGGGGCTCAATACCCCGGGTATTATCACTTTTTTAGTCCACCCATTACCCGTCGACCTATGACAACTATATAAGTAAAAAAAAAAGTAAGTAACGGCCTGTTACTATCCCACTGCTGAGAATAGGCCTCTTCTCTCCGTTTTGGGAGAGAAGGATTGGAGCTAAGCCCTACCACGCTGCTCCAATGCGGATTGGTAGGTTACACATACCTCCAGAATTCTCTAGAGATATGCAGGTTTCCTCACGATGTTTTCCTTCACCGAAAAGCGTGTGATAAATTGCAATTATCAATTAGACACATAAGTTTTAAGAGAAAAACTCATTGGTGTCTGCTCGGGTTCGAACCCGTGATCGTCTCTAGAGATTCACACGGTCGCACCGCTGGGCCATCACCTCGCAAGAGCCATCTCGCAAGAGTTTTCTCATTACCGAGTCCCAGCACTCGTGTCCAGCGCAGTCCCTACTGTCGCAGTCCGATTATCCTTCTGACTTGTCAGTTGCGATTTCAACTATATAAATGATAGCTTAAATATCATTTACATTATATTCTACATTTTAGCTTTGTTCAGTGCCCAAAAACAGAGATAACAAGACATTTTTTTAAATGAAATCAATTTTTGTCTCACAAAACCCCCTACGTGCTGAATTTCGTGAAGATCGTTGAGATTCGGAATATATACATATTTATATACAAGATTTACGCATTGAACTATTTAAGATGTAAGGTTTATTTTTATACCAATTAGTTACCACATATTTTAGCTGATTACTTGAGTTACCTTCGAGCCGGTCTACCCTCGGAGGAATGCTGAGTGTTTGCCATTAAACAAATTGATAGTATATAAATTTGTATAACAAAATAAACTTAAGTAATTAGAAGTGTTTTTAATTTAATTTTCACTTTGACGTATATTACGCTGGATTGTTTTTTCTCTTGATTTTAATTACTAATACAAAATGCAAAGGGATATGCCGTGTGGTATCTGCAGAGAAGATTAGACCACCCTCATTTCATACCGAGAAGTCGAAAAAGGCGACAAAGGTAATTTGAACCGCCGTGTGGTATCCGATTGAATTTAATAGAACACCCTCATTCTTGCCGAAGTGTCGCAAAAGGCGACTAAGGTAAGTTGACCCACCGTGTGGTATCCGATTGAATTTAAAAGAGCACCCTCTTTCTTAGCGAGGTATGGCAGCAAAAGAGCGAGTAAGGTAAGTTGGACCACCGCGTGGTATCCGATAGAATTTAATAGAATACCCTCTTTCTTACCGAGGTGTAGCAAAAGGCGACTAAGGTAAGTTGACCCGCCGTGTGTTATCCGATTGAGTAGAATAGACCACCTCTTTCTTACCGAAGTGTAAAATACGACTAAGGTAAGTTGATGTCAGGTAGGTGGCCGATCGTGAAATATGAAGCCAAATCATTTGACAACATGTTTATAACATGTGCCTATCCCACTAAGAGTGGGATCAGAGCAGGAGGATGATAATTATTGTTTTCATTATATTAATATATAAATATTTATAGATTTTACAATAGTCACATAGTAAAAAGAAAAACTTGTTTTCTATAGATCCACAAAGAACTGTATTTGACAAGAAAGAATAAAGACTTCCAAGGAAAAATACTCGACTAAGCAGAAATATAGCGACGTGTTCAAAAGTTATCCTTTGACTACAGACACGTGTGAACTTGTTTGATGTGCTTTGTGCTTGGCGCGCGATTACGACGTCAAGCTTTCATAATATAAGAAGGTAGCAATGAATTTGAAAATGAGAAAGCTTTGTTAATTCATATAAAGTTTTACCCCCTTCTTGTGCTAAAATATCCTTTATTATATACTATGTAATTGTGTGGGTCACGGGTTCAAACCTGGGCAGGTACTAATGAGTTTTCTCTTACCTTCTAACCCCAACGAAATTCATTTCTCCATATTAAGTGCCCCTCTATCCGTTTTTATAGAGGATTGGTACTAAGACCTACCACGCTGCTCCAATACGCATTGGTAGGTTACACATATCCCTAGAATTCTCTAGCGATATTCAGGTTTCCTCACAATATTTTCCTTCACCGAAAATCGTGTGATAAATTGTTTTAGCAATAAGACACATCGTCGTGTTCCTGCCCTCGACGTGCTACGAAACCTCGGTAAGAAAGAGGGTGGTCTATTCTACTAACGCGGATACCACACGCTGGGTCAACTTACCTTTTTTTTTACGGGGGGGAAATCTTCAAAAAGATACCGGAACTCTTAGGGGAGAGATCCGGTTATGTGGGATTTCCACTAAAACCTCCTCGATGGACAGCCTCCGCACCAGCAGAGAGGCTCCGGGATCTCTGACGAACTGCACCGGAGTCTCTCTAGTGCCGTGCACATCGCGCTCTTCTATCTATCTAGTACGGAGCTTGTGTCCGTAACAAGCTCCGTATTCTCTCGAGGTCAAGAGGAACGGTCGCAGCCCCCACTATGACCGATCGTGACCCCAAGGGTCCCATTGGCCGGGACTATCAATTAGGGCGGTTTCTACGGCCCCTTTGTCTCTGCCTGTGAGAAGGATCAGCCCTTTCGCGGTTACGCTCGGCAGTCTCCTTTCTGACCATAATGGTTTCACAAAAGGAGACTACGGCTTTCCAATCTCTATCACTTCTCAACATAGCAGAGACTACCTCTTTTAGGGAAAGGTCCCGTCCGATACTATTTATCAAGACACGCCGCTCCACATCCCACGCAGGACACTCTTCGAGCGTGTGCTGTGCGTTGTCTTGATCTCCCCCACAGTGGTAGCAATGGGGAGTACCCTCACGTCCAATCTGACACAGATACTCACTGAAACCCTATCTAAGTCGCCTTGTACGACACCTCGATAAGAAATGAGGTTGGTCTATTCTATTCAGCCGGATACCACACGGCGGGTCGACTTACCTTAGTTGCCTTTTACGACACCTCGGTAAGAAATGAGGGTGGTACTAATCTATTCGGCCGGATATCACACGGCGTTTTTAGCAATAAGACATAAGTTTTAATAGAACTCATTGGCGCCTGCTCGGAGTTTGAACACGTGATCTCCTCAAAAGAGTTGGTATAACCAATGAGCTATTACAGATATTGCCACTACAGTTTTGCAATTTTTCAAAAGTTACTTTCCACTTCAATATGTTGATGGATGCGTATTTTTTATATTATTTATGAAAAAATTCCGTACGCTTTCAAAAGTCGAATCAAAAATGTTTTAGTAAAAAAATTATTGAAGTTCCATTTATTTGTATAAACATGAATGCATGGTCAAAAGTTATTGCGTTGCCACTAGAGGAAACGTTATTGGAAAATACATTTTTACTACATGCATTTGCTTTCATACGGAAATACACTGCAAAGTAAATAAAACTGAATAATTTCATAACAACTTTATGAAAGAGAGCATCTCATCATCATCCTCCTGCTCCTATCCCACTCTAAGTGGGGTCGGTACAACATGAAATATGATTTGACTAGTTATTTTACAACCGACCTGTCTGACGTCAATTTACCTTGATCGCTTTTTATGACATCTCGGCAAGTAAGAGAGTGGTCTATTCTACTCAGCCGGATAACACACGGCGGGTCAACTTACCTTAGTCGCCTTTTACGACACCTCCGTAAGAAATGAGGGTGATCTATTTTACTCGGAAGGATACCACAACTTAGTCCCCTTTAACGTCACTTTGGTAATAAATAAGGGTGGTGGATTCTAATCAGCTGGATACTACACAGTGGAAATAATTTGCATTTTTCGTTAAATTTGGCACCGATATCTAACATTGCATTTAGAAGGCCTGGCCCGAAAGGGTTTAACTTATGTGTGTATTTTCGAATAAAATCTAACTAATCCCCTCCCTAACCTAACCTAACCCCCTCTCCTAAACACATATCTGACGTGGTTCGTGACACACCTAGTAGGTCAGAAAAGATCATATAAAATGACGTTTCGAGGACGCGTGATATTATTGTAACAACGGTTATTGATACGTCTAGGTCGTATAGGACATGTCGGCGATCTTTGTTTGATTTCAGATACACTCCTACCCCTTACCCCCTACCCCCTACACCTACACAATCTCGCTACAACACCCCTTTATATCAATACGAGTCAATCAATAAATGTATATACTGATGAGTGAAATTATACTAATAATATTAAAAATTCGAAAGTTTGTGAGTATGGATATATGTTTGTTCCTCTTTCGTGGCGAATCCGCTGAACCAATATAGACTGAGACTGATACAAAAAGCCTACTATACTGTTGAGTATTATTTGGACGATAAGAATGCGTGGATATAACTACTGTCCGACCCTGTACAAGATAGTAATGACTTTATGTAACTAGTTATAAGTATTATGTTGAAAAGAGCAACCGCCGAGTTTCTTGCTAGCTCTTCTTGGTAGGAACAGCTTTCCGAACCAGCAGTAAAATTGACGATTCAAAAGTACTTGTTTTACAAGTTTATTTGAATAAAGAAAAAATTGAATTTGTCTAAATTTGTCACAATTATTCCTTATACACCGGAACAACATATAGGCTATAGAAATCCTGTTAATTCTACAGGAATAGGATTGTATTGAAAACCTATCACGCGACAACAGTCCACGCTAACGAAGTTGCGGGTAAAAAAAAGGGAATGTTACATACACGTATAACTGGTAAAACTAGTTTTCATAAATTAATATAAATATTTACGAGTAAGTTCATTACTTGAGTTTTTATCAATCGTTATCAACTCTAAAGGATGCTGAGTTTTCGAGAACTAAACAAATTATATCTTAACCTACTTAGAAGTAGAAGTATTATAACAGTATTTTATATGAATAGCAAATATATGGGACACTTAAACACACGGTCATCCGTCCCCAAAGTAAGTAACTTAAAACTTGTGTTATGGTAAAAAGACAACTGGTGGACAGGCCTTGGAGGAGCAATCCGGATTACAGAGATACTACTGTCGTGGATGGGGAAAAGTGTCGTCTCGTCACTACTAGTGTACATGGAAGAGCGAGAAGTAAAGTAAAAAAAAGTAAAATAGCGACCTATCACTCTCCCATTGCTGGCAATAGGCCTCTTCTCTCCGTTTTTCCGGAGAAAGATTCTCATATCAAGTATTTAGTCCAATAAATCCATCGTGACCGGAACGTAGACGAATTGATGGAGGTAGCAATCCGATACCATATTATAAGGGGCCTCGTCGTCGCCTTAACCCGCGGTCTGGCCTCACAGGAGAACGCACTCTTAGGACGACGTCCATGATACTATTGGAACTTCTGCGCTTTAATCACCGCATTTCGCAACCTCAACGATGGTCCTACCCTCTACCCACCCGGTGACCCTCTTAAACATCATACAGTCAGTTCTGGAAAAAACCATAAGGGGTTTTCCGTTACCAATACTAAAATAATAAATGCGACAAAATTTTTGAATCTAACTTTTTAAAACTCTGTGAGATATGCACGTCTAATACAATGTAAGTTGTAGTTTTAAATGGAAACTCGCATGCAAAACGTGAATATGTGATCAAAGGCCAAAGGCTTTTACTACATTGATGTCTGAATGCAGATGAACACTGTATTTTCTAACTGTAACTTACAGATCGATATGACGTTTGTTGAATACATACGCGTGTGCTATTTGTAAATACAAATATAAGTGTATTTGATTACAATCAAACCAATATTAATTTTGTATATATAAACACAAGCAAATTAGATGTCGAACAAACACATGTGTATTTTGTTCATACATTCTTTTCATTACAAACATAAATGAATTTGATTGTAAACATAAGTAAATTTGATTACAAACAAGTAAATTTGATTACAAACAAAAGTTAATTTCATTGCAAACATAAGTGAATTTGATTACAAACATAAGTGAATTTGATGTTCAACATAGGTGAATTAGATGTTAAACATAAACAAATTTTAATTACAAACATACAAATCAAAGTTAATTTTATGAGTGCAAACAAAACTGAATATTTTTAAATACAGATGTCAATTTTGAAAATGATGAACATAAGTGAATTTTATATTTTATAGATGAACATTTTTTATTTTTGTTATGGTTGTTTACAACGTTTATGATTATGTTTAGTTACTTTACGACGCACTGTTCAAAATTGTCCAATAAACTCGCCCAATTATTAAAACCAAATTCGACCTATGTATAAACGCTTTAGAATACATGCGGAATATGGATTTATCGACAAACTAGGTTGACTATTATAAATCCATAATGATGCAAACAAGTACACTTGCATCGTTCAACTCAAATTCTGAAGCGTGGTATTATAAAGCAGATTACAATGCATCTCAGGTATTTGACTTTAAATAGCGGACAGCAGGCGGAAATTCACGAATGCCTGATCAAAGGCCAAAGGTTTTGACTACAGAGACGTGTGATTGTGGTTCAAACCACGCTGCAACGTAATGTTGCTGTATATTTTGCAGATATAACTATGTACGTAATACCCTTTGAAGATTGTATACCGTGTATGCAATACTTGTATGTAACGGATATATATGCTAGGTTTTACCAGCATTTTCGTTCGCGTGTCCTCTTGTCCCGTGATAGGTTGATAATAATTTATAGAATTAGGCGTTACTTTGCGGAGATCCATAATACAAAAGTAATAATAAAATTATTTTGCTATAATCCGCGATGAAGTAAAATAGAAAATATATATAATACTAAATGTAGAAGAAGGTTGATAATATTCCAATTTCAAATTCAAAATTTCCCATATTCAAATAAACTTGTAAATAAGTGCTTTTGAATCGTCAACTCTACTGCTGGTTCGGAAAGTTGTTCCTGCCGTGAAGAACCAGCAAGAAACTCGGCAGTTGCTCTTTTAAAAATAATACTTATACAACTAGTTACATTAATTACTATCTTTTACAGAGTCGGACAGTAGCTATATCCACGCATTCTTTTCATCTAAATAATACTTAACAGTATAGTAGGCTTAATAGACGATTAATAGATGGCGCTTTTCAATTCCTTCCTATTCGTGAAGGATTAACAGGATTTCTATCTATCTAGTCTATACGTTACTCCGGTGTATAAGGAATAATTGGGCTAAATTTCATTGATATTGGTTCAGCGGAATCGCTGTGAAAGAGTAACAAACATGCATCCATACTCACAACCTTTTGCATTTCTAATATTAAGTTAGGATTTATTTGATACAGAATTAGCACTATGTCACTAGTTATACGCATTGCATGATGTACAGACAGATAGTTTTTGGAGACTTTGTTTTATAATAATAAAATATGTTGATGAAACAAATAGAAAATATGCGTAATTTAGAGTTTATTATTTTTTTACCTGATACAAACATTTTTGTACGGTCACATATAAGCCTCTAAGGTCTTTTAAGCCGCAGGCAAATCTAGTATTGGATATAATAAATCTTGCTACGGGCAATGTTGATTAAGATAACAAAATTATGTAAGTCTCCTTCTTCTTTAATTAATTTATTTCATTTATATTCCGACGTTTTCCAGAATACGTGCTCGCAGTCACAAGAAGCTAATCTGGGAGTGGTCCGTGAAACTAGGGATGTCACTAGGAGATAAAAAAATCGATGAATAAATCGATTATTCTCTCTTCAAAATAAATTTATAAATAATATATTTTTGTCTGATTATTTGAAAATTCGCTTTAATTTGAATAAATAATTAAGTTATTAAAGTGGGCAATTGCGAATAAAAAATAATAAGATGCGCTGTTTGAGAAATTCGATTATAATGTTGTTTGTCTTTATTGGTTTCATTAAACAACGCAAAATATGCGTATTTTAAAAGATAAGAAAAAAGAGGGTATTTTACACTCGATCTTTTAAAAATCGGTTTATAATATTTATTAATTCAAAGTTTATAAATATAGGGAAAGAAAAAGTAAAAAAAGAACATGTATAAAGGCGGACTTATCCCTATAAGAGATCTCTTCTAATCTATCTTAGAGTAACAGACAGAAAAGGACAAGAAGTAAAATACTGGTAAAATAAAAAGAAAAAGCACGGAAAACAATATACAAAAATATTTGCACACTTCAAAACAATAAATAAACAAAAGATGCAATATAGATAAAAGTAATTATTTAAATTATATAAATTTAAGTATTTAATTAATTTTATTATTTAATGTTTAAATAATCGACTAATATATAAAACGATTTATAATGTTTAAATAATCGATTAATATAAATGTCGATTATCTTTTGACATCCCTACGAAACACCTCTTAAAAACTTAATTCGACTACATGTTTCTTTTTTCGTCTACTTTCAAAGACTTTTTGTTATATTTTATACCTTATATTTATAAGGTCACCTTGACCTACAACTTATAATTTAAAATAACTACTCTTAGCGCTTTGAGAATTTGATGTAAGGTAAAGTGCTTTTTAAAAATATTTTTTGTACTATAAATGGCAAAACAGTTAGTAGAGCATAGTTTAGATTTATTTGTGTTCAATGTCATTTTTTAAGAGGGTATAACGTAGTAAATAAACATAAAATAGGTGTGGTTTATTTTAGTATTACTAAAGTAGGTTAATCCGCAGTGTGATATCCGACTGAGTAGAATGGGCCACCCTCATTTCTTACCGAGGTGTCGAAAAGGCGACATAGCTAAGTTTACCCACCGTGCGGTATCTGGTTAAGTAGAATAGACCACCCTCTTTCTTAACGAGGTAAAATACGACTAAGGTAAGTTGACGTCAAGCAGTCAGCTGGTCGTAAAATACGTAGCCAAGTCCTCCAAACCCAAATTGAAGTTAAATTCGAATTGAAATTATGAACGTAAAAATATTTATATTAGAGATTTTTGAATAACTTTCACCGTTTACTCAGCGCACGCAAGGAAAGTTTTAAATTTTGCCGTTTTTTTTAGTACTATTTATCTTAACGTGATGTTATATAGCCTATAGCCTTCCTCGATAAATGGGAATATCTTACATTCAAAGAATTTTTCAAGTCGTTCTAGTAGTTTTGGAGATTAGCGCGTCAAACAAACCAACTCTTCAGGTTTATATATTAGTATAGATTACACCTTAGATATCATCATCTTCCTGCCCTTATCCCACTCTAAGTGGGTTCGGCACAACATGTTATAAACATGTTGTTATATGATTTGGCTACGTATTTTACGACCGGCCGCCTGCCTGACGTCAACTTATCTTAGTCGTATTTTACGTCACCTCGATAAGAAAGAGGGTGGTCTATTCTACTAAACCGGATACCACGCAGTGGGTCAACTTACCTTAATCGCCTTTTACGACACCTCGGTAAGAAATGAGGGTGGTCTATTCTACTCAGCCGGATACCACACGGCGGGTCGACTTACCTTAATCGCCTTTTACGACACCTCGGTAAGAAATGAGGGTGGTCTATTCCACTCAGCCGGATACCACACGGCGGGTCGACTTACCTTAATCGCCTTTTACGACACCTCGGTAAGAAATGTGGGTGGTATTATTCTATTCAGCCGGATACCACACGGCGTATCTGGTTTCCTAAAAGTATATTTTTTTTTATCTTACCGTTAAGACTAAACGAATAAAATAGCAGACAGTAAGAGGAATTAGTCTCATAACAAAAAACCTGGCCAAGTGCAGATCGAGGCTCGAATTAATTAAAAGTTCTGTTCGCGTTAAGAACGGACATTAAAAAAAGATTTATAGTCAAACTTGTTTCTTACGAAAACGGCTTTTTTGCTACTAGCAACTCTGTGTACAACTCTTCTGAGAAAAGTTGCTTCGAAGTACCTTCATTGTAATTTAAGTAAAAAAAGTAAGTAAGTAACGGCCTGTTACTATCCCACTGCTGAGAATAGGCCTCTTCTCTCCGTTTTGGGAGAGAAGGATTGGAGCTAAGACCTACCACGCTGCTCCAATGCGGATTGGTAGGTTACACATATCTCCAGAATTCTCTAGAGATATGCAGGTTTCCTCACGATGTTTTCCTTCACCGAAAAGCGTGTGATAAATTGCAATTATCAATTAGACACATAAGTTTTTAAGAGAAAAACTCATTGGTGTCTGCCCGGGTTCGTCCCGTGATCGTCTCTGGAGATTCACACGGTCGCACCGCTGGGCCATCACAGCTAGTAATTACACACATTGTAATTTAAAGTACATTAATTAATACACCTCTCGTAATGTATGGATCAGAATGTTGGGCAATAAAAGGAAAGGATGAGAGAAATGTGCATGCGAATGAGATGAGAATGTTAAGGTGGATGTGTGGTGTGACAAAACTTGATAGAATACGCAATGAGTATGTAAGGGGAAGTCTGAAAGTTGCGCCCATTACAGAAAATATGAGAAGTGCGAGACTAAGTTGGTATGGTCATGTTATGAGGAGGGATGAAAATCATGTGACCAAAAGTGTTTTAAATATGAATGTGGATGGATGTATGGCTAGGGGGAGGCCAATGGATGGATTGTGTGAAATGATATGCATGTTACAGGAGTGGCACCAGAGTTGACGAATGATAGAGGAGAATGGAAGAAGAAGACATATTGTGCCGACCCCATTTAGAGTGGAATAAGGCTAGGAGAATGATGAATGATGACGATTAATTAATACAACTAAGTGGGGTCGGCACAATATGTTTATAACATGTCACATGATTTAGCTACGTATTTTACGACCGGCCGCCTGTGTGACGTCAACGTACCTTAGTTGCCTTTTACGACACCTCGGTAAGAAATGAGGATGGTCTATTCTACTTAGCCTCACATCAGACGGTGGATCAAAACACCTTAGTCCCCTTTTACACCACCTCGGTAAGAAATGAGGGTGTTGCATTCTACTCAGCCGGAAACCACACAGCGGTTCAGCTTACCTTAGTCGCTTTTTATGACACCTCGGTAAGAAATAAGGGTCATCTATTCTACTTAGCCTCACATCACACGGTGGATCAAAATACCTTAGTCCCCTTTTACAACACCTCGGTAAGAAATAAGGGTGGTGCATTCTACTCAGCCGGATACTTAATAGCGGGTCAGCTTACCTTAGTCGCTTTTTACGACACCTCAGTAAGAAATGAGGGTGCTCTATTCTACTCAGCCGGATACCACACGGCGGTGGTATAGTTATTTAAAAATATCTTTAAAAAAATATCTATTCATACAACTTGAGTCTCTCACAATACAGAAAAAGCTAACGCAAAAATTCCAACAAAATTTATTCAATACATCTACGATATGAAAATGTAAGCTAAAGCAAACCGTAATAATGTTACAACCGCCGTGTGGCATCCGGCTAAATAGAATAGACCACCCTCATTTCTTGCCGAGGTGTCGTAAAAGGCGACTAAGGTAAGTCGACCCGCTGTGTGGTATCCGGCTGAGTAGAATAGACTTCCCTTATTTCTTACCGAGGCGTTGTAAAAGGCCACTAAGGTACATTGACCCACCGTGTGGTATTCGGTTGAGTAGAATAGACCACCCTGTTTTTTACCGAAGTGTCGTCAAATACGACTAAGGTAAGTTGACGTGAGGCAGGCGGCCGGTCGTAAAATACATATGACGGAGATATAAGGATCAAATATTAAAACTCACAACTGTCACAAATGATTTGGCTGCGTTTTTACGACTGGCCATCTGCCTGACATCAACTTACCTCTGTCGTATTTTACGACACCTCGATAAGAAAGAGGGTGGTCTATTCTACTAAACCGGAGACCACACAGTGGGTCAACTTACCTTAGTCGCCTTTTACGACACCTCGGTAAGAAATGGGGGTGGTACTTTTCTATTCAGCCCGATACCACACGGCGTATCTATTCATAAGTGATGAAAGCAATAATGATTTTTACCTAAAGTTAGGGATACATAGAAAAAGTCTTGATTAAAATTGTATCTAGTCTAGTAGTGGATCTATTGCTTAACTAGAAAGAAATAAAAGGTTATACATGATGTAACATGCAATAAGGCTTTGCTGATACTCACAAAACATGAAACAAATTGAACTGAAGTTTATTAGTCCTTTTGGGGTGGAAACTTCGAAATAGTTCAGGGATTTCAAAATGCATGGAAAAACAAAAACAAGGATGAAATGTTTTTTGCCAAAATCCACGCTTGCAATCCCGGACAGTCAGTGAATTTTAATCAAAAATTTTGGATTTATCTATCGTCCGGTGTGACCAGATTTTCATGTATCGCCCGCTGGTCATATATGACGTGAAAGCTAAGTCTTTCAACTAAACCAAGTTTATATACGAAAATATATTTAAGTCCGCGGGATTCCCTGCGAGAGAAGTTTAAGGAAATAGGTATTCTTATATTTGCTTCACAGTATATTTTGAGTAATTTAATTTTTGTACATAAAAATATAAAGATTTATAAAACGCATTGCGCCTTGAAAAAGTACGTAAGTCGGGTACGTAAGGGTTTGGGTATAAGATTCTGTAATAAAACTCTTCTCGGTAGGACAGGCTTTCCGAACCAGCAGTAGAGTTGACGATTCAAAAGCACCTGTTTACAAGTCTATTTGAATAAAGAATATTTTGAATTTGAATTTGAATATTTTTATGTGACTGTAGAAAAAATGACACAAACCACTTAAACACTTCGAAAATCCTTTCTGCTCCATACTGAGATTTAATAATGTAAAATTGAAAATGATTAAAAGATTGCCGAGTTTCTTTCTGGTTCTTCTCGACAAGAGCAACATTCAGAACCAGTTGTAGCTTCGTTAGTCCTATTGATCTCTGACGATTCAAAAGTGCGTGAAAGAGCTGATTTAAATAAAGATTATTCTGATTTGATTTGATTTAATTTGAGTAGGTACGGACTTACAATCAACAAATAACAATAAAGCAGATATTTAAAACCATCATCATTTTGATCTAGCAACGATCCATAGATATTGTTTTATATTTAAACAGGATTTTCAACGATTTTTTAGAACGAGGTGGAATTCAATTTGGCAACGCGGAACCCGTTCCCGGTATAAAAAAACAAACAAAGAAATAATAATTGACAATGGTAATTTGACATCTAAGATAAAGTGAACGAAGTCCTGCAAATTATAAATATTAATCAAGCGTCTTAACTAAAGTGTAATGTATCAGAAAACAAATAAGCACTAAATAATATTTAATTACAATGTACAAAACAAAAAGGTCCAGAATTAAATAACTAAATCACACTAATCTGAGACAGAAATATAGAAATACACGTCGTTAATAAAGGAACAAAGAGAAAGCTCTAATTATAGCTCCAAGAATAATATGATAGTCCCTTTATACTTAGGGTGCGACAATATTAGTACAGAATAGCGGTAGCGTTTATATAAAATTAGCGACCCTTTCCAGCTTCACACGGGCATATACCTCCGTGGAGTTTTCTGTAGACCTTTTCAAGGTGTATAAATACTTAGTATATTATTTTGATAAATCTCGTAGGGTTCAGCCTGCGTTTGCAATGTAAGCGGAAAAACGTAATTATTTACGACATCACATTAGAAACCTCAAAAATTACAGTTCTCCATATTGAATGTTATTATACATACAGCATACCTTCCTCTTGAATCACTCTATCTATTTAAAAAAACGCATAAAAACGTCTGTTCCGTAGTTTTAAAGATTTAAGCATACATACGGACATACATATAGGGACATTGGAACAGACAGATAGCGACTTTGTTTTTTACTATGTAGTGATAACAGTAAGGTATGACCATAGCCTTCAAACAGTGCGTTTTGTCAGTGATTTCTTACGCATCTGAACCGTGGTCGCATATTATCGTATATTTCCATTTGAATAAATATCAAATATTATCAAAATATTATCAAATATTATTAATTGATAATATTTTCATTAGTTTTGTATTATGGACCTCCGCAAAGTAACGCCTTATTCTATAAATCACTTTACATTAAATAGATTGTCTTAACAAACGCGGATTACAGCAAAATAATTCTATTGTGTCTTCTGTAAAAAAGATGTTTTAACATTTACCATCATCGCTAAGTACATCACTAAGTCCTTACCGTCTAAAATAAGAAAGCGGTAAATTAGGCGGGATATATTGCGACTCGGTCCAGCAGGTGCAGCAATAAGAACTGACAACGGCTATATCGGAATAAACTAACGGTTATTGCCTTCTTATTGCTATATAGATTTAGCCCTTACTTGCCCTAAGATCCCATACATTAATAATGCATGGGTGAGTTTGTTCTGTTGAGGCTTTTCATTAACTTACACAAAACAAATAGGAAAACTAAAACATTTAACTTTAAGTGCAAAAGTAGTAATAAAACTATTACTTAAATAATTATAAATTGTATTATGGATCTCCGCAAAGTAAAGCCTACTTCTATAAATTATTTAACTATAAGTACCTGGCTGGTAGAGCCTTACTCGGTATATTTATTAAAATATATAAAAAAATGTTCCTCCTGCCCTTATTCCACTCTAAGTGGGGTCAGCACAACATGCTATAAACATGCTGTAACATAATTTGGCTGCGTTTTTACGACCGGCCGCCTGCCCGACGTCAACTTGCCTTACTCGTATTTTACGACACATCGGTAAGAAAGAGGGTGGTCTATTCTACGTAGCCATATACCACACGGCGTGCTAACTTAGCTTAGTCGCCTTAACGACACCTCGGTAAGAAATTAGGCTGGTCTATTTTACTCAGCCGGATACCACAGAATACGATAAGATGTGATGAGATAATTTATAATCTGATTGTAATGTGACAAAAACAATATTACGATGTGATGAAATAATTTATAATGTGATATCACGTGATGTGATTGTAACAAAAAAAAGATGCTCTTAGAAAAACACGTACTAAAAGGATAAAACGATTTCAGTATGTAAGTCTTTTTGTTGGTTTTCAACATAAATAAGATGAAACCGGATATCTACCTATAAACTACCCGCCTAATGCGCTGAAAATGTTCCACGTTGTTATCTGATAAAGTTTTCCGTCGGTTTCATCCCGACGCAATCGAAATCCCCCGAACACGTACAAAGTACTTCGACTCTTCGTTTCTAATTCACATAGCTAATGTGGAAAATCGTCTACCATCTATCTCTTGCTACGTATAAATCCAAATCGGGTTCGGTTATTGGCCTTGGTCTCGGTATCATTAGGTTCCTTTTGATTCATATTTTCTACTTCCAGGTTCTATCAGTTAAAGAGCCAAATTGAAATTGATTGATGAATGAAGTTTTCATGAATTTTTCCGCGCGGGAACAGTTTGTAAACAACAACTCAAATACACAGATACCAAAACAGATCGTTTAATTATGTCTTAAAAATTGTGTTATCGTTCGGGTAGCTTAAACAAAAATTCAACAAATTCAAAACATTCTTAATGAAGTATATTTGTTATACATTCAAGATTCGGAAAAGTTCTCCTTTAGTTAATTTAATTAGCCGCTTTGTAAACAAAATAATCATATTTCACGTATTCAAAACCAAGCCTAAGTCTTGGATAAAGTAATGGCCTGCTAGTATCTCACTGCTGGGCATAGATCCCTTATCTTTTAGAGAGAAAAGTAGGAGAAAAAATGGACTGACAAATTAAACTGACTGACCTGAAAGTGTTCTTTTTTTGGTACAAGCCTGTTACACCCACTGATTGTGGACTTTCTCTTGCCTTATTTGTAGAGAAAAGTTGAAGCTTACACTCACCACTCTGTTCCAATGCGATTTTCACAGAAGGGAAACATCGTGAGGAAACCTGCATATCTCTACATAATTCTTAGGATATGTGTAACCTACAAATCCGCATTGGAGCAACGTGGTAGGTCTTAGCTCCAATCATTCTCTCTAAAAACTTTACCGTACTTTATACATTTTCCACTGAATATACCCACTTATCTGCTATGAATATTTCACAAGGTATTTACTTTTGAAACCGGAATCTTCAAAGCGGCTGCTATTGACAGTCGTTGCAAAAATATAGTTAAGGAGGAAACTTTTGGACTCGTCATGGAGTGGAATAAGATTCATATCTTGCATAAGTTCGGAGTTTTACAATTAAGCAAATTTCTTTTTCAAAATTAGGTGTATTTAAGGTTATATTACTAAATCGGAAGTCTGTCTTTTTGATATATATTCGATAAAATTGATGAAATTTAGCAATATATAAAATAACGGTATAATATATAAAAACAAGTAAAAATAAAGTAACGGACTGTTAGTATCTCACTGCTGGGCATAGGCCTCCTCTCTTCGTTTTTGGAAAGATGGGTTGGGGCAAACACCTACCACGTTGCTCCATATGTCTAGAATTCATTAGAGATATGCAGATTTCCCCAGGATGTTTTCCTTCACCGAATAGCGTATGATAAATTGGGATCATTAATTAGGCACAAAAATTCATTGGTGCCTACCGGGGTTTGAGCCTATGACTCTTTGGTTATTTAGGCAATTAGTTCAATATAGAACACGAAACAATTATAAATGTACCAACTTTTAAAATTTTTCTCCAGATTTTTAGCTGTAAAATCGTTACAACCGAACGGATAGATTTTTATACAGACAGACTGACAGGCATAAATATTTCACTCTACATGTAGCATTATATACAGATTATAGCAAAATATAATTATAACTATATTTCTATGGTCTTTCCACTAAATGTGTGCAAAACGCAACTCAAAAGAGGTATTAGAAAATTTTACGTAAACCATACATTCAAAACATACGGTGACAGAAGGGTAAGCCGTAAATCCTATGGAACATGACATTCGGCATTAACCAACAAGCTCTTACTTAACTCAGAATGGAAAACACTTTTGCCTCTCTTTTGGTGGCCAGAACAAAGATAATACCTTCAAACAAAGGTGTTTTATAAAATCTCACGATAAAACTAAGTGAATAGATTACATATTTATTTAAGTACAATAACACTAATACTTTACTTTACTAATACTTTTTTTTAATACTTTTCAATCGTCAAACGAAAAGCTTTAAAGAAGCTACCACTGATTCGGATGTTTACTCCTACAGAGAACAACCAGTAAGAAACTCGGCGGATAATTTTGAAAAAATATTACAATTAGATTACATGTTAATCGTTTTATGGTGCTTAGCAGTCAAAATTTGCTATTGTCACTCAAATAATCTTCAATTGCATAAGTAAGGTATAGGTAGCAGCATCTAGCTTTTTAAGATTATTTATAAAATTATAAAACCTAGGTAAACTTTATCGGTGGGCAGAAAGCGATCGCGAGCAGAGATGGCCTCCTTCTGATCTATACAAAAAGGCGGCGGAGCGGTTTCGAGAACTATTGTTCTGGATCCTATCTGCTACTGACGAGTCCAGGTGTTAGCAACTTGTCCAAGCCCATCATCTGCCACCCTGATAGGGGACTTTCACATTCGGGGGGAAGACCGAATGGGGTATATCGTACACCTGGCTTACAGGTCCCCGAGGTGGTTAGGGCATTTGGTGCTCTCGATCTGTAAGCGTAGGTAGGGGCCTTCTTTTTTAAGAGTTCCTTACCTATAAGAGGTGTCTCTCTGTCAGAGCAGCCGCCAGCAGGGATGGGGGGTAATGCGTACAACGATTCCCATCAGGAGCGTCGTGGTTTAAGTCGTCGCGAGTATGACATAACCGCCGCCTGTCCCTGTCAGGCGTTTGTATCCATAACGATATTTTCCTTAAAAATAGCCTAGATCTTGAGCCGATGAATTGTTTTTGACCCCCTTGAGGCACCATCAGTAGTAGACTATTGTAGTAAGGATTGTGAAAATAATACCCTGAGTTTTTTTATATGTTGTTACTAAAGCAACTCATACTTTAAGCTGTTCCTGATGATCGCATTTAACTGAAAGTTGGAACGCTGTATTCAGTTTTTGTTTCCTCGCAACCTTTTTACTATTTGTGCAGTTCTGCTACATCAAATAACCCGGGGATCAGTTGAACCGATTACAGTACGCGGTCCATTTGAGCGCGATAGTGACTCTGGGAATCGATTGCATTCATATGTGATGCAGGATCTTATATCGTATCTATACTAATACATATAAAGCTGAAGAGTTTGTTTGTTTATTTGTTTGATTGTCTGAACGCGCAATATCAGGAACTACTGGAGCAATTTGAAAAATCCCTTCAGTTTAAGACGATATGATGAGAGCTATAGGTTATATAGCATTACGCTTAGATGAATAGGAGAGGAGCAACAATAAAGAATATTTAATATAATTTAAAGCTTTCCTTGGGTGCGCTGAGTAAACGGTAATAGTTATTCAAAAATCATGTATCACAAAATTGTTCCGCTCTAAAAGTTCTAAATATAGTCCGGTACAGTATATATCGAACTTTAAGGTTAACCAATTTTAGCCATTTTTATGGTTATCAAAATACTATATTACGGTTTTAATCTTTCCACGCCGGCGGAACGGCTGGCGATTGCTAGTTTAATACAAATAAATTTGAGTTATATTTTACTTATACAGGTTTTTAAATCTGTCCAGTAGTTCCTGAGATTAGCTTGTTCAAAGAAACTCTTCAGATTTATATATTAGTATCGATGTCTGGTCATATATAGGTCATTCTATAACACTTGATCATATACTCGGGTAGGTAATGCCATAACACTTGTTGACATAATATATCAAAGCTGACACCGAGAATACTCGAACGTCAATAGTTAATCAAACTATCCAGAATACAAGACAAGCGAGCAATCAAGGCTTGAGGTTGTTAATCATTGTTGATATATAGGTGACTTCATTTATTTATTTAATATATACTTATATATATAGCTGAAGACTTTGTTTGAACGCGCTAATCTCAGGAACTATTGGACTATTTTGAATTAATTAATACTAACTAATTTGAAATTCTTTGACGGCTATAAGCTATATAACATCACGCTAAGATGAATAGAAGAGGAGCAGCAATAAAAAATAAAACGAAAACGGCAAAGTTTAAAGCTTTCGTTGCTCTAAGTGAACGGCGAAAGTTATTAAAAAATCATGACTTACAAAATTGTTCCCCTCTAAAATTTCAAAATTAAAGTCCTCGACAGCATATGTCTAGCTTTTAAGGTTAACCAACTTTTACCTTTAATTTAATTTAATTTAAGCTGTGGTAGCCCAGCGGTAACACCGTGCGCCTCTTTCGAGGAGGTCTAGGGTTCAAACCCCGGGCAGGCACCAATGAGTTTTTTAGTAAAACTTATGTGTCTTATTGATAATTGCAATTTATCACACGCTTTTCGGTGAAGGAAAACATCGTGAGGAAACATGCATATCTCTAGAGAATTCTGGGGATATGTGTAACCTACCAATCCGCATTGGAGCAGCGTGGTAGGTCTCAGCTCCAATCCTTCTCTCCAAAAACGGAGAGAAGAGGCCTATGCCCAGCAGTGGGATAGTAACAGGCCGTTACTACTAGTACTACTACTACTACAACTTTTACCATTTTTGTGGTTATCAAAATATTATATTACGGTTTAATTGTTTCCACGTAGGCGGAACCGCTGGCGATTCCAAGTAATTAATTCGGATAAAATCCAATTAGGTACATTATATACACACTTATGTCACACATTAATTACACACTATATATAAAAACACATTAAAAGCCGGTATCCGGCTAAGTAGAATAAACCACCCTTATTTCTTACTGACATGTCTTAAAAGGCGACTAAGGTTAGTTGACCCACCGTGTAGAATCCGGTTGAGTAGAAAAGACCACCCTCTTTTTTACGGAGTTTCGTAAATAAAATACGACTAAGGTAAGGCGTAATAAGCTGTGGTAGCCCAGCGGTAACACCGTGCGACTCTTTCGAGGAGGTCACGGGTTCAAAACCGGGCAGACACCAATGAGTTTCTCTGTTAAAACTTATGTGTCTAATTGATAATTGCAATTTATCACACGCTTTTCGGTGAAGGAAAACATCGTGAGGAAACCTGCATATCTCTAGAGAATTCTGGGGATATGTGTAACCTACCAATCCGCATTGGAGCAGCGTGGTAGGTCTTAGCTCCAAACCTTCTCTCCAAAAACGGAGAGAAGAGGCCTATTCTCAGCAGTGGGATAGTAACAGGCCGCTACTTACTTACTTTTTTTTTTAAGGTAAGGCGGCCGGTCGTAAAATACGTAACCAAATCATGAGACATGTTTATAACATGTTGTGCCGATCCCACTTAGAGTAAGGATGATGAACTTAGTATATCACAAATAACTGAACAACGTCTAGCAATTAGTCGACAGAAAGTCACCCTAAATTCCTTGAAAACACTCAAGATTGTATTAGTAATTGTTTATTTGTTCAAGAAATTGTGAAACGAGCCACCTTTGCCATCAAACAGCTTTCACTAATGTGTTTATATTCACAACCTAACAGAATATCTTTGAAATGTACTGTTTAAGTGGCAATATATATTTGAAACAATAATGGCAAAAATGACAAACAAATTTTAAATGGGAATATACATTGTTACTCATCCCGATATAAAATAATCCTGAGTACTTTCGCACTTAGTTTATTTTAGAAAACAAGGCCTTTTTACTTTTTATATTTATAAAAGTTACGATAAAAACAAGCTGTGGTAGCCCAGCGGTAACACCGTGCGCCTCTTTCGAGGAAGTCGAGGGTTCAAACCCCGGGCAGGCACCAATGAGTTTTCTAGTAAAACTTATGTGTCTAATTGATAATTGCAATTTATCACACGCTTTTCGGTGAAGGAAAACATCGTGAGGAAACCTGCATATCTTTAGAGAATTCTGGGGATATGTGTAACCTACCAATCCGCATTGGAGCAGCGTGGTAGGTCTCAGCTCCAATCCTTCTCTCCAAAAACGGAGAGAAGAGGCCTATGCCCAGCAGTGGGATAGTAACAGGCCGGTACTACTACGATAAAAACTGGCGGTGTGGTATCCGGCTGAGTAGAATAGACCACCCTCAATTTTAATTATCCTCTTTTTCTTTTTTATGTTCTCTTTTTTTGTTTTGAAGATAACATATGCGTGGTCGAAAAAACCAATGTTGCTAAACTAAAACATAATTGAATTTCGCAAACAGTACATCTGTTATTTTTCATTCGTACTTGTCCACTTTAATAAGTCTTTATTTATTATTAGTATAATATATATTAAAAGGGAGCTTTTTAAATACGCAGGGAAATAGATCATTTTGATATATATCGATTTTTTATACATCGATTTATTTTCAAAGAGAGAAAAGTCGTTTATTTATTAATCGCTTGTTATCAGTTACTTCAACAAACTAACACGCAAATTCTGACACACACACAGTTCTACAAGCTATACTATCTTTAATATTTAGATGAGTTAATCTGGAATAGGTACATTTATTTTTCTGAATTTTGGATATGGCTCCAACGATTTTCATAAAATTCAGCATGTAGAGTGTTTTTTGGGCAAAGAAGCTAGGTTTAAAAAAAAAAAGTAGTTTTACCTCTGTTTTCGGGCACTGAAAAATTGGTATTATTTTATGAGAAAGCATAGGCTAATACGCTGCAAAGTTATGATAGATTTAAATTGGGAAACGAATTTTTTTTATTTTTTAAAAAAATTACTGAGCAAGGCTGGGGTCACCGAAGTACTAGAATATGTCAACTGGTATATCATAATGGGTCTCATCAACTATACAGAACATATTGCCTTAATGGATCCACAAAACAAAACATCACCTTAATTACAAAACAGTGGTTGGATGCAAACGGTTCCATTTGTTCGACCACACTATCCAGTCCAAATGTACCACAAAGAGGAAATGAATTTAACGGTCCTTGCAGCATACAAACATAACGTATCATAAAATTTAATACTCAATAGAGGAATATAACTTCGCTTGGGTAACAAAGTCTTTGTTATGCAGCTTAGATAATTTGCGTCTATATTTGTGTGTGTTTGTATAAAGATTACGTCACACAGTTCTTTTACGTTATTAGGAACACGTACAACCAATAATCTATTCGCATAGAATAACAGTGATCAGTGATGATAACAATTGTAATATTATTGATTTAAATAGTTCGCGAAATAATGTTCAAGAAGCTACCATCAAATCAAAAGGTTGTTACCCGTATAAATATTTTGCAGGACACTCAGTAAATGATAACTTAATACAAACAATTATGTCTCAAATAGTAAAATCTAAGGATCAGTAAAAATTTAAATTAACTAATTTACACAATAAATATAACAAGATAATGATAAAGGAATATATGAAACAGAAAATCTAAAAACCTATAAAAGGTAATGATAACTATTTTACGTATTAGGTACGCCCGAAAACCGTTTCAGGTATGTGTGATATAAGTGTGTAATTGGTCTAAATGGATTAACCGTACTAATTATTAAATAAATAAATAAATCAATCAAAGTGTAATTAAAGAAGAATTGCGAGATAAAGAGCAATTGAAAAACATTGATGAAACAGATTCAAACATAAGCTACGGAGTGTTATGTGCTTAAAACTTAATGTCCCAACCCCACTAAGTGAGATAAGGGCAGAAAAATCAAATCAAATCAAAATATCTTTATTCGAATAAGTTCTTTCAAGCACTTTTGAATCGTCAAGGATCAATATGATTAATGAAGCTACAATTGGTTCGAGCTCTTACCGAGAAGAACCACACAGAAACTCGGCGGTCAATCTTTAATACATTTTCAATTTTACATTATTAAACCGCAGTCTTGTATGAAGCTGAAAGGATTTTCAAATCCAGGCTTTTTTATCATCCAAATAATCATCAATTTTGTAATATGCTTTGCGTATAAGCATATCTCTTAAACTTAATTTAAACCTTTCTGTACTTTCTTAGTCTGATCTAGTATTGATTGCGGAATTTTATTGTAAAAGCGAATACCGAGACCATCGAATGAGTTGCCTACTCTGCTGAGTCGCGACACAGTTATCAGAAGATTTTTGTAATAATAATAATGATGGTGATGATAAATTTTCTAGACATGATCATATAAGTCATGATGATGATCATAATGATGGAAATGTTGTTTGTATAGAAAATAAACATTACATAAATTTGACTGTAAAGAGAAATTGTCAACTATTCAGTTGAATTCGAAACGAAAAAGACAAATTGTTAGCTCTCGTACACGCCCGCTACTCTGTAATCAAATTGATGCGGTGCTTTAGTTTCATGCGGATACGTTTAGTCAAATCGCGCCCTATAATTTAAAAGGAAAATTGATTATTCGATTTGTGTAATAAATTGTTATTACCTTAGATTTATTTCGCTAAATCCACTGAATTTGTATTTGTTTAGTGCGATAAATACTTTAAATAAAGGATTTAAAGTACTTTTGCAAACCAAAGCGAAGAACTCAACGATTAAAGCAAGGAATCGCGTAAGGTCAAAATGTCTTTAGCTTTGGCTTCTGATAGCAGAAGTATCAATATAAAAAAAATTATATCACAAATTATTGGTATTTCAAGTATTCTACAAAAATGTACTTTTCTATAGGTATTTGTTTCTTTTACTTATTTTAACACAATTTATCTATTTTGATAGTAATTTTTTTTGCATTTGTAAGAATTGGTGACAGTGTTTATAAAGAGCATGCAGGTGTAATCTTGCAAGGTTATTTTGACTCACTTTCCGGTGTCCAATTGAGCTGAAATTTTACATACATACAGTCCCGATGACAATGCATGTTTCTGATAAACATCTGATGATACTGTACTGGATTTGTTCCAGACAAAGGAACTCCTCAACAGTGAACAGTAGATGAATGTTAAAAGCATTTTTAAAATAGTTATTAACTTGACTTGTTCAGTCAATATGAATTAGATTAGGTATTGCATATAAATATTTGAAAAGAAGAATGTAAAGTACTTTTGCGAACGATATTTTTTTTTTGTAATTTGGTTAACAATCGACATCATGAATAATACGTATGAATATTGTAGAAAAAAATGTAGCTTTTCTTTGTGTATATATATTTTTTTTTAACTTAGGAAAACCCATTATGGGTCCTCACCGCTCGACGGGGACGAGCGGCGAGTATGTCGGACTCTCACCGACTAAAAACCTGACAGTGCTGTACCACGCTGCTGGTGGCGGGGACATGGTACCGTATGTATATTATTTGTAACTTTTACTTACTTTGACATAATGTATCCATTGATAAAATACATGATATTAATTTACACACTACAAGTACATTTTGACCAAATAGAGAAGAGTGTTTCTCCAGTATTCTGTAAATTAACATTGTTTTCGAGTTCGGAACGTTGTTACCTAAAAATACCCGCACCGAGCGCCACAAATCATTTGTAATCTTTTTAACTCCTGAAAGCATTCCGAAAATGCAAATAAAAAGAGGATACGCGTGATTGGTCCAAGTTTATAGACTTTAGCGTGTTATATTAGGTTTAAGCGGTTCGATAGAAATGTAAAATGTTTTCGTTGTTCAATCCCTCTCTTTACTTTTAAATGTTCTGTGCATTATAATAAAGTGATAGTGGGATATTTTGCAATCTACTAATTCCAACGAAGTCATTTGGACTTCGCTATCTTCTAATATTCTTTGAATATCAAGCCGCGATGATCTGTCGCTTTAAGTGCAACCAACCCGAGTTTTTGCCATTGCAAAGACAAGCATGTATTAAGACTTGATATTTACGACTCATCAATGGTAAACGCGGCTTATTCACGTAAACTTAAGAGTTACCATACCATTCATCCGTTTCTTACCAGCCCTGATTAAAAAAAGAATTTTTTAGAAGTAAATGTTAGCTTTGAATATTTACTTGAACAATAACTATTTCATCATATTGCTTTAGCGGATTGGCCGTGAAAGCGTCAAAACTTACACGAAAGAAGTAATACTATAATCATTTTCCTGCTTATATCCCACTCCAAGTAGGGTCGGCACAATACAGTTTTTCTTTTCCATTCTCTTCTATCATTCGTCAATTTTGACGCTACTCATATCATAATTCACACAATCCAACCATTTCTTTTTAGGCCTCCCTCTAGTCACATAACCAACCAGATTTATAGTTTACACTAGTTTAGTCACATCATATTCATTCCTCCTCATGATATGTCCATATCATCCTAGTCTTTTCTATAATGGGCGTAACTTTCAGACTTCCCCTTATATACTAGTTTCGTATTTTATCCAGTTTTGTAACACCACACATCCACCTTAACAGTCTCATCTCCTTTGCATGTACTCTTCTTTCATCCGTCATTTTCATTGCCCAACATTCTAATCCGTATAATACGACGGGTCTTATAATCATTTATTGAGAGCTGTGGTAGCCCAGCGGTAACACCGTGCGCTTCTTTTGAGGAGATCTAGGGTTCAAACCCCGAGCAGGCACCAATGACTTTTCTAGTAAAACATATGTTTCTAATTGATAATTGCAATTGATCACTCGCTTTTCGGTGAAGGAAAACATCGTGAGGAAACCAGCATATCTCTAGAGAATTCTGGGGATATGTGTAACCTACCAATCCGCATTGGAGCTGCGTGGTAGGTCTTAGCTCCAATCCTTCTCGCCAAAAACGGAGAGAAGAGGCCCATGCCCAGCAGTGGGATAGTAACGGGCCGTTACTTACTTACTTACTAATGGAATAATAATGGAACTTTTAGCCGTGTGGCAACCGGCTGAGTAGATTAGGACACCTTCATTTCTTACCGAGGTGTCGTAGAAGGCGACTAAGGTAAGTAGACCCACCGTGTGGTATCCGGCTGAATAGATTAGAACACCTTCATTTCTTACCGAGGTGTCGTAAAAGGCGACTAAGATAAGTTGAAAACAGGCAGGCGGCCGGTCGTAAAAAACGTAGCCAAATCATGTGAAAGCACGTTTATAACTTGTGCCGACCCCATTTAAAGTGGGATAAGGACAGCAAATAATGTTTTCTTCAAAATTTATATTTATTGAACTGATTAGTAACCTATTATTTTTTTAGGTCTATAAACCCACCATGCTTTTAACATTAATATTGTTTTGGAAAAAGTGATCGGTTTTCTCGAAATCTACTGAACGGATTTTTGTACAGTTATACTAAAATATAGTTTGATGTTTGCCGAAGGTTTATTAATAGTACATTAAAATTTAAATTCCTGCAGGATCGAAATTTACGCGGAAACCTTCGTAACACATTCATTAAAACGCGAGCAAAGCCGCAGGCACATCTAGTTATTAAAATTTAAGTTTAGTAGTCTATCGACTTAGACTAAACTTGGAATAACAAAATAACCGCGAAAATATTTTAGAAAATTTAAAAACTTATATGTTTTCGAAAGAGATCCAATTATAGCGTGCAGAAGGTTGAAATCAAAATACTTATTATCTATGTAATACCTTGTAAGAAAATCTGTAAGATTATCCTGAACGAAACGTAATCCCTTCATATGTTCGTTGCCAAGTAATTTTGGATTAATTTTAACCAATATCCCGTTATCTACATCTTGAGTACGTAAAGATTGGAAGAGATGTCGAATAACTGCTTTCCACGTACTATTTAGAGCCGATATACTAATTTCTATATATAAAATATTATTTATATACTAGCTGTGCTTTCGGATCTGCCTGCATGGAAAATAGTGTGACACGAAAGATTTTCCCAAATTGAAATTTTGAACATAAAAATGGTAGTTTTAATTTTAACATAAACGATAGATGCCTTCCCTTTGACTTTTTTGTAGTATTTTTGTAGATCTACAATTCTTGAGTACATTAAACTACGACTAAATCTCCCAGCAGGGAGTTTGGTTACAACCACGCGACCTTTTCAACACAATTTATATAAATCTTCCGGATGAATTTGACTACGTTTTAGTAAAAATCATACAAAATAAGTTTAGATAGATGCGAAGCGATACACTAAAGTCACGTAATGGAAAAATGTAGATCTATGAAAATACAAAAAAAAAAGTCCGCAACACCATGTCTGTATCTCTTATGGTTAACTTACAATAACTTCTTTTATCTATACTAATATGTAAAGCTGAAGACTAAAAGTTCAAACTAAAAGTCCGCGACAGCATATGTCTAGCTTTTAAGGTTGACCTACTTTAATCATTTTCATGGTTATCAAAAGACTATATTACGGTTTTATTCTTTCCACGCGGGCGGAGCCGCTAGCGATTGCTAGTGTTTAATATTACAATTAAATACAATGATTTTCACACGGACGATACCGTAGGCGCAGCTAGTACATTTATAAAAGAATATAATTCGCAAAGGTTTCCTCATTCCATTACATAACCAAACAATTTTCCGATTTAAAAAAACATTCAAAGCACTCATAATTCAATAACACAAACCAATATAAGAGTCTGTTGTTTGTGATACATTTATAGTGGGAGTTGTTACAAATATTTTATGCGCCCAGTTAAGTGCCAAGCCGTAAACAATACCAGGCCATAACCGGGCAGTTAACATGCAGCCTGCAGTGGTTATTGAATATCAAACAGTCACAAAGGCTGTATCGTACACTATCATATCGATTTTATATAATATCCACGTTTTACTGCACTTTGCAACAAAAATGTGTATTGTTTGGGACTTATATAAAGGAATGGTTGGTTTATTCTTTAAGTTTGTTCATTCGTTACCTGTTTATTTGTTTTATTGAAGTTGTAAACAAGTATCATCATACATCATACATAATGGCGGCTACTGAAAATCGGTGTTCGGGTTTCAAATTCTAACCAAAGCCGAGTGGCTACCCTTTTTATGGCGTCACACCGCGCTTTTATAAATATATTTATCATAATTATTGTGTCCTTATATGTAAAACTTAGTGGTGTACGTTATAAATAAAGTTTTTCTTTCTTTCTTTACATCATTCTCCTACCCTTATCCCACTCTAAATGGGGGCACAACATCTTCGTTACTTGATTTGGCTAGTCATTTTCAGGCCAGCCGCCTGCTTGACGTTAACTTACCTTACTCGCTTTTTACGATGTCTCGGTCAGTAATGTGGGTGGCCTATTCTACTCAGTTGGATACCACAAAGTAGGTCAACTTACCTTAGTCGCCTTTTATGATCCCTCAGTAAGAAATGTGGGTGGTCTATTTTAATCAGCCGGATATCACACGGTGGGTCAACTTACCTTTGTCGCCTATAACGAAACCTCTGTAAAAATCAGATTTATTGTACTCAGCCGGATACCAGATGGTAGGTCAACTTACCTTAGACGCCTAATATGAAACCATGGAAGAAATGAGGGAGGTCTATTCTACTCAGCCGGTTTCACACGTCATGATTGCAATAAGAAGATGCGACTTAGTTTTTAAATGAAAATAAAAAAACAATAGAATGCCTTTACGTGGTTAAGTTTTAAATTTGTACTTAAGTTTTATATTTAGAAGTTAAAAAATACATTTTAAAACATAATAAACTTAGTAAAAATGGCTATTTATAGTTAAGTTATGTCCTTTAAAATAGTACAAAGGGGACGTTAAATGTGCGCGCTCGCATGAAACTTATCAACGTTCAAACATTTGTCGCTCGAACGTCAACGAATGGAATGATTTTCTTAAAATGAACCCTTACGCTAAAGGAACTAAGATCTGTAGTCTTCAGTTCCGCATGTAGAAGAAGGTACTCTCTACTGTGATTTTATTTAAGTGCATTCATTAGAAGAGATTCGGTTCGATGTTTTATTTGATCTTCGTGTAAAGCATCAACTAGATGTCTTCACGCAAGTTGTATATTATCTTATAAAGTAATGGCTTTTTCTATCCCATTTCTGGGCGTAGGCCTTCTTTCTCCCTATTTCAGAGAGAAGCATTGGAGCTAAGACCACTACGTGCTTTAATGTGGATTGAAAGGTTAATCTTGTCTTATATTGGCAAATAATTAATACTACATTCCAAAATATCACACTAAATTTCGGTTGACATTCTGTCTATTGCTAAACAAATCAACGTGGATTGATCTGATCAGATAGATGTAAATTTTTGATCTAGAATTGAAGTCCATGGCCTCAACTTCAAATGATATAAAAAGATGTACATCAACTTCTTTGATTTGTATTGCTTATCTACGATCCATCGTATTCAAATTCAAATTCAAAATATTCTTTATTCAAATAAACTTGTAAACAAGTGCTTTTGAATCGTCAACTCTACTGCTGGTTCGGAAAGCTATCGAGAAGAGCCAGCAAGAAACTCGGCGGTTGCTCTTTTAAAAATATAATTCTTAATACTATTTACATTATGTCGTTACTGTCTTGTACAGGTTCAAAGAGAGCTATATCCACACATTCTTATCTTCTAAATAATCTTCAAGAGTATAGTAGGCTTTCTGTATCAGCCTCTTTTTAACAGTGTTTTTAAACTGCTGTAATGGCAAAGCTGAAATTGATTGCGGAATTTTATTATAGAATCTTATACCTATCGTATCTTCGTATTTTGTATTTCTCCAAGGGTTTTAACTTCACAATCTTCATTTTTATCTCGAGTCGCTTCGATCCAGTGGCTCCTTCTAACCTTCTTAAAGCCGTTTGCTTTTCTAGTGGTCTACCAAAGCTTCGTTTTCCAATCCGAGATCATATCTGCTTCGCTTTTTTTTATTTATATATTTCATCAGCAACTCTTTGTTGGGATCTTCTTTTTAGACAATATCTTCATTACTGAAGATTGTGTCTAGACGAAATTATTATTGCGGATCAGTTTATGCACTATGCTCTTCCACGTTTTCTTCAGCGGTCTTTAAAGCTTTGGTTATTGGCTGGTCTTTTACAGTCTTTACTTAGGTAAGCGATCGCATGGTCTTATCCCGTCAACCTGGCCAGAGTTACTGCGAGGGATTTTGTATGTTAGAATACCAGTGTACTACTTAAAATTCCTAAATGCCTAGATTCCTATTCATAACAACTTCCTATTATATAATCCATAACCGGAGATTTCAAATATATTTCTCATATTATTTTCATATATCCCATATATTATTTATTATTTTCAAATTACTGTGTATATTGTGCAATATCAAATCATACATTGGCGTAGCGTTTTGTGAATAGAGGATAATATTGATTTATTGGACCGGCTAAAACTCGTTGTGCTGGTAATGTATACTATTATATTATTTCACGAAAGGATTGATAATATTATTAGGTTATAACATACATTAAACAATAATCTTTTTAGATTTTAATTGATTAAAGAAACTAAACCCGAAAACATAAACCCAAAAATTCATAATGATTTTTCATACTCTTAGATGCTTTAATATGAATTATGATCGTAAATCTACACCACAACTGATAAATCATATTACAAATAGTATTTGATCTAGATATATTAACTAACCAAGGCACGATAAAAAAATTCAATCTCATCCACAGATACTAGAAGAAGATCCATGATACTAGAATAATGTATATTACAGTTCAATGACCAGCAGTACTTTATTGGTGCAATAAAGCAAAGCAATAATATTGATATACATAATAGACATCCCAAAAGACATTAGAATAACAAAAATCTCACATCAATAACTAGCTGAAATGTTATCGGTGTAGAGAGTCCGCAGTACAATAACATTCACAGAAGACTTAACAAACATCTACAGAAAAAATTAGAATAACAAACATTAAAACCCAATGATGAGATGTAACTTCATTGGTGCTACTAAGTCAGCAAAGCAATAATATTGTTAGATTAAGTTTTCTAACATCTACATAAGATACTATGTTAACAAACATCATATACCAATGACTAGCAGTAACGTTATAGGTGTTACAGAGTCAGCATTACAATAACATTTATAGAAGACTTAACAGACATCAATACAAGAGACTACAATAATAAACATAAAAGTCTAATAGTAATTAATAATTTTATATGTGCCACAGAGTCAGTACTAAAATAAAATTGATGGAAGGTTTTACAGACATCTTCAGAAGAGACTAGAATAACAAACATCACAGTTCAGTGACCAAAAGTTACATAATCTTTGGTACAGAGTGAGCACTACAATAACATTCACAAAAGTCTTATCAGCATGTACAGAAGAGACTAAAATAATGCACATCATCGTCAAATGACCAGCATTAGTATTATTGGTGCTAAAGAGATATCATTAAATAACATTGATAAAAGACTTAACTGACATCTACAGAAGATACTATAATAAGAAACATCATAGACCTATGATTTGCTGTAACGAAAGGTCATCAGTGTCCATAAAAAGACTTAAATTACAAATAGAACAGTTTAATCGATGCCACAGAGTCAGACATACAATAACATTCCCGAGAAAATATAATAAAAATCCATAGAACGTACTAGAATAAGAAAATAACAGACTAATTACAAGCACTAAAGTTATTGGTACGGCAAAATCGAATCTTGAATATCATAGAGGATTTAATACAAATCTATATAAGATACCAGAATAACTTCCATTTCAATTCAACGACAGATCCAATACTAAAATAACATCCATAGAAGATACTAGAATAGCAAACATTCAGACGACGATTAACATAAAATTGGTGACGAACTTAAATCACCTGAAAGTTGGTCACTATCACACAAATAAATCTTTTATCGCGTAAAATTCGATAAAGGTAGTTCAGGAAATTTGGTACTTACTGATTTTCCACAAAATGCTATAATAACCAAACCGAATCAAAGATAGAGCGCATAAATTCTTAGTAATAGAATGTAAATCTCCATTCCTCCGATGAATCAAGAAAAGATTAATGTATTCCCGATAAATTGTACGCTCGTTTAATCTCCTATAAGATACTTATATCAAATCATAAAATAATGGAAGTTATTAATGTAAAATTCACGTTAAACTTAACATATCTAATTATACAGAGATATTTGTATAGGCAACATTAATGGAATCCATACGGATTTCTTGTTCTCTTCAATCAAAAACTAAGTCAATGTAAATTGCACAATGCATTGAGGATTGAAAGGAAAAAAGTGTTCCTTCTTCAGTAACTGAGGCTTTTGTAACTAAAATTGGACAAAATATTGTGTCTATTAAATGCTAAATCCGATAAATCTTTTTATTACGTATTAAAGCAAAATAATTTTATTATAACTTAAGTTAGCATTGACACTATAAATTTATTTAAGTACCCAAAACTTTCATGAAAATATTATTTTTTTAGATTACCTTTATACCTAATCTGTAATATTATGCCGTGTGGTATCCGGCTGAGTAGAATAAAATACCCTCATTTGTAACCGAGGTGTCGTAAAAGGTGACTACGGTAAGTTAACCCACAGTGTGGTATCCGGTTGAATAGTATTCTATTCACCACCACCCTTTTTCTTACCGAGGTATCGTGGAATACGACTAAGATAAGTTGTCAGGCAGGCGGCCGGTCGTAAAATATATAGCAAAATCATGTGACAACATGTTTATAACATGTGCCGACCCCAACTTAGAGGAGGGGAGGAGGATGACGATAAACTTAATATTATCATTACCTCTTAAATACATATTTATATTAAACAAATGACAATCAATCAAACGTGTTCGACACACATGATGAAGTATTAAAAGAACTCGATTATATACATAAAAGATACGAACGCAAATATCGATAAGTAACTCGAAAATGTTGACTAAACATCCAAATGATATTTGCATTACGTATATTCAGTGAGCAAATGTAATCACTGAGAGCGAACGAGGTTACCTCCGACGGGTATCTTGTGCTATTTCAAAAAATCTGAACATCATATGAAATGGATAAAATCTTTCTGCGTATAATGTTTCTATGAAGTACATTTCATTTGGGTTTGTTTAAATTCAAATAATATCTCAGTAGAGCTTCTTCAGAGACTAAATGTTTAATATTTACTTTAATATGAAATATAGCGCACTTAGTATTAAAGTGACCGAATTCAAAAAAGTTTTTTTGTGTAAAAAGTAGCGTTGCTACTATCACTAGCTATTTTTACAGTTCGTGGCGTGATGTCATAAGAAGACATTACAATAAAAATAACAGTGTATCTAACTCAGTTTAGCCAGATTTTGAATTCGGTCACTTCAATACTAAGCGTACGATAGTACACTACCAATATCCTACATGAATAAAGTGTGCCTGTTTTTCTGTCTATAAAACTATCAGGGCTAAATTGAACTAATAGTAAAAAAAAATTAGTCTAAAATTGAAGATAAAGCTCTCGGGTAAAGGTATACTAACGTATTTATTAATAAGTCCTCCTCCTGCCCTTATCCCACTCTTAGTGGGGTCGGCACAACATGTTGTCACATTATTTGGCCACACTATTAAACTAAGTATTTTACGACCGGTCGCCTGCCTAACGTCCACTTACTTAGTCGTAATTTACGACACCTCGGTAAAAAAGAAGGTGGTCTATTCTACTCAACTGGATACCAAACGGTGGGTCAACTTACCTTACTCGCCTTTTACGACACCTCGGTAAGAAATAAGGATGTTTTGTTGTATTTTAATTTATTAAAATTGTATGCAGTCATTAAAAGAAACAAGTCACTCGTCGTTTAGTTTTTTGTATCCCAAAAGAGGTATCCCAATTTTCGATGAAAGTCTTACTGCTTGACTATTTCTGAAATTGTCGACATATTTAATACGTCATTTAAACTAATTTGCACAACACCTTAACAGATTCAAAGTTACTTTGCGGAATTCCATAGTACAAAAATAATTACTTTGCTATAATCCACGTTTATAGCAAAATAATTTCTTATTTTTTTAATGTTGCAAGGTTGTTAATATGGAAGATAAGGATTACATGACTATTATTAAGCACAACATGTGCGTAATTAATTTCCTTTACGTGGGTAGGGTTCGGGTTAATTAAGGTGGCGAAGATAATATTATTTGTTAAACATTAGGATTAAGGACGTAGATAATTATGAAATCTCCGCTAAACGTTAATTAATATATTAATATTATATATTTAAGCTGTGTGGTCTCCGGCTGAGTAGAATAGATCACTCTCATTACTGACCGAGGTGTAGTAAAAGATGACTAAGGTAAGTTAACGTCTGGTAGGCGGCCGGTCGTAAAATACCTTGCCAAATCAAGTGACAACATCTTGAACCCAGTTACAGTGGAATAAAGGAAGGAGGATGATGGTGCTAATATTATATATTAAGCGTTCAGAAAATATTAAAAAATCCTGCTCGGTAATTTTTTACAAAATAAAAAATAAACTTTAAAAAAAAGGTAAAATAATTGGGTAGGTGCGGCTCGATCATAGGTATTTTAATTTCTCGAGATCAACCGTTCCCTGAATAAGCTACGCTTACTTGACATTTTATGTTTTATATTGTTGTCGTTAATGACTTTCGCTTTGTATTTTATAGCAACACCGTCATGAAATCGCAACCTTTGGACTGAAATGGTGGCAACACTGTGTCGTGTTGTTTCCGCTTGAGTCTTCCTATATACTGCTAAAACGTTTCAGTTGCATGCAGTCTTTGTTTGTCATTCAAGAGAAGTGCATCTCGGAACGGGCATTGTGGTATTCTATTACATCGTGTTATTGTATAGTGTATGCGCTAACAATATATTTAATATAAATTTTAGTGTTTTTTATGCCCAAAAACAGGGATAAAACTATTTTTTTTGGAAATAAAACCTAGCTGGGTCGCTTTCGGTGAAGGAAAACATCGTGAGGAAACCTGCATATCTCTAGAGAATTATGGAGATATGTGTAACCTACCAATCCGCATACGAGCAGCGTGGTAAGTCTTAACTCCAATCCTTCTCTCCAAAAACGTAGAGAAGAGGCCTATTCTCAGCAGTGGGAGTGTAACAGGTCGCTACTTTAGGTCGATTTTTCTTCCCCAAAACCTCCTGTATGCTAAATTTCAGAATTATTTTTTATGTATGATGTTTCCCTGACTAGACGTTGCGAATAGTACTTAAACGTTACTGAAAACCCACGTCAAACCAGTTGGGAACTATTTAAAGTTTATATAAACTTAAAAGCGATTCATCTGATCAAAGCTTGATACTCCAAAGGAACTGGGTCAATTATGAAGTCTGCCAGATACGTCAACTAAAATTTCATAGTTTACGAATAAATAAAAGAAAATTTAATGCTCGGTTTTTACTTTGAGTGTTTTGAACGAAATTATTTTCGGTAAATAATATTTAAGATTTATTATAACACTAGCTATGCCTGCAGCTTTGCCCGCGTGGTAATCAGTTTATCACCAAGTTTTTCCCGCGTAATATTTTTAAATGAAATTTTGAACATAAAAGTAGTTATTGTGACGCCGTGTGGTATCCGCAGAATAGAATAGTATCACCCTCATTTCTTACCGAGGTGTCGTAAAAGGCGACTAAGGTAAGTTGACCCGCCATGTGGTATCCGGTTTAGTAAAATAGACCACCCTCTTCCTTAGCGAGGTGTCGTAAAATACGACTAAGGTGAGTTGACGTCAGGCAGGCGGCCGTTCGTAAAATACGTAGCCAAATCATGTGACAAAATGTTTATAGCATGTCATGCCGACCACACTTAGAGTGGCATAAGGGCAGAAAAAAACAAAATAAAACCCAGTAAAAATATTTATGTAATCCAAAATGTAAGTAAGTAAGTAGCGGCCTGTTACTCTCCCACTGCTGGGAATAGGCCTCTTCTCTCCGTTTTTGGAGAGAAGGATTGGAGCTAAGACCTACCACGCTGCACCAATGCGGATTGGTAGGTTACACATATCTCCAGAATTCTCTAGAGATATGCAGGTTTCCTCACGATGTTTTCCTTCACCGAAAAGCGTGTGATAAATTGCAATTATCAATAAGACACATAAGTTTTAACAGAAAAACTCATTGGTGTCTGCCCGGGTTTGAACCCCTGACCTCCTCGTAAGAGTCGCACGGTGTAACCGCTGGGCTACCACAGCTTAATCGAAAATGTATTCTGTACTATTTATTTGTATAGATACCTGATACATGCAGGATTCGTAAATACGCATGTTTAATTTGTAACGCGCGATTAATTTGTAACGCGCGTTTAATTTGTAACGCGCATTTAATTTGTTATATTACATATGTATTTACCGCCATATTTTTAGTCGATAGCCAATTTTCTTTAGATGTAGAGAAACAAGAAAAAAATCGTTTTCTCTTAAGATTATATGCGGACTTGATTGTATCTTGTCCAATTAATCAATATCAAAAGCAGATCTTGGCGAAATTCCAAGTGAACATAATTTTATATAGTCATTGTATTCTTAAATATAGCGTGTATATTGGACATTTAATCCTAGCCGTGTGGTATCCGGCTGAGTAGAATAGTACCACCCTCTTTTCTTACCGAGGTGTCGTAAAAGGCGACTAAGGTAAGTCGACCCGCCGTGTGGTATCCGGCTGAGTAGAATAGACCAACCTCATTTCTTACCGAGGTGTCGTAAAAGGCGACTAAGGTAAGATGACCCACCGTGTGGTATCCGGTTTAGTAGAATAGACCACCCTCTTTCTTACTGAGGTGTCGTGAAATACGACAGAGGTAAGTTGACGTCAGGCAGGCGGCCGGTCGTAAAAACTCAGCCGAATCGTGTTACAGCATGTTTATAACATGTTGTGCCGACCTAACTTAGAGTGGGATAAGGGCAGGAGGATGATGACTTACTGTGCTTACAGCTTCGTCAGATGGAGATCAGTATGTATTAAGTTTTTCCCGCGTTAATCTCGATCTCGCGGGAATTCTAATGTTATATACTTATTTGAACCTTTCTCGAGAATTGTACTATCTTTTAGTAAAAACTGTACAAAAATCCGTTCAGTAGATTTTGAGAAAATCGATCACATACATACAGATTTTAGATACTTATATTTTTCTTTAATTATTCTCATGCTTTGTTAAATGTAAACACCGTATAATCGAATATTTAATGCTTCTTATTGAATATAATTTAAAAAAATAACAACTAGCTTTATGCTGTGATTGCACTTAACGACATCGCCTATGTTGTCCTGTGCAATCACACAATATTATATGATTACTCCGTAATTGTAAGCTGTGGTAGCCCAGCGGTAAAACCGTGCGACTCTTCCGAGGAGGTCACGGGTTCCAACCGGGGCAGACGCCAATGACTTTTCCTATCAAAACTTATGTGTCTAAATGCTAATTGTAATTTATCACACGCTTTTCGGTGAAGGAAAACATCGTAAGGAAACCTGCATATCTCTAGAGAATTCTGGAGATATGTGTAACCTACCAATCCGCATTGGAGCAGCGTGGTAGGTCTTAGCTACTAACCTTCTCTCCAGAAAACGGAGAGAAGAGGCCTATTCCCAGCAGTGGGATAGTAACAGGCCGCTACTTTACTCCGTAACTAAGCTACAGCTTTAGAAAAACGACGCAAAATTAAACTCTTAATTTATAAAGTTAAAATGGTGCTTTGTGGAATTCCATCATACAAAAGTAACAATGATTTTTTGTTGTGTAATCCACGATAGGAGATTTTCATATACCTGATGATGCTTCGGTTATGAGTTTAAACGATTGTTGAGATCGTCGTAATGAATGTGTGCATATGGTACTGCTTTTTAGTGCACGCGATTAATGAATCTTGTTAGTATAAAGTCATCATCCTCCTGACCTTATCCCACTCTTAGTGGGCTTGGCAAAACATGTTATAAACATGTTTCACATAATTCGAGTACCTACGTATTTTACAACCGGCCGCCTTTCTGATGTCAACTTACTTAATTACAACTTATTAAATACAACTTACTTAAAAAAGGAGGTCTATTCTATTCAACCAGATACTACACTGCGGCTCTACTTACCTTAGTCACAACATGACAACTCGGTAAGAAATGAGTGTGGTCTATTCTACTTAGCCGGATACCCACAGCTATTGAAATGTAAAGTAAACTCTGAATTTATCACGAAACAGATCTTCTATAATCACGGATTATTCCATACATTACCACTTTTGTATTATGGAACTCCGCAAAGTGACGCATAATTATATAAAAACTTCGCGTTACTTTAAATCGATTAGATTAATATCATATTAGGGGATGTCCGTAACTTTTCGGGAACGAGAAACTAATTTTGCCGTAAGCTACAAAGTTTCCGAGACGCGAAGTTGCCGACACACAAAGTTGATGGCAAAACAAGTTGCGTATTCACAACGGTTTATGATGAGCGCCAGAGGCATCCAACTTCTGATGGAAACTAGAATCCAAATGTTCTTATGCAAACGTTAAGTGTTGTACAAATCTTGTATATGTAAACACGGTAACAGGAGAAATTTATCTTAGGAATGACTTGTCTTAATTTATCCAAGCTTACGGTTGGGATTATGTTCAATTCTATATTAGTTTTCCATCCCGACAATTCTCAGTACTATTGCCAGTAGCATTATATCACGTAGATAAGAGCAGATACAAATACCGATGCCAGGGACAGGGTATGGTTATACACATTGCTCCCATCCCAGCCGACAGCAGCTCTGATCCCAGAGAACACCTCCTCCGGGTAGGGACCCCTCAAGGAGAAGTCCCCCTCCGATAACCGGTGCATCGGTGCACCAGATGTACCGACCGCCTCGCGGACCTGTAAGCCAGACGTTCGATATACCCCGTTCGGAACGTCCGAAGGTCCCCTGTTAGGGCGGCAGACGATTGGCTTAAGCAAGTCGCTACCACCTGGACTCGCCAGCAGCAGAGTGGATCCAGAACAAAAGTTCCCGGAACCGCTCCACCGCCCCCCCCTCGCCCTCCTCCGCAGAGCAGAAGGAGGCCACCGCTACCCGCGATCGCTCCCTGCCCACCGTGCTACCATCATCCTCCTGCCCTTTTCCCGCTGGTTACAACCGCTACCCGCTGAGTACTGAGTACAATGTTGACCTAAGCAGCCTATATTAAAGAAAATCAATTAATTTAGTGAAGTAATTTAGCCATAGTTATTATTTTACGTTTGTAATAACAGATAATTGATATAGAAGGGTCAATGACCGTACCTCATTCCATGCCATTTTGTATGTAATGTATAACCTTGATCGAGAGCCTAAATAGTGTCGGTATTTTGACCCACTTCCCGGTGACCAATGAAATGAGTCATTGGATACCGGGAAGTGGATCAAAATTAACTTGCAAGATTCCACCTTCACATACATACACGACAAGTTAAATATTGCTATCAATAAAGCAGCAATCCAACCACATCACATGAGATGGTCATTCATTTAAAGCCATTACCCCTTTCAAACCTATATATGAAATAATTAAACCGAAGGCAAACATATTCCGTCTTTTTTCTACCCTCGATTTGCCATTGTCGCTTAGAACAAACGATTTCCGTTTATTGAAAAATCTTTTCCTCGGTATTTTGCTACGAAAACCTTTTTTAATTTTATCATTTGATACTTTCTGTGGGTTTCAGGGGTCGAGAGTTCTTTACCTGTGAGTTTTCTATAAAACCTATATACTTTGATATTTGATATTTTTTTATACTTATAAATATAGGAAAACATTGTGAGCAAACCTGTTTTACCTTCAGAGAATTTTTGAAATATTTGTTACCTGTTGACATGTTTATTTTACGTACGTTTTTTCCTTTGTGATTTCTATTCTTTTTCCTTTAGTCCCTTAAGCTTGTTTTGCCTGGAAGAGGTCGCTATTTAGCGCTATCACAAATTCAACAATCACTGTTTTAAATGGATTGTCCACTCTAAATTTAGCATTACAATATATTTTCTATTTTACTTCATCGCGGATTATAGCAAAATAATTTTGTTATTACTTTTGTATTATGGATCTCCGCAAAGTAACGCGTAATTGTATAAATTATTTAATATACTGCATACTTAAAATAGTGTCAGACATTTCTAATTTCAATAAGGACTTGTTTAATGGGAACATGGACGAAGTTTTCAAGTTAAGTAAACACACTTTGCACTCTAACTGGTTCAAACTTAGGTGAAACTTGCTGAAAGTGGGAAAAACTATATCCTCATTTCCCTTTGAGGTCTTGTATAAAATTTAATTATTCCTCGAGAATATAATAAAATAAGTACGAATACTAAAACTTAAGAATTATTGCTATAGTTCGCGATCAGAGAAAATCTTCCATCATCCTCCTGCCCTAATCCCACTCTAAGTGGGGTCGGCACGTCACATGATTTGGCTACGTATTTTACACCCGGCCATCAGCCAGACGTCAACTTACCTTAGTCGTATTTTTTCCTATTATTTTTACACCTCGGTAAGAAATGAAGGTGGTATATTCTACTCCATCGGATACCACACGCCGGGTCAACTTACCTTAATTGCCTTTTACGACACCTCGGTAAGAAATGACGGTGGTCTATTCTACTAAGTCGGATACCACACGCCAGGTCGACTTACCTTAGTTGCCTTTTACGATACCTCGGTAAAAAATGACGGTGGTCTATTCTACTTAGTCGGATACCACACGCCGGGTTGACTTACCTAAGTCAAATTTTACGACACCTCGGTAAGAATTAAGGCTGGTCTATTCTAATCAGCCGGATACCACACGGCGGGCCACTTTACCTTATTATTATCATTAAAAAGAAATGACGGTGTCTATTCTACTTAGCTTCAAATATAATTTATCTTAATTTTCAAATATATCGAAATCAAATTTATGATATAAAAAGAGTTAATAAATATATTCTAAACTTCAGAAAGAAATTCTAGAGCATAAAAATTTCGAAAAATATTACCTGTTTACTGAAGCGTTGGAGGAAATAAATTCACTGAATCATCATCCTCCTGCCCTTATCCCACTCTAAGTGGGGTCGGCACAACATGTTACAAACATATTGTCATATAATTTGGCTACGTATTTTACGACCGTCCGCCTGCCTGACGTCAACATACCTTAGTCGTATTTTACGACTCCTCGGTAAGAAATGAGGGTGATCTATTCTACTCAGCCGGATACCACACGGTGGGTCAACTTACCTTAGTCGCCTTTTACGACACCTCGGTAAGACATGAGGGTGGTCTATTCTACTCAGCCGGATACCACACGGCGGGTCGACTTCCCTTAGTCGCCTTTTACGACACCTCGGTAAGAAATGAGGGTGGTCTATTCTACTCAGCCGGATACCACACGGCGGGTCGACTTACCTTAGTCGCCTTTTACGACACCTCGGTAAGAAATGAGGGTGGTACTATTCTATTCAGCCGGATACCACACGGCGTTCTCTTTCCAAATATATCGACATCAAATTTCAAAAAAAGTCAATAAATATATTCTAAACTTCAGAAAGAAATTCTAGAGCATAAAAATTTCGAAAAATATTACCTGTTTACTGAAGCGTTGGAGGAAATAAATTCACTGAATGTGGAATTTTAAACAGGACCTACTAGAGAGGGACGGTTGCATTCAAGAATAATGTGTGAGAGGGGAACGCAATAGAGGATCTAGGGCGGAACTTATGCTAATGTAGTTAACCTAAAAACGCCAATTAATATTTGTCCGGTAGTGCTGGAATAGACAATTTTGTTTATAGAATAAATCTCTTTGATTTACTTACAGGGACAGTTTATCTTGAATACAAATTAGACATCGCAATAGTGGCATAGTATCTAGCCGAGTACAATAGACCTCATTTCTGACCGAGGTGTCGTAAATTACGACTTAAGTTAGTTGACACGCCGTTTGGTATGCGGCTGAGTAGAATAGACCACTTTCAATTTTATTGAGGTGTCGTAAAAGACGACTAAGGTAAGGTGACTCACCGTGTGGTATCCGGCTGAGAATAGAATAGAATAGACCGTTATGGGCATAGTCGGCTGTACTCGCTAAATATCGTCTATGATCGCTTACGATCGCCTACAACCCGAGAATCGTCGGTTTTAGATCTACGCATGAAAGGGTGGCCAAATGAGAGTGGTCTATTATACTAAGCTGGATACCACACGGTGGTTAAACTTACCTTAGTCCCCATTTACGACATCTTGGTAAGAAATGTGGGTGATCTATTCTACCCAACCGGATACCACATGTCGGGTCAACTAACATTAGTCGCCTTTTACAACATCTCAGTAAAATTGAGAGTGATCTATTTATTCTACTCAGCTGGATACCACATAGCGTGTCAACGTACCTTAGTCGCCTTTTACGACATCTCGGTAAGAAATGAGTGTGGTCTATTCTACTCACCCGGTTACCACATGGTGGTCTAGTAATCGTTATTATAAAATATAAATATCAAAGAGAAACTAAAACATAAAAAGTACAAACAAAACCGCAAAATTCCCAGCCATCACGTCCGAGCGCTTCTGAAAAATATATTTTTAGCTTATTTTCATTTTAAGTTTGAACCAAGCAAATGGTGGCTGTCATACGCGGCACGAAAACTGGGTTTTATTTTAAACGCAAAAGGCTTTTTGTATTCGTCCGAAGCCAAGTTACGTTAGGATGCTAGTTTGGATACAAAAGACCCTTTTAAGATTTGGCACTTCTGTAACTTGGTGGCTTTGTGTCAAGGGTAATAAAGTTTTCATACTTTTTTTGTACAATTGAAATAAATGTAGGAAGACGCAAAAATAAATTAATCCAGTATACTGCCGATTTTTAAGTTTCGTTTATAATTCGAATACAGAAAAATATTTGGATGGTGGTAGCCTTGCTCGGTTATTAAAAAAAAAGACTAAAAAAAAAGAAAAATAATAATTTAGTCGGGAAGCGATCGTATTTACATTTTTCGAGGCTGCCCGTTCCCCGAATAAGCTACGCTGACTTGACAGTTGATAGCGAAAATTCAATTCAATATAAATGTTAGTATTTTTAATGCCCAAAAACAGGGATAAAACCTAGCTAGATCGATTTTTCTCCCCCAAAACCCACTACATGCTGAATTTCAGGAAAATCGTTGGAGCTGTTTTCGAGATTCAGAATATATATATATATATATATATATATATATATATATATATATATATATATATATATATATATACAAGATTAACTCATTTAAATATTAAAGATATATAAAATACCAGACTCTTGTGTTATTCGGATAAGTAGAATAGACCACCTTTTCTCACCGAGGTATCGTAAAAGGCGACTAAGGTAATTATTTATTTAACCCACCGTGTGATATCCGGCTGAGCAGAATAGACTACCCTCATTTCTTACCGATGTATCGTAAAAGGCGACTAAGGTAAATTTACCCGCCGTGTGGTTTCCGGCTAAGTAGAATAGACCACCCACATTTCTTACCGATGTATCGTAAAAGGCGACTAAGGCAAATTGATCCGCTATTTGGTATCCGGCTGAGTAGAATAGACCATCCTCATTACTCACCAAGGCGTCGTAAAAGGCGATCAAAGTAAGTTGACCCGCCGTGTAGTATGCGGTTGAGTAGAATAAGAATAGACCACCATCGTTTCTCACCGAGGTGTCGTAAAAGACGACTTAGGTAAGCTGACGTTAAAATACGTAGCAAAATCATGTTACATGCTTATAACATGTTGTGCTGATCCCACCAAAAGTGGGATGAAGACAAGAGATCGATGACTAGACGCGTTTACGGTTTACAAACAAAAGCTTTATGATGAAGTAAACCAGTACATCTTTAGAGAATTTCTAGAATTATCCAACAGTAAGGACATGAGACGAAAAACTAAAGGGATATTAAAAAAAAAATACCCACTTGCCCCCATTTCTCCTGCAACTTAGGTAACCTAATCATTAACGAATATTTTCCAAGAATCCCACACTATTATGAAATCAAGTTATGATATGAAAATGTTAAGCGACTTTCACCTTATAATAGGATTTATATCATTTCATTTTATATTTCCTTTGAGAAACTTATTAGATGTTAAAAGTGTTCTCTTTTTAAGTTGTAATTAAGGCCAGGTACTTCAAGATAAGAAAACGGGGGTAAGTAATTGTATTGTTCGCAAGATTTTTTTTACTTATCGTTCTGTATAAATCATTTTAACCTAATAATTTAAAAAGACGATATTGTATATAATCTTCGTTATTAATTTTGAGTACTTATATTGATATAGTTAATAGTATTTAAAGATTAACAAAAGCGTTGCGTATGGTAACAAAAATTACATAACTGTGAGAACTTTGTAATAGAAAGACTTAAAAAAGCTAATGTATATAAATGCAATAACTGCCAAAAAAATGGTTTTCATTTCGTGGTTATAAACTTACTAATTAATTAGAGAATACTGTTAAAATTCATAATACGACAAACACCCGTACACAATAATTATATCTAAATTTATTCATATGAAATAACAAAACTAACAATTTTCAAATTTCTGGACTTCGCGAAATTATCTTATGTGGCGCTCGTGCCTTAAGCTCCCAGCAGGCAAGTTTTTAAAAATATGCGTGACCTCTTCAATTGACATAAAACCGTAAAGTAAACTTTAATGTTTAAATGAGTTAATCTTATATGTATAATATATATATTTTCCGGATCTCTGAAACGGCTCCAACGATTTCCATGAAATTCGGCACGTAGACCCCCCCCCCTCCTTTTTCGGGGATATTCAAACTCCAATTCAAAATATTCTTAATTCAAGTGGACTGTTTACAGTACTTTTGAATCGTCAAATCTTTTAAAGAAGCTACCAGTGATTCGATATTTTAGATATTACGGTACTGAACTCGACCTGGTACTAGTAAAATATTAATTAATACATTCCAAAGTAATTATTCTCCTGCCCTTATCCCACTCCATCAAAATATTCTTAATTCAAGTGGACTGTTTACAGTACTTTTGAATCGTCAAATCTTTTAAAGAAGCTACCAGTGATTCGATATTTTAGATATTACGGTACTGAACTCGACCTGGTACTAGTAAAATATTAATTAATACATTCCAAAGTAATTATTCTCCTGCCCTTATCCCACTCCATCAAAATATTCTTAATTCAAGTGGACTGTTTACAGTACTTCTGAATCGTCAAATCTTTTAAAGAAGCTACCACTGATTCGATATTTTATATATTACGGTACTGAACTCGACCTGGTACTAGTAAAATATTAATAAATATATTCCAAAGTAATTATTCTCCTGCCTTTATCCCACTCCATCAAAATATTCTTAATTCAAGTGGACTGTTTACAGTACTTTTGAATCGTCAAATTTTTTTAAAGAAGCTACCACTGATTCGAAAGTTTAATCCTACCGAGAAGAACCATTAAAAAAACTTGGCGGATAAATTAAAAAAAAATTATAGTACAATTTGATTGATGGTTACAAGATAATTGAAAAATTCAATCGTGCTAGATTTCATAAAAAAATGTCTTTTATCCCTGCTTTCGGGAAAAAGCTAAAATTTACGTTGAATTCAAAAGACAATTTTTGCTGTCAAACCTAAAGTCATGGTCAAGTCATTTGGGGAACGAGCGGTCTACAGAGGTTAAAATAACTAAGTTCGAGCCCCATTTGCACAATTATTTTTTCATTTTTTTATATCTTTTCATCCAGCTAACCCAGGTACTGTACTATTAACTTAAACTTTCCGGAAGAAATCCATCTTTTAGTAAAACATCACTACAATATCACATATAAAGAGGCAGCTTTTGAAGACTATTTTATAATAAGTATAGATGAACCAAACGCGTACCACTAAGCGATCTGAGCCAAAATTATAACAATCCGTTTAACCCCTCACTCAATGTCAGCGGCGACAAATCTAAAGCGCTATTTACGGCTATTAATTCAAAGATCACAGGGCTCAGCCATAAGTGGCTCACAATGGTCTTTGAACTTCAGATTTAGACTAAATTAGGGAATTATTTTCAATCTGCTCTCATAGCGGAACTAAGGAAGTGTTGCCGCTGTGTAAACTTTTTTTTTGGATCGCGTTTGATCTCATCTTGTGATGATATGGAGATCTGTCATCAAAAAGTGCATTATCTATTTATTTACTTCACTAGCTGTGCCAACAGCTTCGCCCGCATGGAAATCAGTGTGTCACAAATTTCCCGAATTGAGATTTAGAACATATAAGTAACGTGAGTTAATTATAAAAGATTTTTGAATAACTTTCACCTTTTACTTAGCGCATGCAAGGAAAGCCTTAAATTTTATCGGTTTTCGTAATTTATTTTATTGCTCTTTCCATTCATTTTAGCGTGTTGTTGTAATATCTGGGTGATCGAGCGTTGCTCGGTAATTTTTTTCAAAAAAAAAACTTGAAAAAAAGAAAAAGTAATTAGGTATTTAGTTGGGATCGACCCTAGGTATTTACATGTCTCGAGATCTCCTGTTCTCCGAATAACGCTACGCTGAACTGACAATTTACAGCAAAAATAGTGTTTTGTATTGAATATAAATTTTAGTATTTTTAATGCCCAAAAACAGGGATGTAACGAATTTTTTTACGTAAAACCTAGTTAAAACCCTACATGCTGAATTTCAGGAAAATCGTTGGAGCCGTTTCCGAGGTTCCGAAAATATATAGATATATATACAAGATTATCTCATTTAAATATCAAAAATAGATGGCACATTTTAGTCTGGCTTTTCTACTCTAGTATATTATAACTCTATGGCCGCGATCGAGATTAAAGAAAGCCCCTTTGTAATTTAGGATCCAATTTATCAGATATCAAATTTACTGGATTAAAAGCGGAACTTTCTGAAATACTTATTAACTAATCATCGTTATTGTCAGCCTATTTTATTTGATGCTGGATAAAAACTCGTCTAACGAGCTAAGCTCGTTATTTGATATTTTAGATATTACGGTACTGAACTCGACCTTGTACTAGTAAAATATTAATAAATATATTACAAAGTCATTATTCTCCTGCCTTTATTCCACTCTAAGTGGGTTCAGCACCACATGTTATAAACATATTGTCCCATAAATCGGCTAGGCATTTTATGACCGGTCATCTGCCTGACGTCAACTTACCTTAGTCGCCTTTTGCGAAAACGATAAGAAAGAGAGTGATCTATTCTACTAAGGATAACTACATGGCGGGTCAACTGACCTTAATCGCCATTCAAGACACTTCGGTAAGAAATGAGGATGATCTTTTCGACTCAGCCAGATACCACACGGTAGGTTGATTTACATTAGTCACGTTTTACGACACCTCGGTGTCAAACGAGGGAGGTCTATTCTATTTAGCCGGATACCACACAGGAAAATGTTTGTTTGTTTAATATTGATATCCTCATTATATCGCTCATAAACTCTCGCAACTCAAAATATCATGTTTTAAGATAAACGGGCTTAAGTTTTTAATTAATAGGGAAAATGCTGAAAAAATGCTTCATTGTGCTTAAAACGAACTGTTATTAATTAACAATTATATTGAATTATGAGTTCTTCTGGTATTACTGCTGAAAACAATGTCTATTTTAACATGTACTTTTTCTAGTTCAAAACACGCATTAGCATTAACATAAGCCTAGTCAAGCCTAATACTATGTATTTTATTCTAATTCAGTGAACAGATAATATTAGCTTGTAATTAGTAAGAAACGTCGTGCAATGTGCAAAATTCCGCATTTTATTACAAGTAAACTCCTATTTTACGTCTGAAGCTAATTTGTAAGCTACAAATTAGCTTTACTGAAACTATGAAATAAAAAAACATAGTAAAAGCTACTTTGTGTTGAATATTTATGATTTTATCTGTACTGTGTCACATTTGAATTTTTTAATGCTTTACAGTACCAAAGCGAGAACAATTTAGATAAGAGAATTGAAATAAATAATGGTTACTATTTTAATATTTTTTAATTAAAATTCAAGGACAGAATAAATTACTTATCAGTGTTTTCTTTGTATTAATTATTGTTTTCATTTTTCATATTTCTGTCTTGATACACTGTCCGTAGCTACCTTACTTATGGAACTTTAGAAAATATACACGTACGGGCGCTTGTGACAGCAGTCTTCACCATCATCTTCCTGCCCTTATCCCACTCTAAGTGGGATGTTATAAACATGTTGTAACATGATTTGGCTGCGCTTATACGACCGGCCGCCTGCCTTCCATCAATTTACCTTAGTCTTATTTTACGACACCTCGGTAAGAAGGAGGGTGGTCTATTCTTCTACTAAACCGTATACACACGGTGGGTCAACTTACCTTAGTCGCCTTTTACGACACCTCGGTAAGAAATGAGGGTAGTCTATTCTACTCAGCCGGATACAACACGGCGAGTCTAGCTATTAAGGTTAACTCACTTTAACCATTTTTATGGTTATCAAAAGACCTATAATATTACGGTTTTAATCTTTCCACGCGGGCGGAGCCGGTTGCTAGTAAAATATAAATTCCAAAAATGACTTTGTCATTCGGAATGGAAAACGGCGTATAACAAGAACTTAGAATACATCATCCAAATCCGGTAAGCGCAGAAGCTATTCATTGCGTGACAGGCAACAAATGTGATGTGCGGAACTTTTGCTTGGCACATGCTGCTAGAGCTGTCACAGAACTTTGGGGTAGAAATGAAAAACTTGAGCAAAGTTACACATATTAAATTTTAGATAAAGTAAAAGCGTCAGGCAGTTATTTATTAGTAGGTAATTCAAAAGTAATAATAAAATTATTTTGCTATAATCCGCGAAGAAGTAAAATAGAAAATATATATAATGCTAAATGTAGAGTGGACAATCGGTTATCATACCTGATACATGCAGGATTCGTAAAAACACATGCACAAACCTCCACCACCGCCACCACAATACACAAGCACTATATACGTTCACTATCACAAACTCAAAAAGTATTTGGCTATTTTACTTCTTCGCGGATTATAGCAGAATAATTTTATTATTACTTTTGTATTATGGATCTCCGCAAAGTAACGCCTAATTCTATAAATTAGTAGGTAATTATTAATAGCACTATATTTTCATAATTCTGCTATAAATTGATGTACACATACGAAGTCATTTAAATTGTGGCTTTAAAAACTAGTGTAACAGGCTTTATACGAAAGATCAGGGCCTCTAGAGAAGAACCACCTTTTTTTATAGTTCTTCTTATGCTTCAGGTACATCCTCGAAAAAAAGAGATTTGCGGTGAGTTGCTTATACTTTTTCTTAAACTTCCGCAAATTTAAACATTTGTGCAGCAAATCTTGCTGACGCCCTTGTTGTTTGCATATGGTTAAGGGATACTCCATTCAACTTATAGGATTAGACAGACTTGTTCGATGGTGGATTAGAGTGAATAATATTATCATAATCCCTTACAGATTTCGGAAATCTGTACATTAGAACTATTAAGTTTAGAAAGAGCGTATGTTTACTTTTCTATAACCAAACAGATCACTTAATTAGGTTGAGTGCCAATACACGAACTATCAATCAATTACCTCTTACGTCATTCGTATCTCATCGTGGCACTGGCCATCCAATGCCATTTACGTGCTATTTTATGCCATTTTAACTGATTGCGGCGACCACAGACGTAATTCAATCAATTTAGAGTAAACAAAATGTTGACCAAATGATACTTGAATGGTAACAAATTTCATTCCATAAACCGGTTATCCTTAAAATGTAGATATACTAGATATACATGCGGCTTCGCTCGCGTGCAAATCATTGTATTTAGCTGAACATAAAAGTAGTTATTGTGAGTTAATGATAACAGATGCTGTGGCAGACTTTTATGTAGTATTTTTGTAGATCTACAATTCTTTAGTACCTTACTTTCGTGTGTCTCTGTTGGTTTATGCGGCGCGAGTTTTTTTTATAACTGCACGATCTTTCCAATACAATTTACATTAATAAAAAAACCCGCACTATTTTTTAATAAAAATCGTATAAAAATCGGTTCTGTAGATTTTGAAAAATCGATCACATACAGACAGCTTTATAAAATAGCAATATCATCACAATACACAGTACAACAGTCCCAGAAATAAAATAAATCAACCATAAAAAATACATGAACATTGCTCATAAATTTCTCTATTAATTGGTAACAAGTGCATTAAAATCCGTTAAGTGATTTTTGAGTTTATCGCGTACAAACAGACAGACGGCGACAGACGACGATGGCGCGTGATTATGTTTCATGTCAAGATAACTCTCAAGTTAATCTGAGATAAACTATTATTTCGGCCATATTGTAGCGTTTATGTCTCAAGCACCGCTCGTCGTTCGTCATTAGAGTGACATAAATACTGCTCCTTATTAAGAGGATACGATGATGTAAGAGATAATGGATTAATACATTATCGTTCTGTAGATCTAATTGATGTATACATTGTTTTGGCATTAAGCTACTGACTTATTAAGCAAATGAGAAATAAAGACAGGAATAAAGGTATAGCTAGATAATCAAACGCCCTAGCGCAAGACAGTGACTATGTAATTTACTACCGGCCGCCTGCGTGTCCTCATCTTATCTTAGTCGTTTTTTATGACACCTCGGAAAGAGTGGTTTATTCTACTCAACCGGATACCACACGGTGGGTCGACTTACCTTAATCACCTTTTACAACACCTCGGTAAGAAATAAGGGTGGTCTATTACATTATACTCAGCCAGATACCACACGGCATACAGCAATAACATTGGTAAAAACAAAAAAGCCACTGTAAAGCGAAAGTGTTTCTGTATAATTGTATAGCATATTAAAACCGAATAGCAAGAAACCAATAATTTCTCATGTTTACAATTTAGAACACAAGAAACCGTGTCGAATTAAACTAAAAACATTCCACCATATTTCCTAAATTTGTACCCATTTCAACTTTCATATAATTCTAAAAATGTCCGATTCCATTAAAAACTTCGTAATTGGCAGTGGGGAAACAAAATGATACTTGGAAGCCGCTAAAATGGAACGAAATTTGAGAATGACGGTTAAGATAATGGCCCGGTACGGAAACAAACCGTGTAACTGCAGTTGTTTCACTTTTACTTGGCCTATTTAGTGCGAGTGAAATTTTATCTAGTAAGTTCTGTGAAAGTTTCACGTTTGAAATCAATCAAGCGTCCTTTTTGACCGATGGAACCTTTTTAGTAACTTGATTATTTTAGGGCTACTCACGATATAATACAGTCTTATATCGTTTGAATTCAGTAAAGCCTTTGACACGTATGCGACCTTTGATCCACTTCGTGAAGTGCTAACACTGTCTTATAAACTCTCCAAAATTGTTGCGCTCCAATATCTATCAGTTCTTCGAGATATGTCGCTCTATCAAAATTTTTGGACTCCAATATCTCTTAGTTCTTCGAGATATGTCGCCTTCCAAAATTTTTGGACTCCAATATCTCTCAGTTCGTCAAGATATGTCGCTCTATCAAAATTTTTGGACTCCAATATCTCTCAGTTCGTCGAGATATGTCGCTCTATCAAAATTTTTGGACTCCAATATCTCTCAGTTCGTCGAGATATGTCGCTCTATCAAAATTTTTGGACTCCAATATCTATAAATCCTTCGAAATATGTTGCCCAATCAACTTTTTTGGACTCTAATATCTCTCAGTTCTTCGAGATATGTCGTCCTTTCAAAATTTTTGGACTATTGGAGTCCAAAAATCTCTTAATTCCTTAACATATGTATATCGCCCACCCCTAGAAACATTAGAAGTGAATCTATTCTCAGATACAATCTGAGTTTTTTCATTGGAGCTTGACCTATTTAATGCAATCAATTAGTTTACATTGCTTCAATCAAATTAAGTTTTCTATTCTAGATATTAACGTCAAAATATTGAGTCGCTTAAGTCCATTTTCCAATAGTTTTCTGCTACTCAATTGAATTCATATAGTGGATAATCTACTATCACTACGCCTTCTGACCCATGATCGGTACTCAATATTTTGTGATCTTAATGCGCGTTAGCTCTTATAGTTATTCTATTGGTCAATAATAGTGAATCTATTTTTCAATTTAATTGTAGTTGTTTCATTGTTGCTTGCCCTATTTGAGGCACTCAATGAGTTTATTTTGTTTAAGTAAAATAATGTTCTCTATTCAAGATATCAACTTCAGATACTAAATATGAGTGCGCTTTGGTTCATATTTTGAATTCATCTCGCAAAGGAATTGTTATCATTGTTTTTTTATTCAGGGTTGTATTTACTCATTTTGTGATCTTAACGCCCGTCAGCACGAAATATTTAACATCAATTCTTTTACAGATTTAATTCAATTATATAAAGTTCCTTTTACATATTCAGTTGTTTGTCATTCTAATGGAAATAATCATAACGTTTATTTCAAATCCTCCCCAGTTTGTTGTCCCACCCTTAATTCTATTTAAAGCAATATGATTATATACTCCATTAAAAACGGCAACAAATATGTTTCTGTTAATAAAAAGATGACATTTATTCTTTAATAAAAATTCAAGCAATAATAAAACACGTGTTTCTTGTTTGCGCTCGCCGAGCAATTTACCTCTCGGAAAGTTTTAATTCGGAACACAGTTCCTGGCAACTGCTTTTAATACAAACGTATTTCAATCATACTCTTGGCGATAAAGCCATAATACAAACCGTTTTGACGATTGTGTTTGCGAAATGGAAAACTTAATTTACTATTGTGAAGGTAACGTTGAAATTTCTGAAGTTGACAATATTGCGATTACTGTGAAAGTTCGATGAAATTTCTTTATTTTACAAACTAACTGTTAGAAAAGAAAGGAAAAATAGCATACGTACAAATCTGATTTATCCTTTAAAAAAATCGCTTACGGTCTACTTTTGAGTAACAGAACGAAAAATACAATAAGTGAAATAATGCAATAGTGAATATACTATATGAAATTAAATGAAATATTTCTATGTTACTACGAATGTTACTACTATGTTAATATGAAGAAAAAAATACTATACTAGGTAATATAGAAAGAAAAAAATAGGAAAATAGCAAAAACAGCAAAATTAAAGTTTATTTTGGCAATGAAAATGCCTGGATTTGATAATCCTTTTAGCTTAATACAAGACTGCGGTTTAATGATGTAAAATTGAAAATGTTTTAAAGATTGACCGCCGATTTTCTTACTGGTTCTTCTCGTTTGTTGTATTTTGTATTTATTTGATATCAAGTACTCCTTACAATCTATACTTATTTTATCATCACGAGAGCCTGTCTATCTGCCTGTTACGCTTTCACAGTTAAGCCTTAAAAGCCTCGATCAATATTGATGAAATTTGGCACTAGTAACAATTATGCATCGGGATAACATATAGGCTACTTTTTTGTTTCAAAAAACATTGCACTTACTAGGTTATAGCGAATCTTTACTATTATAATCTATTAATGATCTTTCAAACTAGGTGCCGTGTGGTATCCGGCTGAGAGAATAGACCACCTTCGTTTCTTACCGAGGTGTCGTAAAAGGCGACTAAAGTTGACCCACCGTGTGGTATCCGGATTTGTAGAATATACCACCCTTATTTCTTACCAAGCTGTCGTAAGACGACTAAGGTAAATTGACGTTAGGCACACAGCCGGTCAGAAAATACTTAGCCAAATCACATTACAACGTGGTTAAAACAAGTTAGTGCCGACCCCACTTAAAGTGGGATAAGGGTAGGAAAATGATGAATGATCTTTAACTAGGTTAGCATACAAGGAGGTTTTTAATATTTATTTTGCAAGCTATATGAATGCGGTGTTCTTTATTCGCTAAATTCTAAAATGTACACCAAAATGCTTATATTCACTTTTGAATAGGAAGAACAATGCGGTAAGTTTCCCGTGAAAACTGAAAACACGCTTGCGTTTGTGCTTTAATAAAAATCCAGTCTGGAATAAAACACGTGTTTCTTTAACGCGTTCGCTGTGCAAATTTTTCCTCGGAAACATTTAATTTGAAAGTCAAGGCGTATTTGTTGAAATTTTATTAACTTTTTTTGGATTTTACTTGCAACGTTGATCCAGAGAAAACCCCGCCTTGCGGTATCCGATTGAGTAGAATTACACCACCGTAAAAGGCGACTAAGGTAAGTTGACCCACCGTGTAGTGTCCGGTCGAGTACAATAGACCACCCTTTTTCTTACCGAGGTATCGTTAAAGGCGACTAAGGTAAGTCGACCCACCGTTTGGTATCCGGTTGAGTAGAATAGACCACCCTCTTTCTTACCGAGGTGTCGTTAAAGGCGATTAAGGTAAGTTGACCCACCGTGTAGTGTCCGGTTGAGTAGAATATACAACCCTCTTTCTTACCGAGGTGTCGTTAAAGGCGACTAAGGTAAGTTGACCCGCCGTGTGACGTTCGTTTGAGTAGAATATACCACCCTCTTTCTTACCGAGGTGTCGTTAAAGGCGACTAAGGTAAGTTGATCCACCGTGTAGTGTCCGGTCGAGTACAATAGACCACCCTTTTTCTTACCGAGGTGTCGTTAAAGGCGACTAAGGTAAGTTGATCCACCGTGTAGTGTCCGGTCGAGTACAATAGACCACCCTTTTTCTTACCGAGGTGTCGTTAAAGGCGACTAAGGTAAGTTGACCCGCCGTGTGGTGTCCGGTTGAGTAGAATATACCACCCTCTTTCTTACCGAGGTGTTGTAAAATAAGACTAAGGTAAGTTAACGTCAGGCAGTTTTTCTGTTAAAACATATGTGTCTAATTGATAATTGCAAATTATCTCAGACTTTTCGGTGAAGAAAAATATCGTGAGGTAACGAATATATCTACATAGAATTCAAGGAATATTTGTAACCGATACGTCGTAAAAGGCGACTAAGGTAAGTTGACGCCAGGCAGATATAAGTAACGGCCTGTTACTTTCCCACTGCTGGGCATAGGCCTCCTCTCTCCATTTTTGGAGAGAAGGCTAAGCTAAGACCTACCACGCGGCTCCAATGCGGATTGGTAGGTTACACATATCCCCAGAATTCTCTAGAGATATGCAGGTTTCCTCCTATGTTTTCCTTCACCGAAAAGCGTGTTATAAATTGCAATTATCAATTAGGCACACAAGTTATAGAAAAACTCATTGGTGTCTGCCCGGGTTTGAACCCATGATCGTTTCATAGAGATTCACACGGTCGCACCGCTGGGCCATCACAGCTATGCCAGGCAGATGGCCAGCCATAAAATAACTAGCCAAAATATGATTTAAAAATGTAAATAAAAACAGAGTAGAGTAACAACATATTTGAATAGGTATGATCTTTCTTTTTTGGATCTGTGTTGCGGAACTCATAAAAATATTATTTCAATACAACATTTCTCGTATATTAATAATATGACAGCGTATTCATCGTTCTAGGGAGAATTCCCTAATGAGAAAGTGTGGTTTACTGAATACGTGACACAGAATTTCTTAGGTTTCGTCACAATGTTTTTTTTTCTCTTTCCGTCATGATAAATTTTAATTAGACACTTGATTCTGCGCTTCACACCGGTTGCATAAGATTGTGACCCATTTATTATTATTATTATAATAGACAAAGTAGGAACTGACCGACCGAATCGTAAAAGGCGACTTAGGTGAGTTGACTCGCGGTGTGGTATCCGATTAAGTAGAATAGACCACCCTCTTGCTTACCAAGGTGTCGCCAAAGGCCACTAAGGTAAATTGACGTCAGTGAAGAATCGAGTGGCAGTGGGTTTGATTCCGGATCCGCCACAAACGTTTTATTTTTACATAGCTAAGCTATGTAACATAGCAAAAGTACTAGGACAGTAGAATTAGTACAAAAATCAAGTTACAAAGAAGAGTCATAAGTGACATTTACAATTTAAATCCACGTGATTCCCTGCGAGAGAAGTTTAAGGTAATCTTACATTTGCTTCACAGTATATTTTAAGTATTTTAATTTTTGCTCATAAAAATGTAAAAAAATTTAGAACGTTAGGTGATGTATATTATAGTCAAAGTAGGAACCGACATAAGCTTGTTGTTTTTGCTTTGTGCCTTGCAAAAGTACGTAAGGCGTTTGTGGGTTTGGGTATAAGTTTCTATAATAAAATTCCATAATCAATTTTAACTTTGCCATTACAGCAGTTTAAAAACACTATTAAGGAGAGGCTGATACAGAAAGCCTACTATACTGTTGAGGATTATTTAGACGATAAAAATGCGTGGATATAGATATTTTTCGACCCTGTACAAGATAGAAATGATTAAATGTAACTAGCATTAAGAATTGTATTTTTTTAAAAAAGGCAACCGCCGAGTTTCTTGCTGGCTGTTCTCGGTAGGAACAGCTTTCCGAACCAGCAGTAGAGTTGACGATTCAAAATCACTTGTTTACAAGTTTATTGGGAGACGGATTTGCAACCTTCGGTATGCTGATGACACAGTTCTACTTACCACCTAAATGGAAGACATGAAGGAGCTTCTGCAAAAATAAGAGGCAGCTAGTATGGATCTGGGACTGACAATCAATAAGACCAAGACCAAGTTGATGATAGTTGACCGCGCTGGAAAATTAGCTGATACTAACATAATACCCTCTATTGAAGTTGTGGATAGTTACGTATACCTCGGTTCCCAAATTTGTAATGACGGCAGTTGTGTTCCGGAAATTAAGAGGCGTATCGCAATGGCAAAAAGTGCCATGACTCGATTGACAAGATTGTGGAAGAATAGAGGCATTTCGCTTAAAACAAAGAGTCGGCGTGTGCGTGCCCTAGTCTTCCCAATCTTCATGTATGGAGTGGAGACATGGACTATTAAAGTGAGAGAAAGGCAGAGAATAGATGCATTCGAAATGTGGTGCTGGAGGCGAATGATGCGGATCCCGTGGACTGCCAAGCGCACAAATGCATCTATTCTTTCGAAGCTCAAAATAGAAACGCGCCTCTCCTCCATATGTTACAAGCGCCTACTCGAGTACTTCAGAAACATCATGCAGCGTGGCGACGACTCCTTGGAGAGATTAATAGTTACTGGCAATACAGACGGCAAAAGACCTAGAAGCCGCTCACCAACTAGGTGGTCTGACCAACTGCGCCAGTCCTGCACGTCCGCCAAATTTTATGAGTTAGCAACAATGGCCACCAACAGAAGCAGGTGGAAACGAATTATCCACTCGAGGATAATATGTAGCCAGGACCACGATCTTCAGTAATGAAGTACGACTAGAGAGAGAGAGAGACAAGTTTATTTGAATAAATAATATTTTGAATTTGAATTTGAATTAAATAAATAAATATATGGGACACTTACACACGGTCACCCGTCCCTAAAGTAAGTAATTTTAATACTTGTGTTATGGTAGACAGACAACTGGTGAATATCATCATCTTCCTGCCCTATCCCACTCTAAGTGGGGTCGGCAAAACACTGCGCCAACGGGACAGCCAAGTTATTATTATAATACTAGCTTTTACCCGCAACTTCGTTCGCGTGAACTGTTGTCGCGTGATAGGTTTATAATAGAAGTCGCTTTTGAATGACATCCTTTGAATTAACAGGATTTCAAATTCAAATTCAAAATATTCTTTATTCAAGCGGACTGTTTACAGTACTTTTAAATCGTCAAATGATTTAAAGAAGCTACCACTGATTCTGAAGTTTGCTCCTACCGAGAAGAATCAGCAAGAAACTCGGCGGTTAATCTTTTAAAAAAAATTATTATAATTTGATGGTTACAAGATAATCGTTGCAGCTGGATGCGTAGCTGACTGCAGTTAAGATATGCTATCACTCAAATAATCCTCAATAGTATAGTAAGCTTTATGTAGCAACATCGTTTTGAGATAATTTCTAAACTTGTGTAAAGGCAAGTCTAGATGTAGTTTCTGTAGCTTATATGTTACCCCGGTGTATAAGGAATAATTGTGACAAATTTAAGCAGAGTAGAATTCGGTTGAGAAGAATAGACCACCCTTTTTCTTACCGAGGTGTCGTAAAAGGCGACTAAGGTAAGTCAACCCGTCGTGTGGTATCCGGTTGAGTAGAATAAATCACTCTCATTTCTTACCGAGTTTTCTCAAAAGATAAAAGGCGACAAAAGTAAATCGACCCGTCGTGTGGTATCCGGTTGAGTAGAATAGACCACCCTCTTTCTAACCGAGGTGTCGTAAAATTCGACTAAGGTAAGTTGAACTCAGGGAGGCACCCGGTCGTGAATTACAAAGCCCGCCGTGTTACATGTTGTGCTGACCCCACTTTGAGTGGGATAAGGCCAGGAGGATGATAATTTACTTAGGACCTAAGACGGATATCTGCCCATGGGATATTTACCCCATACCATAGACGAGTCAGATATTAACCTCACCTTGTAAACTGATTACGTAAACCTACCCCCTTTTCACTTTTCAAAGTTTAAGTAAATCTACATCGTTAGTTAAGTTAGGCCTTTTGAACTTTAAAAATTTCTCTACAATTAATCCACCTTACAATAAACTTTAATCTTAAATAAATTTTGGCTATTCATTGTATTATTTTACTTTATATTTCTTTTTAGTCTATTGTTAATATAACGTGCATTTTTGAAGTTTATAATTTTATTCATAACTAGTAATATCCCCGCCGTGTGGTATCCGATTAAGTAAAATAGACCATCCTCTTTCTTACCGGGGTGTCGTAAAATATGACTTAGGTAAGTTAATCTCAGACAGGTCGTAAAATATGTAGCCAAATCATGTGACAAGGTATATAACATGTTCTGCCGACCCCACTTAGAGTGGGATAAGGGTAGGGAGATGATGATGATGAACTAGTAATATCCCGCGGTTTCACCCGCGTACATACCGATCTCATGGCAGTGGAAAGTTTATTAAGTCGGACTTAGGTTTATTTTTGTTAAATATATCATCAATAGTTTCCGCAGCGCATGCGATGACAGAGTTTTATTACTAATATTATATACGTTATTTATAGAATTAGGCATTACTTTGCGGAGATCCATAATACATTTTGCGATTTTGGTCGTGAAGTCTATCTCCTGATGATGCATCGGTTGCGGGGCGAAACGATTGTTGAGTTTGTGATAGTGAACGTATATAGTGCTTGTGTATTGTAGTGGCGGTGGTGGAGGTTTGTGCATGTGTTTTTACGACTCCTGCATGTATCAGGTATGATAACCGATTGTCCACTCTACATTAAGCATTAAATATATTTTCTATTTTACTTCATCGCGGATTATAGCAAACTAATTTTATTATTACTTTTGTTTTTTTAATATTATATACCCTATTACATTTTTATTACGGATTGTAACGATACGTTTTATAATAAGTATAAAACAAAGCATAACTTAAACTTTAAGTGAAGTAAAGTAAACACATAAACTGTGATCCAAAAAGGTCGATTCTTTCAATACGTTCCTTCAATATTTTGCCAATTCAATGAATTTTTAACATTTGATTACACTGAAAGAATAATTAAATTCCTTGCAAATAATTTATAGAAGCAGGCGTTACTTTGCGGAATGCCACATTTCATTCCATATTTAAAAGAAAGCCGAGTGGTATCCGGCTGAGTAGAATAGTACCACCATCATTTCTTACCGAGGTGTCGTAAAAGGCGACTAAGGTAAGTCGACCCGCCGCGTGGTGTCCGGCTGTGTAGAATAGACAAACCTCATTTCTGACCGAGGTGTCGTAAAAGGCGACTACGGTAAGTTGACCCACCGTATGGTATCCGGTTTAGTAGAATAGACCACCCTCTTCCTTACCGAGGTGTCGTAAAATACGACTGAGGTAAGTTGACGTCAGGCAGGCGGCTGGTCGTAAAAACGCAGCCAAATCATATGACAGCATGTTTATAACATGTTTTGCCGACCCCACTTAGAGTGGGATAAGGGCAAGAAGTTATTATTTTCCATATTTAAAAGAATCTTTTTATTTGCATATTATACCTTTGAATAGCGTGCAAATTTTAATACATTTTTATTAATACAATTTTAAATATTTTGCGGGAAAAAAAATTGCTTATAGTTATCCATTTACAGCTCAATGGCAAAACTCACGACATTTTTACTTCCTTAATAATGTTATCAACAAAACAAAAACATATGTCAAAATAAATAATAATAATTCAATAAAGAAACGTCCGTTCGTTGCCCATGACAGCCCACGGCTGGGCAAAGGCTACCCATCTTCGTTTTTGGATAGAAGCCTTCATCATCCTCCTTCCCGTATCCCACTCTAAGTAGGGTCGGCTCGACATGTTGCGACCATGTTGTCATATGATTTGGCTAAGTATTTTACGACCGGCCGCCTGCCTGACGTCTACTTAACTTAATCTTATTTTACTCGGCATGAAAGAGGTTGGTTTATTTACTCAACCGGATACCACACGGTGGGTCAACTTACCTTAGTCGTTTTTTACGACACCTCGGTAAGAAATGAGGTTGGTCTATTCTACTCAGCCGGATACCATACGGCGGGTCGACTTACCTTAGTCGCCTATTACGATACCTCGGTAAGAAATGAGGGTGGTACTATTCTATTCAGCCGGATACCTCACGGCGTTTTTGGATAGAGGCCTTAGCATCTAAATTCTAAATAATCCTCAACATTATAGTATGCTTTTTGTATCAGCCTCCCTTTAAAAGGTTTTTAAACAGCTGTAATGGCAAAGCTATAATTAATTGCGGTATAAAATTCAATAGTTTATTAAAGTAAGTAAGTAAGTAACGGCCTGTTACTATCCCACTGCTGAGAATAGGCCTCTTCTCTCCGTTTGGGGAGAGAAGGATTGGAGCTAAGACCTACCACGCTGCTCCAATGCGGATTGGTAGGTTACACATATCACCAGAATTCTCTAGAGATATGCAGGTTTCCTCACGATGTTTTCCTTCACCGAAAAGCGTGTGATAAATTGCAATTAGCAATTAGACACCATAAGTTTTAAGAGAAAAACTCATTGGTGTCTGCCCGGGTTTGAACCCGTGATCGTCTCTAAAGATTCACACGGTCGCACCGCTGGGCCATCACAGCAGAATAGTTTATTAACTAGTAAATAATAAGTAAGAGTGTTATAGTAAGTAACTCACCATAAATCATCGAGACGAATAGCAGAATAGCATTCAGGATATATGAATGCCACTTTATCCTTTTCATATCAGCCATCTTCTATATTTTAATTATAATTCACAGTAACATAAATTTTTATTCACACTTCTTTTCATCACTATTAATATTAATTAATTTATTAAGTTCTAATTAGTGAACGCAAATACACGGATGAATTATGAACCTTCAACACTATCCGATACCTTGTCACAACTCCGTTTTAATAACCCTACCTGTTACCACTAAAGCTGTCAACATTCATTTAACTTCCTAATCAACTCGTTGACAAATAACTAAGTGACACTTTTCCCTGTTAAAATTAATGTCGTACCATATATTATAAGCTCTTGCCGGTTGTCGTTTAGCTATTTTTATTTTCTCAGACATCCATTGCGTATAAATCGTTTTGGGAATTTAGGGGGAGCGCGTGCAAGGATTACACTAGACATAATGCACTCGTCTAAAATTAAACTAAAAAAAAATTATAGTCTCAAATAAAATATTTTGATTTGTAATTTTAAAGCACCATCACATAGCACAATTCACTAAACCATAGCTACATTTTAGTTTGCTGAAGTAACGCTAAATGTAAGATGTACTGAGTCAGTATATTTCGGCATTTTTCGGAGCGAATTTTCCTCACGCGCCGCACGTGCACACAGCACGACTGCTCGGCAAGAACTGACTTACATAAGGGAGGTATCCTATGCCAGTATCTAACAGACAGAGAGGGAAGCTCGTTCGGCGGGGTTGTTTGTACCTTCGAGAGGGATGGAAGGTATTTTCCCGAGCATTGAAAATCCACTGGAAATCTTGTACGGGGAACAATTAAAATGTACATAAATCTGAATTAGTTTTCCTATTTATATTTGGATTAAATGTTTATCCCGCGAATGGAGCTCGACTATTTGTAATAACTGAACGTTAAATCCTTTATAATTAGTGTATTAAAAATTCATGAATTTTTGATTGATGAATAACAACGATCTAATTCGTGGCATCTGTATGATGAAGTAAACATTTATACAAAATATTTACGTAGTTTATTTTATATTACATTTATTTATTTAAAAATAGAAGCTGTGATGGCCCAGCGGTGCGACCGTGTGAATCTCTAGAGACGATCACGGGTTCGAACCCGGGCAGACACCAATGAGTTTTTCTCTTAAAACTTATGTGTCTAATTGATAATTGATAATTGCAATTTATCACACGCTTATCGGTGAAGGAAAACATCGTGAGGAAACCTGCATATCTCTAGAGAATTCTGGAGGTATGTGTAACCTACCAATCCGCATTGGAGCAGCGTGGTAGGTCTTAGCTCCAATCCTTCTCTCCCAAAACGGAGAGAAGAAGCCTATTCTCAGCAGTGGGATAGTAACAGGCCGTTACTTACTTACTTACTATTAAATATATAAAATTAAAGTTTCCTCCTATTGCCGTTGGAAAAATGGCTTTTTTATGCTTTATATATTAATAAATAAATTGAAATCAACATTCTCCTGCCCTTATCCCACTCTAGTGGGGTCGGCACATCACATTTTAAACATGTTGTTAAAAGAGTTGGCTAGATATTTCACGACCGGCCGCCTGACGTCAACTCACCTCTATCGTCTTTTACACCTTGGTAAGAAATGAGGGTTCCCTCATTTCTCGACTGAGTACAGCCAGATCAACTTAAACGGCGGGTGAGTAGAATAGAACACCGTCATCTCTTACCTGAGTAGTATATATCACCTCATATATTACCGAGGTGTCGTAAAAAACGACTAAGGTAAGTTGACGGCAGGCAGGCGGTCGGTCGTAAAATACGTAGCCAAATCATGTGACAACATGTTTATAACATGTTTTGCCGACTTCATTTAGTGTGGGATAAGGACAGGATCTATGATAGCCCAGCGGTAACACCGTACGACGCTTTCAATGAGGTCACTGGTTCTTACCCGGGCAGACACCAATTTTCTTCTGTTAAAACTCTGTGTCTAATTGATAATTACAATTTATCACACGCTTTTCGGCGAAGGAAAACATCGTGAGGAAACCTGCATATCTCTAGAGAATATTGAAGATATGTGTAACCTACCAATCCGCATTGGAGCAGCGTGGTAGGTCTTAGCTCCAATCCTTCTCTCCAAAAACGGAGAGAAGAGGCCTATTCCCAGTCGTGGGAGAGTAACAGGTCACTACTTACTTACTAAGGACAGGAGGATAATGAATTATATAATTTTTTGAAACACACACGTTCGCCCGTCCCCAAAGTAAGTAACTTTAATACTTGTTTTATGGGTGACAGACAACTGGTGAATATATACATATATAATTTTTAAATACAAATATACACCCACGCTCGAAAAGCAAACAATTTTTTTTTTATAGAAAATGTTTGCCATCTGCGGGAATCGAAACGTGACCCGCGGCGCTGAAGGCAGGATCACTACCCACTGCGCCAACGGGCCAGTCCAAATCATATCACAACTTTTGTTTAGTTTTTTATTTATCTGCACATTATACATAGTCTTAGTTATATAAGCGTGTCTTAAAATAAAATAATGAATAGCATAAATAAGGCGTAACTTTATCGAAGGTCATAAACCTTTTTAGATTAGTGATACATGCGGATAATGAAATATATTCATTGATACAGAAAAACCAGATTGTTACGACCTTAATGAGATCCAATATCTTTGTTCCGCCCCCCTCTTTGTTAGGGGGAATCAGTCAACCTTATCTCTATTGAAATTATTTCCCCTCATATCTTTTCAAAGGACAAAGCATCGATCTGTAATGGAGTTTGTATTCTCTTTCGCTTCTCGATGGTTCGGATTGAGATAATGATAAGAAACGATCTTTCTTGCGACCCTTGGAGTTAACCCTAGGTCGTTTAGAAACTGTTTAACCGGAATATAAAGAGTACCTGGATAACCGGTAATTTTTTTAAAGTAAGTAGTAAGTAACGGCCTGTTACTATACCACTGCTGGGCATAGGCCTCTTCTCTCCGTTTTTGGAGAGAAGGATTGGAGCTGAGACCTACCACGCTGCTCCAATGCGGATTGGTAGGTTACACATATCACCAGAATTCTCTAGAGATATGCAGGTTTCCTCACGATGTTTTCCTTCACCGAAAAGCGTGTGATAAATTGCAATTATCAATTAGACACATAAGTTTTACTAGAAAACTCGAAGTTTTACTAGAATTGGTGCCTGCCCCGGATTTGAACCCTAAACCTCCTCGAAAGAGGCGCACGGTGTTACCGCTGGGCTACCACAGCTTTTTATTTTTTTTAAATATGTAAAAAAAATGAAATTTGAAAAAAAAATGAAAAATTAGTTGGGCAGGTGGGGCTTGAACCTAGGTAGGTATTTTCACCTCTCTAGACCGCCAGTTCCTCAAATGAGCTACCATGACTTTACGTTTGATAGTAAAAATTGTCTTTTGAATTCAGCGTAAATTCATTTTCCCGAAATCAGGGTGAAAATATTTTTTTAAAATAAAACCTAACTAGATCGATTTTTCTCCTCCAAAGAAAAATCGTTGGAGCCGTTACCGAGATTCCGAAAATATATATACATATATACAGACACACACACACACACACACACACACACACACATATATATATATATAGATATATATATACAAGATTAACTCATTTAAATATAAAGATAGGATGCTCCTGTGTTGAACAAGGCGCAGTGCTTCTGAAAATCTCCTAGAGATTTAAGCGGTTCATCGGTTCAAATGAACTACTATAATAAAATAGTTATTGATAGATTTCACGCATTTAATTTAACTCCGATATAGCTTGGTAATTTGGCTGAAGTAAACAACTTTAGTGCTTTCCTCAAAGCGTATTTGGATCTTACTTAACCCTTTCAGGAATGAATTTTTGTTTTTCGCTTTATTAAGTGCTGATTTTTATGGATTAAAGCTAATTGGAATACAATTTGACCAGATGGTGTGTATAAGATGAAAAACGATATAAAGGTAAAAAAAAATTATGTAAATAAAAATTTTTGGAAAAAAAATCGGGTTTTGGCTATTTAAAACATTGAAAAGCGTTTGACTATGACAGCTTATACTCGTAGTTAAAGAAAGAAGCCAATAAATTATAAGCCAGAAGTTTGCAGGACTTATCAATATTAAAACTAAAGTTGGGCTGGTCATTTGTAGTGCATATAGTGCCTTTAGTGGTGTCATCATCTTCCTGCCCTTATCCCACTCTAAGTGGGGTCGGCACAACATGTTATAAACACGCTGTTACATGATTTGGCTGCGTTTTTATGACCGGCCGCCTGCCTGACGTCAACTTACCTCTGTCGTATTTTACGACACCTCGGTAAGAATGAGGGTGGTCTATTCTACTAAACCGGATACCACACGGTGGGTCAACTTACCTTAGTCGCCTTTTACGACACCTCGGTAAGAAATGAGGTTGGTCTATTCTTCTCAGCCGGATACCACACGGCGGGTCGACTTGCCTTAGTCGCCTTTAGTGCCTTTAGTGGTGTATTTAATTAAATTAACGTGTTAATGTAACTGTCACTGATTGTTTCAAATAATGGGTGACCGAGGCTTGCTCGTTAATTTTTTAAAAGATAAAAAATGCAATTTAAAAAAAGAAAGAAAGCGCCGCTGACATTTGGGACTCGATCCCGTGCTTTAATCGTTTTCGGTCCCCGTTGCCCATTGGACTATCACAGCATTACGTTTGACAGCAAAAATATCATTTGCATTCAACTCTACATTTAAACACCTTTTCAATGCCTGAAAATATGGATAAAATGACATTTTTTTTTAATGTAACCTAGCTAGAACATGCTGAATTTCAGTAAAATCGGAGCCGTTTGCGAGATTCAACCATTAGAATTAGTATCAGTATCGATTGTAGTTAACACAAAGGCGTGATAAAATTTCGAGATAAGGTCAACGTAAATGTTTACAAATTAGACGAGAAAGCTTTGCAGTTGTTTACAAAACAAATTCGAGTGTTCTTAGATGATTTCAAAGGGCAAAAAATTTCACCAGAGAACCGGACAAAGCGAAGTATTTTATTGGCGGAAGTAATGGCCTCAAAGAGCATCCTTTAAGCACTGATTTCGATTTGATTTAGGTTCGGTGCCGATAAAAGAACTGTATAATAACTTGGTGTCAGAGAATTTTGAACTTAAACAACATGTCACGAAGGTTCAATGCGAAACCACAGTAAGACAATCACAAAAATAACCCAGACAATATGAGAGAGACGAATTTATAATTAACTGCAATCAACACTGGAGTATAGAATTTCGAGCATTCCGGACATTCGTCGGGGAAATATTTTAATTTTAAAAATGGCTTGGATTCAAAGGATTCCCAGTATTTTTTCCTCTTGCATCCGACAAAAGGGAAATACACGGGCATAAATGACGTTTCCTGATTTTTGTGACGAAAAATCTACTCTGCGCTGAGTTGTTTGATATTTTTGTCGGAATGCAATATCAAATATTACTCAAAACTGTCTGCTTGCTATAAAATGGCAGTTCTACATTCCTTTGAAGATAGAATTTCATATCACATGTGAAACTACTTTTTTTTCAGAATGTACATCATTAAAATTAGCCAATGAGCCCTTTGATTGTCACAACTTCAAAATATTAAGTACCTCTCGAGGTGAAAACTCAGTTTTAAAGCCTGCATCATTCTATACCATTTTTGATGCATGGCATATGTCAAGAAGTATATAAAATTTTTTTTGCTCCAGTCTGCTTCAACAATATACGATGTTGGAAATTGTCCGTGGACAAAAGTTGGCGACACTTTATGGACCTACAAATTGCTATCTAATCAATAGGGTGGAATTGTCTATACTAATATTATAAAGAGGAAAAATTTGTATATATGTTTGTAATGTTTTCACACAAAAACTACTGAACCGATTTAAAAAATTCTTTCATTGGATTCCATTGGAAAGCTGCACCATTGGAAATCTTGAAACCCGAATTTCCATCTGTTGATCAGACCTTGCATGATTAAATAAGTAAGTAATATAGGTGACTTTTCTATTACAGTTAATCACAACAAACCACTATTATAAATATTATTGCTTATAATTTTAGTGTCATATAAAATTTATTAACTATCAAAATTACTTAAATATGATATCTTTATTTATAAAAAAATAAGTCACGCGACTTTTCATATCATCTGTACCGGATCGTGACGCAAAAGATTCTAACAAACGAACGTATAGTCGCTTACATAAATGTTTGTTTGTTTTGTAAATAAGACTCAGTTTTTTCATATCACCCAATTATCATTTCACCTTAAATCTTACTTAACTTAGAAGCTCTTACTATGGGGTGGTCAATCCAGTTGTCCCTCTGATTAGCAGAGGGCAATCTGGATGGGCCGGGGACTCCGGGTGGGTTAATGGTGGAGTCTCTAATGAGCGACGGGTTCAGTTGGGCTTACTTTAAGTCTGGCTGGACATGGTTTTATGGGCCACCGTCGGTCAAGCCCGGAAGCCCAGCAATGGGAACGGGGACCTTCGGGTTGCGAGGAAGAAAACCTCTCTAAAAAATTACCCGTGGGGGCGGAAACGCCTATGATGCGCGGCGAGCCGTTCCGGCTGTGATATTCGTGGCCGGTAGGCTATTGGCTCTCAACTCGGGAGCCACGTCGGGCAGGAGTAGACCGTAATCCGCAAGTTAATGCGGAACCGGAGGCCGCTTCTCCTTTTTGGAGGGGGGGCTGCGAGGAATACAACCTCTATAAAAAATTACTTGTGGGGGCGGAAACGCCCACAATGCGCGGCGAGCTGTTCCGGCTGTGTTTTTTTCCATGGTCGGTAGGCTTTTGGCTCTCAACTCGGGAGCCACGTCGGGCGACCCGTAATCCGCAAGTTAATGTGGAACCGGGGGCCGCTCTTCTCGTTCGAGGGAAGGGGCCGCGAGGAAGAAAACCTCTCTAAAAAATTACCCCAATCCCAAGGTTCAGGGTCCGCCGAGGGGATGAATGGCTGGGGGGAATCCAGTCGATAGAGTCCTAACACAAAAAAAAAAAAAAAAAAATTAATGAAGCAATGGACAAACTCATCGTTACGACTACCCAGGAGGGTCCCGGTTTATCCGGGGAATCCCTCACCGAGACGAGTGTTTCGCCGCATTCTGCGAATTATATTTTGCAGGTGCCGTGCAACACTGGCCTTGGTCGCCCCATCGTATCTGGGGGGGCAACCAATGCTTCGGAGGAGATAGGAGGGGGTATCGGTGGAATTGAGACCGGCTCTGCTGGTGTTTCCGCTGATACGTGCGAAAAGGTACGGCGCAATCCCGCGCGTAGTGTGAAGAAGGTGGCTGGCGCTCGCAGTGCGAGCTCTGGCTCGGAAAATCTGGGTAACAGTGTCAGCATGGAGGATTTGACGCGGACAAGCTTGGGCACTAAGCCCCAAAAGCGTCCTCGAAGTGTGATTGGCAGCTTTTCTGACTCGGATGAAGAGGCAGGGTCTAAGAAGGCCGACAGAAAATCTCGGACTAAGACACGAGGGTCGCAGGTGGGTCTCCGGGAAGCGCGTGACGAGTATCGGCGTCAAGTGCTTATCGGAGACACAGACATTGAGGATGAAAACTCGCCTAGTGGTAGGTCAACGAGAATGTCGGCTGCCGCATCGGACATGACAATCGTAGCTCAAGGATTCCGCAAGGTTTCTGAAGGCCAAACAGGAATGAAGACTCTTAGCTCCTCACAGGCTTATGAAGAGCTATTGAAAAATGTTGAGGAGATGAAGGTGACAGTGGGTAAGTCACGTAACCTTAATTTTAAATGTCGTGGCAACCTAAATCAAGTTGCCAAGAAAATGGAGGAGATTGTGGGGGTCCTGGCTGGGCGTAGCGAGGCAGACGAAGTTAAAGTCCTCAAGGCCGAAAATGCCCGGCTAGCCATGGTGGTCAGTAACCTGTCTAGGGAGGTGGCCACCCTCAAGGAAATGATCCCTAAGATCTCCTCCCATGGATTGACGCCGGGAGATATCCCTTTTAGAGCAGCGGCTCAAACCAGTGGCCCTGAGAGACTGGCTGTAGGTCTGACCATGGAAGAGGAGGTGGTCAGGCTTCGTAACATTTTTACGGCTAGGATGGACGCCATGGAGAGCCGTCTGCCTCCTGAGGCTAGACTGAGACCTCCATTGGCCTCGGATAAAAACAAGGAAGGATTGGATAAGGCCAAAGTCGCCCGTAAAAATAAAGTGTCGGATGAGGCAAAGAAGAGTTCTGGACCTCTGAAAAGACCTCAAATCCGGGTGGTTGACCCAGTTGCTGCCAACAGCGGAGGGGCCAACCAGCCGGCAAAGAAGAAGAAGAAAAAGAAGAAGGGACAGGTTGTTGAGAAGGAGAAGCGACCTGAGCCCCGCCCGTTGCCGCCAGCTCCCGCCTCCATGAGTGAAGGGTGGAATGTGGTAGCGAGGAGGGGTACCAACAAGAAGAAGGCGCGCTCAATCCAGGCAGTGCCTGCTGTCACCAAAGCGCAGCTGAGGCAAGGTGGGAGGAAACTCCAGACTCCACGCTCGGCTGCAGTCGTGGTGACCTTGGGTGAGGAGGCCGCCGAAAAAGGCCTTACATATGCCGACATACTGACCCGGGCCCGTCGATGTGTGAAAATCGATGACCTGGGGCTGGATGTCGGCATGCGCCTGAAGAAAGCGGCGACGGGGGCTCGTATGTATGAAATATCCGGGCCCCAGAAGGAAGAAAAGGCGAGTGCCCTAGCCAGCCGGCTCAGAGAGTTTTTCTCTGACGAACCGGCAGTACGTGTGTCCACGCCCATGAAAACTGCAGAAATACGCATCGTGGGCTTGGACGATGCCGCCACCGAAGAGGACGTAATCATCGCCGTCGCCCGGGTCGGTGAGTGTACCACTCACGACATACAGGTCGGGGTGATGCGTAGGACAGGGAAGGCTTTGGGCTCATTGTGGCTTAGGGTCCCTGTCGCGGTGGCAAAGAAAATGGTGGCGGCTGGCAGGCTGCTAGTGGGCTGGGTCTCGGCTCGGGTCCAGTTGCTCGAGGCCCGCCCGCAGCGCTGCTATAGGTGCCTGGAGAAGGGGCACCTAAGAGCCGAGTGCTCGTCGGCTATTGACCGCAGCGGCGAATGTTATCGCTGCGGTCAAAACGGCCACAAAGCCCGATCCTGCTCGGCAGCTCCACATTGTGGGAGCTGCGAACGAGCGGGATTGAAGGCCGATCATAGGGCGGGTAGCGGGCAGTGCAAAGCACCGTCCGCTCCAAAGAGAAGGAGTAGGGGGGGTGATGGCCCGAGGGTCCCCTCGCCACCTACCGCCGACCCAGCTCAGCCCACAACGAGCCGGGTTATGGAGGATCCAATGGAGGTCGCTAATTAATGGCCTCCATTAGATTCCTCCAGGCGAACATCATGCGCTCCAGCAGGGCCCAGGACCTAATCTTTCAGACCCTGGCGGAGCGCATGGTGCACGTGGCTGTGGTCTCCGAACCCCTCTTCGTTCCGTCGGGCGAGGAGTGGGTCGGAGACCGTGTGGGGGACGTAGCCATCGCGTCCAGGGCTGCAGTTGGTTCCCCAGCTCTGGAGCGCGTGGTGAGGGGGCGCGGGTACGTCTCCGCTAAGATTGGAGACGTATCCGTCATCAGGGCGTACTTTTCACCCAACAGACCGTTCTCCGACTTTGAGCTCTTTATGACTGAAGTCGGAGACTTGGTGAATAGGTTACGCCCCGGCAAGGTGGTCCTGGCCGGTGACCTCAACGCCAAATCCACCGCGTGGGGTTCTACGGTCACGAACGTCAGAGGGAGGTTTCTGGACGGTTGGTTGGCCTCAACTGGGATGGCCGTCATGAACCGAGGGACAGCTGACACAGCTGCGATGGAATGGCGGCTCCAAAGTCGACGTTACCTTTGTCGACGCCGCCATGTCACCATGTGTCAGGAATTGGGAAGTAATGGTGGGTGTGGAAACACTTTCGGACCATCGATATATATGGTTCGAGGTGGCCGCACGCCATGCTCCCATTACTCCTCGGTCGGGAAGAGACGACGGCCCTCGGTGGTCCGTCAGGAAAATGGATCCCGAGTTCCCCGTCGAGGCCGCAATCGTCCAGGCGTGGGCCGCTGGGCCCACGGGTGGGGGGGTTGCCGCGGAGGTCGAGGACCTCCAACGGCGGATGTCGCTCGTCTGCGATGCCAGCATGCCGAGGGTGCGAAGCTCAGGGCCGGCGTGCGGGGTGTACTGGTGGTCGGAGGAGCTGGCGCGGTTGCGATATCAGTGCGTAGCAGTGCGCCGCCAGTACACTCGGTACAGGCGTCGTAGACGACGCGACGTCGAGGAGGAGAGGCGCCGTTACGAGGCTTATCGGGCTGCCCGCGCCTCCTTGCGGACGGCGATCGCCGAGGCCAAGGACAGGGCCCACAGGGAGATGGCCGAAGAGCTCAGTCGGAATCCGTGGGGGAGGCCGTACATAGCAGCACGAAAGAAACTTCGTGCCCGCGCCCCCCCTCTCACCGAGAGCCTTCGGCCGGATTTCCTTGAATCCGTTGTGGAAGCCCTGTTCCCGCAGGGAGCTGAGGTGGAGCCGCCTTGTATGGCACCTCTCGAGGAGGAGGATGGCACTGGGACAGGTGCGCCGGGGGTGTCGGAGTGGGAGTTGGCCGGGGCGGTGAGTCGCATGAAAGCGAAAAACACCGCCCCTGGCCCAGACGGCATCCCTGGGCGCGCCTGGTCTCTTGCCCTGGGTCCATTGGAGTCTGGACTCAGGGCGACGTTCAGTGCCTGCCTCGAGCGGGGCCTCTTTCCCCGTAGGTGGAAGACGGGGAGACTAGTCCTGCTCAGGAAGGAGGGAAGACCGGCCGATACACCCTCCGCGTATCGGCCCATTGTCTTGCTGGACGAAGCGGGGAAGCTGCTCGAACGCGTTATAGCTTCCCGCATAGTCCAGCACCTCAGGGAGGTAGGGCCTGACCTCAGTTGCCTCCAGTGTGGATTCCGCCAGGGCAAGTCTACCCTCGACTGTATCGAGGGTGTGAGACTTCTGGCGGAGGAGGCAACAACCCGGCGCGAGGTAGTGTTGGCGGTGTCGCTGGACATCGCTAACGCATTCAACACCTTGCCCTGGGGAGTGATTAAGGAGGCCCTACGTTTCCACCGCATCCCCATGTACCTGCAGCGTGTGGTCAGTAATTATCTGTCTGACCGCGCTGTCAGGTACCCGACGGCTGGGGGTGTGTGGAAGGAGCGGAGGATGTCGTGCGGTGTTCCACAGGGGTCGGTTCTTGGCCCCCTCCTGTGGAACATCGGCTACGACTGGGTGCTGCGTGGGCAAATGCTTCCGGGGGTGCGATTGTTCTGTTATGCAGACGACACCCTCGTGACTGCCCGCGCGAGCACCCACCGGGAAGCCCGAGGGCTGGCGACCGCGGCCACGGCTCACGTTGTGGCCCGGATTCGCCGGCTAGGACTGGGGGTGGCCTTGGAGAAATCCGAGGCCATTTGCTTCCACAGGCCTCGGATGGCGCCCCCAGTGGGTTCCCGGTTGGTGGTGGGCGGGACGTCCATCGAAATCTAGGGTACATTACAGTACCTGGGATTGCTCCTCGACAGCCGATGGACGTTCGAGGCCCACTTCCGGCGGCTCGCCCCTAAACTAACGGCGACCGCCGGAGCCCTGAGCAGGCTCCTTCCAAATTTAGGAGGGCCTAATGCAGGCTGCCGGCGCCTATACGCCGGGGTGGTTCGGTCGATGGCCCTGTACGGTGCTCCCGTATGGGCGGGGCGGCTGACCGCCAGATCCCTGCCCCTGCTGCGCAGGGCGCAGAGGATCATGGCGATCAGACTTGTGCGGGGCTACCGGACCATCTCCGGCGAGGCGGCCTGCGCCTTGGCTGGGTCCCCTCCATGGGACCTAGAGGCCAAGGTGCTAGCTCAGGCTTACCGCCGTAGAGTCGAAATCCGTTCACCGGGGGGAGACTCAGCGGCGGTAGAGGTGGACTGGCGGAGGGCAGCTCAGGAGGAGCTCCTCTGCCAATGGAGGCGGCGGCTGGAGTCACCCAGTGCAGGAGCCTGGACGATTTCGGCCATCCAGCCCATTCTCCAGGGCTGGGTCGCCAGGAGGCATGGGGTCCTTACCTTCCGCCTGACACAGTTGCTTTCCGGACATGGTTGCTTCGGGAGGTATCTGTGGCGGGTGGCCCGGTGCGAACCGACCGGCGAGTGCCACGAGTGCGGCGCCGAATTCGACACGGCGCTGCACACGCTCGCGGACTGCCCAGCTTGGGCGGTTCAGCGGTCGGAACTCGTGGCACAGGTGGGGCACGATCTCTCCCTGCCCACTGTGGTTCGTGCCATGGTGGACAGGGGGTGATCGTGGGCAGCGATGGCCTCCTTCTGCGAGGACGTTATCTCGCGGAAGGAGGCGGCGGGGCGGATCCGGGAAGTCGAGTCCTTGGATCCAATCCGCCGCAGGCGAGCCGGGCGCAGGCGACTCGCCGAAGTCCGTCGCATGCCGCCCTAACGGGGACCTCCGAGCGATCCGAACGGGGTTTATCGGACGCTCGCTGGAGTTAGGTCCCCGAGGCGTTCGATGCATCTGGTGCTCCCGATGCATCGTCCAGCGGAGGGAGGGGCCACTTTCAGAGAGGCCCCGACCCAGAGGTGGCGCACTCTGGGGTACAGAGTTGCTGCTGGCGGGGATGGGGGGCAATGTCTTCATGGGTACCCTATCCCCGCCACCAGCAGCGTAGTGGAGCACACAGGTTATTTTAGTCGGTGCGAGTCCGACATAACCGTCGCCTGTCCCCGTCGGGCGGCAAAAAAAAAAAAAAAAAAGAAGCTCTTACTGTTGAATACGAGGAAAGAACTCTTGACTCCGAGGTATGATGTGTTTCGCAAAGCACATGGTAAGGAATTTACTTGATCAGAAACTTGGAAGTAAGCAATGCGACGAAACAATGCTTCTTTGCTTTTACTTTTATATTTCACAGAATGATATTTAAAAATTTGGGGTACTGCTTGTAAATACAATTTATGTGGTGACTTATAATAAGACTTATAAAAAGCTGCAAGAACCGGTGGCGGTGGTGGTGGTGTGGTGGCGGTGGTGGAGGTTTGTGCATGTGTGTTTTTTTAAAAATCCTGCATGTATCAGATATGATAACCGATTGTCCACTCTACATTTAGCATTATATATATTTTCTATATTACTTCATCGCGGATTATAGCAAAATAATTTTATTATTACTTTTGTATTATGGATCTCCGCAAAGTAACGCCTAATTCTATAAATTACTCTTTTTTAGATTATTTTAAACACTTTATGAAATCGAACCGGTGAACTGTGGAGCTCAAGGGACTCAGCAAACTGCGCCAACGGGCCAATCAAAAGTCATGATGTAAGAATTTAATTTTAAAGGCTCTTTTTTATATTATTTTAAACACTTCATGCCGAGACTGTACGGGCTCGTGCCTCAACAGATGTTAACACGCGTTGTATGTATGCTCGCTCAGAGAAATGTTTGTTTGTTTTTAAAGCAAGGCACTCCCCTCGGTTTTATTTATGTCACGAGAAATTAACTGTCGGCTTCGGATGCTTTTCGAAGATAAAATTCCCTAATAGCTAAGGCGTTATTTGGTTGGATTTTGTTAAACTGAGTGATTCTAAGTGACGTTTATTGGCTAAATCGAATTTTTATTCGCTGATAAACAATTACTGGTTCATGATTCAAAGTCACTGGTTTACAAGTTTATTTGAATAATTATCATTTTGAATACTACCTAATTATTATTGATACGGTATAAATATATAAAATATCTTTTTTGTATCGTTTAAATATTTTGTTTACACAAAAGTAATAGGTAATAAAATTATGTTGCTATAATCCGCTATGAAGTTAAATAGAAATATATATAAAGGTAAATGCAGAGTGGATAATCTACTGATGATGCTTCAGTTGCGGGCCGAAAAGATTGTGGAGTTTGTGATAGTGAACGTATGTAGTACTTCTGTATTGTGATGGAGGTTTGTACATGTGTTTTACGAATCTTGTATTTCTCAGATACGCAAATGGATTGTCCTCTCTACATTTACCATTATATATACTTTCTATTTTACTTCATAGCGGATAATAGGATAATAATTTTATTAATACTTTTGCATTATGGATCTCTGCAAATTTTTCTTAACTTCTGGCTATAAACTCGGTTTACGTCGAAAAAGCCTACTCTAAGTGGGATCGGCACAACATGTTATAAACATGTTGTTATAAACATGTTGTCACATGGTTTGGCTACAAATTGGATTTGGCTATTTAGCAAAATTATTCTGCCATATAAGTTGTAATCTATTACTTAGCAACGATAAGTAGGTATATAATTTTTAAATATAATTATATTTTATTTTGTCGTCATGTCGGAATCCTTTTTTTCAACGAGCATCCGCCAAGACTTTTGTTTTATTTCTTAGTAGAGCAATCTTCCAAATCAGTAGTACCATCTTAAGCAGCATTTAAAGATTCAAAAAACTAATTAAATAGATAATATTTTGAATTTCAAATTTGATAGGGAAAGCGATGTATAACGCATAATGAGGGTAGTCCCTTATTAATTTGTAGACAATATTACATCAGATATATACCGCCGCGAAATATCGGGTTACACAAACTAACTTCCAAGTCATTATCCCTGAAGAAAATCTGATATTTTACTCATTAATAACACCACAAATGAAGTAAAATTTAATTTTTTAACTACGTAAAGACCGCATAAAAGTAAAGTTAAGTAGCGGCTTGTTACTTTCCCACTGCTGGACATAGGCCTCCGTTTTTGGAGGAAGGATTGGAGCTAAGACCTACTACGCTGCTCTAATGCAGATAGGTTACACATTACCTTAGAATTCACCAGATCTACGCAGGTTTCCTCACTATGTTTTCCTTCAACGAAAAGCGTGTGATTAATTGCAATTAACAATTAAGTACATAAGTCTTTATGCCTGCCCCGGGTTTCAAACTCGCAACTCCTCGAAAGAGTCTCACGGTCTCACCGCTGGGCTATCACAGCATATATCCAATAAGAATATATTGATAGAGCTATTGAAAATTTTGTAACTATAATATATACGATAAAAAATCTTTTTTTCCTTGGAAATCGCAATTTGTTTGTTTGTTTGTAATCTCTTTATTGCATTATCATCATTCATCATTCTCTTACCCTTACCCACTCTAAGTGGGGTCGGCACAATATGTCTTCTTCTTCCATTCTCCTCTATCATTCGTCAACTCTGGTGCCACTCCTTTAACATGCATATCATTTTTCATACAATCTATCCATCTTTTTTTCGGCCTCCCCCTAGCCATATATCCATCCACATTCATATTTAAAACTCTTTTGGTCACATTATTTTGCATTAATAAATATAAAAAAAAAACAATTGGCAATGGCGGGCAATTCCTGAATCGGTATGTTTATGGTTATTTAACTAAATAAGGTACCAATGGATAACTAAGTTACTTTAAATATACCTTTTAGACTGCATTGATGCCGCGAGTTATACCTTCTTTTATGATATAACGTAATCGGTATGCCAGTATTTCTCTTTTAAAAGGATAATACCATAATTTTTCAAATTTCACTTAATTGGTACATATAAATATCATTAAACTGTTACGACTGGAAAAATAGTTTCCTTTCGACTTAGGCGTTTGAAGTTCGCAATCTATTTAAGGGATATAAACGATCCATAAATCTTGATTAATGCGAAACATCCACTCCCAGCGAGTTCAAGGGACGTGAGGGGACATTTAAAAATGTCTCTATCCTAACGCGACAATTTAAGGCCGCTTACACATGGCACGATTTAAAGCGCACGTGGCATAAGAGAGACAATGAAATTAATAAATCAATTTTAAAAAATGGAGGCAGAAGAACTTAAAAAAAGTAAAGTAACAGCCTATTACTATCCCAGTGCTTAACATTGGCCTCCTCTGTGCATTTTTGGAGAGAAGTATTGGAGCTAAGATCTACCACGTTGCTCTGATTGCATTAGAGATATGCAGATTTTCTCAGTATGTGTTTTCCTTCGCCGAATAGCGTGTGATAAATTGCAATTATCAATTAGACACATGTTTTCATAGAAAAACTCATTAGTGCCTGCCCGGGGTTTGAATCCATGATCCCCTCAAGTCGCATGGTCTCGACGCTGTGCTATCACAACTTGCAGAAGAACTTACATTGTAATAATTGTTTGATGTTCTTCTATTGCCGCAGGAAACCGGAAATTACTTACCCGCGGTCTACTGCTAGGGTTAGCCCGTTACAAACTTAAATTGTAGCCGTTGAAAGTAGCCGACATTACATTTTTTTAATTTATTATGTTTTTTAAACATTTCTATGGTACATAAATAAATAAATAAAATAAGACATCCAAGCCTATGTTTTCATAATATTTATTATATTGCTAACTTACTTTACTAACACGTTGTAACATCATTTGGCTAGGTATTTTACGACTTCTACGTTCTACGTTCTTTAAATATTAGACACTTTTATCTTATTACTGTGCGCGCCCTTAAAGTAGTTTTATTTTAGTTACAATTTGAACTCGGCTTAACTAAAAATTTGTCTTTACTTCTAACTAGAGATTTCATGTAGAATACCTCAATTTGTCTGGCAACACGAATGTCTATTTCTCATTCCATATATAACGGATAACGAACAAGGCCAGGGGTCTAATTAATAATCCTGGAAAACAAAGTAAAGTAACCAAATAGGGTGGATTATTCGAACTGGCACTATAAATACGAAAGTGAGTGTTTTGTTTCTTTGTTCTTTTTAAGTAGTCACTACTATTTTTAATTGAAGCCACTGATAAATAAAAAACAGATGAATTGTTGGCCTTAACAAATAAGTAAAGCATTTGTTAGTACTTATAAATATGCGCATGCTAGGAGATTCAAATTCAAAATATTCTTTATTAAATTAACTTGTAAACTTGTAATTAAGTGTTTTGAATCGTCAACTCTACTGCTGGTTCTACAGAAAAGAGAAAGCAAGAACGCGGTGGTAGCTCTTTTTAAAATATAATTCTTATTACTAGTTACGTTTAGTTATTACTGACTAACAATATAATCAATTTTAACTTTGCCATTACAGCAGTTTAAAAACACTATTAAGGAGAGGCTAATACAGAAAGCCTACTATACTGTTGAGGATTATTTGGACGATAAAAATGCGTGGATATAAATATTGTTCGACCCTGTACAAGATAGAAATATTAAATGTAACTAGCATTAAGAATTGTATTTTTTAAAAAAGAGCAACCGCCGAGTTTCTTGCTGGCTCTTCTCGGTAGGAACAGCTTTCCGAACCAGCAGTAGAGTTGACGATTCAAAAGCACTTGTTTACAAGTTTATTTGATAAAAGAATATTTGAAATTGAATATACCATTACACGTCCACTGTCGTCGGCACCTCTCGTGTTACTGACGGAGTGCACTTGAGACAGTGTATTCATGTAGCTATGATATGTTTGTGTTTTTATATAAATATATAAGTTAATAATAACACATTTAAACCCACATACTATGGGTAAGTTTTTTTTTAACTCCATTATGTATTTATATAATCTTGAATGATAATAATGTCATTGTTAGCTTTTGGATCAAATAAACAATGCCAATAAATAGCAAATAAAATCTATTTGTAACACTAAACAATACATTAGGTGAAACACGAATTGAAAAAGAAAACAGTTGGAAAATAGGACAAAAGAAAGTGCGTGTCTACAAATAAAATTCAAAAATGCCAATAAATAAATTCAAAGAACAAAAAACAGACATAGGTAAGCGATTTTTACAGCTTCATTTGAACCAGGGTTGGCACTTTTGTGTTTTTTTGGTCTGGGGCCCATTTTGTGCCCAATCCCCGGGCCCAAAGCCCAAAACTAATTTGGTTAAATTTTTTTTTATAGGTTTCGTCTTATGGAACATGTCTTACAATTTAGTTGAAAATTAACAGGGGTCAACAATAAAATGGTCTTTTGCGAAATTGATCAAAAGGTATTAGAAGATGACCTGTATTCGAAACAGTTTGAGCATCTTTAATATTAAAATGAGTTCAAATTCAAATTCAAAATATTCTTTATTCAAATAAACTTGTAAACAAGTGCTTTTGAATCGTCAACTGATGCTGGTTCGGAAAGCTGTTCCTACCGAGAAGAGCCAGTAAGAAACTCGGCGGTTGCTCTTAAAAATACAATTCTCAATGCTAGTTACATTTAATCGTTTCTATCTTGTACAGGCTCGAACAATATCTATATCCACGCATATTATCGTCTTCTTATAGTTAATCTTGTATATATATGTATTTTTTTACATTTTGGAAACATCTCCAACGATTTGCATGAAATTCAGCATGTAGGGGGTTTGGAGGGGAAAAATCGATCTAAATAGGTTTTATTTAAAAAAAATGTTATTTTATCCTTTTTTACGGCCTTAAAAAACTGCTTAGAAAATAGATTGTAAAGCTTAAATTTGCTGACATTTGTCAAGTTGTAATAGCGCAATGGTAATCGTGCGGTTAATGTGAAAACACCTGGGTTCAAGTACCACATATCACCGACCCCTTCTTTTTTAATTGCATTTTTTTATAGCTTTTAATATAAATGCCGAGCTAGGCTCGGTGACCGAGGTACTTTACATTAATTTATAAAGAAAAATCATGTTTAATTTCAATGTTCCGTTTTTTATGAAACTCTTGTCGTTAAGCACAGTTGACACAACACAAGAAAACGAATTAATTGTTTTTTTTGTTCTTTAGTCAAATTTACCCCTCTCGCATAGTAATGATAATACCTCAGTATTTACATCAGATTACCATTTACCAATTTAAAATCTCTACTATGTGCTACTACTAATCGCGAATATTTTAAAATAATTTGCATAGTAATTTGTTTTATTACCACGTTCGCTTAAACTTCCACAAAAAAACCATGTTTATAACATGTTGTGACCCCACTTAGAGTGGGATAAGGGCAGGATGGTGATATGAATCTTTAAGTAACGCATAATTATACTAATTATGAAAATAACATTATTCTTAAACATTATATTAATACACAAAAAAATATGGGAAATTAAATTAAATAATTCTAAAATAGAATCGACAACCCTGCCAAACGTCATTGTTCCGAAAATAAGTTACAAAAAAGGGTTTACAAAACGTAAAACCCATACAATTGATTCTTAACGGTCGTGTAAGTATTTATTAGAGGAAACAAATTCTTAAATAGAACATATAAAATGCTTTACAGCTCTTTGATTTGTGTTAGGTATAAACACAGTTTTTAGATACAGTGTAAATTGAATCTTATTCTTGTATATAAAAGGTGAAATTTTGCTTGATGAAGATAACACGGATGCGGGTATAAGAGATTAGGAGGCCTATACAATGATGTGCAAAAAAGATTTGCTACAAATAAACCTTAAATTATATTGTTAATCATCATCTTCCTGCCCTTATCCCACTCTAAGTGGGGTCGGCACAACATGTTATAAACATGCTGTAACATGATTTGGCTGCGTTTTTACGACCGGCCGCCTGCCTGACGTCAACTTACCTCTGTCGTATTTCACGACACCTCGGTAAGAAAGAGGGTGGTCTATTCTACTCAGCCGGATACCACACGGCTACTTAAATTATATTGTTAAGTAAAATATTAAAAAATTTCTATTATTTTATTAAATTAAAATAAAATGAAATAATTATTTTATTAGGTATGGTAGCTCAGCGGTTAGACCGTGCGACATGGCATGGGTGCAATGAGATTTTCTATTAAAACTTATTTTTTTAATTGATTATTGCAATTTATCACACGCTTTTCGGCGAAGGAGAACGTCGTGAGGAAACCTGTATATCTCTAAAGAATTCTGGAGATATGTGTAACCTACCAATCCGCATTGGAGCACCGTGGTAGGTCTTAGCTCCAACCCTGCTCTCCAGAAACGGAGAGAGGACGCCTATGCTCAGCAGTGGGATAGTAACAGGCCGTTACTTTTAAATAACTAAATATTTAAATTACATTACACAAAACATTTATATTTCTGCAATCTTCTATAAATTTTCATTACGCAAAATCACATATTCCTCAGTGCGCCCGATTAAAGAAAATATATGTGATGCTAAATGTAGAGTGTACTATTCGTTCTCATACCTGATACATGCATGCAGCTTTACGATTTGCAAAGGAGCTTTGCGATTTTATCGTGGAGTCTATCTCCTGACGATGCTTCGGTTATGAGCGAAACAATTGTTGAGATTGTGATGATGAATGTGTGCAGTGCTTGTTTATTGTTGTGTTATTGGAGGCAGGTAGTCCATGAGTTTTTAAAAATTCTGCATGTATCAGGTATGAGAACGAATAGTACATTCTACATTTAATAAACGGCGGGTCAACTTACCTTAGTCGCCTTTTACGACACCTTAGTAAGAAATGAGGTTGGTACTATTCTATTCAGCCGGATCAGTACATGCTATTTTTTATTGCTTACTCCATATAAATCAAAGCAAACCTCGTTGTTCCAGAAACATCAATTTGTCTCTATACAGCTTCATAACATTATGTAATTGGTACATAGCAGCCTCCGGGTTCACCTTGCAAGGGAAGCTCTTTGTTTATGAAAAAACAATACGAATGGAAAGTAGAAAGTCTTAAGCGAACGGATATCTCCGGGATATTTATTTTTCTCTCGGAATGCATGTCTGTGCGACTGTAGGTTTGTTCCACTTTAGTTTTTCGTCCAATCTTTTAATAAAACTAGGCGTTACATTGATTTATAATATAAAAATAATGATAATATTATTTTGATCATTTCTTTTATCTTCTTGCCCTTATCCCACTCTAAGTGGGGTCGGCACAACATGTTATAAACATGTTGTCACATGATTTGGCTACGTATTTTATGACCGGCCGCCTGCCTGACGTCAACTTATCTTAGTCGTATTTTACGACACCTCGATAAGAAAGAGGGTGATCTATTTTACTTAACCGGATTTTTTAATTAGTAATTGATAGAATTAAGCGTTACTTAGCGGAGGTCCATAATACAAAAGTAATGAGAATATTATTTTCGCGATTTTTATCGCGGATTAATGCATTACTTTTATTTAATTTATTAGGTTTACCAAAAACTTTAACACACATCATTTAATACGTATTCTATTATACTATTACATTAAGTCTAAATGTAAAACTAGTTAAAGGTAAACACATGCGAATGTAACTCAAAACTAGTAAGTAAGACAATACAATATCAATTTAAACTAAATGTTAGTTACAATTGATTAAGATAATAATTCAATATTGGACTAAGCTAAGTGAGTACGCTAAGAATTTTGTGGATTTTTTTCTAAAATTAAATGTAGTAGTAAGTAATGCAACTCTTAATATTGAACTAGCTGTGCTTGCGGCATCGCCCGCGTCGAAACCAGTGTGTCACAAAAGATAGAAAAGTAGTTATGGTGAGTTAACCATAAGAGATAGAGACACACTGTCACAGACTTTTTTGTAGAAATTTTGTAGATCTACCATTCTCTACTACATTATTTCAGTGTGTCTCTACTGGTTTACGCGGCGCACGCGACTAAAGCTCACAGCAGGCGAGGTTTTCACAAAGTGATCTCTTTAATACAATTTACGTAAAACCGTTATATACTATTAACTTAAACCTTCCGAAAGAATGATAGTGCACTGATATTTAATAAAAACCGTTAAAAAATCCGTTTAGTAGATTTTGAGAAAATCGATCACATACAGACAGACACAGCGCTTAGGGACTTTGTTTCATAATAAGTATAGATACTGTAGCGCACTCTTTCTACAATAACACGATATCATAGAAATACCACGATTCCTGCTCCGAGATGCACTTCTCTTGAATAACGAGCAAAGAACTGAAACTGAAACGTTTTAGTAATAGGAGGACTCCACCGGAAACAAAACGACACAATGCCACCATTTAAGTCAAAAGGGCGCGATACTCTTATTTCATGACTGTGTTGCTATAAAATACAAAGCGATAGTCATTGGCGACAACAGATATCAATAAGATTGTGTTACAATTTTTTTTTAAATTAATTGATTAAAATAAGTGTTATGTAAAATGTACATTGATATTCAAAATTAGCGCCAAGTGGAACACGACAATGTAATTTTCAGTGCCAGCCCGTGCCTACCGACAGATGTTAACATACGCCCATGTTTTCTTTATTTAAGAGATCTGTTTGTTACTTTTTGTACGGATCCGCGGCGCCTCCGGTCGCTCACATATTATTTATGACGGCAAATGTGCCGTGCAGTGATCATGGCATCTCTAGAAACGACAAGCCTTCATAATATTTTCAGGAGATAACTTTACTCTACTGTCTCATCAGTCGATTAGATTCAAATTCAGATTATTCTGACAAGGGGGCTGATTCCTTTTTCGCACAAAGAATCAGCTTAGCGATTCAGTGCAGAAACACTGCCAACATTCTTTGGACCATTCATCGTGGGCATGATTTTGTATAGTCCTAGCGTGTAAGTAATTTAAGATAGATATAAATTGTAAATTTTTGCTGTAAATAACAAAAAAAAATCTTTATTTAAATAAACTTGTAAACAAGTGCTTTTGATTGATGATATAAAATGAGACCACCAGAATTTCATACAACTTTGGTCCAGACGTTACAGTAATAATTTTTGTTTTATTAAATAGAAAAATATTTGTTATCTTAGTATCAATCATTATTTTATTTTATTTCTATGGGGGATATTAAAAAAAGATTTGTTGTTTGTGGTTATGTACAAGTAAAAGTACAAGCTAAACACTATAATAACACATTTAAAACAACAGGATTTGTGATAAAATTATAACAAAGAGGTATCATTATTGAAGTAAAAGATGACAATTATTTTTTTCGACGTCAGAAAAAAAGACACTTAAAAAAACAGTCATAAGCGCAACAACTACGAAACGAATGACCAATAATTGATTTTTTTTCCTATTTATACTAAAACCGTTGAAATCATGCGCAGTATAGATAATTAAAAAAGTTACAAGTTGACAATTGATACGTTCCGTTTGAGGCATAAACTATTTTAATATCATTATAAATATTATTATTGGATAAGTTTTCTGGCCACAAGTTTTCCCATTGAAAGATTATGATATTTATAATGATATTTGATCAGAAAAAAGTTAAGAATTTTTTGACGTATGTGGGGTTTCTGTAACATTTGGACCAATTTTGGTAGTCTCCTTTATTAAAAATTTTAATTTATTAATTTTATTTTATTAGGATTATAGCAAAATAATTTTATTTTTACTTTAGTATTACTGAATTTCGCAAACGTAATGAATAGTGATATATATGAATGAGTATAAACTTCAATGAACTATAAAGTTTAATTTGTTAGAAAAGTTAACATTTCTTGTCAATTACAAAATCAAACCTTCATTAATCTTACGCTTAAACAAATATTACTTGGCATACGAATTTCGAGTATTCATTGAACGATCTCATAACTTTTCGATAGTTTACAAATCGTTGATAGAAATTAGCGGAGTTAAATCAACGATGTATTAGTTATAAGGAACTTTATAAACTGTTAAGTTTATTGGAAATTTGTTCCACGTCATGAAACATCAAACAAACTCGCAAAACTGTAACCTTAATTTGATTTTAATTAAAAACATCCAAACTATAAACAAACTCAACTTTTTTTCTCAAATAGACATTCAAAAGTTCTTTTGAAACGTTGACTCTATTCCTGGTGTTGTTATAGTTGACGCCATGATGTACTGACAAAATACTTTTAGTAATTGCATAGTTATTATACTAGAAGTGTGTAATAGAGTGATTTCTATCACAATATAAAAGGAATCACTCTTTGATTAATTAAACGACCTTTACAGTGTGGTTTCTATCACAATACAAAAGGAATCACTCTTTGATTAATTAAACGACCTTTACAGTGTGGTTTCTATCACAATACAAAAGGATTCACTCTTTGATTAATTAAACGACCTTTACAGTGTGGTTTCTATCACAATACAAAAGGAATCACTCTTTGATTAATTAAACGACCTTTACAGTGTGGTTTCTATCACAATACAAAAGGATTCACTCTTTGATTAATTAAACGACCTTTACAGTGTAGTTTCTATCACAAAACAAAATGAATCACTCTCTGAGTAATTGACCAACCTAAATAGAGTGGTATCTATCACAATATAAGGGGAATCACTCTCTAAGTAATTTACCGACCTTAACAGAGTAGTTTCTCTCATAATACAAAGGGATTTACTCCCAGAATAAATGAACGACCTTTCAAGAGTGCTTTCTATCACAATGCAAAGGGAATCATGCTCTGAGTAATTAAACCACCTTAATAGAGTGGTTTCTATCTCAATATTTAGAGAATCACTCTCTCAGTAATTGACCTACCTGAACAGGGTGGTTTCTATCACAATACAAAGAAAATAATTCTCTGAGTAATTGACCAATCTTAATAGAGTGTTTTCTATCACAATCTAAAGGTAATCACTCTCTTAGTTATTGTCCAACATTAACAGAGTGATCTCTATCACAATACAAAGGGAATAATTCTCAGAGTGATTGAACGACCTTTATAGAGTGATTTCTATCACAATACAAAAGGAATCACTATATGAGTAATTAAATTTTATATTAACGACCTTTACAAAGTAATTTCTATAAAAATACAAAGGTATTCATTCTCTGAGTAATTGCCCGATCTTAATAGATTGGTTTCTGCCACAATCTAAAGGAAATCACTCTCTCAGTTATTGTCCTATCTTAACAGAGTGATTTCTATCACAATACAAAGGAAATAATTCTTTGAGTAATTGACCGACCTTAATAGAGTGTTTTCGATCACAATCTAAAGGTAATCACTCTCTCAGTAATTGTCCAACCTTAACAGAGTGATTTCTATCACAATATAAAGTGAATAATTCTCTGAGTGATTATCTGACCTTAACAGAGTAGTTTTCTCACAATACAAAAGAAATGACATACATTTTATAGCATATTGATTGAAGAATTTCATCTCTAGATATTGAGATCTAGGAGAACTAAATTATCGTCTCTAATTACTTTAACTCCATGTAATCGAGAATGTTCGTACGATATCGTGCAAGTTTTCACATAACTCAAGCCACTCGATTTGGTAGCCGAGTTTATTATTTGTGCTCTCCGATACGTGTAGATATTTCGTGTTTTATAGCGTTCCAGTAAATCTTTGTTTCACTCACAAGTCAATACGATGGCGAGAATGAGTTTTGATACTTCCAATATACTTGCGAAGTATGTCATCTATAGAAACTGAGCTTCGCTTTGTATTGGTCAAGTAAGTTTATTTCCCGAGGAAAAGCAGAAGTTTAGCGGAGCAAAAACAAAACTCGGTTGAAAGCCAAGCGTTCTCTCAAGAATTTGCTAACTCCTCGAGAATTCTCGGTGATTTTTATATAAATGCAATCTGATGGGACTTTTATATAGATAACTTTGTTTTCATTAAGAAATTGTTGCTTTTATAAGACTTGCTATTTACGGTGACTGATTCTTTGGTAATGTTTTATTCATTCAATTCAAGTAAAAGAAATTTATTTCTATGTATTAGTTATAAAAATGGTATTTGTACGGAATTACCACAGTTTTTGAAATATGTATATAGGGTGATTATCGACCATACTACATTTATTTTAATTCCAGGTACTTACACATGTTAGCAGCCTACATAAAAAAATCAGTTAATTTAGTGAGGTAGTTTATTAGTTTTTTTGGTAGCCCCAGGAATTATTTTACGTTATGAATTAAAGATGCATGATATAGAAGGGGAATCACCGTATCCCGTTCCATTCCATTTCGTATGTAATGCATAACCTTAACCTCTCGGTTAAGTTCTGTGACAACAAGTGCGAAGGAGACAAAACTATAATTTTATTATTTTCTCTTGTTTTTTGAACTCGTCGCGCCAACTCAGTCAACCAGTACTAAAAAGTCAAATCTCAACGATATTTGAGAAATGAGGTTGGTCAGTTCTATTCAGCCGAATACCATACTGTAAATATCTTACCTTTGTCGTCTTTTACGACAACTCGGTAAGAAATGAGGTTGGTCTATTCTACTCAGTCAAATTTGATTATTTTAATTCTCATATAAAGTTACATACTTTTTTGATTATTCTTTTTAACACAAAATCCTAGTGTTCTTATGCTATAAAATTACCATAGTTCCGTACCATAAAGGAGTAAAGCAAAACCATTTAAATCTATAAAGTCACGAGCAGGGCTCCTTTTACCAGATCATACCGCAGCGAGACTCCATTTAAATGTCCATTCGACAGATTTATGGCATCTGCGAGTTCAGGGCGGTATTTGCGAGGCGGTCGATGATGGTTACTGATATATAGTTACATGACTTTTGTGAAACTTCCAAGTATATAAATTTATTACAATTTTTATAGTATACTAGCTGTTTCAGCAGCTTCGCCCGCATGGAAATTGAAATTTGAACATAAAAATAACTTTCACTGTTTATTTAGCGCGAGCAAGAAAAGCTTTAATTTTTGCTGTTTTCGCAATATTTTTTATTGCTGCTCCTTTCCTATTCATCTTAGCGTGATATTATATAGCCTTCCTCAAATTCAAATTAGTCTTATTTTCAAGTAAACTTATAAACAAGTACTTTTGAATCGGCAACTCTACTGCTGGTTCGGACCTCGGTTCATGTAAGCGTTCGGTAAGCTGTTCCTACCGAGAAGAGCCAGCAAGAAACTCGGCGGTTGATTTTATATAACAGTCTTATCGAAGAGTTAAATGTCCACGCATTCTTATCATCTACGTAAATATAAGCTGTGGTAGCCCAGCGGTAACACCGTGCGACTCTTTCGAGGAGGTCAAGGGTTCAAACCCGGACAGACACCAATGGGTTTTTCTGTTACAACTTATTTGTTTAATTGATAATTGCAATTTATCACACGCTTTTCGGTAAAGGAAAACATTGTAAGGAAACCTACTATCTCCAGAGAATTCTGGAGATATGTGTAACTTACCAATCCGCATTCGAGCGGCGTAGTAGGCCTTAGATCCAATCCTTCTAAAATTCAAAAATCGGAGAGAAGTGGCCTATTCTCAGCAGTAAGATAGTAACAGGCTACTTAAATCTAAAACTAAAGTAAAGCTCAGTAGCATAGTAGGCCCCGATAAATGGACTATCTTACACTCAAAGAATTTTTCAAATCGGTCCAGTAGTTCCTGAGATTAGCGCGTTCAACAAACAAGCTCTTCAGCTTTATATATTAGTATAGATAAAGGTGATTAAGTCTTTTACTTGGATGTATCTTCCTTTATTTTAGTTCAATGAAAAATATATTGTGTTTACAAAAACTTTTGACGTGACAACGTCTTAAATTAGGTTGCGGCTTGGAGTCACTCATGACTAACGCCCGCTCACGTCTGTTACGATGAGTCACCGAACGAAAGAGAGGCCCGCCGGACTGGCGAATGCCTTGCGTCTCTCTCTCTCCATATTCATATCAATAACTAATATCTGGGTAATTTTTCACAAAAAAAAAACTTTAAAAAAAGAAAAACACAATTATTTAGTTGGGATCGATCCTTGGCACTCACATTTGTCGAGGCTGCCCGCTAACCGAATAAGCTACGTCGACTTGACAGTTAATGACGAAAATTCAATTCAATATAAATGTTAGTGTTTTTTAATGCCCAAAAATAGGGATAAAACAATATTTTTTTAAAATAAAACCTAGCTAGATCAATTTTTCTCCCCCAAAACCTCATACATGCTGAATTTCAGAAAAATCGTTGGAGCCGTTTCCGAGATTCGGAAAATATGTATATATACAAGATTAACTCATTTAAATATAAAGATTCTACTGAGAATAAGACGTTGTCACGTAAAATCTTTGCCCGTAAAACCGACTTTACAGGCAACCGTTTTTTTTGATAAAAAAAAATCCAACAGATCCTAACGAGGAAAAGGCGTTACGTGCCTTTGATTCATATCAATTCACCATATGAATATGTTATATACCATGAACATTACTGTACTGGCCCGTTTATTGTACAGAAGAGCAGATAAGAGCCAATAAAGTATTGTTCGCGCTGTAATAAAAGTGTAACATTTAGAAAATAAACGGGTCTGACTGTATTCAGATTTTATTTTCTTGGTCTAAAAGACCGTGGAGAGTTGAAATTATATGCTAAATTGCATACTGCGTTCTACTGTACTGAATATTTTATATCGCTTACGTGGCAGTTAATGTTGTGAGTTTTTAAGAACGTGGTTAAACAAGTGGTAACTGTAAATTGCGACAGAAAATTTCATTCAAATTTCAAGAAACTCGGCGGTTGCTCTTTTAAAAAAATACAATTCTTAATGCTAGTTACATTTAATGTTTCTATCTTGTACAGGGTCGAACAATATTTATATCCACGCATTTTTATCGTCTAAATAATCCTCAACAGTATAGTAGGCTTTCTGTATCAGCCTCTCCTTAATAGTGTTTTTAAACTGCTGTAATGGCAAAGTTAAAATTGATTGTGGAATTTTATTATAGAATCTTATACCCAAACCCACAAACGACTTACGTACTTTTTCAAGGCGTAAAGCAGGGGCCGCAAGCTTATATCGGTTCCTACTTTGTCTATTATATACATCGCCTATTGTTTTATAATTCTTTATATTATTATACACATACAAATTAAATTACTTAAAATACACTGTGAGGCAAATGTAAGAATACCTATTTCCTTAAACTTCTCTCGCAGGGAATCCCGCGGACTTAAATTGTATGTGCCACGTACGGCTCTTTCTTGTAATACAAAGATTTTTTCATTATCCGCGCATTTAAGATATAACAATCTATTTTTTTATGAATCTTACATATGTAGGGGCTTTTAAGAATTTTAGAAAGGCTAACGAGGGGCATGGGGTAAAAAAGGTTGAATAAGCTATCATATTCAGTTTTCAAAAAATGGTGTCGTCCCAAATTTTGATGTCTAAATCCTCCTCCTAAAATAGAAAATTGCATAATTGATGACTTCCTGGTTTCTTTTGAGTGAAATTTTCCGCGCGTTATTTAAAACTCATTTATTATTAGCTGTGGACAGTTTGGTCTAATTTGCGTTGAAGTATTTTTATTTGAAGTCATTAAGGTAATGAGTTTCTAATGGGTAGGAAGAGGTTATTTCGTTAAACAATATATAATATGTGGTATTGAGAATAGCCTGCAATAAACTTGGGGGTTTTCTCTTAAAAACCATAATTATAATCTTCTATAGGGTCGAACAGAAGCAATATCTACGCATTCTTATCATCTAATTAATTCTCAACAGTATAGTACGCTTTTTGTATCAGCCTCCCTTTTACAGTGTTTTTTAACTGCTGTAATGGCTAAGCTAAAATTGATTGCGGAATTTTACTATAGATTCTTATACCTAAACCCACGAACGACTTAAGTACTTTTGCAAGGCTCAAAACAAGAGCCGCAAGTTTATGTCGGTTCCTACTTTGTTTTTGTTGATTGGAGCTAAGGCCTACCACGCTGCTCCAATCTGGATTGGTAGCTTACAAATATCCCTAGAATTCTGTAGAATTCTCATCACAATTTTTTCCTTCAAAAACGTGTGATAAATTGCAATTATCAATTAGACACAAGATTTTAATAGAAAAAGTCATTGGTCTCACTCGGTGTTTCAAATAGCGATGTGAAAAATCGTTTTTTAAAAAATCGATTATTTTAGATATCCTTTTAAGTTTTTACTTTTTTTATTGTTTTTTAAGATTAGATATGCATTGTTGGATGAAACAAATTTAGCCAAACTATACATTTTAATGCAATTTCACAAACAGCGCATCTGATATTATTTCTGATATTATCCACTTTAATTAGCCTTTATTGTAATTAATTATTAATATTAAAAAATACAACTTTTGCAATAGGAAGTAAAAAAAAACCGATTTAAAAAAATCGATTATTTTTAAAGGGATTAAAATCGATTTTTTATTAATCGATTCTACTCCAAGTCACATCCTTAGTTTTTAATTTGATCATTTTGCGATCACTGGATGATCTCAATGATTTTTCATGTGTTTTTCTTGCTGTTAAAGCTATGACATAATCTTGCAGCAATAGCATACACGCAAAATCTTGTAAGGGCTTCTTGATTTTAGTTTGCCCAACTTATTGGCATACGGCCAAACAAAGTTATGACTTCGGCCAAATAAAGTTCTAGGGAAACGTCAATCCAGTCCCATTCAGTATAACTTTGTAGTCCACAAAGGACGCGTCAATTTTGACGTAGGCAAAAGAAATCGGGACCCTTTTGAATGGGGAGGTTTTATTTTAGGGAATATAATGTGATCAATAGTTGTTTTATTGACTTCGATATTTGGTTTGTTTTAGATATATATTATACTAGTAATGTCCTACCGAGGTGTCGTAAAATACGACTAAGGTAAGTTGACGTCAGGCAGGCGGCTGATTGTAAAAACGCAACATGTTTACAGCATGTTTATAACATGTTGTGCCGACCCCACTTAGAGTCGGATAAGGGCAGGAGGATATATATTATACTAGTAATATCCCGCGGTTTTACCTGCGTGCATACAAATCTCATGGCAATGGAAAGTCTACTTAGTCGGACTATAGGTTTATTTATTATTAAATATATCACAGACAGATGACAGATTTTTATGACTAATTTTTAACACCTTATTACATTTTGTTACGGATCCCTATTTTTTTAATGTAATATCGCCTATGTTGCTCAGTAAAGATGCAGCTTTCGAATGGTGAAAGAATTTTTGAAATTGGTCCATTAGCTTTTGTGTGAAAACATTATAAACATACATACAAATTTTTCCTCTTTATGATATTAGTGTAGCTTTAACCCGCGACTTCGCGTGAAATCTTGTCGTGTCATAGGTTGATAATAGATGGCGATTTTCTATGTCATCCTATTTCTGTAAAATTAACAGGATTTCTATAGCCTATATGTTATTCCGGTATATATGGAATAACTGTGCCAAATTACATCGATATTGTTTCAGCGCATTCGCCGTGAAAGTGTAACAAACATACATCCATACTCACAAACTTTCGCATTTATAATATTAGGAGGATTACTAGGATAGGACTAGCTAGCGGTTTCATTTCTTGCCAAGGTCTCATAAAAGGCGACTAAGGTAAGTTGACCCGCCAGGTGGTTTCCGGCTGAGTAGAATATACCACCCTCTTCCTTACCGAAGTGTCGTAAAATGCGAGTGAGGTAAGTCGACCCGTCAGGTGGTATCCGGCTGAGTAGAATAGACCACCGTCTTCCTTACCGAATTGTTGTAAACGGTGACTAAGGTAAGTTGACTGACTTTCTAGTATGCGGTTGAGTAGAATAGAACATCCTTTTTCATACCGAGGTCTCATAAAAGGCGATTAAGGTAAGTTGACCCGCCAGGTGGTATCCAGTTGAGTAGAATAGACTACCCTCTTTTTTACTTATATCATCTATTATCAACCTATCACGCGACAACAGTCCACGCGAAGTTGCGGGTAAAAGCCAGTAAGGTAATATAGTTCAATATTCTGCAATAAAAATGGAGTATATAAATTCCCTTATCCCTGATTTCTTTTTGCCCGCGTCAAAGTTGACAGTTTCTTTGTCAGCTAACTTATACTGACTGAATAGGGCGTGATTGACGTTTTATAAGAAGTCACAGTACGTAAATTTATTTTGCCAACAATTCTATGCACTGTTTATATTGTCTCGGCAATATATATAAGCAAATTTTAAATTAAATGTTGAACTATGCTTATACGCCGTGTGGTATCCGGCTAAATAGAATAGTACCACCCTCATTTCTTATCGAGGTGTCGTAAAAGGCGACTAAGGTAAGTCGACCCGCCGTGTGGTATACGGCTGAGTAGAATAGACCACCCTCATTTCTTACCGAGGTGTCGTAAAAGGCTACTAAGGTAAGTTGAGCCACCGTGTGGTATCCGGTTGAGTACAATAGACCACCCTCTTTCTTACCGAGGTGTCGTAGGATACGACTTAGGTAAGTTGACGTCAGGCAGGCGGCCGGTCGTAAAAACGCAGCCAAATCATGTGACAACATGTTTATAACATGTTGTGCCGACCCCACTTAGAGTGGGATAAGGGCAGGAGGATGATGTTGAACTATGCTTATACGTAAAGAACATTACACAATTGCAGATTGTTTGAATGATAAAAATGCTTAGTTCGGAAAATCCTTTCAGCGTCAAACAAGACTGCAGTTAGATAAAGTAAATTAAAAATCATTTATAGAAATAGGCGTTACTTTGCGAAGATCCATAATACAAAAGTAATACAGTCAAATTGGGTAACTTTGAATGACTTTTTCAGTTTTTTCAGAATATAAAAAAATAGGATGACCCTATTTAAGGTTTTGATAAATAATGAGTGTTCCGAGCTTTAGAATAACAGACTGTATTCTTAAGTAACTAGAAAGGAAATGGAAAAAAAATATGCTTTTGTGCGTGTTCAAAGTTATCTTGAGTTTTGAGTAACTTTGAACCGAATCATTTCGGAAACCAAAAATTCTTGAATTAAGAGGATTTTGGTAACCTGGGTAAGATTATACTTATGTTCTGAATGAATAAAAGATAGATCTGTCAAATAAAGTCAACTTGTCATAGTTAACAGCCTACCGTTTACTTAAAATATCCATTTACTAAATATTAGCACCACATGGGTAGAATTTTTTTTGTAACGAATACATATTTATTTGTAATTGTAAATATTTATTAAAATCAAACCTAAACAATAAATTCTATAATCAATTACCATTCAAATAAGATCAAAACATTAATGGTTGGCAAGAGAATTTAAAAATTATTCACTCTATTCCACGAACAAGATGTCATCTTCAATGTACATTTTATCATTTTAAAATAGTAACATATTTAACTAAAAATAGGGGTGGTCCACAAATTCACCGGTCAATGGATATAAAACGATGCAAAATCGGGAAATTATATGAAAAAGTATCATTTCAATGTACAATTGATCATTTGAAACCGAAAAGTATGTGTTTTACACACCCTTCTGTAATAAAATCGGAAATTTAACTCACATACTTATCACTCCAAAAAGACCGCGAACTGAAAATTTTGAAAAAGTGTCAGAATTTGTTTAAAAACTATAAATTTTAAATGATATTTGGCAACTAGAACATTTAGTATTTCCATTTCACTCAGTTGTCAGTTTTAAATCAGGTTACAAATATTAAAAAAAAAAAAGAATTAGTTTAGTCGTTTTATTCAATGTTACCCGAAAATTCAAAGTTACCCAATTTGACTGTAATAAAATTATTATTATTATTTTGCTAATTATAGCAAAATAATAATAATAATTTTGCTATAATTAGCAATTGGCGGATTACCGCCATGAGTAAAATAAAGAAGCTTTCCGGTTTTGTCGTGGAGTCACTCACCTGATGATACTTGGTTAGCGGGGCGAAACGATTGTTGAGTTTGTGATAGTGAATGTATGTGTATTGTGGTGTGGTGGAGGGTTGCGCGTATGAACCGGATTGTCGACTCTACATTTAGCATTATATATATTTTCTATTTTACTTTATTGCAGATTATAGCAAAATAATTTTATTATTACTTAAATTAAAAGTGTTCAAAAGATTGACCGCCGAGTTTCTAGCTGGTTCTTCTCGGTAAGAGCAACATTCCGAACAATTTGTAGCTTCATTAAATCTAATTTGTTCTTGACGATTTAAAAGTTCTTGTAAAAAGCTTACTTAAATAAAGGTAATTTTGATTTCATTAGATTGCAAAGCTGCAAAATTATATTAGTTAAAAAGTGAATGCCATTTTGCGGATTGGTTTTGCCTGGATCGCCAGTTTGGAAGATAAACCCTTTACGTAAGTTTCGAAAATATCGGTTTTTGGATATGGTAAAAATATTATCTAATGAAGGCTTACTTTTGACTGTTTCCAGATCTTTAAAATATCTAATAGCTTATTAGGTACTTGAGAACCTTCGTAAGATTTATAGGTCCCTATTGGCATTAAATTTCACACACGTGTTATTTTTGCAACATAGACTTGGAAACTCGACGCCGTGTGGTATCCGGCTGAATAGAATAGTACCACCCTCATTTCTTACCGAGGTGTCATAAAAGGCGACTAAGGTAAGTCGACCCGCCGTGTGGTATCCGGCTGAGTAGAATAGACCAACCTCATTTCTTACCGAGGTGTCGTAAAAGGCGACTAAGGTAAGTTGACCCACCGTGTGGTATCCGGTTTAGTAGAATAGACCACCCTCTTTCTTACCGAGGTGTCGTAAAATACGACTGAGGTAAATTGACGTCAGGCAGGCGGCCGGTCGTAAAAACGCAGCCAAATCATGTGACAGCATGTTTATAACATGTTGTGCCGACCCCACTTAGAGTGGGATAAGGGCAGGAGGATGATGAGCAATGGATGACCTCAATGATTTTTCATGTGTTTTTCTTGCTGTTAAAGCTATGACATAATCTTGCAGCATACACGCAAAATCTTGTAAGGGCTTCTTGATTTTAGTTTGCCCAACTTATTGGCATACGGCCAAACAAAGTTATGACTTCGGCCAAATAAAGTTCTAGGGAAACGTCAATCCAGTCCCATTCAGCATAACTTTGTAGTCCACAAAGGACGCGTCAATTTTGACGTAGGCAAAAGAAATCGGGACCCTTTTGAATGGGGAGGTTTTATTTTAGGGAATATAATGTGATCAATAGTTGTTTTATTGACTTCGATATTTGGTTTGTTTTAAATATATATTATACTAGTAATGTCCTACCGAGGTATCGTAAAATACTACTAAGGTAAGTTGACGTCAGGCAGGCGGCTGATTGTAAAAACGCAACATGTTTACAGCATGTTTATAACATGTTGTGCCGACCCCACTTAGAGTCGGATAAGGGCAGGAGGATATATATTATACTAGTAATATCCCGCGGTTTTACCTGCGTGCATACAAATCTCATGGCAATGGAAAGTCTACTTAGTCGGACTATAGGTTTATTTATTATTAAATATATCACAGACAGATGACAGATTTTTATGACTAATTTTTAACACCTTATTACATTTTGTTACGGATCCCTATTTTTTTAATGTAATATCGCCTATGTTGCTCAGTAAAGATGCAGCTTTCGAAAGAATTTTTGAAATTGGTCCATTAGCTTTTGTGTGGAAACATTATAAACATACATACAAATTTTTCCTCTTTATGATATTAGTGTAGCTTTAACCCGCGACTTCGCGTGAAATCTTGTCGTGTCATAGGTTGATAATAGATGGCGATTTTCTATGTCATCCTATTTCTGTAAAATTAACAGGATTTCTATAGCCTATATGTTATTCCGGTATATATGGAATAACTGTGCCAAATTACATCGATATTGTTTCAGCGCATTCGCCGTGAAAGTGTAACAAACATACATCCATACTCACAAACTTTCGCATTTATAATATTAGTAGGATTACTAGGATAGGACTAGCTAGCGGTTTCAATTCTTGCAGAGGTGTCGTAAAAGGCGACTGAGGTAAGTTGACCCACCTTGTGGTATCCGTTTAAGTAGAATAGACCATCCTCTTTCTTACCGAGGTCTCATAAAAGGCGACTAAAGTAAGTTGACCCACCGTGTAGTATCCGGTTGAATAAAATAGACCATCCTCTTTCTTACCGAGGACTCATAAAAGGCGACTAAGGTAAGTTGACCCGCCAGGTGGTTTCCTGTTCAGTAGAATAGACCACCCTTCTTTTGTACTAAGGTGTCGTAAAAGGCGACTAAATTAAGTTGACCCACCGTGTAGTATCTGGTTTAATAAAATATACCATCCTCTTTCTTACCAAGGTCTCATAAAAGGCGACTAAGGGAAGTTGACCCGCCAGGTGGTATCCGGCTGAGTAGAATAGACCATCCTCTTCTTACCAAAGTGTCATAAAAGGCGACTAAGGTAAGTTAACACACCGTGTAGTATCCGGTTGAATAAAATAGACCATCCTCTTTCTTATCGAGGTCTCGTAAAAGGCGACTAAGGTAAGTTGACCCGCCAGGTGGTATCCAGTTGAGTAGAATAGACTACCCTCTTTCTTACCTATATCGGGCCATCTATTATCGATATATCACTCGTACTTACTGACGAGTAATCAAGATTTTTGTCTACCCACATTTCATCAACAATTTGCACAGTGTTTAATTTGGTTCACCGTGGACGAGGATGGCTGACCTACTGTGATACAGTTGTTACTAGTACAGAGGTCAGCGTAATTCTACCTAAGATAACCAAAAATAGTTTAGATAAATGTTTATAATTTTAAGTATGTTCTATGTTATCAAAAAATAACTTGTAATAATAAAAAATAAATAAATAAATAAATAAATAAATTATCAACCTACCACGCGACAAACAGTCCACGCAACCGAAGTTGCGGTTAAAAGCTAGTAAGGTAATATAATTCACTATTCTGCAATAAAAATGGAGTATATAAATTCCCTTATCCCTGATTTCTTTTTGCCCGCGTCAAAGTTGACAGTTTCTTTGTCAGCTAACTTATACTGACTGAATAGGGCGTGATTGACGTTTTATAAGAAGTCACAGTACGTAAATTTATTTTGCCAACAATTCTATGCACTGTTTATATTGTCTCGGCAATATATACAAGCAAATTTTAAATTACATGTTGAACTATGCTTATACGCCGTGTGGTATCCGGCTAAATAGAATAGTACCATCCTCATTTCTTACCGAGGTGTCGTAAAAGGCGACTAAGGTAAGTCGACCTTCCGTGTGGTATCCGGCTTTATAGAATAGTACCACCCTCATTTCTTACCGAGGTGTCGTAAAAGGCGACTAAGGTAAGTTGACCCACCGTGTGGTATCCGGTTGAGCAAAATAGACCGGCCTCTTTCTTACCGAGGTGTCGTAGGATACGACTAGGGTAAGTTGACGTCAGGCAGGCGGCCGGTCGTAAAATACGTAGCCAAATCATATGACAACATGTTGTTTGTAACATGTTGTGCCGACCCCACTTAGAGTGGGATAAGGGCAGGAGGATGATGAATCCGCCATGAGTAAAATATAAAAGCTTTCCGGTTTTGTCGTGGAGTCACTCACCTGATGATACTTGGGTTGCGGGGCGAAACGATTGTTGAGTTTGTGATAGTGAATGTATGTAGTGCTTGTGTATTGTGGTGTGATGGAGGTTTGCGCGTGTGATTTTACGAATCCTGCATGTATCAGGTATGAACCGGATTGTCGACTCTACATTTAGCATTATATATATTTTCTATTTTACTTCATCGCGGATTATAGCAAAATAGTTTTATTATTCCTTAAATTAAAAATGTTCAAAAGATTGACCACCGAGTTTTTAGCTGGTTCTTCTCGGTAAGAGCAACATTCCGAACAATTTGTAGCTTCATTAAATCTAATTTATTCTTGACGATTTAAAAGTTCTTGTAAAAAGCTTACTTGAATAAAGGTAATTTTGATTTCATTAGATTGCAAAGCTGCAAAATTATATTAGTTAAAAAGTGAATGCCATTTTGCGGATTGGTTTTGCCTGGATCGCCAGTTTGGAAGATAAACCCTTTACGTAAGTTTCGAAAATATCGGTTTTTGGATATGGTAAAAATATTATCTAATGAAGGATTTCTTTTAACTGTTACAGTATCTTTAAAATATCTAATAGCATATTAGGTACTTGAGAACCTTTGTAAGATTTATAGGTCCCTATTGGCATTAAATTTCACACACGTGTTATTTTTGCAACATAGACTTGGAAACTCGACGCCGTGTGGTATCCGGCTGAAAAGAATAGTACCACCCTCATTTCTTACCGAGCTGTCGTAAAAGGCGACTAAGGTAAGTCGACCCGCCGTGTGGTATCCGGTTTAGTAGAATAGACCACCCTCTTTCTTACCGAGGTGTCGTAAAATACGACTGAGGTAAGTTGACGTCAGGCAGGCGTCCGGTCGTAAAAACGCAGCCAAATCATGTGACAGCATGTTTATAACATGTTGTGCCGACCCCACTTAGAGTGGGATAAGGGCAGGAGGATGATGAGACTTGGAAAGTCACTTAACAGACATTGTTTTTGAGATTATGACTCAAATTAGAATTTAATTTTTAAATTGTAATTGTATATAATAAATAGTTATGGTACATCTAATTAAATGTAATATTATGCATTTTATGTTTAATTTATAATTATTTTTTTCTATATTTTTATACATAGTGACATAAATTTTATTTTTAGTAAAATAAAAATATATATATATTTGCCGTGAAAGATGCAAAATTTGATTTAAATATTATTTTATTTTCCTTTTTTTAATTATCTGTGTTATTCTTTTGTTTTTTATAGATATAAATTATTAATTTTACACAAATAGTTTAAATAAAAAGATTACATTCGTTCTAACGAAATTAAATTAATAAATTAAATGAAAACAATATCTGATATCATTTGACAAAAATATATTTAGTTAATTTTTAGTAGTATATCCAAAAATCAGTTTCCTAGGTTACACATTGACACTTCACTACATATTATAAAACAAAGTCCATATTTCCGTATGTACGCATAAAACTTTAAAACTACGCAACCGATTTTGATGCGGTTTTTTTTAATAGATAGAGTGATTCTAGAGGAAGGTTTGTACGTATAATAACATTCAATACGAAGTAGAGAAATACTGTAATTTTTGAGGTTTCTGTAAATAATTACATTTTTTTCCGCTTACATTGCAAACGCAGGCTAAACCCTACGAGATTTATCAAAATGATGTACTAAGTATTTGTACACCTTAAAAAGGTCTACAGAAAAGTCCGCGATGGTATATATCTATCTCTTATAGATAACCCACAATAGCAGTTTTTTTCATTTACTTTTTACGAAAAATGATGCCTTATGTTCAAAGCGATTTTTATACAATACAGCATTAATCCTTATCCAATTGAGTACCTTAAATAAATTATTGATTTAATATAGATCAATATGGCCGTTTACAGCATGTAATTTAAGTGAACATTTTCGGAGATATTACAGATTTAAAATGCCGTGAGGACGCCGCGCTTCACCCTATAGCACTTAGAATCCTTTAGAGTTTGTTTAAAGACATTCTGTAATTAATTGTAAAAATAAAATTCATAGGTAAAATGTAAAAATAAATAAGTAAAAATGTACTATATGAGTTTAGATAGAAATTGTTTTTCTCCAAATTTAACGCTTGCGGGCCACGGGCAGTAATTAATAAATCAAAACTACTGGATCGATTTTAATCATTTTTTTTACACTGACTGACATGGGATATATATTTTATACCCGTGCGAAGCAAGGGCAGGCCGCTAGTATAAGATAAAATTATCTGCCTTACTCTGTTAGTTCTCACATTAAGAAAAATATAATATTTAGTTCTAATAGACAATATTCCCCGAGATTCAGAAAATAATAGTCAAGAATATTATGTTGTTTGCATGAAGAAATTATTTTTCATTATTTTTCGATATACCACATCCAAAAAATTATAAATTATATCCCGTAATCTGTGTTTGACCACTATTAACATTTTAATTACTAATTTTCGTGTCCGAAGCGAAATTAATACTAAATTAGCTGACGAACGTGCGAATATAATTACGTTAACTACCGTCACTTAATTATTATAATGTTTACTTATTATTATGTTTACTTTAAAGATATGACGGACCCTTGGGTGTAATAAGAATAATTAATATGATCATAAACGCTGGCTCGGATTCTATAATAAAATTCGGCAATCAATTTCAGCTTTACAAATACAGCAGTTTAAAAACACTGTTAAAAAGAGGCTGATACAGAAAGCCTACTATACTCTTGAAGATTATTTAGAAGATAAGAATGTATGGATATAGCTCTCTTTGAACCTGTACAACACAGTAACTACTTAATGTAATATAATTCTTAAAATTATATTTTGAAAAGAGCAACCGCCGAGTTTCTTGCTGGCTCTTCTCAGTAAGAACAGCTTTCCGAACCAGCAGTAGAGTTGACGATTCAAAAGCACTTATCTACAAGTTTATTTGAATAAAGAATAATTTGAATTTGAATTTATGAAAGATTTTACGTCCGAGTTTTTTCGACGCCTTATTTGTATATTCACATGCTTAGTATTAAAGTGACCGAATTCAAAATTAAGCTTATAGATAGAACAAATCGATTTCAACAAACAATACTAGCAAACAAAGATTATACATAGCCGTTTTTACATTTTAAAGGAAAATACCCTTTAGATATACCTAGAAACAAGGAAATTTTATCTTCTATTTTAAGAAATGTAGTTTGCATATCAAATCAAAATCAAAAAATTTTTTATTTCCAAAAAAGGTGGTAACATATTTTAGGAAAACTTAACTTAAATCAATGCTAAATGTTATATCTAAGTATCAAGATTTACAAGTAGCCCCCAAACTAGGTGATCCTGTATTTTGGGAGGCCAGAGTTTGCCGTTAACATTATAACTGTACTTAATATTACCCTTAGAAAAGAAGAACAAAGTGGGATAGAGAATTAAACTCAACATATAACCAAGCGAAATTCAATTTAAAAGTTGTTCTATATCCATATAACTTTGAGTGTGAAGCCATTTAATTAATACATCTTTAGCTGGTTTAGAAGGTAGGCGCTTTATATTACATTTTACAACTACATTATTGTACACATGTGGATGCATAAAATAACCAAACCGTTTAGCAAAACTAGTGGATACATGTGGCACTGGTATACGATATACTCTTTTATTTACTAATTCTTCGAATGTTGGCAATAACGAAACACTCTTGTGGGTAAGCATACTGACCTTAAGTATGAATAATTTACGTACGCTTAGCAGTTCACTGTCCTTGTATAGTAAGTCCGTTGGGTACCGTCGCGGTTTTTGTAACATTACCTTTATGACAGCACGCTGCGCTCTTTCAATTAGGATAAGATTGGTTTTAGCCGCACCCCCCCAAATAGTAATACAGTAGCTTAAAAGGGAATGACATATGCCAAAATAGACTAATCACAGAGTGCATTGATCAGCCGGACCTGACAATAAAGACATAATATGAATTACTTTACCCACCGTGTGGTATCCGGTTTAGTAGAATAGACCACCCTCTTTCTTACCGAGGTGTCGTAAAGTACGACATTGGTAAGTTGACGTCAGGCAGGCGGCCGGTCGTAAGAACGCAGCCAAATCATATGACAGCATGTTTATTACATGTTGTGCCGACCCCACTTAGAGTGGGATAAGGGCAGGAGGATGATGATGAATTACTTTACGAACACGTTTAGAGACAGCCACTATGTGATCTTTAAAATTTAACTTTTCATCAATAATTACACCAAGATATTTTATAGAGGTAGTTCTTGCAATACACTTGCATCTACAGGGGGAGGGAGGCACGCGAGCTTGTTTACACTTGTGTATCTTAATAGGTGGGGAGAAAGTTGGTTTTGAAATTGACGTTTTGTGGAAACATATATATTTAGTTTTAGCAGCATTCAAAGTTAAAAGATTACCATCTAACCAATTTGTAATTACATTAATACCTTTTTCCATATCATAGAAGGCTTATGACCAAGTATTTCCTGAATATATGATTGCAGTATCATCAGCATAGCAAATAATTTCCATTTTATTTGATGACAGGCAAAGTAGATCATTCATGTAGATTGTGAATAATGTGGGGCCAAGGATGCTTCCTTGAGGTACTCCACAGCAAATTGGCAACTGGTCGCTGACGAGTGACCCTATCCGAAAACATTGTTTTCTGTTTGTTAAATAGCTTCTAAACCATTGCAATCCTAAGCCTCGAATACCAAGTGCTTCCAGTTTAGCTAACAGGATCGGGTGAGACACAGTATCAAACGCCTTCGCTAGATCTAAGAATACGCCGATGCAAACCTTATTCTCGTCTAAATTCCTTGATACTAAATTTGTCAGCATCGATACTGCGTCCTCAGTCGACTTCCCCTTTTGGAATCCATACTGTCTGCTAGATAGTAAGCTATGTTTATCTAAAAATTTAATTAATTGCCTATTCACAATCTTTTCGAGTACCTTCGAGAATATATTTAAAAGTGAAATTGGTCGATAGTTTTCTGGGAGATTTTTTGAGCCATTTTTGTAAATCGGAGATATTAGTGCAATTTTCCAACGTTCTGGGAATTTACCACTCGCAAGGCTTAGGTTTATCAAATGAGTTAAAGGGTGAATTATGTATTGTTTTGACCTTTTTACTACCTGACTTGTTATACCGTCAACACCCGGAGAGCAATTATTTTTTAGGCGGGATATAAAAAAGTTAACCTCATGTTCGTCTGTGGGAATCAAGAAAAATGAGTTTACTAAAGAGTCTGCTTTTAACTTTATTTTTGCTGCTAGATTATCTTCGGTGAAACCTAATCTATTTAATATGTCTTGGGAGAGATTCTCGCCAACTTTCGCGAAGTACCTATTACAAAATTTTAAAGAGCCTTGTACGTTGGTATCTATTGAAAGTAATTCTGTGGCATTATTTCTTTTATTTGATAAGTTACATATATCTTTAACTGCGCCCCATAATTTAAATAAGTTATTCTTGTTGTTTTCCAATTTAGTGTGATCATAATTCTGTTTTAATGTACGAAGAAGACTATTACAGAAATTACGATATCTAGTATACGTAGTTTTTAAATTTATGTTCAAGGGATCAAGCCGCAGTTCTTTATGCAGTCTATCTCTATTTTTAATGCAGCGTAAGAGACCGGGAGTGATCCAAGGTTTAATTATTCTCTTAGACCGACCTACTTTAATTTCCTGTGTGTGTTTACCAATAATCGTAGCAATTCTTTGAGAAAATAGCGACACGGCGTCATCTATGTCCCTCGAATTCATAACATCAAGCCAACTAGTTCTTTCTAGTTCCTCAGAAATAGATTTGTAATTTATTTTATTAATTGTCTTATTCACCCTATATTGACATTTATAAGTTTGTTGCAAAGTTTCACCGAAGATAACTAGGCTATGATCTGTAAGATCAAAATCGCATATTATAGATATACCTTGGTTAAATTTTTTAACAAAAACATGATCTAAACATGCATTTAATCGAGTAGGAGCAGTAACTGCAGGTATAAGACCGTGCTCTGCCAGCGTACATAAATAGTCAATATTCTTACCTTCACCTGCACCCAAGGACGATATGTCTACATTAATATCCCCTGCTAAGATTATTTGCTTCTTATACTTTAACTTAGATAATGTGTTGTCTAAAATTGATATAAAATTGGATATATTGCTCTTTGAAGGTGTGCGGTATATTCCTAATATAGTACAAAGTCCACTCATATCCAATAACAAACAGTTTGCTTCGTCATTAAAATTAGGCTCAGAAACAGTGACATTAAAGCATTGACGCGTATAGATTACTACCCCCCCAGCGCGATTAATATTATTACTTGTATGATACATATCATAATTATCCAAGCACGGTATATTTTTTAAAGGATCCAGCCAACATTCTGTAAGTATTATAACATCAAATAGCACATTCAATCTATGTAAAACTATTAAAAAATTATCAAAATTCTTATAAATACTTCTTATGTTGTATGTTACAATTTTAAAGTTGTATTCTCTTGTAAGATAAACAGCACATTCCTGTGGTGTGGTTACAGTGTGACACTTAAACTGAAAGGAATCATCCGTTATAGTTAATATTTCTTTGTTATTCATTATTACTTACTGATCTCATATTCATAATGAGCATACAATGAAATCCACTTATATGGTGGAAACATAAAACTTTTTTTGCTATTGTTATGTATAGAAGTCCACTGTAAACAAAACCATCAGAAACAAAAAAGTAAACCCTCTTATAAACAACTTTCTTAGTACTTAATAACGATAATTTTCTATTTATAACAGTATATACTATAGTATAATTACCTAAAAATTCTGAACAACTGCCAGCAATCACAAATGTATGAACAAAAGAGTATGAAGACTCAATGTACCAACTTAATATGCCATAATAAACATTACCTATAATATTACTATACCAGCCATATACTATTAATTTATTATTTATCCAACTTTTTATAAATATTATGTGTTTACATAATTTTAGTATGTTTAATGAGCAGAAGCACCAAAAAATTATTTTATATACACACCACAAGTAAGCCAACAGTACAGTAACCCATGTAGAAAAATAATTTATATAAAACACTAACTTTATGAGACTTGTACATTTCAGAAAATATTGTCTATTTTTATTTATTTTTATATTATTTATTATATGATAGCAACCTAGATATTTATTACTTGTATACACACAACTAAACTGCATTATAGAATAAAAAATATTGTACCTTGTTTCCTTATTAAGAAACAACACTTTCCACCTTATTTAAACCTCATCAGTAAGTATATCAGTATGTTACCTAAGGTTTCTTTATACCTTATTAAGAAATATACTATTATGATATATAAATCTGCCGGGAAAGTTATATCAATACAAGATATCTTGTTAAGTATAAGTTTAAGTAAACATAACTTTGTAGTTTCAAACATACCCAATCCAGTACACCAATTACCCATTTTGAACACAAGTATTTCCACTAGATGAATTACAATGGGGACCAAAAACCTTGTCATAATCATTTGCACTGCATATCGGGGTTCCCGGGGACCCATCTTGTTGGCGAACAAACACAGTTCCAAGCTTTGTCCAGCAGTGGCGGAACCCAGATTGCTTCGACTTAATCCTGGCATCACGAAATAAATTCCTGTTGCTTGTTGTGAGCCTCTCGTTTACAAATATCTTGCTATTCGGAAGGTTTAATTGAAAGTCTGAAGTGTCAAGGTTTCGTCTTGCTTTAGCTGCCTTAACAAAGTCATCTCTCTTTTCTCTTCGCACAAAACGGCCTACCAGAGGCCGATAAATTTTGTTAGATATTCCGGTATGATTACTGTTAGAACGTTTAGGTCCCACACGTGAGATAGAATCTATATCTGAAGCTTCAATTTTGACACCCACTTTAGATCCCATAATGAAAAGATAATGATAGAGATTTTCGTTAGATGTTTCTGGAATTCCCACTATTTCCACTTCGTTTTGCAAAAAAGTTTGCGCTTGGGTGTTAATGACATATTCAAGCTTAGATTTTTCTGTTTCTAATACAGCAATTCTTTTCATGGCCACCTCAAGCTGGCATTGGAAGTCGTTTTGTCTAATTGTTACTTCCTCTGACGAATTCTTAAATTCATTTCTAAGACTTTCCATTGCCACTTTCAATTCCTGCTTTAAACTCAACTGCATGTCATGGGTTATATCTTTTTGAATTTTTTGCAGTTTCTGATCTAACAAGATGCTTAATTCATTTAGACTTATGTGTCCAGTTGACAGAATGCTTGCCGTACCTTGACCTGAACAGTCGATCTTATCCGGAGTAGATTCCTTGACAGATGAGACAATGTCATGTTGATTCGGGGGGTTGGCATTGTTTCCTCTACGGCGTGATATGTTGTTACAGGTCGGACAAAACCATGTCTTCTTGCTTTTATTTAAATTATTGAAAGTCTCGACCGACATTTTAACACATTTATATTCGTAATAACTATTACAGCCGCTACATTCGAGAGACGTATCTATTGCTGCATCGTCATTACAAGCCGTACACTTCACCATTTTTGTTTAGAAATTTTAGACTGACGCGTTCACACTTCACTGTCAAGCGTAATCCCTTCGAATGCGCGAGAATAAGGGCGTAAACGCCGGCGAGATTAAGTCGCTTACGCGTTCGACTAAAACACTTCCACGTGCCCTGTTTTTGAGGTTAACATAACTTATATTGTAAATTTAATACATTTATTGTCGAGGTAATTGGTTGTTTATGATATAATAATCAAAAATACAAAGCTCCCACTCGGTGTATGGTTACTTTAACCTATTAGTCACTGACTTTAACAAGTTTTTTACACTGTATTACAGCAACTTAACCGTACGTGACCGCGCCTTACAGCAAACTCAGCATATACGTTTAGATACGTTTCGTATAAATGTGACCGAATTTAAAATTAAGCTTAATTCAGTTAATGTAGCTTACTACCTACATCTTAACTTATTTCAATGCATTTCGAAGCGTGATGACATACATCACGCTTCGAATTATTAAGAAAGCCAGTGTTTTCTTACTTTTCCAAGTTATGATTGTCTTTAACAACGAGCTCTGTATTCGCTAAGTTACGCTGTATTGCAATTTGCAACAAAACAAATTTTTTGAATTAGTTCATATAACCGAATCATTTGAACTCAATTTTGTTGCACTTTGAACAGACAAAATTGTTGAAATAAAATATATAGAATACAAAAATTGCCCTTTTTCGTTTCGGGAATGGTTTTGAACATAGTACACAAGGTATAATCAGAAAGCCTACTATACTATTGAGGATTAATTAGAAGATAAGACTATGTGGATATAGCTAGCTTAGACTCTGTACAAGACAGTAATGACTAAATGTAACTAGTAATAAGAATTATATTAAAAGAGCATCATCATCTTCCTGCCCTTATCCCACTCTAAGTGGGATCGGCACAACATGTAACAAACATGTTGTCATATGATTTGGCTACGTATTTTACGACTGGCCGCCTGCATGATCAACTTACCTTAGTCGTATTTTACGACGCCTCGGTAAGAAAGGGGTTGGTCTATTCTACTTAACCGGATTTTTTAATGCTTTAGTAATTGAAAGAATTAAGCGTTAAGGAATGAGGGTGGTCTATTCTACTCATCCGGATACCACACGGCGGATCGACTTGTCTTAGTCGCCTTTTTCGACACCTCGGTAAGAAATGAGGGTGGTACTGTTCTGTTCAGCCGGATACCACACGGCGTATATTTTAAAAAAAGCAACCGCTGAATTTCTTGCTGGATCTTCTCGGTAGGAACAGGTTTCCGAACCAGCAGTAGAGTTGACGATTCAAAAGCACTTGTTTACAAGTTTATTTGAATAAAGAATATTGTCAATTTGAATTTGAAATTGAATTCAAAATTTAAAGTGTACGCGATCGAAGATCCGTATACAATTAGTATAAAAAAGTCTCGAATAAGAAATTATGAAACAATTCTCTAAGATAAAAAAATAATTAAATACATGTAAAGATCAAACCAAGTCGAATCAAAGTAATTTAAGTGATATTAAGTTCTTTGATAAACAAAAAGTAGAGAGTGGAAAGCTAAAGCTCTATTCCTAATTAGTACTCGTAAAAAGCCTGAGAGTTCTTAAGTTAATTCAAGTATACAGCCTCATAAAGCCCATGTTAAAAAAGTTTTGCGTCATTTTAATAGGTAATGTTCATGAAATTTTAGTAATTCATTCAAACTAATATTCATAATCATTTTATCATCGTACCCTTATCCCACTCTAAGTGGGGTCGGCACAACATGTCAGTTGATTTGGGTAGCTGTATTACAACTTTCCGCCTGCCTGACATCAACTTCACTTAGTCGCCTTGTACGACATTTCGAAAAGAAATGATGGTGCTTTATTATTCTCAGCTACATATCATACGGCGCTTCAACTTACCTTAGTCGTCGTTTACAACAAAACAGTAAGAAATGAGGGCGGTCGATTCTACTCAGCCGGATACCACTCAGCGGGTGAACTTACCTTAGTTGCTTTTTACGACCCCTCTGAAAGTAATAAGGACGGTATTTTCTACTCAGCCGGATACCATACAGCCGGTCAACTTACCTTAGTCACCTTTTACAACAACACAGTAAGAAACGGGGGCAGTCGATTCTACTCAGCCTGACACCACTCGGCGGGTCAACTTACCTTAGTCGCCTTTTACGACACCTCAGTGAGAAATGAGGGTGGTCTATTCTACTCAGCCGGATACCACTCGGCGGGTCAACTTACGTTAGTTGCCTTCTACAACACCTCAGTGAGAAATGAGGGTGGTCTATTCTACTCAGCCGGATACCACTCGGCGGGTCGACCTTACCTTAGTCGCCTTTTACGACACCTCAGTGAGAAATGAGGGTGGTCTATTCTACTCAGCCGGATACCACTCGGCGGGTCAACCTTACCTTAGTCGCCTTTTACGACACCTCAGTGAGAAATGAGGGTGGTCTATTCTACTCAGCCGGATACCACTCGGCGGGTCAACCTTACCTTAGTCGCCTTTTACGACACCTCAGTGAGAAATGAGGGTGGTCTATTCTACTCAGCCGGATACCACTCGGCGGGTCAACCTTACCTTAGTCGCCTTTTACGACACCTCAGTGAGAAATGAGGGTGGTCTATTCTACTCAGCCGGATACCACTCGGTGGGTCAACTTACCTTAGTCGCCTTTTACGACACCTCAGTGAGAAATGAGGGTGGTCTATTCTACTCAGCCGGATACCACTCGGCGGGTCAACCTTACCTTAGTCGCCTTTTACGACACCTCAGTAAGAAATGAGGGTGGTCTATTCTACTCAGCCGGATACCACTCGGTGGGTCAACTTACCTTAGTCACCTTTAACGATACCTCAGTAAGAAATGAAGATGGTCTATTCTACACAGCCAGATACCATACGGCGGATCAACTTACCTTAGTTGCGTTTTACAACATCTCAGCAAGAAATGAAGCTGGTCTATTCTACTCAGCCGGATACCACACGGCATATCATTTTTAACTCCCGTACATTCTATTTTTATGCCATTCGTGTTATTTGATCTGAGATTTTCAGGTTGCAAAAAATATGCCAATAATAATGGTAACAACATATCACCGTATTACAGAGCCCGCGGGAAGCATGGGGCTATTTGTGAAGAGCAATCGCTGCAATACATCAGTATCCGGTAACGACCTGTGCGATCGTTGCGGATTGACGCCGATCTGTTTGTCTTTTTTTTTCAAAAATAATGATAGCTGTATTCCCATAGAGTTATAATACTAGAGTACAAAGGATATGATAGAACTCATCATCGTCCTGCCCTAATCCCACTCTTAAGTGGGGTCGGCAGAAGGTATTCTTCTTTTGTCGCATTCTTAATTCCTGATGGTCGTGACCTTGATGAAAGTCCTTCATAGTTCGTATAATATGCCTCCATTTCTCTCGGTGTTCGGTTTTTATTATGGCGGAAGTTAAAAAGAGACCAGTAAGTGAGGTCACTTGGTCACACCAACGGCTAGGTGATCGGCCAGGGGTTGTTTTCCTTCGACCTTGCCCACTACTACCAACTTATCGAGGTTGTCTGGTTGATGAAGAGCAATGTGATAAAAGTATTCTAGGATTTTTTTATAACATATTGTTGAGAGCCGAATCTTGACTCTTAATTGATCCAGTATAGATTTATTAGTCCTCATGGCGGTTCATGGTGGTCCATGGCGGTCCATGGTATAAACATACAACATGGTATAAGCATATTATATTTGATGACCGACCACCGCCACCGACCGACCACCGCGTGACACCTACTTACAATAGTTTCCTTTTACGACACCTCGGTAAGAAATGAGGGTGGTACTATTCTATTCAGCCGGATACCGTACGGCGTTTTTGTATATCTTTAAAAAATACACAACAAGGTACTCAATAGGGATGAGACATGGGGTAGAAAAAACGATTATTAAATAATGGTTTTTTCCCCTTTCAAAATAAACAGATTTAAAAAAACGATTATTTTGAATAAGAAATAATCGTTTTTCTTTCTGGCTATTTGAAAAGTTGTCTTTTTTTAATATAAATAATGAATTACAATAAAGGCTAATTAAAGTGGACAACTACCAAGAAATAATAACAGATGCGCCGTTTGTGGAACTCGATTAAAATGTGTAGTTTGGCTACATTAGTTTCATCCAACAATGTATATATAATCTTAAAAAACAAGAAAAACAGTATCAATAAAAAAGAGGATAATTAAAATAATCGATTAGTCTTTCGCATCCCTAGTACTCAATACTAATTCGTGACGTATTAACAGTAGTAAACACAATCATCATCCTCATCATCCTCCTGCCCTTATCCCACTCTAAGTGGGGTCGGCACAACATGTTACAAACATGCTGTCACATGATTTGGCTGCGTTTTTACGACCGGCCGCCTGCCTAAAGTCAACTTACCTCAGTCGTATTTCACGACACCTCGGTAAGAACTGAGGGTGGTACTATTCTATTCATCCGGATACCACACAGCGTAACAATAGTAAACACAATATCACCGTGATTTGTCAACAAAATATTTAGACATACACATTCTGACCTTTATCACGGCGGACAAGTATTTATCACACCATGAAAGGGCGAGGGTCTCTGAATTGCCTGTGACCCGGTTTGTTAAGTGAGTCAAGATATCATTGTTGACGGGTTACTTTTTCTGCCCACTTATACACTACTAGCAATCGCCAGCGGCTCTACCCGCGTGGAAAGAATAAAACCGTAATGTAGTATTTTGATAACCATAAAAATTGTTAAAGTGGGTTAAACCGACTAGTTTTGAACCCGTCCGGGGCACTTATTCATGAGCTCTTTACACGACGTTATCGCGGCGGGAACTGTTCCGGAAACTAGTCGGGCTAACCCGATAGAACAAGACGTGAGTATAGCCGGTTCTATACATTAACTACGAATACTACTCACGATAGTTTAAATTTAAAAAAGTGGGTTAACTTTAAAAGTTAGACATATGCTGTCGCGGACTTTTATTTAGTATTTTCAGAGGGGAACAATTTTGTAATACATGATTTTTGAATAACTTTCACCGATTACTCAGCGCACGCAAGAAGAGCTTTAAATTTTGCCGTTTTCGTAGTATTTTTTATTGCTGCTCCTCTCCTATTTATCTTAGCATGATGGTATATAGAAACTTTAATAATTTTCCAAATCGGTCCAGTAGTTCTTGAGATTAGCGCGTTCAAACAATCAAAGAAACTAACAAACAAACTCTTCAGCTTTATTTTTTATATATTATTTATTAGTAATATTTTATAATATTAATGTAATATTTTTTATTTATTAGTATAGATTAGCTCATTTAAAAATTACAGTTGTCTGTTAGACAGATTTCTATACGCTCTTGTGTAAATTAAATGCAGCGGGTCTAACCTTTTTGAGGTCATTTATTCCCTTAATTTAGGATATAGAAACACTGCATGTTCTAGATAGGATGGTTTGTTCGCCAATCCAAATCCTTATGACCTAAACGCTTCCTTGCAGCTGCGCGACAAAATGAGATATATCAATAATTTTTGTTCTTTCACAGACTTTACTTTCGCATTTACAATATTTATACACCTTTAAAAGCTTTGTCCGATAAAAGCTATCAAGACACGTACCTATTGTGTTTGCAGAAACCCATTTCACTTCATGGAAGCTATACAAAAGTGTTGAAATACGATACTATAAAACGGTAATCCATTTTCATTATTAGGGACATTTATTAAATGGAAAAGTGGATTAACAAAGCAATAGTGACGACTCAGTAGTCATCATTCTCCTGCCCTTATTCCAGTCTAAGTCGGCGCAACATGTTATAAACATGTTGTCACATGATTTGGCTACGTATTTTACGACCGACCTGCCTGACGTCAATTTACCTCAATTGTATTTTACGTCACCTCGGTAAGAAATTTGAGTGATCTCTCTTACTTAGCCGGATACCACACGGCGGGTCAACTTACCTTAGTCGCCTTTTACGACACCTCGGTAAGAAAGAGGGTGGTCTATATTCTATTCTACTCAGCCGGATAACACACGGTGGTTCAACTTACCTTAGTCGCCTTTTACGACACCTCGGTAAGAAATGAGGGTGGTCTATTCAGCCGGATACCACACGGCATGTGACGACTCAAAAAATTAGGAGGACTTAATGAAACATCAAAACGATGATTGCTTTACCTAATAACAATCGTTAAAATTTATACTTCTTGGGGGCTTTACACTTTATTTTACTCTTAGTTCACCATTGTAACGGTTATGGGGATGGTTATTCCAGTTAGCCAAACTCTTTCCAGAAGCCGAGAACCCTACGCAGATTTCGCAACTATTTTTGTAAAGCCTTCGGCGAGCCAAGGATTTTTGCTTGATGTTCCACTATCTTCATGCAATACATGACGTGAGATGGCGTTACTGCTTGCCCCATGCATACTCTGCATATTTAAATCAAAATCGAATCAAAACCTTTTATTAATGACGTCACAGTAAAGTAGATAACATACAACAGATAGATATATTTGGCTGACACCTATGAGGAAAAGGTTTATTAAGCAGGCAGTGTCCGGTAATGTTACATATCATTCGTATACTATATACACTTTTTCAATTATACAGACACTTTTTCATAAAGCTTAGTATACTGTTGTAGCTGTTGATTGATTCATGATGATAAGCTTGAATCTCTCTCTCTGATCTGTAAAAAAATATATATGATTGAAATAATTATTTTTGAAAAGAGTTTCATGCTGGCTCTTCTTGGTAGGAAGAGCTTTCCAAACCAGCAGTAAAGTTGGTAATATATTTGCAATAAAACATAAAAATATTATGCGCTGACGCTTTATTCGATATGCAACTAGACCATAAGTGACATCATAGATAATAGACTATATAGAATAAGTAACATTGACAAATAAGTAATCTTGACATATTTTGTTCCACAACAAAGTAAGCAAAACCACAGACAAGATATACATATATAACAGTTGGCGATTCAAAAGTACTTGAGAAAATAATATTTTCAATTGGAATAAAGCCAAGTTTTTATATACAATTTCAATAGTATATAAGAATAATATTTAATTCAGGTACGCCATTTTAATATCCTGAAAGAGTGCGGGATATAAAGCGCGAGCGGAAATTCCCGTTGTCTTCAAACATCAGAAATACCTAGAATTTTAGCATTATAAATGTGAAAATGTTCTTTTAAAATTTGAAGAATTTTATGCGGATGCTATGCTACTGATCTAAGTCAGGGTAAGTAAAACTATTCTTTATCAGCGACTGTCTGGATGTTGGTCACTTTCTGAGTGACCAACCTTCGAAGGCTTTCCATACTCACAAACTTTCGCATCTAAAATACTATTTTTTTTTTGTCAGGAATCCATTATGGGTCGTCCGCCAGACGAGGACGAGCGGTGGGTATATCGGACTCTCACCGACTAAAAACCTGACAGTGCTCCACCACGCTACTGGTGTCGTGGACAGGGTACCGCTGTACACATTGCCCCCATCCGCACCAGCAGCTACTCTGAACCCCAGAGTGCGCCACCTCTGGGTCTGGGCCTCTCTAAAAGTGGCCCCTCCCGCCGCTAATCGATGCATCGGGAGCACCAGATGCATCGACTCTCCTGGGCGCATTAATAATTCTAGCTTTTACCTTTAACGTTAGCGTGGACTGTTGTCGTGTGACAGATTTATAATAGATGGCGCTTTTCAATGTCATCCTATTCCTGTAGAATTAATAGGATTTCTATAGCTGATATGTTATTCCGGTGTATACGAATAAATGTGACAAATTTCATCGATATTGGTTTAGCGGATACGACGTGAAAGAGCGTGAAATATTCATCCATACTCACAAACTTTCGCATCTATACTAATATATAAAGCTGAAGAGTTTGTTTGTTTGATTGATTGTTTGAACGCGCTAATCTCAGGAACTACTGTACCAAATTAAAAAATTCTTTTGATGGTTACATAGTCAACTTATCGATGAAGGCTATAGATATGCTATATAAAATCACTCTAACATGAATAGGAGAGGAGCAGTAATAAAAAATAGTAAAAAAATATACTTTTCTTGCGTGCGCTGAGTAAACTGTGATTGTTATTCAAAAGTCATGTATTGTTCCCCTTAAAATTGTTCTCCTCTAAAATTTCTAAATACAAGTCCGTAACAGGTTATGTCTTTTTTTTTTTTTTTATACAGGAAAAAACCCCTTATGGGTACCGCCGCCCGACGGGGACAGGCGGCGGTTATGTCGGACTCGCACCGACTAAAATAACCTGTGTGCTTCACTACGCTGCTGGTGGCGGCGATAGGGTACCCATGAAGACATTGCCCCCCATCCCCGCCAGCAGCAACTCTGTACCCCAGAGTGCGCCACCTCTGGGTCGGGGCCTCTCTGAAAGTGGCCCCTCCCTCCGCTGAACGATGCATCGGAAGCACCAGATGCATCGAACGCCTCGGGGACCTTATAAGGAGGGCGTCCGATTGAACCCCGTTCGAACGCCCGGAAACGTCCCCGTTAGGGCGGCACGCGACGGTCTTGAGCGAGTCGCCTGCGCCCGGCTCGCCTGCGGCGGATTGGATCCAAAGACTCGACTTCCCGGATCCGCCCCGCCGCCTCCTTCCGCGAGATAACGTTCTCACAGAAGGAGGCCATCGCTGCCCACGATTGCTCCCTGTCCACCATGGTGCGGACCACAGTGGGCAGGGAGAGATCGTGCCCCACCTGTGCCACGAGTTCCGCCCGCTGAACTGCCCAAGCTGGACAGTCTGCGAGCGTGTGCAGCGCCGTATCAAAGTCGGCGCCGCACTCGTGGCACTCACCAGTCGCTTCGCGCTGGGCCACCTTCCACAGATACCACCCGAAACAACCATGTCCGGAAAGCACCTGTGTCAGGCGGAAGGTGAGGACCCCATGCCTCCTGGCGATCCAGCCCTGGAGAATGGGCTGGATGGCTGAAATCGTCCAGGCTCCTGCACTGGGTGATTCAAGCCGCCGCCTCCATTGGCGGAGGAGCTCTTCCTGAGCTGCTCTCCGCCAATCCACCTCTACCGCCGCTGAGTCTCGGAACGGAACGGAACAGGTTATGTCTAGCTTTTATGGTTGACCCACTTTAACCATTTTCATGGTTCTTAAAAGACTAATATTACGGTTTTAATCTTTCCACGCGGGCGGAGTCGCTGGCGATTGCTAGTTTATAATATTGGTAGGATAAGATAGGATACAAGGCTAGCACATTTCAATATTAAAGATATTATAATTGATGCAAACTATGAAATACACGAGTAAAATGTACAATATCTCGAGAAAACATCTATTTTATCAGTCTTGTTTACAGAGTATCAGCATTTTAGTTATAAGCATTTGAACGTATACGTAAATATATACACGAGAGTCAACAGTCTGTGTTTGGATTGCAGCGCTTGTTAAAACAATAATTTTGCAACGAGCTTCAGTAAAACGTTAGCAAAATGAAAATCCAAACGATTTACTCGTCCTTTGTGTACACTAACCGCTTTGTTTATAAAATCCCTACTCTGAATAACCTTTTCTCAGTTTACCCACTAAAGCGCGTCTAAGACCGCATTGTTAGTCAAAGAGTTTTAAACTCATGTTCGGTCTTACTGAACGTTGGCGAGCTTATTTTTGCTTCAAACTTAGCTTATATTCATGGCATACAAATAACATAACTGACTGACGTCAACTTACCTTGGTCATATTTCACAACACCTGGGTAAGAAATGATGGTGGTATATTCTACTCAGTCGGATACCACGCGGCGGGTTGACTTGCTTTAGTTTAGTTGCCTTTTTCGACAACTCCGTAAGAAATGAGAGTGGTCTATTCCACTCAACCGTTTACCGCACGGCGGGTCAACTTAGTTAGTCGCTTTTTACGATACCTGGATAGGAAATGATGGTGGTCTATTCTACTCAGCCGGATACCTCACGGTAAATCAACTTACCTTAGTCGGCTCTTACGACACCTCGATAAGAAATGGGAGTGGTCTATTTCACTCAACCGTATACCACACGGTGGGTCAACTTACGTTGGTCGTTTTTTACGACATCTGGATAAGAAATGATGGTGATCTATTCTACTCAGCCGGATACCACGCGGCGGGATGACTTACCTTAGCTGCCTTTTTCGACACCTCGGTAAGAGAGTAGTCTATTCTACTCAGCCGGACACCACGCGGCGGGTTGACTTACCTTAGTTGCTTTTTTCGGCACCTCAGTAAAAAAGTGGTCTATTCTTCTTAGCCGGATATCACATGGCATAATTATTTTAATCATTATAGGTACCTAAACATATTACTGAAGTAAATTACATTTGAAATTCTTGCGTCCGACCCTATACCCAATATCTTCACCTAATTAAGAATCGGAGCGAGATATATCGGATTTAATCGACAAAGGCTTTCTGCGAATCGAGGCAACCTAATACGATTCCACTATATAACCAAATTAACTTGTTTAACCCCTGTTTTACATTTAAGTGGTCTAGAGGACAAATATGGAATAACGAACGCAGATTTTGAAATATTCCCCACTGGCCATACACTTAATGCTTAATTAATGTACAAACAAAACTAAAGTACTACAGCACTTAGGCGTACTTATTTATGATCAAGTGGTATTAAAGTTGAATTCAACATAAGGTTTTCTACTTAATATAGGAGTTCTTTTCACTTTAACGAAACAAATACAGACCGCTCATTTGGTTCAATGTATTTAAGTTATTGATTTATTTGATCAAGGTATTGTTGTGGGGTAAATGCGCGGACATTGAAAAAATTTTTGTATTACAAAAAAGAGCCATTTACAATTTAAGTCCGCGTGATTCCTTGCGAGAGAAGTTTAAGGAAACAGGTATACTTACATTAGCTTCGCAGTATATTATTAGTAATTTAATTTTTGTGCATAAGAATATGCATAATTATAAAAAGATTGGCGATGTATATAATAGACAAAGTGGGAACCGACATAAGCTTGCGGCTCCTGCTTTGCGCCTTGCAAAAGTACGTGAGTCATTTGTGGGTTTGGGCATAAGATTCTTTAATGAAATTCCGCAATCAATTTTAGCTACAGTAAGCCATTCTGTTGACGATTATTTGGATGATAAAAATGCGTGGATGTAGTTATTCTTCGACCCTGTACAAGACAGTAATAACTAATGTAACTAGTAATAAGAATAATATTTTAACAAAAGCAACCGCCGAGTTTCTTGCTGGCTCTTCTCGGTAGGAACAGCTTTCCGAACCAGCAGTAGAGTTGACGATTCAAAAGCAATTGTTTACAAGTTTATTTGAATAAAGAATATTTTGTATTTACTTAAATTCAAAATTGGAATATTTCTCTGCGCATGTGTGATGAGGCACATATACCTAAGTTTAGGTCTTGTCTACCCTCTTTTATTTTTTGTTGGACACTTACTAGTGATAGTCCTACTGGTGGCTCAGTGGGATAAAAGCATCTGAATGACGATGACTCATCTCGTCTACTGTATATCATCATTCTTATCCCACTCTAAGTAGGTTCGGTACAACATATTATTAACAAGTTGTCACAAGATTTGGCTGCGTTTTACGATCGGTCGTCTGTCTGAAGTCAAGTTACTTTTGTTGTATTTTAGGACACCTCGGTAAGAAAGAGGGTAGTCTATTCTACTCAACCGGATACCACACGGCGGGTCGACTTACCTTAGTCGCCTCTGTAAGAAATGAGGTTGGTCTATTCTACTCAGGTGGATTTCACACGGCGGGTCGACTTACCTTAGTCGCCTCTTACGACACCTGTGACAGAAATAAGTTTGGTCTATTCTACTCAGCCGGATACCACACGGCGGGTCAACTTACCTTAGTCGCCTCTTACGACACCTCTGTCAGAAATGAGGTTGATCTATTCTACTCAGCCGGATACTACATGGCGGGTCAACCTACCTTAGTCGCCTCTTACGACACCTCTGTTAGAAATGAGGTTGATCTACTCTACTCAGCCGGATACCACATGGCGGGTCAACTTGCCTTTGTCGTATTTTACGACACCTCTGTAAGAAATGAGGTTGATCTATTCTACTCAGCCGGATACCACATGGCGGGTCAACTAACCTTAGTCGCCTCTTACGTCACCTCTGTAAGAAATGAGGGTGGTCTATTCTACTCAGCCGGATACCACACATTAAAGTAACTATAAGGCTATAACAGGAACAAATTGAGCTCAAATTTTGAGTTTTCAACTTCATGTAATTTTGCATTCAAAAAATTCAGAATAACATAGAACAAACGTTGTTTCATACAAGCATCCTTGAAACATTCCGTAGCGGTATTCTCGAAGGGTCAAATTATGAAGTCGAAACAATACTCAAAACTCTATACAACCTCGAGCACACCTCAACTTCACCATTTATTAATGGAAAGTTGAATCCTTGAAATGCGGAACGCCGTTAACTCGTAGACAAACTTGTTTCGTGTGTTTTCGATGGATCCTTTTACGTAATTCTGGATTTTAGTTCGCCGTAGTGATACCATTGTTCATTCTTCATCATTGTGCTCTACTTTCCTTATTAAATTCTAAGTCGGGTCCTCACAACATGTTATTTACTTATTTATCTTTAATATTATATATATATGTATTACGCCAACAACTTATATACAAGTTCGTCCAACTATAATTATAAACTCAGGTTTTTGTTATTACAATTTATCACATGCTTTTTGGTGAAGGAAAATATCGTGAGGAAACCTACATATCTCTAGAGAATTCTGGAGATATGTGTTACCTACTAATCCGCACTGGAGCAGCGTGGTAGGTCTTAGCTCCAATCCTTTTCTCCGAAAATCGAGTGAAGAAGCCTATTCCCAACAGTGGGGTAACAGGCCGCTACTTATCCATACACTGTATTAATATTATAAATGCAAAAGTTTGTCGATCTGTTCATGTGTCTATATCTATGTATGTCAGTTACGCTTTCACAGCTAGATCTAGATAGGTTTATGTATTTCAGAGTCTGTAATGAACATACGCGCTTTCTCTTATATACAAAGATACACTACAAAATTAATTAAATGTGTGTAATACTTATAATAATTATGAATAAAAGTAACAAGTGCACTCATGCTCGCAGTAAAAATATAAATTCATCTCACGTGAAAAAATATTTATAATTTTTTACTGAGCATCGAATACAGTTTTATATAGCTGTTTCCCCAGCTTCGCCCACGTAGAAATACGTAGTGTCACAAAGTTTTTCCCGCGGAAACACGACGGGGAAATTGTAGTATAAAAATATTCTATATTTTTCCCTACAACCTCCTCGATTTCCACTGTGAGTCCTATTAAAATCAAATCAAAATAATGTTTATTCAAGTAAGCTTTTTTAATCACTTTTGAATCGTCAAGGATCAATATGATTAATGAAGCTACAATTGGTTCGGAATGTTGCTCTTACCGAGAAGAACGAGCAGAAACTCGGCGGTCAATCTTTTAAATATTTTCAATTTTACATTATTACACCGTAGTTCTGTATGAAGCTGAAAGGATTTCCAAGTCCAGGCTTTTTTATCATCCAAATAATCCTCAATTTTGTAATATGCTTTACGTATAATCAATCGGTTAAGCCCTTCTGGAGAAAGTGCTGTTATGTTAATCCTTCTTCAAAAATTGCAATCTTTTAGTACAAACCATACAAAAATCTCTTCAATACATTTTGAGTAAATCGATTAAATACAGAGACACACCTTTTTTGGATTTTGTTTTATAATATGTCATCGTTCTTCTGCCCTCAAACATGATTTTCCTGGTTATTTTACGACTGATCGCCTGTCTAACGTTAACTTACTTAGTCGCCTTATACGACCGGCTTCCTGCCTGATGTCAGTCGAATTTTTTGGCACTTAAGTAAGAAGTGGTCTATTCTATTCAGCCGGATAGCACACGGCTGATTTATAATATGTATAGTTTTCATATATATCTATAATATGTGTAGTCTTTGAAAGAAAATGTATTTTGAAAATAAATGAAACAGGATTTTGGTATTGGATAGGCGTTACCAGTTATTGAATTGTTGATACTATTCATATGTTATTCATATGTTTTGTGCCCTTTGGGACACAAGTGTACAGAAATACAAAACTTATCTGAGTAACAAGCGAAGCGGATCGAGAAAACTTACATGCGTATGATGTATACTAGTTTTTAGCTGCAACTTCGTTTACATGGACTGTTGTCGCGTGATAGGTCCACGCGTACGAACTCGCGGGTAATAGCTAGTATTATAAATACATAAATTTGTGATTATGGATGTATGTTTGTTATTCTTTCACGGCGCATCCATTGAACCAATATCAATGAAATTTGGCACAATTATCCCTTATACACTGAAGCTGTGGTAGCCCAGCGGTAACACCGTGCGACTCTTTCGAGGAGGTCACGGGTTCAAATCCGGGCAGACACCAATGAGTTTTTCTGTTAAAACTTATGTGTCTAATTGATAATTGCAATTTATCACACGCTTTTCGGTGAAGGAAAACATCGTGAGGAAACCTGCATATCTCTAGAGAATTCTGGGGATATGTTCAACCTAACAATCCGCATGGGAGCAGCGTGGTAGGTCTTAGCTCCAATCCTTCTCTCCAAAAATGGAGAGAGGAGGCCTATGCCCAGCAGTGGGATAGTAACAGGCTGCTACTTACTTACTTACTTACTGAGGTAACTTATAGGCTATAGAAATCCTATGCATTCTACAGGAATAGGATGACATTGAAAATCTATTATCTATCGCCATCCATTATCATCCAACATGCAATCCATATCATGCAACAGTCCACGCAAACGTAATTGCGTGTAAAAGCTATAACTTGTGATATTTTTCAGTCATAAAGTCCATTCACCCATTCTCAATCAATATTTTTTATTTCTGAATTTAAACTATCGTGAGTGGTATTCATAATTAATGTATAGAAACCGGCTATACTCAAGTGTTATTTAAAACTACTCGGACTCTGACGGAAACTAGTCGGGCTCATCCGATAAAATAACACGTGAGTATAGCCATTTTCAATACATTAATTAATATTTTTTTTATTCCTTATTGTTATTTTTCATTATAATTTTATTTTTTAATTTGAAATTGTTTTTTTTCTGTGTAATTTTTGGGCCAGAGTTGTCTGAAATAAAGAATTATTTATTTATTTATATGTTTATCATCCAAATAATCTTCAATTTTGTAATAGGCTTTACTTATATGCATATTTGTTACTCTTAACGCACGAAGTCAAGGGTGCAGCTTGTTAAATAACAAGACAAACAAGCTTACAAGCACTTCAAGCAGCTTACATTGGATTTCATCTCATTGGTTGTTGTCAAAAACATTAGTACGGTTATCAACTGAAGGTTAATTTCTTAGTCTGTCATTTAAATTTGGATGAAGGAATTTGAATCGTAGCCTGATATAATTAAGATTTACTTTTCGTATCACTCAGCACTTGCAATTAGTCGACGTTACGGAAGCTTATTGTTTAAGTGACCCTTCGCTGTAAGATATGACAGGTAATTGAGAGTTCTCCATCTTTTGTAGTTGCATGTATGTGAGTTGAGATGTGTGATGCATATTTATATACAAGACGCATAAACATTTATACTAGTGTTACATCATCCTACTAATCTTATCCCACTCTAAGTAGGGTCAGCATAATATTTAATAGAGTGTTAAAAAGAAAAAGAGAATGGTAAGAGAAGTGGATGTAGATGAAGTTAAAGTAGTGGTACAGAGTATGAAAAATGGGAGAGCGATTGGACCTGATGGTATACCAGCTGAAGTATGGAAGCATCTGGAAGTTGAGGGATGGGAGTGGCTATCTTTATTCTTCAATAAGTTGTTACATGAAGAGGCGATTCCAGTGGTCTATCAGTACATTGGTACCCATCTTCAATAATAAGGGTGATGTACAAGAATGTAACAACTATCGAGGGATAAAGCTCATGTCACATAGCATGAAAATTTGGGAAAGAGTAATAGAGCGAAGAATGCGAGAAGGATGTAAGATAACCTAGAACCAGTTCGGTTTTATGCCAGGACGGAGCACGACCGACGCTATTTTCGCTTTGCGTCAATTATGCGAGAAATACCGTCATGCGCGTAGAGACTTGCATATGGTCTTTATAGACCTAGAAAAAGCGTACGATCGTGTTCCACGTGACGTTCTGTGGTGGAGTTTGAAAGAAAAGAGACTGCCTGGGAAGTATGTACAGATTGTATGTTCTATGTATGCCAGAGCTAGTACTCATGTCCGGTCTGCAGCCGGAGTAACTGACAATTTCGATGTGGCTGTAGGCTTACACCAGGGATCGGCTTTAAGTCCATTTTTATTCCTTCTAGTAATGGATGCACTTACTGCTAACATTCAAGAGGAGGCTCCATGGTGTATGTTATTCGCCGATGACATTGTACTCGTCGGAGAAAATGCAACTGAGGTCCAAAGCAGATTGGCGAAATGGCACAACCAGTTGGAGAAAGTCGGTTAAAGAATCAGTCGTACTAAAACTGAACATATGTACTACGATTTTAGTGGGACCTCCAATTTCTCCCCGATCGGTTTGGATGGGAACATTTTGCCAGTCTGCTCTGATTTTCGGTACCTTGGTTCGCTTTTTCAAAACGACGGTGAAATAGATCGAGATGTGGGTAAAAGAATGAATGCAGGATGGATGAAGTGGCGGCAGGTCTCAGGCACAATATGTGACCCTCGAATGCCCCTTAAAGTTAAGGGAAAAATTTATAAAGCAGTCATAAGACCTGTCGTATTGTATGGATCAGAATGTTGGGCAATGAAAAGGAGGGATGATAGAAGAGTACATGCAAATGAGATGAGAATGTTAAGGTGGATGTGTGGTGTGACAAAACTGGATAAAATACGAAACGAGTATATTAGGGGAAGTCTGAAAGTTGCGCCCATTATAGAAAAGTCGAGAAGTGCAAGATTGAGATGGTATGGACATGTAATGAGGAGGGATGAAAATCATGTGACCAAACGTGTGTTAAATTTGAATGTGGATGGATATGTGCCTAGAGGGAGGCCTAAAAAGAGATGGTTGGATTGTGTGAAGTATGATATGCATATAAAAGGAGTGGCGCCAGAGTTGACGAAAGATAGGACAGAATGGAAGAGAAAAACATGTTGTGCCGACCCCACTTAGAGTGGGATAAGGACAGGATGATATATAAAAAGAAAAAGAGAAAGAGAGAACGAGGTCCAATACTAAATACTAGCACAGTTTCACCTCAGGAACAGAACTCTCTCAGACATACAAAAGTAATTATAAAATTGTTTTGCTATAATCCGCGATGAAGTAAAATAAAAAATACATATAATGCAAAATGTAGAGTAGACAATCTGTTTTCAGACATGATACATGCAAATTTGTTAATTGTAACAAAGGACTTAAATTGAACATCTGGGAACAATTTGAGATAAACTGGGAAAACTTATAAAACATAACAATGGCACCCTCATTAACGATCAGATAAATGTTTCTCTGGCCCCCAAATAATTATTTCAAAAAAGTTACTTATTTACTGATTTAAAGATGCAATAAATCATAATTTATAACTTTTGATATAAATATTGCTTATTAATTACTATCACATCACGAGATGTGACATATTCCTTAGTCTCCTATTACTCCACTTAGACTGGGATAGGGCAGGAGAATGTTTTTTTTTCACGTGTTAAGTTACAATTATCAATTAGACGCATAATTTTGCCAAAAAAACTTATTGATGCTTGCCCGATATTTGAACTCGTGACCTGTAAATAACATAATGTAATCAACTCACAATCATTAAAGTAGTTGCAAAAGATATGAAAGATATCAAAGCTTGTGGAAATCATCTATCTTTAGAGACATGTTAAGATAAGATCCTGTAAGTAGCAGCCGAGCCATTCATCATGATTCATCTTAGAGTGTCTTTTCAGAAACAAGTGTTCAATGGAGCGAAGGCGTTTGACCCCCTTATCCATAAAGATTAAAAAAGATCAGCTTATTCTATACTATTATATACTAGCTGTTAGCGCACACTATATACAATAGCACGATATAATAGGAATACCACAATTCCCGTTCCGAGATGCACTTCTCTTGAATGATGAACAAAGACTGAATGTCACTGAAACGTTTTATCAATAGGAAGACTCAACCGGAAACAACACGTCACAGTGTTGGTACCATTTTAATTAATAAGGGCTCTTGTTTCATGACTGTGTTGCTATAAAATACAAAGCGGAAGTCATTGGCGACAACATATAACTATTACTACTGTAATAAAATACAAAATTAATTTGCACAAATGTTACTAATTTTTTCCCAGCATCCGAAATTTATAATCTACAAAATATCCATTCCTCTTTGCGTTTTCATTTAGCGCTCTAGTGATGTCCTTTATTTTATCGAAAACCTCGTGAAGTGTGAGGTTGGCTATAGTGCGTTTTGTCTCTCTTGCCATTGGTTTATATCGATTCTTTTCCCGCAAAGCTTTCTTTATGTAATTGGGAAGATCTGGAAAATTGTATTAACAAATTATTATTTTCCTTTGACGTTAATGACGCCCTGTGGTATCCGGCTTAGTACCCGGCTTATAGACCACTGTCATTTCATACCGAGGGGTCGTATAAAGCGACTAAGGTAAGTTAACGTCAGGTATAATGACTAGCCAAAACATGTTACAGCATGCAATACTAATGAGAATATTATTTTGCTATAATCCGCGATAAAAGAAAATATATTTAATGCTAAATGTAGAGTAAAAAAAGTCAAAATCATTTATTTGCTTAAAACATGGATTACAAGTAGATGTTAATAACTAATTTTAGAACATTTTTAGGCAAGTTTGACAAATTGGCAAATTATTTAACTAAGTAAAATTAGAGTTTACTATTCGTTCTCATTCCTGATACATGCAGAATTTATAAAAAATGTATGCACTACCCGACACCGATAACACAATAATACACAAGCACTGCACACATTCACCACCACTATCTCAACAATTGTTTCGCCCCGTAACCGAAGCATCGTAAGGAGATAGACTCTACGATAAAATCACAAAGCTTTGCGAAAGGCTTATATTTTCTTTTATCGCGGATTATAGCAAAATAATATTCTCATTAGTATTGTATGGTGGACCTCGGCAAAGTAACGCCTTATTCTATAAATTATGTAACAGCATGTATAAAGCATTTGCCGACCCCACTTAAAGTGGGATATGGACCCCACGATGGGTCTACTTACCTTAGTCGCAATTTAGGTCATCGGTAAGAAATGAGGGTGGTCGATCTACTCAGCCAGATACCACAGGATATAAAAAACTGAAGATAATTTAAGTAAAATTATTTCACTATAATTCGCGATATAAGAAAATCTACTTAATAAAACATAAGGCATAAATAAATGATCTATATGTGTTATAAAAAAATGGTTTTCTTTATCTGCCCTTATCCCAATCTAAGTGGGGTCGGCACAACATGTTATAAACATGCTGTCACATGATTTGGCTGCGTTTTTACGACCGGCCGCCTGCCTGACGTCAACTTACTTCTGTTGTATTTTACGACATCTCGGTAAGAAATGAGGGTGGTAGTATTCTATTCAGCCGGATACCACACGACGCTTATACCAAAATAATTTTATCACTGCATTTATTCAATGAAATTTCGTAAAGTAACTACTTCTTTAAACTGGCAAATCTATGAAGCAAATATATACGCGTCCGTTTCATTCACATAGTTCAAAGTTTGTAAGCCAACAAGTAAGTCTTACCTCCGGATATTGAATATTCGTATTGAGCGAGAGCGATGCCGATCGTGAAAAGAACGAAAAGCGTCCGTCCGTATCGCGCAAACATCCTGCGACTTCGAGCGTTGTTTGCCTACAATTCTGTTGTTTTGTAAACGTGTACTACGTTACAGTTATGAAGTCCAGTTATAAATATATGGTATACTAGCGGAACTACTCTGCTTTACACGGGTAGTCGTCGTTGTAGTAAGAAAAATGTATGTATATCCTCCTGCCCTTATCCCACTCTAAGTGGGGTCGGCACAACATGTTATAAACATGCTGCCACATGATTTGGCTGCGTTTTTACGACTGGCCATCTGCCTGACCTCAACTTAACTCAGTCGTATTTTACGGCACCTCGGTAAGAAAGAGGGTGGTCTATTCTACTAAACCGGATACCACACGGTGGGTCAACTTACCTTAGTCGCCTTTTACGACACCTCGGTAAGAAATGAGGGTGGTCTATTATACTCAGCCGGATACCACACGGCGGGTCGACTTACCTTAGTCGCCTTTTACGACACCTCGGTAAGAAATGAGGGTGGTACTATTCTACTGAGCCAAATACCACACGGCTATGTAGTAAGAAAAATTTATCCTCTTTAATTTACTTTCGTTATTCCCATGTCGTAAACTATATCAAATTTCATTAATATAGATTTAAACGTAAAATACAAAAATATAAAAGTTTTTTGATATCTCTGTTTTTAATATTAACTTGATTTATATATCGACGCAGAATCAGTCTAAACTTACTGTGTATTCAAAAAAACCTTAACTAACAAATCAGTAACCATATCCTCTTTACGTATTAAATATTCAACGATACCCTATTTACTTATTGTAAAGTCAACGATACCCTATTTACTTATTGTAAAGTCAACGATACCCTATTTACTTACTGTATATTCAACGATACCCTATTTACTTACTGTATATTCAACGATACCCTATTTACTTACTGTATATTCAACGATGCCCTATTTACTTACTGTATATTCAACGATACCCTATTTACTTACTGTATATTCAACGATACCCTATTTACTTATTGTAAAGTTAACGATACCCTATTTACTTTTTGTAAAGTTAACGATACCCTATTTACTTATTGTAAAGTTAACGATACCCTATTTACTTATTGTAAAGTTAACGATACCCTATTTACTTATTGTAAAGTTAACGATACCCTATTTACTTATTGTAAAGTTATCGATACCCTATTTACTTATTGTAAAGTTAACGATACCCTATTTACTTATTGTAAAGTTAACGATACCCTATTTACTTATTGTAAAGTTAACGATACCCTATTTACTTATTGTAAAGTCAACAATACCTTATTCACTTACTGTATATTCAACGATTCCCTCTTTACCTATTGTATATTCAAAGAAAATCGTAATTAGTGAGAAGTCTCCTGTCATGTATCAGATACACACATTTTTTTTTCTCATTTAAGTATTTTCTAAAAAATGCTTGCTTTTGATATTAAAGCTTACCTAAAACTTTGCTCCTATCAATAAAAACATGCAACGAATTGGGAAACTAAATTTAAGAAATAACAAAATTAAAAAATATATATTTATTGTTACAAGTAACACTACGATTCATGTTTTAATTAATTTGAAATTGTCAAAATAATGTCGGTTATTTACTTAAATCATTTATAATTTATCCCGGAAAAAAATTAAACAGCATTAAAAGCTCACCTAAGATTTTTCCTCTTCCTCGTTAGAGCGAAGGTAGGGAATGATGGAAATGAAAAAAATAAAGAAAATTCATTTTCCCTAACACCGCGGCGATTACCATAATGAAATCTGTTACTTTGTTAATGATTTTGGTTGGAATTGTGACTTAAAGCAAAAATCAAAATTTCTTTTTCAATTATGTTTATATAAACGGTCATAAGATCATTATGTGAATTAAATCAAATAAATATTCAATCAATTAAAGTCTGCCTGGCTGTGTGTCACGTTTTAGCAGTTAAAGCTAGATCAATATTAATAAAATTATGTACATTTGAAATTTATATATCTGGGTAATAATAACTCAACTTTAATTCTTATTTAATATATTCTTTATTTAAGTAAACTTGTAAACAGGTTCTTTTAAATAGTCAACTCTACTGCTGGCTCGGAAAATTGCGCGCAGATAACTCAGCGGTTGCTTTTTTCAAAATGTAATTTCTATACTTAGTTCTTTTTTAGCTATCTTATACAGATTAAAGAGTAGCTAAATCAACGTATTTTTATCATTTAAATAATTATCAATACAAGGCTTTCTGTATTAGCCTACTTTGGCTATATTTGGTGGCTAAAATCTAGCATAAAATTAGACTGGCATTAAAGTCATAGAAAATAGTTACAAAAGCATACACTATCTACACAAAAACTACTCTATGCCTAGTGTTGAAGTAACAATTGTAAACAGCGCTAAAAAAATACCTTTATGTTCAGGCAATTATAACTCTTATTTCTTTACAGTAAAAACACTTTTTCTTTGTTTCTAAAATCGCTTACAGTCGCTGGGTGTTTCAGGCTTATCGGAAGGCGTGAAACTCCTTTTATGTAAGCATTTTGTTTGTTCCCGTTCTAGTATTTTGTGAACCGAGTTTGTTTTCGAATGGAAAGTTTTTTATTTGTACGCAAATCTTTATTCAAGTTTACACTTAACTGATACAATTTCGGACGCTTAGTATCAAAGTGACCTAACTCAACATTTTTCAAATAAAAATTGAATATATTCTTTATTCAAATAAACTTGTTAACAAGTGCTTTTGAATATTCAACTCTACTGCTAGTTCTGAAAGCTGATCCTTCCAAGAAGAGCCAGCAAGAAACTCGGCGGTTGCTCTTTTAAAAATATGATTCTTAACATTTAATCATTACTTTCTTGTACAGGGAAGAAGAGTAGCTATATCCACATATTCTTATCATTCAAAGAATCATCAACAGTATACTTTTTAACAGTGTTTTTAAACTGCTGTAATGGGAAAGCTAACTAGGCTTAATTGAGTCAATTAATTCAATAAGTTTTGGCTAATTGTAATCCTTATTCCAATGCCATCCTTTTTATTCATAGATCACTATCAAAATACACATTTTTGACATTAAAGTTATACATTGAACAACTTAAAATAAAATCTATCAATATTAAACGTAAATAAAATCGATCTAGACAAATTTTATTTACGTTGAATACAATCACAATTTTTCGCTGTCAAACGTAAAGTCATGTTAGTTCATTTGGGGAACGGGCGGTCTAGAGAGGTAAAAATACCTCGAGCCCTATTTTTTTTTTTTTTCCATTTTTTTTTTTTACATCATTTTAAAAATTACCAAGTAAGGCTCGGTCACCCAGGTAAATTTAATTATAAGTGATTAGGGATTACATATATATGATTTTTAATTATATGTGAATTATAGTTGTACATCTTTCAAATTAAGTCACGACTACTGAGTGATACAATTTAACTAATTATATGTTATCGTTAAAGAAAAGCAAAAATAGAATACACAGAGAAGATACAATTATAATTAAAGAAAATTAATACAACCTATAAAAAATAACTGAATATTTACTTATATGGTTGTGCCGTAAGCTTTTTTCTCTCCCCTAAATTAAAAAATTCCCATACACATTTATATTTACGTAGATGTAACTCGACAAAGGGTTGCCAGTGTCCGTAAATCAAGTGACCGTTGATACCGGAATACGGCCAATCGATGGCCATACGTTAAGAACAGCTGTAGCCGAAATCCCTACCCTAATACCGTGATATGTCGCTCCCTAAAGTTGAACGTTAACAATTTCGTATATGTTACGTCAAGATTATCACAATGTTGCCAACCAAATAAAGTAATGTCGCAATTAAGCCTGTATTTTTTCGTTCATCATTATCCTCTTTAAGTGGGGTGGGTACAATACGAGTATGTTACAAACCGTAACCTGCACGTCGTCCACTTAGTTTAGTCTTATTTTACGACACGTTGGTAAGAAAGAGTCTGGTCTATTCTACTCATCCGGATACCACACGGTGGGTCAACTTACTTAGCTACCTTTCACGACACCTCGGTAAGAAATGATGGTGGTATTTTGTACTCAACAGGATACCTAGTCGCCTTTTAGGACACCTACGTAAGAAATGAGGGTGGGACTATTCTATTCAGCCGGATACCACACGGCGTAGTATCATTAGTTACTTTTATATTATTTTAAATACCTTTTTTGTTCAGAAGCAGATACCTATGCCGTGTGGTATCCGGCCGAGTAGAATAGACCACCCTCAATTCTTACCGAGGTGTCGTAAAAGGCGACTAAGGTAAGTCGACCAGCCGTGTGGTATCCGGCTAAATAGAATAACACAACCTCATTTCTTATCGAGGTGTTGTAAAAGTTAAGTTAAGTAAAAAGTAAAAAGTTAAATAAAAGGTAAGTTGAACCACCATGAGGCATCCGGTTAAGTAGAATAGCCCACCCTCTTATTACTGAGTTGTTGTATAATACGACTAAAGTAAGTTGACGCCAAGCAGGCGGCCGGTTTTAAAATATGAAGCTAAATCATGTGACAACATGTTTATAACTTGTTGTACCCCACTAAGAGTGGGATAAGGGCAGGAAGATGATGACTGTCACATAGTTATGTAACGGAAACTTCAAAAGCAATAAACTTAAAGCGTCTATACAAAATGTCGCCATTTGCCGTAAATCAAGTTAACAGTGTTGCCAGACTTAGAACAATCGATAGCCATACATTAAGAACAGCTGTAGAAGCTGGGCTGTGACGCCATGATATGTCGCCGGAAGTTAAGAACCAAAGATGTGGTACAACCTACTATGTTATTTGTCCTACTAATATTTTAAATGCCAAAGTTTGTGAGTATGGATTTGTGTTTGTTACTTACAAGGAAAATCCGCTGAACCAATATCGATGAAATTTGCTACAATTATTCCTTATACACCGGGGTAGGATGTGGCCTAGTAGGATAAAAGGAGACCGTTACTTAAGTACGTTCATAAAAAAGTTGCTTGGAAGAGATGACTTGTTATAGATAAGGCCGCCTCATTTTATCACGCAGTTTTAGTATCCGAAGTCCATCACATGCCGCCCTAACGAGGACCTCCGAAAGTTCTGAACGGGACTTATCGTACTTTCGCTGGATTTAGGTTCCCGAGGCAGTCGATGCATCTGGTGCTCCTGATACATCGATCAGCGGACGGAGGGTTCATTTTTAGAAAAGCCCCGACCCAGAGGAGGCGCTTAGAATGGCTACTGGCAGGGATGGGGGCAATGTATACAGCTCCTTGTCCCCGCCACCAGCAGCGTGGTGAAACACTGTCAGATTTTAGTTGGCGAGAGTCCGATAACCCCCGCTCGTCCCCGTCGGGCGGTGACCCATAATGGATTTTTTTTAATGTCAGGAAAACCCATTATGGGTCGTCACCGCTCGACCATACCGCACCACGCTGCTGGTGGCGGGGACAGTGTACCCCATAATGGGTTATTCTGACAAAAAAAACACGCAGTTTTTATTTTTAATTATACACTTCAGTACCTACTATTTAAAATTCTATCCACCCTCATTTCTTACCAAGGTGTCGTAAAAGGCGACTAAGGTAAGTCGACCAGCAATGTGGTATTCGGCTGAGTAGAATAGACCACCCTCATTTCTTACCAAGATTTTGTATTAAGTGACTAAGGTAAGATGACCCACCGTGTGGCATCCAGTTGGGTAATTCTACCCAACTCAGCGTTAACTAGACAACACTCTTTCTTACTGAGGTGCCGTAAAAAAAAGACTAACATAAGTTGACGCTAGGCAGGCGGGCGGTCGTAAAATATGCAGCCAAATCATGTGGCAAAATGTTTATAACATATTGTGCCGTCATAACTTATAATGGGCAAGTGGAAAGAATATTGTAAATTCTGTGGTGAACATTAAAGAGTACCTATTCTATAATTATTCATACTTGGCGCTCAAAATGGAGAATGTAGCAAGAAATTTGTAGCAACCACAACACAAATCATGTTACACCACGTCTATAAGTTGCCGAGGTTAATTCACTTTCCGCGTAAACCATAGTAAACGTCACATAAATCAACGCGCCGTTTTCTCCTCTAATGACATATTGATTCATTGCCCGTGAACTTAGAACTTGGTTAGGTTAAGTTATTGACAGACTCCGTTGTTGTTTGGTATCGGGGGGTTGTGTAACTTGAACCGCCAAGTTATACAGTTAGCACTCAGCGTTAACTAGTCAACTAGTTAAATAGACAGAAGTTAAATTATGCATCGGATACATTTCTGAATTGAAATTGCTTAATAACAATTATTTGGTGACTTAATGTGTATTTTAACTTTAATTTAATTATTATATTGTTAGGAATGGTTTGACAATATAAACTTTATATGTAAACACAAAAAAACCTATATTAAAAATTTTTATTTTTAATTTCATCAAAATATTTGTTAATAAACTCTTTTTTTTATCTGTGTCAAACTTAAAACTTATAATTTTAAGTTTATCATATTTGCATACCTATTTTTTGGTAATACGCTGAAACAATAAGTGTAACAACTTATTGTAAGTGTATTGTGCAAAAATAAATGAATGAATGAATGGAAAATAGTCATATAACACAAAAGTTATGATAGAATTATTTTCCTATAATTTTCGCTTGTTAAGGAAATCTATGTGATGCTAGATGTGGGAAGCAAAATCGTTCTCATACTTTATATATGCACGATTAGTTACTACACGTACCACAAGACACCACCACTAACAGCACACTATACAATCACTAAACACATTCACTACGGCAATCTCAACGATCGTTTCGCCCAATATCTGAAGCGGCGTCAGAAATAAATTGCCTTTAAGATTTTGATGTGGAGTCTATCGCCTGATTAATTCTTAGCATAATAATTCTATCGTAACTTTTGCATTAAAATAGCAGTAAAGAAATAAAAGCGATATGAACTGCCCTTAATAAAGCCGTGTGGTATCCGGCTGAGTAGAATAGATCATCCTCATTTCTTACTGAGGTACGTAAAAGGTGACTAAGGTGAGTTAATCCGCCGGGTAGTAACTGGCTGAGTAGAATAGGTCAACCTCATTTTTTACCAAGGTATCGTAAAAACCGACTAGGGTATGTTGACATCAGGCAGTAGTATTATCGGTTGTAAAATACCTAGCCAAATCATGTGACAACATGTTTATAACAAGTTGTGTTGAGTCCACTTATGAGTGGGATAATGGCAGGAGAATGAAATAGAACTTGTTAAATAAACAAAATAACAGAAAAGATGCGAACATATCGCATGTTACCGCAACCTAAATAGAAATCTTATTTTTGCCTTCTAAGCAGCTTTTTTCAAGTAACAATTGAAACATCAAGATAATAGACAAGGAGCCAACGACAAAAACATCCCCGTCAACGGTGAAATCTTGACTTGCTTAACAAAGGGATGGAAAACGATCGGTCATTGTTTTTTCTTGTCTATTCACACTGTGATATACACTTTACAAACGCAGAAGAAAATATTTTCCCGTGAAAATTGTTTATACAATCCAAACTTAATCAAGACTTCATTATACTTACAATAGAAATTGTAATGTTAATTGCAATAGACATTATAATTATAATTACAATAGACATTATAATTATAATTACAATAGACATTATAATTATAATTACAATAGAAATTTTAATTACAATAGAAATTATGATTACAATAGACGTTATAATTATAATTACAACAGACATTTTAATTACAATAGACATTATAATTATAATTACAATAAAAATTATAATTATAATTACAATAAAAATTATAATTATAATTGCAATAGAAATTGTATAATTCTTTCTCACTGATTCCCCTATTTTTATATCATATTTTGAATACTTGAAGCTCCACAAAGTAACGCCTTATTAATTATTTTGATTATTTATACTTGGTCTTTAAAAAAAATCTTAAAAGATTCCCAGACCACGGTATACGACCAATAGCTTGACTCGCGCACATCGTTTCCTGCCCGATTTGTCATTGCCAAAGCTCATATTTTATCAGCGGGGACAATGGTAACTACATTTTGATATCCCGCTGTAGTTTTGAGGCGTTTGATAAATTGCATGCTATATAAAGCCGGTCGTCTCTGTGCGGCCTATCCTTGCCTTTATGGTAAGAGATGTTATTAATGGTGTGCCTTTTTGCAATGCGCGATGTGAAATTGATTATTTTTATGTTTGCGGCTTTCGTATAGAATTAGCTAATTCTTAATGTGACGATTCGACCTCATATATTGGTATATAATATTATAAAGTGGTATAGAATAGTACATATTGGTGGAGGTATATACGGAAGTGGTAGAATGTTAAGGAATGTATATAAATAAAAATATTTTACTCATACATTTCGGATTCTCCATACTAAATTTTTCATCGACGCCGATCGTCACGACAGCCGTCAAATTTAGTTAAAGCGAACGGTGTCTGGCGGACGTTGCTGAGAGCGTATCAACTCTAACCTACGTTTAAAGCTTCATCTTGTCTAAACGATGCGGTGATGACTTCGGTATTCTAGCTCACTAAATAAATGTAATATAATAAATGTATAGAAACCGGGTATACGCATGTCGCACGTTTGACGTGAGTATAGCCGGTTTCTATACATTAATTATGAAAAACACTTACGATAGTTTAAATTCAAAAATGTAATATATTACATTACATGTAACCTCGGTCAGAAAGAGGGGGGGAAATGAGGGTGGTCAATTCTACTCAGCCGGATACCACAAACCTTTTAATTTTTTTAAAATAAAAGTTGCAGAAACTTTAGTCTTAGTCAAAATATATTATAGCACCGTAGAAAATATATCTTTACCTCTTTAAATATAACAAAACTTTGGGCTTGCTATAAAATCAAGAGTAATTTACACAACAAGTAATTTATTTACAAGACCAATAAAATTCAGTAGGACCCTGGAGAAAATTGTATTTCTTACCTGAAGTCCACCTGATTGAAATAAGGCTGAACGAAACAATATAGCAGTACCAAGTTAATAGGAGGGTAGCACTAAATTTCCAAGGGTTCATTCCATCTGGTCAAGTTAGTGTTTCATTCTAATGAAGTTTAATCCTTCAAGTGATAACTTAAGGTTCAAATTTGATTGCAGATATATATTTACAAAGTGTTATACTGTGTATTATAGAGACTAAGTCAGCCGACATTGTTGATAAGGGTCGCAGTTCCTAAGGCAACAGAGCCTATCGCATTTTACTTCTGTCAAAATGATTGGTACAATTGAAGAAATTTTGCGGTTTTCAAATTAGGTACATGTTTTTTTTTTCTAATATTCTATTTTTTTCTAATCCTATCCTATCTTACTTATATTATAAATGCGAAAGTTTGTGAGTATGGATGGTTGTTTTTTACTCTTTCACGGCGAATCCGCTGAACCAATATCGATTAAATTTGGCATAATTATTCCTTATTACACCCGAATAACATATAGGCTATACAAATTAATTTAATTCTGTTAATTCTACAGGAATAGGATGACATTGAAATTGCCATCTATTATCAATCTATCACACGACAGCAGTCCACACGAAGAACTTGATGGAAGAACTACGACATTCAAATAAAGTCATATTCTCCAATTAAAGAACAATAGCAATTGCGTTTTAATAAAAAGAAGAATAAAAATGTAACTATACCATTCATTAATCTGTCTTGTCTGATGATCTTTTTTTACAATAATTAGTCGACGAATTAAACTAGAATATAAACATCCCATCATATACAAGTTCCAAATTTTTCCAAAAACATTTAATTTTAAAATTCAAAAGATATAATATGGTTTTAATGAATGGGTTTTTACAACTTATTATGTAAATTGTTGTATAATTATTCATATTGATCAGTGTTACAAATAATTTTCATTTATAAATTTTTCTAACTATCCGGCTGAATAGAATAGTACCACCCTCATTTTTTACCGAGGTGTCAAAAATGCGACTAAGGTAAGTTGACCCACCGTTTGGTATCCAATTGAGTCGAATATACCACCCTCCTTCTTACCGAGGTGTCGTGAAATACGACTAAAAAAGTTGACGTCAGGCAAGCGGCCGGTCGTAAAATACGAAGCCAAGTCATGTGACAGCATGTTTATAACATGTTGTGCCAACCCCACTTAGAGTGGGATAAGAGCTGGAGAATGATGATGAAATGTTCTAATTTATTTCTCGCTTGTCGCTTTTAGTTCGTACCACTGCATAAGTCCTCGGTAACAAATTGAGTTTACAACATCAGATCAGGAATCAAATTAGATCATATTTCGCTAGTCACTTAATGTTACTATTCGTTTGTCTTACCAGTTTCATTGTTTCTATTTATTGTTACACTAGTGGTACCCGCGACTACGTTCGCGGAAACTTAATCGTAAAAAAAATGCAGATTCCGAGTTCCTGTATCCGTGTAAAAGGGATTTGTTTTATCATATACTAGCTGTGCAAGCAGCTTCGCCCGCTTGGAAATAAGTGTGTCACGAATTTTTCCCGAATGGAAATTTGAAACATAAAAGTTATCGTGGGCTAAATATAAGAGATTTTAACTTTTAACCGTTTACTCAGCGCACGCAAGGAAGGCTTTAAATTATGCCTTTTTTGCGATATTTTTTTAGTGCTGCTCCTATCGTATTCGTCTTAACTCGATCATATCGATTAAGGGTTTAATCCCGGGTACTTCAATTTTTTTAGTCCCCCCCTTTCCCCACTGCACTATTACAACTTTACAAATAGTCGTTAGTCTTTTCTATTTTAAGTCAATGTAAGCAATTTTTCATTGCCAGACTACCAAAACTACCTTCATGCTGAATTTCATGAAAATCGTTCATAATTCGTAAAATATATATATATAAGATTAACATAAAAAAGGTACAAGTTATATCTATCTTAAATTACTTACACGCTAGGACTATACAAATCATGCCCACGTGGATTAGTCCCAAGAATGCTGGCAGCGTTTCCGCGCTGAATCGCTAAGCTGATTAAGTCATTTAAATATTAAAGATTTATAATTAGATCACTAAGAAGCCAGAGTACTTTGCTAGTTTCTTATAAATTTTATACGCCCATATTTATTTACAAATCTGTTTCGTAGTTCGGTTCATTTTTTGCTTTTATCCAAGCTCCAGGCAGTATGTTTCAATTAAGCTAATTAGTTCCCTTAGGCTTTCTACTTTTAAGGGCACTAATTAGGACCTTTTTGTCATTTTCATTTTTCATTGTCTTCTTTGTTATTTGTAGTATTCTTCTCAATCAAGCTGACTTATAATCGTTTACTTTATTAACGACCATTAAGGTTTGTTATTTTAGGACTTACGTACTTTATATCTAATTATTTATAGTACCTGGTTGACCTAGCCTTGCTCGGTAATTTTTTACAAAATAAAAAATAATTGGGTAGGTGGGGCTCGATATGTATATGTATATAATAGACAAAGTAGGAACCGACATAAGCTTGCGGCCCCTGCTTTGCGCCTTGAAAAAGTACGTAAGTCGTTTGTGGGTTTGGGTATAAGATTCTATAATAAAATTCCACAATCAATTTTAACTTTGCCATTACAGCAGTTTAAAAACACTATTAAGGAGAGGCTGATACAGAAAGCCTACTATACTGTTGAGGATTATTTAGACGATAAAAATGCGTAGATATTGTTCGATCTGTACAAGATAGAAACATTAGGCTGGATTCATACTATGATGCCGTTCTCGGTACGATCTCGCTTCGTTCTCGGTCCGGTCAAATCTCACTGTGTCTACACTACTCGATGCCGTTCTCGGTTCGATCTCGATTCATGGTCGACATACGATGTTTAAAAAAAGAATCATATTAATTTTATTCGCCAGAAAATGGAATTCAATTTTTCTATTGAAGAATTAGCAACAATAGCATTTTGGATAAACAAGATATAAATTAAAAAAAAATTATAACAAAAAGAAAAGAAAAAAAGGGGACAAGAAAATATGGGTTTTAGTAAAAGTAAAAGTTTATTACCGAGAAAAGAGGAAGACGAATATTATACTTTATTTCGTCATTTGGTAAATAATGAAGAATAATGTTCATTATATTGATTTAGGATTGTATTCAGGAATATTTGAAATGATTTTTAAAATAATTGAGCGCAAATTTTAAAAAGAAACACCTCTTTTTGTCAGGTTACTAATGGTTTGGATAAGGTAAGTAATAAAATATCATATTTTATAAAATTTGTATATTTAAATTATAACAACCATTTACATGCATGAATATTACATAATATGTATATAGCGGTGATGGTGTTGGTTGATAATGCATTTTCCTGTTGAGGTCCTGTTTGTTTTCTGTTCATATTTTTTTGTTTATTCCAGAGGTACATTACTAGCGAAAGTATTGACGGAATAAATTTCTAATTAAGCTCCTTCATTGACATCAATTTATCTTATCATAGTCGTTGGTTCATGTGTCTCTTCAATATCCATATCAAGAATATTGTAATTGTTAACTTCATCATCGGCAATAATGGATATTCGTAGTCTATTACAGTTATGTACTCATTAATAAATTACATTTGGTCGTGATATCGCCATTTGCAAACTTTGTAAGCTGCTTGGCCACTTTTGGCCACTTTTTAATTTAGAGAGGTATTTTCGATATTGAGCTCTTAGTCGCTCTCATCGATTCCTTGCTCCTATAATAGAAATATAACGTTTATAAATAAGGATATGTAACAACATGCATTCTGCATAATATTATTAGAAATTCTGGAATTCGATGAATTTCGAGGGTAATTTGTATTACATTAATAATAATCACGTGCAAAATCTAAAAAGACAAAGAGGAAATGCATAGGCCTATAGGCATAAGTGAAATAAAAATCAACTCTCCTGAAGTATCAGTGCCATGGCAAGAAAAACTTGCGATATAATTACAATAAAGCAATTAAATGAATATCACTTTGTTACGTTTGTGTTTTATTCACCAGGTAATCCTATTGCGTCTTCAATCTCGTTCCATATTTTCCTTTTGTAAATAATTTCACTGTAGTAGTGTGACTGCAAATCATACAGGCTGCGTCTACTTTTCACAAATTCAATATGTCTTTCATCTGCAAATAATAAATATTCAATTTATTTTTTATTTTTTGTAAAACAGTCGACCATTTATTTATTAATTTAACTCTATGCACTTTTCTCAAAAAAAAGGCACATAGAAAGACTGGTAAAATAATTATAGCAGAATTATTCTTTATCTATAACAAATGTTATAAACCACATAAGAAATAGTTAACTTTTTCTGAACTCTACGATTTATTACCAGACATATCAGCATCTTCCTGCCCTTATCCCACTCTAAGTGGGGTTGGCACAACATGTTATAAACTTGTTGTCACATGATATGGCTACGTATTTTACGACCGGCCGCCTGCCTGACGTCAACTTATCTTAGTAGTATTTTACGACACCTCGATAAGAAAAAGGGTGGTCTATTCTACTCAGCCGGATACCACACGGCAGGTCGACTTACCTTAGTCGCCTTTTACGACACCTCGGTAAGAAATGAGGGTGGTCTATTCTACTCAGCCGGATACCACACGGTGTGTCAACTTACCTTAGTCGCCTTTTACGACACCTCGGTAAGAAATGAGGGTGGTCTATTCTACTCAGCCGGATACCACACGGCGGGTCGACTTACCTTAGTCGCCTTTTACGACACCTCGGTAAGAAATGAGGGTGGTCTATTCTACTCAGCCGGATACCACACGGCGGGTCGACTTACCTTAGTCGCCTTTTACGACACCTCGGTAAGAAATGAGGGTGGTCTATTCTACTCAGCCGGATACCACACGGCGGGTCGACTTACCTTAGTCGCCTTTTACGACACCTCGGTAAGAAATGAGGGTGGTCTATTCTACTCAGCCGGATACCACACGGCGGGTCGACTTACCTTAGTCGCCTTTTACGACACCTCGGTAAGAAATGAGGGTGGTCTATTCTACTCAGCCGGATACCACACGGCGGATTTATTACCAGAAATAATTATTTAATTAATTTTATTTAACATAAATGCTAAACACATGCGGCGCGACTGATGAAAGACTGCAGTTGAAACAAAAGAAGCGAGTTCAGGTCGAGACAGGTCCGATCTCACTTCAGTCAAATTTTCTTGTCGACGAACCGACGCTCGACCGATATCGGATCGGTACTGGCCCGATACTATAGTGTGAATACTCTGATTCTTTTTTATTTAAGAATATTTTACCGGACCGAGAGCGGAGCGAGATCGAACCGAGAACGGCATCATAGTCTGAATCATGCCAAAAGTTCAATTCAGACTATGATGCCGTTCTCGGTTCGTTCTCGCTTTGTAGTTGACATAAGACGTTTTGGAAAATCACTACATATTATAAAACAAAGTCCATATTTCCGTATGTACGCATAAAACTTTAAAACTACGCAACATTTTGATGCGGTTTTTTTTAATAGATAGAGTGATTCCAGAGGAAGGTTTGTACGTATAATAACATTCAATACGAAGTAGAGAAATACTGTAATTTTTGAGGTTTCTGTAAATAATTACATTTTTTTCCGCTTACATTGCAAACGCAGGCTAAACCCTACGAGATTTATCAAAATGATGTACTAAGTATTTGCACACCTTAAAAAGGTCTACAGAAAAGTCCGCGATGGTATATATCTATCTCTTATGGATAACCCACAATAGCAGTTTTTTTTATTTACTTTTTACGAAAAATAATGCCTTATTTTTGAAGCAATTCTTATACTATACAGCATTAATCCTTATCCAATTAAGTACCTTAAATAAATAGTTGATTTAATATAGATCAATATGGCCGTTTACAGCATGTAATTTAAGTGAACATTTTCGGAGATATTACAGATATAAAATGCCGTGAGGAGGCCGCGCTTTGCCCTATAACGCTTCGACTTTAGCAGCGATGTCGCTCTTTCAAGAGTTTGTTTAAAGACATTCTGTAATTAATTGTAAAAATAAAATAGATAGGGAAAATATAAAAGTAAATAAGTAATAATGTACTATATGAATTTAGATATTCCAAAGATAGCAGGAAATCTTCTTGGTATAGGGAAAGGAAATTGTTTTTCTCCAAATTTAACGCTACGGCCACGGGCAGTATTGAATAAATCAAAACAACTGGATCAATTGTAATCATTTTTTTTACACTGACTGACATGGGATATGTATTTTATACCCGTGCGAAGCAGGGGCAGGCCGCTAGTAACTATATAAATTTAATTCAACAGCATTTAGTATTTCAATATAAAAATCAGAAAAGAAAAGCAAGAAAAAATAAAAAGAAAAGAATAACCGAATAATATGAAAGGCTAAAAGAAAATTAAAAGAAAAGTCAAGAAAAATCAAAAGAATAGCACAAAAAGAAAAAGAATGACAGAAAAGAAGATTCAAAAGAATAGAAGAAAAGGAATAAGAAAGAAAGAAAAGCTGATAAAAAATTATAATAATACAATCACTTATAACAAATTTTATAAAGTACATGATAAATACTTACCTAATTCAGATTCCCACTATTTATTACCTTTAACTTAATTTGATTTAATTAAAACACACTAGCGGCACGACTGATGAAAGTCTGGAGTTAAAACAGAAGCGTGTTCATATTGTCGATGTCGGTACAACGCCGAGACCGGTTCGATCTCGCTCCAGTCAAAATATTCTTTTTGACGAACCGGTGCTGGAGCGATATCGGACCGGGACCGGAGCGATACGATAGTGTGAACACTCTGACTGTTTGTTGTTTAACAATATTTTACCGGACCGAGAACGGAGCGAGATCGTACCGAGAACGGCATCATAGTCTGAATCCAGCCTAAATGTAACTAGCATTAAGAATTGTATTTTTTAAAAAGAGCAACCGCCGAGATTCTTGCTGGCTCTTCTCGGTAGGAACAGCTTTCCGAACCAGCAGTAGAGTTGACGATTCAAAAGCACTTGTTTACAAGTTTATTTGAATAAAGTATATTTTGAATTGAATTGAATCGATCCTAAGTATTTTCATTTCAAAATAGTGTTTAATATATTCAGATAACGTCAGAAAAATTATGAATAGTTGGTAAAAATTAAGATCGACTATTAATTTAATAGTACCCTGGGTAACTGAGCCTTGCTCGGTGATTAAAAAAAAAAAATATTAAAAAAAGAAAGAAAGCGCCGATGACATGTGGGATTCGGAACCAGGGCTTAGAACATTTTCGGTCCGCCCGTTACCCATCGGATGTCGCAGCATTACGTTTGATATCAAAAATTATCCTTTGCTTTTAATTCTACATTTTAGTATTTTTTTAATGCTTTTGGGGATTGATATTCATATATTTTTTTTAAATATATGGGACTTACACACACGGTCGTCCGTCCCCAAAGTAAGTAACTTAATACTTGAGTTATGGGTGACAGACAACTGGTGAATATATACTTATATATTTTTTAAATACAAATATACACCCAGGCTCAAAGACCAACAAATATAATATTGGACAGGGAACAAATAATATTTTTTTTAATGAAACCTAGCTAGATCGATTTTTGTCCCCCAAAACCCCCTACATGTTGAATTTCAAGAAAATCGTTGGAGCTGTTTCCGAGATTCAGAAAATATAAGTATATACATACAAGAATTATTCATTTCAATATTAAAGATAAGAGGTATTTAACCAACAATATGTTTTATTTTAATTTACAACGCCCTTGAATATGATAAATTATAGGATAATTTGGGCTTTGGAAATGTTTTGTGGTTTATTAACCAACTGTAACTAATATGGACTCGGATGAATTAAAATTTGTGGTTACTCAACCTATAAATTTTATTTCATTAAATTCACAAATAGAATAGTAGAAAAATAGATGCACTTCCACAAACCTATCACGTAAAGTTTCTTTTTCAAGTGAAATGTACGGCTCATGCCTACTTTCTGTCCCCATAGATAGATCTTGAGATAAGACCCAATATATGGCGTCAATTTCCTTTGGAAAGGGTGAACGGAAAGGGGCGGTTTCAAGCAGTTTTATGTGATCCAGAAAATATTTTATACAAGCTTTACCCGTGACTTTGTTCATACCAATTTAAGAGTTAAAATCAAATCATTCTTTATTCACGTTGACGATTCAAAAGCACTTGTAAACAGTGTTAGTGCTTTTGAATCGTCAACCATTGGTTCGGAAAGCTGCTCCTACCGAGAAGAACCGATTGGATCCAAGCGAAAGTTTTATACATATACCTCAATTATATCCTGTTAGTTTTCTTGTTTCTAAAAGAGAAATGAGAAAGTTTAAAGGGCTAAACTTTCTTCAATAATACCAAATTTCATAAATTTTGTTCCAGCGAATTAGCCGAAACATAACTTGGTTAATTATCATATCATCATCTTCCTGCCCTTATTCCACTCTAAGCGGGGTCGGCACAACATGTTAGAAACATGCTGTCACATGATTTGACGTCAATTTACCTCAGTCGTATTTTACGACACCACGGTAAGAAAGAGGGTGGTCTATTCTACTAAACCGGATACCACACGGTGGGTCAACTTACCTTACTTGCCTTTACGACACCTCGGTAAGAAATGAGGTTGGTCTATTCTACTCAGCCGGATGCCACACGGCGGGTCGACTTACCTTAGTCGCCTTTTAGGACACCTCGGTATCAAATGAGAGTGGTACTATTCTATTTAGCCGGATACCACACGGCGTAACTTGGTTAATTATATGATTAGGAATAAATTGGATATATTTGCCAACTAATAAACAAATAAATAATATAAAGTTTCAAATGTTGTTATAGTTTAGTGGTGACACCTTGCATTTCTCTCAAAAGTCCACAGGTCCAAACACCAAATGGTGGCCTACTCAGGGTCGTTCCAATGAGTTTTATGCTAAAACTTATCGATCTAATTGATAATTGCAATTGATTACACGCTTTTTGGCAACGGAATAATCGTGAGAAGACCTCCATATGTCTGGAGAATTCTAGGGCCATGTGTGACCTACCAATCCAGCAGCAGCAGCAGCGCGGTACACTTTAACTCCGAAGCGTCTCTCCAAAAATGGAGAGAGGAGGTCTATGCCCAGCATAGAAGTGGCATAGATTTTTTTTTACTTTAATAAGTTAGGTACCATTCGTGTTAAACTCTCAGCTAAGTACCAAAAGTTATGCAATACTAACTTTTACACTACAATCCAAAACAATGGCTATATATTTGACGCAACGGGGGGTGTGAAAATCGTTCCTTGTACTATTGTCATATACAGGAAACTCGTAAATATTCTCTCTAAACCAGGGATCGATAACATATTGCACGAAGTATACAATTTTGAGCATCGATTTAAGTGAGAAACTAATCATTAACAGTAGTCGTGAAGTAGTCATAAAATATACGGCGTAGTCAGCTTATCCTATTATCATAGCATTATGTCATATGGAATCATGCTATGGGGTACAGCGGCTGATATTCACAGGGTCTTTGTTTTGCAAAAAAGAGCTATACGTGGTATTTATAATATGAAACCTCGTGATTCTCTTAGGGAAAAGTTCAAAGAAATTGGCGTTATGACTGTAGCTTCACAATACATCTACAGTAATATACTATTTGTACGTAAAAATATTCACTTGTATAGTAAAAATAGTGATAGGTATGACAGACATACAAGAAACAAACATAAACTAATGACGCCTAGATTACGCCTCCAAAAGGTCCGAAAATCATTTGTCGGTCTCGGTACACGTTTTTATAGCAAAATTCCTCAACATTATCTAGACTTGCCTTTACACAAGTTTAGAAATTATCTCAAAACGATGTTGCTACATAAAGCTTACTATACTATTGAGGATTATTTGAATGATAGCATATCTTAACTGCAGTCAGCTACGCATCCAGCTGCAACGATTATCTTGTAACCATCAAATTGTAATAATTTTTTAAAAGCCGATTAGCCGCCGAGTTTCTTGCTGATTCTTCTCGGTAGGAGCAAACTTCCGAATCAGTGGTAGCTTCTTTAAAACATTTGACGATTCAAAAGTACTGTAAAGAGTCCACTTGAATAAAGAATATTTTGAATTTGAATTTGAATTTATCCGCTGACCTGATGAGTACCAGAAAGTACGAAACGTTCATATAGGTGGATTTTCAATCTACCGTAAGGAACAATTGAAGAAATCCTATTGGATAGCTTTCACGCTGAGCCTCGTGTTAAGCTCGTGCTGATACTATACCTGTTTGTTTCTAGCTCATGCTGGCACGCATGGCGTGTATCTGTTTGCTCTAAACTCATGAGGATAATATACCTGCTTGCGTGACGGATGTTGAAGGTGTTGGGAAATTATTTCCACGACAAGTGGTTTAGCGCTCTGCGATGTATCCAGCGACAAATCGGCTGGCCCCGAGTCGATGCTCAATTGATCTGTTTCAACTTCGGCTCGTCTCTTCAGGTTCGGAAGTGTCCGTACTACAGTAAATATATGAAATTACGATCAAAAATATCTGCACATGCTATCTACGAGGCATCGATCTCATGAGTATCTTCACGACTATCTCATAAGAGTTTCACCTTCTACGATAAACAACGTGTACCCTAGCGGGGTAATCGCCAAATATGCGATATCATATGCTAGCATTGCTTACTAGCTTTCATGATAGCGATAGCATGTGCAGATCTTTTTGATCGTAAATTCATATATTCATAAATTGACTAAAAGTGATTCTACCATTCCTTTACTGTTATGAAATAGTACCTGGATGACTATTGCTCGGTAATTTTTTTTAATATATAAAAACATGACAAAAAAAGAATTTGTAACCTGAATTCGATCCTGGTATTCTCAATTTGAGACCGCCCGTTACCGAAATAAACTATCAAGACTTTGAAATTAACAGCGCAATTATCCTTTTTAATTAACTCTTTTAATGCCCAAAAACTAGGATAAAACATTTTTTATTAATAAACCTACCTATATCGATTTTTCTCTCCCAAAACTCTCTACATGCTGAATTTTATGAAAATCGTTTGAGCCGTTTCCAAAATTAAAAAAATGAAGAAAGAGTACTTTATGTTAATTTTAATTAAATTCGTAGATGGAAAAGGAAATAGTTTTATTTTCATAAAGTATTGTACTTAAAGAAGAATTTTATTTAAAGAAAAAATAAAAAAATGTATTGCCATTGCATAATTTTTATGAAAAATTAAGTTGATATCTTTGCGACTCCAACAAAATGTTGATAACATCTGACTTAGCGTTATATCACGTAACTTACCGGCAGTAAATGTGTGTATGATACCTTAGACGTAAATATGAGATTTATTATGTAATTTTTGTGTCTAAAGAAATGTAGTTCTACATGTTATTGCTTTTAGTATTTTTTAAGGCGCATAATCATTCGATGTAGTCGGTTCGACTTATTGGATGGTAATTTAGGACTTCACGCATAGTCGTGGGTAAAAGCTAGTAGTGTAGTATAATAATTGTATTAGAAAATTCCATATAGCAAAAATCGGGTAATCAATTTGGCTCGCCTTTATACAAGTTTAAAGTAGCTCTTGAAAATGTTGATATTCCAGTCGCTACTCCCTAACCCCGCTAATACGATGATGTATCAGATGGCAAGTGTTCAATCTATCACACTCCATCATTTGCAGTAAATTGATGCTTTGCGGGCTAAGTGCTAGACGACTGAAGATAACATAATATAACATCTAATCCACACTGAAATTATAAATCTTACTAGCTTTTACCCGCAACGTTAGCGTCAACTGTTGACGCGTGATACGTCGATAATAGATGGCGCTTTTCCATGACATTCTTTTCCTGTAAAATAACAGGATATCTATAGCTTATACCACGGTGTATAAGGAATAATTGTGCCAAATTTCATCGATATTGGTTCCGCGAATCTTTCAATCGAATCTCAGAAACTTTCGCATTTATAATACTAGCTTTTACCCGCAAAGATCGCGTGGACTGTTACGCCGTGTAGTATCCAGCTTGATAGAATAGTACCACCCTCTGTGTCATAAAAGGCGACTAAGGTAAGTCGACCCACCGTGTGGTATCCGGTTTAGTAGAATAGACCACCCTCTATCTTACCGAGGTGTCGTAAAGTACGACAGAGGTAAGTTGACGTCGGGCAGGCGGCCGGTCGCAATAACGCAGCCAAATCATGTGAAAGCATGTTTATACCATGTCGTGCCGACCCCAATTAGAGTGGGATAAGGGCAGGAGGATGATGCTGATTTTTTATTAAGCTGTTGTGTTAAATTTAATCAATATTGTTCCAACTGTTTAGCCGTGAAAGCCTAACAGACAGCAGACATTCTTATTTATAATATTAGTTGTAACTGTTTTGGATAACGATGCTTAATAATAAATAGCAACCATTAGTTCGACATTTTCCTTGATGTGTTATTTGCTATTTACATTATCACACACTCAGACACACAGAACACTCTCGAAATGTGCCTGAGAAATGACATCGGAAGTTATTACTGGATTTATTGCGTACTAAATGATACGTTGTTATTAATGAGCTGTACTTAGGAATGTTTCATCTAGTAGAAAAATCGATTCAAAATTATCGATTTTTCCCTTGATAAAAAATCGATTATTAAAAAATTGATTGTTTTGAGACGAAATAATCGATTTTTTTAACGATTATTTTCTATTTGAAAAATACCTTTTTAATATTAATAATGAAAAACAATAAAGGCTAATTAAAGTGGACAACTACCAAGAAATAATAACAGATGCGCTGTTTGTGAAATTCTATTATATGGGTAGATTCGCTAAATTGGTTTTATTCAAAAATATGTATGTAATATTAAAAAGCAAGAAAAAGATTTAAAAAAGAGATTTATTAAAGTAATCGATTTAAAGAAAAAGGATTTAGATGAATAATAATCAATTAATAAAAATCGATTATTTAAAAAAAACGATTATTTTATACATCCCTATTGGTACTGTGATTAATCAATGGTAAGAATGGTAAATGGTCAGTAACGGAGTGGTTTTGGATCTCCTTAACAGCTTTTCATATAGCTTTCCAATAGTTGAACTGTCAAAAACTTATGTCCATTTTTATTGGCCTGTTATTAGCCGACCAATGGTCTCCCCCCTTTCTTTAGAGAGAAGGGGGAGCTTACTAGCAGCGTAGGGGCTGCTGATCCGGAAGTTGAAACATATTCCAAGAATTCTATTATATATTTTTAATACATATTGATAAAATCAGGTACAAACGAAGCTTAGATTCTTTAATAACATCATCATTCTCCTGCCCTTATCCCACTCTAAGTGGGGTCGAAACAACACGTTATAAACATGATTTGGCTACGTCTTTTACGATCGGCCACTTGCCTAACGTCAACTTACCTAAGTCGTATTTTAAGACGCCTTGGTAAGAAATTAGATTATTCTATTCTACTCACCATGTACCACACGGAGGGTAAACTTACCTTAGTCGCCTTTTACAACACCTCGGTACGAAATGAGGTTAATTCAAATTTTCAAATTTAAAATATTCTTTATTCAAATAAACTTGTAAACAAGTGCTTTTGAATCGTCAACTCTACTGCTGGTTCGGAAAGCTGTTCCTACCGAGAAGAGCCAGCAAGAAACTCGGCGGTTGCTCTTTTTAAAAAATACAATTCTTAATGCTAGTTACATTTTATGCTTCTATCTTGTACAGGGTCGAACAATATTTATATCCACGCATTTTTATCGTCTAAATAATCCTCAACAGTATAGTAGGCTTTCTGTATCAGCCTCTCCTTAATAGTGTTTTTAAACTGCTGTAATGGCAAAGTTAAAATTGATTGTGGAATTTTATTATAGAATCTTATACCCAAACCCACAAACGACTTACGTAATTTTTCAAGTCGCAAAGCAGGGGCCGCAAGCTTATGTCGGTTCCTACTTTGTCTATTATATACATCGCCTATTGTTTTATAATTCTTTATATTATTATATACAAAAATTAAATTACTTAAAATATACTGTGAGGCAAATAAAAGAATACCTATTTCCTTAAACTTCTCTCGCAGGGAATCCCGCGGACTTAAATTGTATATGCCACGTACGGCTCTTTTTTGTAATAAAAAGATTTTTTCATTATCCGCGCATTTACCCCATAGCAATATTCCATAGGACATAACACTATGGAAGTAAGCAAGATTAAGTAATCTAGATTCTAGACACTAGTCTACTCATCCGGATACCACATGGAATATTCTTGAATAATCATATGTTAACAAAATTCCTATTTTTCTTTCGGAAAAAGGGAAAACTAACAGTTAATAATTGATAGTATTTTTAAACTCAATTGAACACGAACGCAGTCGCGGGCAAAGCTTGTATTAATGTATACTAATTATCCCAAGGCTACAGATCCAGAAAGTTCGAAGAACATTAGTGGGCTTCGGAATATACATTACCCAACCATTATCATAACGACCGTTATATGATGGGATTAAATAGGCTAATACAGGGCTTAAAATGGCCAAATAGATCTAATTTGGGTGAAGCCTCGCCTTGAGCCATTCCGGGTAAAGTACTTCAATCAGCTGTTAGTTTAGGATTGTTTAGTCACTCCGCTCACGTGATTAAAGTGAAAGGGTTAATTTGTTTGAACGAATGTGGAAAATGCGGGAATAAGAGGTAAGGAAGCATTTTAAAACACCCCTACGTAATTGTTCGGGTTAATATACAGAGGTAAAAAGATGTGCTTTGAAAAAATGGATTGCAAATGAATTAGTTCAAATTCAAATTCAAAATATTGTTTATTCAAATAAACTTGTAAACAAGTGCTTTTGAATTGTCAACTCTACTGCTGGTTCGGAAAGCTGTTCCTACCGAGAAGAGCCAGCAAGAAACTCGGCGGTTGCTCTTTTCAAAATATAATTCTTAATATTATTTACATTAAGTCGTTACTGTCTTGTACAGGTTCAAAGAGAGCTTCACACATTCTTATCTTCTAAATAATCTTCAAGAGTATAGTAGGCTTTCTGTATCAGCTTCTTTTTAACAGTGTTTTTAAACTGATGTAATGGCAGTGATGAAATTGCTTGCGAAATTTTATTATAGAATCTTATACCAAAACCCACAAACGAGTTACGCACTTTTGTATCAATTTTTTAGTATCAAAGAAATATACAGGGTGGTAGGTACCATACGACATTAATATTACTTTCAGATACTTAAATACCTTACCAGCCTACATTAAAAAAAAACAGTTAATTTAGTGATGTAAAAAAAAACCACAAAACTTATGAAATAATAATAATATTTTTGCTATAATCCGCGATAAAAGAAAATGAGTTCTTCCAATTTCTGCATGTATCAGAGAACGAATTACACTCTACATTTAGCATTACATGTTTTCTTTTAACGCGGATTATATATAGCAAAATAACATTTTCATTAGTTTTGTATTATGGACCTCCGCAAAGTAACGCCTAATTATATAAATTATTTAGTTATGTAATTTAACCACAGGAATTGTTTTACGTGTTACAAAAAAGATACATGACATAAATGGGTGAATATCCGTACCCCATTCCAATCCATTTCGTATGTAATGCATGATCTTGACCGAGAGACTAAACTGTGTGAACAACAAGTGCGAAGGAAACAAACTATAATGTTATTGTTTTCTCTTGGTTTTTGAACAATCGCGCTGCCCTTGATCAGTCAATCATTACTAAAAAATCAATAGATCTCAATTTAATGGTATTTATATTGTGCAAAATTGCATTTTTTTAAAGATATCCGGCTATAATAGTTGAATAGACCACCGTCGTTTCTTACCGAGGTGTCGTAAAAGGTGACTAAGCTGAGTTGAGCCGCCGTGTGGTATCCGGCTGAGTAGAATAGACCACCCTCATTTCTTACCGAGGTGTCGAAAGCGGAGACTAAGGTAAGTTCCACCCACCGTTTGGTATCCGGTTGAGTTAAATAGACCACCCTCTGTTTTACCGAGGTGTCGTAAGATACGACTAAGGCAAGTTGACGTCAGGTAGGCGGCCGGTCGTAAAATACGTAGCCAAATCATGTGACAACATGTTTATAACATGTTGTGCCGACACCACTTAGAGTGGTATAAAGGGAGGATGATTTTACACCTCGGTTAATTGCATCTTCAGGGACAAACTTAACTAACTACTTAAGAATTGTATTGTACTGTATTGTATTTTTTTAATTGTATTCTATTGTATAAACGTTGACTTACGCTATATAACATGGCTTGCAAATCGAGTATATACTATATGCAAATTTACTGCCGAGGATGTTTGCAAACGAGCAAAACTGAATCCATATTACCCGAATGTACATTTACAAACAGACGCTTAACTCGTATTGCAGCGCATTCCTATTAAGTTACTCTACCCTAACTAATAGACAAAAAATTCAATAGTTAGAGATTTTTACGTAAAAATCTTTTGCAAAGGTTCGCGAAATCTTTCTAGATTAATCAGCCGGAAAACGTAAAGCATTTGGTAATAGCCAAAGGCTATACCCGAGGGTATTTTTAAGCTCATTCGCATGACAAAATGGGCCCATATTGAAAATTGAAAATTAAGCTACAAAACTCGAACGAGAAAATAAAGTCAACACATATAGGATAAGAAAGGGAATATCCATATAAAGCGGTGATAGTGGAATGTTAGAGTAACGGAGTTTTGATCGAGAGGTCGTGGGTTCGAATCCCGGCCTTGATACTAAAGACGTGAACACAAGTATTTAACTTAGCTGGAATGGTTAAAATTTACTAGTAATTTGTAACCGAAATTGCAAGTAACTTAAAAAAAATTATAATTATATTAATGTCTGTGACTCTATCAATCTAATATGGCTAATTTGCAATCATCCCCCTGCCCCATTCCCACTCTGAGTGGAGTCGGCACATGTTAAACATGTTTTCACATGATTTGGCTAGATATTTTACGTCTGCCTGATATCGACTTACTTTAATCGCCTTTTACGACACCTCGGTAAAAAAATACACGCACGTGTTTTTACGAATCCTGCATGTATCAGGTATCAAAACGGAATATCAACTCTACAACTCTCTCAACTTTTATAAAAATGATTAATTTTCAAAAAAAAAGTTTCATTTTAAAGGTAAGTAAATAAACTTTCATATGGCATATGTTGAAAATTGATAACATAATTGTAACAAAAAATGTTTATCAAGAAATACGAAAAACGGTAGTGGCTCCGTTTATTTGCACCCAAGTGTATTTTCTATTTTACTTCATCGCGGATTATAGCAAAATATTTTATTATTACTTTTATATTATGGATCTCCGCAAAGTAACGCCTAATTCTATAAATCACATAACAATTTATAACAAGCAACGATATTTCTCATTTATACTTGTTCAATATATAAAAAGTAATTTTCCCAAAGTCAACCCATTTACTCTGTGGTTGTCATTATGTGTCTTTCGCAACAACTCAATAACACATAATGACAACTACAATGTTTTTTCATATTAATGACCAACTCTATAAATGGAGGTTGTATTAGAAACATGTTGTAACAAATTATTATGTTCAAAATTTCAAAAAAAAAATGTGACACTGCATTCCACGTGGGCAAAGCTGCTCGCACAGCTAGTATATTTTAACTATAGAGTGAATTAACTTAACCAATGTACCGTGAACGAAAAAATATTAGACGCAATTTATCCAATTAGCTCGTCCATAACATCCCCGAAATATCAGGGGGTGGGTTAATTAAGTTATTAGGGGAATATTTGGTAATGTCGAAGAAAATTTCTGCCAACGTTTTCTGAAAATTAACAAGGTGTACGGGCTGCTGCTACCCTGTACGCTCTTTGGTTGATAGAATGATAATTTGATAGTAATTGCGGCTAATTGATATTTTTATTATATTAATGCTAATGTGATATGATATATGATTTTGATATTAATTTGATACGTTGAGCACGCGCGGCCGCTAACGTCGTACTGATTTATAATTTCTTTGATATTAAAAATATGGCGTAAATGCCGATGTTGCAAATGTACGTGCTAGCCCGTACATACTCCCCGGCCAAATGATAGGAAAGCTGATGAGGTGACTTAAAACTACTACAAGATGATAGGCATTTTTCTTAAACTAGTACACACAACAAAAAAAAAAACAAAAATAATGATAAACCAAATACAAAGTAATAGTAAAATCTTAATTAAATGAGGTATCATTGATAGTCATCACTGATTGAGACACTTATGATTTACTTTAACCTTTAGCACTTTTACACTGCAGTTCACTTTGGCTCTGTAGCCCTGCACTATCTACTTTATTCACGCACTGTTGAACACTGCGGTCGCGAGTCACCAGAAGATGACTCGAGCGCCGCATGCGCCTGATCCCGATCAGGCCGCCGACCACTACTGCTGCAAGAGCTAGCTGATAGATTACCATCTGCTCTTCATGATGCTTGATAGTTTTTGGATACCAAGTGAACTTTCCAAATTCTTCAAAGTTAGTACTGGCAGACGAGTTAGAGAACGATATGTTTATCTGGTGATAATTTGATGATCTTTGATAGTATTATTTGATATGCGTTTACATTTCTTCTTAATTGATAGCCTTTTTTACGAATACGAAAAGGACAATCAGCTGATAGGATAATGCACCTTGCTGCATTGTAAGCAATTCGCACGACTCAATACAATAGCGGTAACTTGATAGTACTTGGAAGAAACATTAATTTTAACAGAAATAAACACGCAGTTTGTCGATCTGTTTTAACAAACTTTAAGTTTGGCAGTTTTTATTACGATTTATATGCTCTAAAATCTTGTTTTTATTCTAAAATCTTGCTCGTTTAATCTCAAATAGATTCTTATGTTACAAATTGTTTTGTCCTAATGATATAAAATGGTATAATAATTTTATTTGATGTATGCACTTCTATAATTTGTATTATTATTGACTGTATTATTGTAATTGTTGGGGAGTAGGTATCACATTTTGTAATATGTAATATAATCTTTTGCTAATAAAGGGCTTCGTATTTCAATGAATGAAGCTTTTGTGATAATTATTACAGTACTTTTTATATCTTTTTAACGGATTCTTCGGACGGAGAATTTTTGGGATTGACAGGCAAAACCGACAATTTGATAGGTGGCCTCTTAATATAACCATTTTTGGTTTTTAATGTTACGACTCGGACGTAGCCGTCTTTACCCGGAATTATGATTGGGTTTTTCATGTCGAGATCAAGGTTCACATGATGTAGCCTTTCGCCTACTCTAAGTAAATGATATTCGTCAAGGTATAGATGTAATTTATGTCTAGTTTGCAAATCAGCATATTCCTTGATAAAAGCAATTTGTTTAATATTCTTGATAATTAGCTTGATAATTGATAAAGTAGCTTTTTTCATCTCTTCCATTGATAAATAATTACCTAATTGGTTTTTCTTCCTGCACATGATTCTTCGCATCCAAGCTATGATTCTTACTGCCCGATTAAAAGAACAACATTTTGATATGATTGTTTCAATGATATTCTCGTGTTGTATTATTGAATATACGCGTTTTGGTGATCGCATCTCTTGTTCCGTGGAAAATTTTGTTGGTCCACTTTCATCTCTAAATGTTGTGAGCCATGCTGGTCCTTGCCACCACAAGCTGTGCTCCCGTAATTGTGATGCAGTCAACCCTCGACTTACGCTGTCCGCTGGATTTTCTTCTGATTTAACATACCGCCAGCAATCAGACGGCATGACATTAGTGATTGCGCGTACCCTGTTGGCTACGAACGTTTTCCATCGGCTGGACTCGCCGTTAAGCCACCCAAGCACCACCATAGAGTCAACCCAGCTATACACTTTGATATTATGGCTTTTGAGGCATTGTTTCACCTTATGCATTAGTTTTGATAGAAGTAGAACTCCGCTCAGCTCTAATCTTGGCAATGTCACAGCCTTAATTGTTGGTACTAGTCTTGCTTTCCCGGCAACTAGCACTACCGAAGATCTATTGCCAATGTTGACGCGGCAATAAATAACACAGCCATATGCTTTCATTGATGCGTCACTAAACACATGTAACTCGATGGTATCACTCTCTTGGGTACGCAGCCACCTCGGTAATATGAGATCTTTCATACTGTTCATATCTTCCCTGATTTTTATCCACTCCTTATAAATATTTTCTGGCAGAGCGTCATCCCAGTTGATATTTGCTGCCCACACTTGTTGAAACAAAAGTTTTAATTTTCTTGATAGGGGTGATAACCACCCAAGCGGGTCAAACAATTTTGATATATCTAATAAAAGAATTCTTTTAGTAATAGTAGTGGGCTTATCTTGTACCTCAAATCGTGATGTGAATGTAAAAAGATCCTTTTGTGGATTCCAGGCTAATCCGAGAGTCTTTGTGTGTTCGATTTGCTTAAAATTAAAATCTTCTTGATTTGCTTGTTCACATTCTATGTCAGGCAATAGCTCACTAAGGTTTGATTTCCATTTTCTGAGATAGAATCCACCCGACTTCAATAAATTGATAAGGTCTATTTGTAACCTCTTTGCCGTCTCTATGCTGTGACAGCCATGGACAAGGTCATCCATGTAGAATGAATTTTCTAAAACTTCGATGGCTTTGCTATTTTGATAGTTTGTGCTTTCGTCACTCGCAAGCTGCTTGAGCGTCATCATAGCTAGAAAAGGCGCGGCTTTCGTACCATACGTAACCGTTGTAAGCTGATACTGTTTGATTGGTTCCGAGGCAGAATCACGCCATATGATCTTAAGCAATTTTTGGTCTTCAGGATGTACCCAAATTTGCCTAAACATTTTTTCTATATCAGCTGTAAAAGCATATTGATACTGTCTCCACTTTAAAATTAATGATTGTAAGTCTTGCTGTAAATTAGGACCACATTCCATCACATCATTCAAACTCATCCCCGTTGAAGTTTTGCTTGACGCATTAAATACCACTCTAAACTTGATAGGGTCATTAGACTGCACACAATGATGTGTATTAAAGTATTCAGGCTTCAGATTTCCATTAGCGGGAATCATATGACCGAGCGCGCGGTATTCATTGATAAATAATTTGTATTGTTCTGCTATGTTTGTATGTCTGTTCAACTTATTTTCTAATGACCTAAACTGTGCTATAGCTTTTGATTTTGATTCTCCCAGTTTCGTTTGAAAATCTGGAAGCATTGGTAATCGAACCTCATATCGTCCATCTTCGCTTCGCGTTGTTGTTGACTTATAGTATTCTACACACTGTTGATTCTCTGAACCATCATTTGATTCCTCACTGCTATCTTTAATCTCCCAGAATTTTTGAATTTCTTCCAAATTATTAATGATGACGTTACATTGTAAAGTTTTTACGTTGCCTGTTAATATCCAGCCTAAACGCGTATTTTGAGCTATCGGGATATTGTCATCAGGTCTACAAATTCCCTCTAGCAAAATTGAGGAGTATATGTCTGCCCCCAGGAGTATATCCACGGGACGACTGATATAAAATTCAGGATCTGCTAATGTTATGTGTTCTAAATATGTCCACGAGGGCTTCGAAAAACTGTAATTCGGTAAATTTTTGATAAGAGATTTCATGATATATGCTTCTGTCTTAAATTCAAAATTGTTGCTTATAGACTGACATGTGATAGATACGACGCCCTTACAGTTGCTTTCTTTGACCCCTACGCCTGATATCACCCCTCGGCACCTCAATCGAGGCTGACCGAGTATCTGTGCCGCATGTTCCGTGATCAGTGATGTTTGGGAACCTTGATCAATGAGAGCGCGCATATTAATGAAGGATCCATCATACTTTTGAACCTTTAAAATTGCTGTGGCTAAAAGTATTTCAGGTGTGTCGTGTTGTAATGATACGTGGGAATTGCTGTTTAACTGCTGTGAAGACTCTGGTTGCGGACTCCTTGATACATGCGTCATATTACTTGTTGAATCTGGCTCCGAAAATGCTTGATGTAAAAGGGTATTATGGCTCTGTTGACATTCCATACATCTTTTTACCGAAATGCATTGCTTACCGTTATGCGAATAGAGACAGTTTTCGCATATCTGTAATTGTGTTACAGTCCGACGTTTTTGGTAAGGTGTCATACTTAAAAACTTGCGACAGTAATACAGACAGTGGTCATTGCTCTTGCAAAGTCCGCATTTAAAGAATTTACAGAAATTATTTTTGCTTTGTTGCGAAATATGGCTATTGTGCGCCGGAAATGCTTGCGTATTGAAATTCCTTTGATATTTGTTCCATTTATGAGGTGATTGATCTGTATTAAATTGCAATAATTTATTTGTATAATTTTCAGGTTTTTTCCGAGAAGCTTCCAAACTAGTAAATTTGTTTTCTAAAAATGATAAAAATTCTTGCAATTTAGGCAATTCCCTAGCCTGTTTGACTGATGCTATATATCCGTTGTACGTGTCGGCGTCTAGTTTTTGTGATAGGAGATACACGAGGAGTGGATCCCAAGATGATACGTCGACGCCGAGATTTTTAACTGCATTCAGCGTTTCTAAGGTGGTATCGTGAATGCGTTTGATATGATTCACGGATATTTGTTGAGTAACGGGAATATTTAATAATTGATCAATGTGCGAGCGAAATATAAGGGATTTATTGTTATATCTATGATTTAATATGTCCCAACTGATTGAGTAATTATCGGAGGTAATAGGCAGATGCTGAATTAACCTCTCCGCTTCCCCTTTCACTTTGGTTTTCAGAAACTGCATCTTTTGGGCACTAGACAAAGACGGATTGCTGTGTATTGTTTCAATAAATAGGTCTTTAAACGAGCTCCACTGATGATAGTTTCCGCTGAACGTCGGTATTTCTACCTGCGGAGTCGACTGCTCCCTATGTGATACTGAACAAAGTTTGCGATTGATAGACTTGATAATGTTATTGTATCTTCCCTCATATTCGAAAAAGGCAGACTCATAATCTGGATTCCTCCCCTCAAGCTCGCTGTCCAATTCCCAATGTAAAGTGTCTATAATGGACCAGCGAGATTGTATAGTACGTAATAAATGATCAAACTCCCATTTTTCTGATACTGTTTCTAGGTTTATATTTGATACCGTGTGCTCAAAGGCTTTAAAGTTAGTGCTTTGCTTACGTAACATTTCATCAGTTTTGCTACTCGTGCCCTGGGCTTTCGTATACGCTTGCTGCTGGGATGGTCCAGGTACACCCAGTGCAGTAGCAGGCTTAAGAACTGGTGTCGAGGGCCTATCGTCCCTTGACTGATAATTTGATATAACTGACCTGATAATTTCATACCTATCTTTGGTATGATCGAATTGTTTATTACTAAAATATGAATGACCTCTCGCATATTCCATTCCACATAATGTTATATGGTTCGATTCAAACTCCTGCCAGTACTTATCTAACGTGTCCAACCTCCGCCTGATATAGTCAGACGTCTTCCGGTCAGCACCATCTTTTTTAAAGTTAGTGTAGACGTTTTCGATGGCATTAAGTAGTTGCTGTTGGCTAGCCAATACGTCTTCCATGCTTGACATGTTGATAGAATGATAAAAAAGGAAAGATCTTACTTGTTAATGTGTGCTTGTACGTGAACCTGTTTCTCACCACCTTCAAATGCTACTAAACTGTAAACTTCCACTGCTGGTTGTGTCCTCACTTGTAATACACAGTAACAATTAGTCAATATATTACTATGGTCACACGCGAGGTCCTCTTAAACGATGTTACTTAACTCGAAGGACCACAAAGATTACTATGGTCACACGCGAGATCCTCTTAAACGATGTTACTTAACTCGAAGGACCACAAAGATGTACGGGCTGCTACTACCCTGTACGTTCTTTGGTTGATAGATTGATAGAGTGATAAATTGATAGATTGCGGCGCTTAATTGATAGTTTTTATTTTTTATAATGATAATGATAATGTGATATGATATATTAATTTGATACGTTGAGCACGCGCGGCCGCTAACGTCGTACTGATTTATAATTTCTTTGATATTAAAAATATGGCGTAAATGCCGATGTTGCAAATGTACGTGCTAGCCCGTACACAAGGATAATCAGTTATGTCATTACTTCATAAGAAAATTCCCGAAATATAATTCTTAAATGACCAAGGTTGGTAATATTAATTTACGTACAGAACAATCTGCTGTTACAAGGCGGTTTTAACATTTCAGTAGTTTACTAATCTTGCTGATATCATTACTAATCTAAATGAGAAGCGTAGTATCCGTCTGAGTAGAATAGGCCACTCACATTTCTTACCGATGTGTCGTAAAAGGCGACTAAGACAAGCTGACCTGCAGTGTGGTGTCCGGCTGTGTGAAATAGACCACTCACATTTCTTACCTAGGCATCGTAAAAGGCGACTAAGATAAGCTAACCCACCGTGTGGTATCCGGCTGTGTAGAATAGGCCACTCAAATTTCTTACCTAGGTATCGTAAAAGGCGACTAAGATAAGCAAACCCGCCGTGTAGTATCCGGCTGTGTTGAATAGACCACTCACATTTCTTACCGATGTATCGTAAAAGGCGACTAGGAGGAGCTGACCGACGTGTGGTATCCGGTTATTTTGAATAGACCAGTCTCATTTCTTACCGAGGTGTTATAAAAGACGACTAAGATAAGCTGACTCGCCTTGTGGTATCCGGCTGAATAGAATAGACCACTCTCATTTCCTACCGAGGTGTGGTAAAAGGCGACTAATGTAAGTTGTCCCACCGTGTGGTATCCGGCTGAGTAAAATAACTATATGAAGCTCACCCTCATTTCGTACCAAGGTTTCGTAAAATCCGACTAAGGTAAGTTAACGCCAGGTAGGCGGCCCGTCGTATAATACCTAGTGCAGGAGAATGATACTGTTATAAATGGGATGTCTGTACGTCTGACTGTTTGTCTGTAATGTTTTTTCGGCTAATCCGCTGTACCAATATTGTTGAAGTTTGACACAATTGAAGCACACATACCGGGCTTTTATATCAAATAAGTTAAAAATTCTTTAAAAAAAAGCTTTTAACAAAATTTTATGTCTAGGCTAGAAAATTCTGGGGATATGTGAAACCTACCAATCGCACGCTTGATGGATCTAACTCAAACCTTTTTCTAAAAATAAGGACGAAGGTTTATGCTGTGCTATGCTAACTGGCCGGAACTTTTTTAATATATTGTTTAGGCGTCTGTGTCACCAGTCAACAAGTTCATCAATCATCCTTCAGTCAACCAATCACGCATCAAAACGTAACTCAACGGATACTTTCTTCCATACCATTACCTAAAAGAACCAACGTTCACTTCCAAGCAATTTTGAAAACCTTTGTAATTTTTACGCAAATAAATATATACGCTAATAAACACATATACTCGTATAATAAAATATACGCCGTGTGGTATCCGGCTGAATAGAATAGTACCACCCTCATTTCTTACCGAGGTGTCTTAAGAGGTAACTAAGGTAAGTCGAACCGACGTGTGGTATCCAGCTTAGTAGAATAGACCACCTTCATTTCTTACTGAGGTGTCGTAAAAGGCGACTAAGGTAAGTTGACCCGCCGTGTGGTATCCGGTTGAGTAAAATAGACAACCCTCTTTCTTACCGAGGAGTCGTATAATACGACTAAGGTAAGTTGACGTCAGGCAGGCGGCCGGTCGTAAAATACGTAGCTAAATCATGTGACAACATGTTTGTAACATGTGCCGATTTCACTTAGAGTGAGATAAGGGCGAAGGATGATGACTCGTATAATAAAATATCCCGTTTTTTCTTTAGGAATAAGATAAATGACCATTCATTCAGATTCCACGATATAAATCTTAAACGTTTCCATATTTATTTGCGATGTGCAGGCAACACGAAATATTTGCTCCCATTTCACCGTTTCTGTTAATAGCGACATCAAATGTTTCACCGAACGAAATGTCTATCATCTGTGAAAATCGAAATAAATAACTGAAATTTCTTTCTTTGTGCGACACTTGATCGTCAACGAAGAAATATATTTCGTCGAACGTTATTCTACTGATCGCTTTGTTACTGACATACATAGAGTGTTATTTTCTATTTTATTTTTTATACCTGCTAATAATTTTGATCCAAACAATAATCGGAAGTACTTTTTCACGTCAACTACAAGTTTTTGGGTTACACTTCTTTTTAATTATTTTAAACAAAATTAAAATATAACTGTAAGGAGAAGAATTGTTTTCTGCCGAAACAAATTGCACCGAACAATAACAAAAAATACAAAATAAAAATTAAACACATTCGTCAAGTTATAGTCACTAGACTATAACATATCGGAATTGCGTATTCAACTGAATCAATTTACTGCGTACTAATAAAAATAGCTATCAACAAATTACCTATCAAACAACTAAATTAGTTAACTGCGTACTAATATAAATAGCTATCAACAAAATACCTATCAACTAACTGAATCTATTTGCTGCGTACTTATAAAAATAGCAATCTACAAATTTCCTATCAACTTACTGAATCTATTTGCTGCGTATTTATAAAAATAGCTATCTACAAATTACCCATCAACCTACTGAATCCATTTACTGCGTACTAATAAAAAAAAGCTATCAAAAAAGTAACTATCAACCAACTGAATCCAATTTCTGGAAACTAAAAAAATTGCTATCAACAAAATACCTATCAACCAACTGAATCCATTTACTGCGTAGTACTAAAAATAGCTTTCAACAAAATACCTATCAACCAACTGAATCCTTTTATTGCGTACTAATAAAAAAAGCTATCAACAAAATAACTATCAACCAACTGTATCCATTTACTGCGTAGTACTAAAAATAGCTTTCAACAAAATACCTATCAACCAACTGAATCCATTTACTGCATACTAATAAAAATAGCTATCTACAAATTACCTATCAACTAACTGAATCCAATTTCTGGAAACTAAAAAAATTGCTATCAACAAAATACCTGTCAACCAACTGAATCCATTTATTACGTACTAATAAAAATAGCTATTAACCAACTAAATTCTTTTACTCATAATCCTCCTGCCCTTATCCCACTCTAAGTGGGGTCGGCACAACATGTTAAAAACATGTTGTCATATGATTTGGCTACGTATTTTACGACCGGCCGCCTGCCTGACGTCAACATACCTTAGTCGTATTTTACGACTCCTCGGTAAGAAAGAGGGTGGTCTATTTTACTCAACCGGATACCACACGGTGGCAACTAAATTCTTTTACTATGCACTAATAAAAATAACTATCAACTCACTGAATTCATTTACTGAGTACTAATAAAAATAACAATCGACAAAATACCTATCAACTAACTGAATCCATTTACTGCATACTTATAAAAATAGGTATCAACAAAATCAACAAATAAAAAAAAACCACATATTTAATTTAAATGTCTGTTTTTTGCAAACGTCAATTTGCACAGAGTCCAAAATCAACTTTGGATATTTGGATATAATTTAAGCGTATATATTATTAGCATCCTTTCATCTATTTATTTTAACAAAATTAATTAATAGATTAAATAGTTAAATTTATATAAACTATTTCTTATTCTCTATATTACGCGTATTCTCTTTCTTCTTCAATTCTTGCCCTTTTCCTTCTGTTACTCAAAGGTTGACTGGAAAAGAACCCTTTTAGGGATAATTCCACCTTTATACGTGTGCTTTTTTACTTTTTCTTTCTCTTTTCTCACTATATGTATAAAAAGACAAATAAGTGTATAAAATATAAAACAAAATTAATAATAATAGATCCTGGATATTAGTCACAAAACGCGTGCTTTTAATTTGTGTATTTCATCAACCAAATTTTTAAATAGATTGTAAATAGCTAAAATTTATCGTATCAAGGGAGTACATGGTAGTTCATTGCCAAAATCTAATCAGTTGGAGAGATAAGAACCAAATATAGCTGGCAGGTATAATTTAGTTAATCCATGTATATTTAGGCTAAATTTGAACCTCGAATTACGATATAATAAAGCTATTTTACTAAATAGTAGCAATAACAACTCAATATTTTAAGGTTTTTATAAAAATAATAATAAAATTTATTTTGCTATTATCCACCATGAAGTAAAATAGAAAATATATATAATGCGAAATGTAGAGTGGACAATCCGTTTTGCATACCTGATACATGCAGGATTCGTAAAAACACATGCACAAACCTCAACCACCGCCACTATAATACACAAGCACTACACACGTTCACTATCACAAACTCAACAGTCGTTTTGCCCCGCAACCGAAGCATCATCACGATAACGACTCCACGACATTGACAGTTCCCGCGGTGTGGTATCCGGCTGAGTAAAATAGACTAACCTCATTTACCGAAGTGTCGTAAAAGGCGACAAAGGTAAGTTAACGTCATGAAGGCGGCTGGTCGTAAAATGAGCCAAATAATATAGCAACATGTTTAAAATATGTTGTGCTGCTGACCCCACTTAGAGTGGGATACGGGCAGGAGAATGATGATGTCAAAATAATACAACTACTATTTTGCAATAGGCGTTCAAAACAACGTTCAGAGCACATAAACATCTGTTAAGCGTCACCCAAACTATCCGATAAATGGAACAGATATATTATGGTTTAGTTTACGATATATCGCTGATGCCAAAACTAAATAGATTAGGCTATTTTTGAGACAACTTTTATACAACGTGCGAATGTCAGTTGCTGAAGTTACTAATTAGATTTCGTTTGGCGCATACATGACGTTATACGCCAGAAAAACAGCAAGCTCCTGTTATGATTCGTTTTCCAGTTAAGCTACCACATCCACTGGCGAGGGTATAGTGACGATACAACATTGTTGGGTTATGTCTACGAAATAACGACTCTTCTTTATACGCGACAAATATAGTATTTAAAGTTTTAGGTGAAGGAAAAACATCGTGAAGAAACCTGCCTATGTCTAGAGAATTTTCGGGATATGTGTAACCTACCAATCGTTAATAGTCTGTTTATCGAGGAAGGCTAAAGGCTATATAACATCACGCTAAGATGAATAGGAGAAGAGCAGTAATAGAAAATATTGCGAAAACGGCAAAATTTAAAGCTTTCCTTGCGTGCTCAACGGTGATAGTTATTCAAAAATCATGTATTACAAAATTGTTTCCCTCTAAAATTTTTAAATAAAAGTCCGTGACAGCATATGTCTAGCTTTTAAGGTTAACCCACTTTAACTATTTCTTAGGGTTATAAAAAAACTATTTTACGGTTTTAATATTTCGCTGGCGATTGCTGTCTTCTATATTTTTCCCCCTCTAAATGCCCTGGTTCATAGCAAATGCCTTAACTATCGTTTTATATCGCTACTCAATACATAATAACCTATGATCCGAAACGCGATTTTGCCAACATGTTTACAAATGTCTATAATAAAAATAAATTAACCCAAATACATGTAATTTTTCACGAGAACTGGCCATTTCCTCAAGACATGTTTTCCCCTACGGCTAATACGTTATTTATCATATTATTTATTACCCATCAGAATGTCTTCTCGCAAATGGACTTTTTATTTGTCCACGAGGTCATGACAGCGGCTGTAAGCAATAACGTTTGAGCGATATCCTCATGTACTTAAAGATCTGAATGATGTCGGACATTTGCAAAGAATCTCTCTCTCAAGATTAATTCAACCGTGAAAATATTAAGTACTTGGTAATAGCTTTTGGCGATTTCATCATCCTGCCCTATACCACTCTAAGTGGGATCGGCACTACATGTAATATTTTTTTTTTTTTACAACAAAGTTTTACATTTTCTCACAACCAATTATTTCGCCAAACTAATTAACTTTATTGGTGAGATAATTGCAACACGCACGCGCTACTATAAATCTAATTATAACAATAGAACAAAAAAGAAAACATGCCCTTTTCGCAATTATTTTTTTTTATTTATTTTAATTAAATAAATGATACACATACACATATACCTGTATATTTATAAATATATACATACATATATACTTATTACAAAGTTGTCTTACTAGGTACTGAAAAAATTCCTAATAAATACTTCTTTAAGTCACCTGCCCGATGTAACCTTAACTTAGTCGTACTCGTTAAGTAAGAAGGTGGTCTATTCTACTCAACTGGATATTACAAGGTGCGTCAACTTACTTTATTCGTTTTTACGACACCTCGGTAAGATATGAGGGTGGACTATTCTACTTAACTGGATACCACAAGGTGGGTCAACTTACTTTATTCGTTTTTACGACACCTTGCTAAGATATGAGGGTGCACTATTCTACTCAACCGGAAACCACACGGTAGGTCAACTTACCTTAGTCGCCTAATTGAAGATTATTTGGATGATAAAAATGTCTGGATTTGAAAATCATTTAAGTTTTATACAAGAGTGCGATTTAATAATGTAAAATTGAAAATGTTTAAAAGATTGGCCGAGTTTCTGTCTCGTTCTTCTCGGTGATAGCAACATTCCGAACCAGTTGTAGCTTCATTAATCATATTGATCCTAGACGATTCAAAAGTGCTTGAAAGAACTTATCTGAATAAAGATTATTTTGATTTGATTACTTATGTTGTCGCCAATGACTTTCGCTTTGTACTTTATAGCAACACTATCATGAAACAAGAGTTTCGCGCCCTTTTGACTGAAATGGTGGCAACTCTGTATAGTGTTGTTCCCAGTTGAGTCTTCCTATTGATAAAACGTTTTGACATTCAAGAGAAGTGCATCTCGGAACGGGAATTGTGGTATTCCTATTATATCGTGTTATTGTATATAGTGTGCGTTAACAATTATATCAATTCGTGTTTTTTATAATAAATACCTCGTTACGAATATTTTTAGCTGATTCTATTGATATATTATATATTTATTATTTATATATATATTTATTATTAATATATATATTTATTATTATTTTTATATTTATATATTTTCCAATAGATGCAGGTGAAATCAGAAATTAGAAATTAGAAATTATTTATTTGCTCAAAACAGTTTTGGTAAACACTATTTAACAAAAGCTTATTATCTAGTTTACATTCTAAAAGTCTCCACTAGCAACCAAACTAAGCCTAGCTTGTATTCTTGGTTACTAGTGCCTTCCATTGTCATACATACTAAAAACGTGTATAAACAAAACATAAAATAATGTTTACTAATATTGTGCATGCGTATGTGTGTGCAAGAATGTTGTGTATGTATGTGGATGTGAGTGAGTTATAGTGTATGTATGTGTATGTGAGTGTGTATGTGAGTGAGTGTTTTGTGGTATCTATCCTATGTATGTGGTGTGGCTATTTTATTATTGTTAATTTATCAGAATTTTAAACTATTCTATTTTTGATTATATTTTTATTTTTTATTCTGTTTAGTTAACTATAGATTTTAGGAGATTTTCTGTTTCGTTATAGTTTTTGCTTAAAAGGAATAGGAAGTGGAATATTAAGTATCGATACGATATATTATATCTTAAGAACAAACTTAACTTGAAACGCAGATAAGAAAATTTTTTGCAAGTGCTTAAGATGCTATCCAGACGTATTTTATTCCATTTCTAGTTAGTATATATAACAAAGGATTATCTCCTTATGACCCAAAACGTTATCCACTCTATAACGATAAGTAACAGCTATGAATTGCTTTTAATCAAATACAGTTTATCTGGATATTAGGCCGGTATTCTATAGCATGCTATAAGAAAGTTATAAAATTAAGAGTAGAGCGAGTCCTAATAAATCGTTATATGGCTGATTTTAACGAATATCCATAAGTTCAAAGTTCAGCCAATTACCAAAAAATTTATCTTGTACTAAATATATTAACGCTTTTTATTGGAGGAAATATTGCAAAGAGACCTGAATATGCCTAGAAGATAATTTGTAGGAATCAATGTTACTTTCCAATCTATCTGTATCCAATGTATGTTCGTTATTTATACATGCTTTTATGAAATTCCGCCGTGTGGCCGAGTAGAGTACACCACCCTCTCTTACCGAGGTGTCGTAAATACGACTAAGGTAAGTTGATGTCAGGCAGGCGGTCAGTCGTAAAATACGTAGCCAAATCATGTGACCCAACTTAGAGTGGGATAAGGGCAGGAAAAAGAAAAATATTAGTAAGGATTTTAGGGCAAGCGATAACGCACGGTAGTCGCCTAGCACGCAGGGGAAGACCGTCTTTAAAATTCGCACTGAATATTTTAACCGGAGCTTATACCGTATGCTAATTCACTCTCATAGATACGTTTGTGAGAACGACCAATACTGAGGCCGCTTTGTTCCCGAATATTCATTAGCAAACATTCACACCGGCCTGGGTAAAGGCACGACAATTGTTCACACTAACGAGTCCGGATTACCTGAATTTAGTACGGTGCGATATCTAAACACGTATTTAAGTTTCATACTAAGATTAAAAAAAGATTTAAATAAAGGAAATTACGCCGTGTGGTATTCGGCTGAATAGAATAGTACCCCCCTCATTTCTTACCGAGGTGTTGTAAAAGATGACTAAGGTAAGTCTACCCGCCTTGTGGTATTCGGCTGAGTAGAATAGACCACCCTCATTTCATATTGAGGTAGCGTAAAAGGCGAGTAAGGTAAGTTGACCCGCCATATGGTAACCGGCTGAGTACAAAAGACCACCCTTATTTCCTACCGAGGTGCCGTAAAAGGCGACTAGCGTTAGTTGACCTACTGTGTGGTATCCAGTTAAGTAGAATAGACTACCCTACTCTTTGTTACCGAGGCATCGTAAAATGCGATTATACGATTACATAATAATTTTTGAAATCGGTTCATCTTTGTCTTTAAATGAGTTAATCTTGTATATATATATATTTCTGAATCTCAGAAACGGCTCCAACGATTTTCCTGAAATTCAGTATATAGAGTGTTTTGGGGGAGAAAAATCGATCTAGCTAGGTTTTATGTAAAAAAAAATACGTTTTATCCCTGTTTTTGGGCATTAAATAACACTAACATTTATATTGAATTGAATTTTCGCCATCAACTGTCAAGTCGGCGTAGCTTATTCAGGGAACGGGCAGACTCGAGAAATGTGAATGCCAAGGATCGATCTCCAACTATAACTGTTTTTTTTTAAGTTTTTTTTTGTAAAAAATTACCGAGCTAAGCTCGGTCACCTAGATATTTTCTTTTTATACATGTATTTAGAAAATAAAAATAATTAAAAAAGCACATGTATAAAGGCGGACTTATGCCTAAAAGGGATCTCTTCCAGTCAACCTTTGAGTAATAGAAGGAAAAGGACAAGAATTGAAGCAGAAAGAGTGTACGGCTCATGTAGAGAAACAGAAAAAGTTTATATAAATTTAACTATTTGATCTATTAATTAATTTTGGTAAAATAAAAAGATGAAAAGATGCTACTAATATATAATTACTTAAGCTAAATATTTTGTAGTCTGTAACTTAAATACCGAAAGGGAAATAGATTTCCGGATTGATACTGGTAAATCATTCCACAGCTTAACACCTCAGTTTAAATTTCGTACACAGATAAACAAAAACAATATCTACAATCAATTCATCTAAAAAAGTAATAAAATTGTGTATTTAAAAAGTTTAATTTTGAGAGTGTGTATTGCAGGCATGAGTTTTTAAAAATTCTGCATGTATCAGGTACGAAAACGCATAAGATATCCCACATTTAGCAATGCATATATTTTCTAAATTCTATGCCATGTGGTATCCGGCTGAGTAAAATAGACCACCCTCTTTCTTACCGAGATGTCCTAAAAGGCGACTAAGGAAAGTTGACCCACTGTGTGGTATCCGGTTAAGTAGAATAGACCACCCTCATTTCTAATCGAGGTGTCGTAAAAGGTGAGTAAGGTAATTTGACACGCCGTATCGAATCCGGCTAAGTAGAATAGACCACCCTAATTTTTAATTAAGGTGTCGTAAAAGGTGAGTAAGGTAATTTGACACGCCGTGTCGAATCCGGCTAAGCAGAATAGACCACCCTATTTCTTTCGTTCGTTAGAGCCTTTTAAATTCAATAAAAAATATATATAAAAGATTAACTCGTTTAAATATTAAAGAAAAGTTAAGATGATTTGAAATTTCTTGTGAAAGCCAACTTTTATAATAAATATTTTGAATGTGAGAAATTTATTATTATTTTAGTAACGTATATCCCATCGTTTTATCTCAGTACACAAGATTAAACAGAGTGGCAATAAATCTCAGCTCTACCTAAATAAATAATATACAAACAAATCGTAAACAAAATAACCGGGGTTACCATATTTTAATATTCCCGTATAAAGTTTTCACGAGATTGTAGTCCTCCGTGATAAATTTGAACGGCGACGTTGAGTGATTGTGGGCACATTTTAGTCTCGACCTCACTCAGATTCCTGTTTATTCACTACTGAAATATAGCTGTCGCAATAATATATTGGGACGCTTGTTTGTGATATGTTTATTAAAATGGTACAAACAATACAAAAATGTACACCGTGTATCCGGCTGAATAGAATAATACCACACACATTTCTTACCGTTGTGTCGTAAAAAGAAACTAAGGTCAGTGAACCATTAGTAACAAAGGTAGATCTCAATTAAATTATATTTATTTTCTTTGAAAATACATTTTTTTAACAATAACAAGATTGTTATTGCCAAAAGATTTGCAATGTTACCTATCAGGTACAATAGCCGTGTGATATTCGGCTGAATATAATAGACCACCACCATTTCTTACCGAGATGTTTTAAAAGGCGACTAAAGTAAGTTGACCCGCCGTGTGGTAGCCAGTTAAGTAGAATAGACAACCCTTTTTTTTACTTCTAAAGTGTCTCAGGAACACATGGGCTGCAATAGTGGCACATCTCAAAAAATCAGGTTTTCAGATATATAGGTTTAAAATTTTCATTCAAAATATACTTTATTCAAATACAAGTTTATTTGAAACAATTGCTTTTGAATCATCAACTCTACTGCTGTTTCGAAAAGCTGTTCTTATCGAGAAGAGCCAAATCAACTCTTTTAAAAATATAATTCTTAATACTATTTACATTAAGTCCTTACAGTCTTGTACAGGTTCAAAGAGAGCTATATCCACACATTCTTATCTTCTAAATAATCTTTAAGAGTATAGTAGGCTGTCTGTATCAGCCTTTTTTATCAGTGTTTTTAAACTGCTGTAATGGCAAAGCTGAAATTGTTTGCGGAATTTTATTATAGAATCTTACACTAAAACCCACAAACGACTTACGCACTTTTGCAAGGCGCAAAGTAGGAGCCTCAAGCTTATGTCGGTTCCTGCTTTGTCTATTGTATACATCACTTGTCGTTTTATAATTCTTTATATTTTTATGTACATAAATTGCTTAAAATATACTGTGAAGCAAATGTAAGGATAACTGTTCCCTTAAACTTCTCTCGCAGGGAATCACGCAAACTTAAATTATAAATGCCACGCATGGCTCTTTTTTATAATAATTTTCTTCCAGTATCGGCGCATTTACCCCACAGCAATATTCCATAAGACATTATGCTATGGAAGTAGGCAATAATTTTACTAAGGAAAATATATAAAAAAATAAATATGTTTTTTTTTAACAGCCGGTTTCTGTAAATAAGTTTCCTTAAACGAACGGTCTTATATTACATTATGAGTTGTGTCGGTATTGCAGCGGTATTGTGCGGTATTGCATATCGTGGTTTTTTGTTGAGCCAATATTGCAACCCATGAGCGATATACTAGTAGTACACTATTTCGTTCGCTACAACATAATCATTTAAGTACTAAGAATGCTTTAGCTGTTTAATTTTTTTTATATTTCTGCGATATGCTTAACAGAGAAAATCAATGCGTCTTCACGTAACCATTATTATAGGCATGTATAAGTTATGGAATAAGAGAGAATTAACTATGAGTTTTTGAACGGCCTGTTAGAATAAAATAGGGCGGCGTAAAGCGGGAGCACTTGGCGTTTACGTAAAGCGATTTAGATGGCGCTAGTAGTACATTATAGCGCGCTATTGTTTGTCAATTTCAAAGGTATAAGATGGTTGTACAGATTCGTCTCTTCCTACTAACGGTGAGCTCCGTAATTTAAATAATTTTTGTGGGGTCGAAACTGAGACCTATATAATAATTAAATACGGCAAGCGGCGGAAGTATGTATCTCTAATCGTTAGTTATGTATTTGTGCCGTCTGCAGGTGAGACCCTAGGGCTAGGGCCATGGAGTCAAAGTGCAAAATGTTTTTTATCCGTTTTAACACCTCGGTTTATTGCCTCTTCAGGAGACAAGAGGGCTGGTTCCTTTTCGCACAAAGAATCAGCTTAGCGATTCAGCGCGGAAACGCTGTCAGCATTCTTGGGATCATTCCACGTTGGCAATAGCGTAAGTAATTAATTTTGTTGTAATACTTACTGTTTTACGAAGGTTTCCTTTCGATTTTTGCCTTCACCATTTTTCAACTGAAAAATCGCGCGGTTCGAACTATGGATGTGACTTGGAGTAGAAAAAATCGATTAATAAATAATCGTCTTTTTTTCCCTTTAAAAATAATCGATTTTTAAAAATCCTTTTTTTTCTGACTATATGAAAAGTTGCCTTTTTTAATATAAATAATTAACTAGAATAAAAGCTTATTAAAGTGGACAACTACCAATAAATAATATCAGATGACCTGTTTGTGAAATTCTATTAAAATGGCTTGGCTACATTGGTTTCATCCGACAGCGCATATGTAATCTTAAGAAACTAGAAAAAAAAAGTGAAATGACAAAGAGGATGATTAAAATAATCGATTTTTGATGAAAAATAATCGATTGTTATAAAAATTATTTATTTATATTTATTATTTTTTCACATCTCTAGTTTGAACCTATTTGATTTGTGACTCTGCTTTAAAATTCATTGTAATTATAAATGACGAATTACGTTTGTTATTCATTTAGTGAAGAGATTACAAGATATTTATTTATAACTAAAATATTCAAACTTTGCCTGTAGAGTTATATAGTTGTATTAATAAATATGTTTTTTTTAGACCATGAGTTTTCTGGGGATATTACGTAGCTTCTCGGAATTAGCCCATATATATAAAAAGAAATTAATAAAGTAAAAAATAAAATAAAAAATAAAGAAATACTTAGGTTTGCTATTCGTTCAGATCTTTAAAGCAGAACAAAAACACAAATATGTGTTTGTTCACGGATTTTCGATTTTTTTATAAATCTTATAAAAATAAATAGTGTGTAGGTTAAAAAGAAGTATTTTTTTCTTCGTAATTTAAAAAAGTTGAAATTAACTGGAGTCACGTTTTATTCAAAACATGATCTACCAGGCTATCATAGAAGCATAAGAGACGTTTACTGAATACCGGTAGCTGTGTGTGTGTAAGTAATTCTCCATTACAGTTTACGCCTACATAATAAATAACAATACATTACCAGGGGAACGATTCCGAAATTGAAAACAAACGGTATCAGGAGATTATAAGTGCGCAGAAGTTTTAAAATAAATGTCCGATTTGCATATGACGTTGTCCAAGTAACTGATCAAGTATCTTATATATCTTTTACGATATTCTTGGGTTTATTGTTGCCTAACAAATTGATTTAAATTGTATTATATCGATTTTGTTAAAAAAAATTACAACGAATTTAAATGGTACTAGAATTATTTGTCAATTTTCTAAACTGAGGCTGATATTTAATATTTGGTGTGTTTTGTGATTACACACTCTTTGTGTAAAGATTCTGTAATAAATTATATACCTATGTTACTTGTTACTATGATAATTAGACTTTTTTCAAGATTTTTTTTTCATCAAGAATTTTCCTGAAATTAAAAGTAAACCAAATGTTATAGAACTAGGTTTATTGGTTTCGTATTTTTTAAAGTTGTACAAACAAACACAGATACATATAGGTATATTCTGACTTTCAAGTAGAATAAAAAGTGTTACTGTAATTCTTTGTAATTCATTGGGTAAATTGAATTATATTCTTTTTTTAATTTAATTTTTTTATAAGTTCGGAAAGTGATTCGAACCGCCGTGTGGTATCTGGTTGAATGGAATAGACCTCCCTCATTTCTTACCGAGATGTCACAAAAGACGATTTAGGTTAGTTAACCCGCTGTGTGGTATCCGGTGAGTATAATAAAGAGGCCACCCTCATTTTTTTCCGAGGAGTTGTAAAAGGCGACTAAGGTAAGATGTCTAAATCCAAATCATGTTTACAACATGCTTATAACATGTTGTGCCGACCCCACTTAGAGTGGGATAAGGGCAGAAGAATGATGATGATCAGAGATGATGAACCCACAAAAAGATTAATTAATAATTACCGCCAGGAATATAAAAATTTAAGACATAATGGATAGCGCGTCACGTTTTATTCAAAACATTGTCTACCAGGCGACCATGAAAATATAAGAGGTATAAAATGAGTAGTCTTGGGGCACAGAACAGTATAAGAGGGACCTATACAGTTCACGCATACTAGGTTAGCCGAATCGATTTCGTATTGAGACAAACGGTACCAGGAGATAATGGGAGTGTAAGAACTTTAACTTATCTATTTTATAAAGAAATATAAATTACCCTTAAAATTATATTTCTTTTTCCTTCCAGACAGAAGCCTACTATATAGATAAAAAGTAAACTTGCAAACATACAATAACGTCATCGCACACTAAATTTGAGGAGCAGATTGGCAGAGGATCCTAGAAATACTCTCGGTAAACTTGTTTTATCACAATCACTGCATGATGAAGTTAATTAACAATTAAGTAAATTGTAATAGAAAAACACAAGGCAAAATAAAAACATGTACCTAGGTATATGTGGAAAGTTAGTAATTATTGAACAGCGTTTTAACACTTAGTAACGAATAGACAAAATTTATTTATTTTTCTTCTTTTTTTACTTCAGAAAAAAGGTTTTATTATTTTATAAATACAACTTAACTATTTAATAGTCACTAAAATAAACTAAACTATTTTACAAAAAAACAGTATTAAATTATATTACATTCATTATATTATTATTTAATTAATATTAGTGCTACCCGTGACTTCGGTCGCCCCAACTTAAGCTTTTAAGTACCCTAAATAGTGTTATATCATTATCCTCCTGTCCTTATCCCAGTCTAAGTGGGGTCGGCACAACATGTTATAAACATGTTGTTACATGATTTGGTTGCGTTTTTACGACCGGCCGCCTGCCTGACGTCAACTTACCTTAGTCATATTTTACGACACCTTGGTAAGAAAGAGGGTGGTCTATTCTACTAAACCGGATACCACACGGTGGGTCAACTTACCTTAGTCGTCTTTTACGACACCTCGGTAAGAAATGAAGTTGGTCTATTCTTCTCAGCCGGATACCACAAGGCGGGTCGTCTTACTTTAGTCACCTTTTACGACACCTCGGTAAAAAATGAAGGTGGTACTATTCTATTCAGCCGGATACCACTCGGCCCTAAATAATGTTATATGTAGTTTTAATAAAACTGTTTTTTTATCCCATATGTTATTTATTACCCCGATGTATATGTTTTAATTATACCAAGTTTTATCGATATTGGCCCAGTGCATTAGTCATGACAGACAGGACAGAACTCTCGCATGATATTAAATAATGACGTCATAAAAGTTGGTGTGGTGGTGGGAGTTTTCCGCTGCAGTTTATGACAATACCATTTAATCGTAACATTGATTACTAGGCGTTCATATACGAGAAAGAGGTTAACTTCCAATTGACTTTATGTATGCATGTGAGCATTCGTTTACGCTAAAGTTCACTAATACATATACACGCTGGAATCAATACCGTTAACAGTGAAAACAACTGGTATATAGAAAATATTCAGAACAAAAAGTACAGTTTAAGTTAAAGTTACACATGTAGGCGTGATGGGTAAAATATGTTCAAATTGCGTAAGACGGAGGGAGAGTAGACCGCCGGAACTGTGTAGGAGAGGAAGTATCCCCCTCTCTTTCTGAACGAACCAAAAATGTATGCCTGCGCCTGCTGTTTTGTTTAATTATAGATGGAAGTTGATTTTTCTGAAAGATAAACTTTTTAAAGTAAAGTAATTGTAATATTTTTAAACGGATTAGTTCTGTTTCGAGTGGATATCGAAACCAGGCGGCAGGCCACAGCAACGCGTGACCGGACAGCTAGATGTTAAATATTAAATTGCTAGCTTTTACGCGCAACTTCGTTTGTGTGGCCTCTTTGTAGCATGATAGGTTGATATTGACGCTTTTCAATGCCATCCTATTTCTATAGAATTAACAGGATTTCTATAGCCTATATGTTAAGCCGGTGTATAAAAAATAATAGTGCCAAATTTCATCGATATTGGGGTTCAGCGGATTCACTTTGAAAGATACAAATTATACAAATTATTAAGTTTATCCCGTTTTTAACTGCAAGATAATAAAGTAAGAGCGTATTTACATCACTTACAAAAGATTCCTATAATTTAAAAATGTAAATGTAATTTTCAAAAACAAATTATTTAGTTGAATTAAATACATAAAGCTTACAAAAACAAAGCTTGATTTCAATAACAGTTCAATGACTTTTGCTTATCTAAAGAGAGAGTAGCAAAATAGATACACCGCAGCAAACTATGTGCAAATAAATATCAGAGGTGTATCTGTCACGTTTTCATCAAAATATCGACTACCAGGCGTTCATATCTTCCGAAGAGGTAAATATCTACATCATACTACAGTTGCAGCAGTGTGTGTAGCACTTCGTCCATATATACACTCACACGAATACAATAATCATACCGTTGGAATTCAAAACAAGCGGTATCAGGCTCTTACAAAGTATTTATTATCTATGCGTATATTAAAATTTAGGATTTAACTGTCTGTATATTATTATTTATATTTTTAATAAAAATTTGTATTAAATCAAATTATTATTAATGATACAAATACCAAATAATTTATTTATTTTATTCCAAGTAACCGCGTGAATATAAATCACTTCACCGCGGATTTTAATAAAATTTATTTCGTAGAAGTATTTTTGCTAGATTATTTGGGATCTATGTTACATGTTGTTTGATATAAACCACAAAGGTAATTGTTTTTTTTTTATTAACGAGGTTTTATTTCAAAATGCAGACAAGGCACAGCAAGGTAGACAGACATATAGAGGACATGACGAAGTCACGTTTTCATCTCAATGCGATGTACCAGGTCTACATAAACACTCAAGAGATATGTCGAAAACTACAGAATGTTTGTCCAGTGATGTACAAGCTCACTCATAGGTATAGAGTAATTATACTATAGTACGAAAGCCTGCCTAAAATGTATTCATCGTGTTATCTTTTTTTTTAATGTGTGATAAGATAAAAATAAATATACGAGTTTCGTCTACCCTCTGATTATTTGTTAGGATACTCTTTATCTTCCCTATTCTAATATAAATAACTCTATGTTCACAAGACGTATAATTACTAACGTTTTAAAATAATAATTTTAGGAAATTTTAATCATGGAAGTATTAATAAAAATTACAATTTTTTATTTAAAAAAAAAATTAAATTCGTTTCCGGGAAATCGGACGATAACAATTTTTTCTGGAAATCGGACGCGTTTTTTTCTTTCGAATAAAATATAAATTCTAGAACTGGAGTGTTAACACTAGTATTTCTTTCATTTGTTTATTTTTCGGTTATTATATCCAATAGGATGCTACTATAACAGGATCCTATTTCCTTTTTGGAGAAAATAGGTTAGAATTATAGGTGGCGCTAGCAGTACATTATATCGCGCTATTGTTTGTCAATTTCAAATATATAAACACATCGCTGAGTTACATTTCTCACGCGCATTAAATTTTTGGTTTTACATTTATATTATGAATAAAATATAACTATATTTTTGGGAGGTCAATACTGAGACCTGCATAATAAGTGTAACATGGAAGTATTTATATATATCACTATCACTACATATTATAAAACAAAGTTTGTCGCATTTCTTGTACGCATAAAACTTTAAAACTACGCAACAGATTTTGATGCAGTTTTTTTAATAGATAGAGTGATTCTGGAGGAAGGTTTGTACGTATAATAACATTCAATACGGAGTAGAGAAATACTGTAATTTTTGAGGTTTCTGTAAATAATTACATTTTTTTCCGCTTACATTGCAAACGCAGGCTAAACCCTACGAGATTTATCAAAATAATGTACTAAGTATTTGTACACATTGAAAAGGTCTACAGAAAAGTCCGAGATGGTATATGTCTATCTCTTATGGATAACCCACTAAAGCATTTTTTGTCGTTTACTTTTTACGAAAAATAATGCCTCATTTTTGAAGCAATTCTTATACGATACAGCATTAATCCTTATCCAATTAAGTACCTTAAATAAATTGTTGATTTAATATAGATCAATATGGCCGTTTACAGCATGTAATTTAAGTGAATATTTTCGGAGATATTATAGATTTAAAATGCCGTGAGGAGGCCGCGCTTCGCCCTATATCACTTCGACTTTAGCAGCGATGTCGCTCTTTCAAGAGTTTGTTTAACGACAAGGAAGCTGTGAATGTTGTATATAAAGACATTCTGTAATTAATTGTAAAAATTAAATACATAGGGAAAATGTAAAACTAAATAAGTAAAAATGTACTATATGAATTTAGATATTCCAAAGATAGCAGGAAATCTTCTTGGTATAGATAAAGGAAATTGTTTTTCTCAAAATTTAACGCTTGCGGGCCACGGGCAGTAATGAATAAATCAAAACTACTGGATCGATTTTAATAATTTTTTTTACACTGAATGACATGGGATATATATTTTATACCCGTGCGAAGCAGGGGCTGGCCGCTAGTATATATATAATATATATAATAATAATATAATAAAAAACGATTAATAATTAAAAATCGATTTTATTCTCACTATTACAAAAGTTTCCTTTTTTAATGTTAATAATTAATTACAATGAAGGCTAATTAAAGTGGACAACTATCAACAAATAATATCAGATGCGCTGTTTGTGAAATTTGATTAAAATGTATTTTGGCTACATTGGTTTTATCCAACATTGCATATCTCTAATCTTAAAAAAACAAGAAAAAAGTAAAAAGGGGATATTTAAAAAATCGCTTTTTGATAAAAAAAAGTAATTGATTATTAAGAAACGATTATTTAAAAAAATTATCGACATTTTAAAAATTGATTATTTTGACATCCCTACTATGTAAAGCTTTGTAAGAAAGTATTTTTCCTTGATAAGTTGCCAAATTATGGATGTGACTTGTGACATGGAGTAGAAAAAATCGTTTAAATAATAATCGTTCTTCTCTTTAAAATGCATCGATTTTAAAAAAATCGATTATTTTGATAGGAAATAATCGATTTTTTAATCGATTTTTTTCTGACTGAAAGTTGCCTTTTTTAATAATAATTACTATAAGGGCTAATTAAGACAACTACCAATAAATAATAACAGATGCGCTGTTTGTGAAATTTGATATATTTGTGTAGTTTGGCTACATTGGTTTCATCCAACAATGAGTATTTAATCTTACAAAGCAAGAAAAAGAGTAAAAAAGAGGATAATTAAAATAATCGATTTTTTTTACATCTCTGTTGTGACTTGGACAATAAAAATCGAATAATAAATCGATTATTTTCCCTTTGAAATAAATCGATTTTTTCAAAAAAAAATTACTACAGGAAAGCAACCAATAAATAATAACAGATGCGCTATTTGTGAAATTCGATTAAAATATGTAGTTTGGCTACATTGGTTTAATCTAACAATGAATGTAATAATGAAATGAATGAATGAATCCTAAAAAAACAAGAAAAACGAAAAATGTATACATAATTAAAATAATGGATTTAAATCGATTTTTAATGTAATTTTTTATTTTTATAAATCGATTATTAAAAAATAATCGATTATCTATTTTGATTTATTAAAAAAATTGATTATTATAAAAATCGATTATTCGATTAACTCGTACGATCGCGAGACAAATATACAAAGAATATATTCATAGTTAAATTTTTTAAACATGTCTTACGATATGACTTTAGCTATTAAAATATACGCATCTTTTCTTTTTGACGATACTATTTGTTATAGGCATGTATTTAAGAGAGAATAAACATATTTTTTTGTAAACTTAGAGCATTCAGCGTTTATGCGAAAGTATTATAGAAGGCGCTAGTAGTACATTGTGTCGCGCTATTGTTTGTCAATTTCAAATGTATAAGGCCATCGCTCAGTTACCACCCTTTGGCTTTGATATGCTAAATATTATCAAACAAGTGACAAGTATTAATTTTTGAGAGGTCGATTCTGATTACTGAGACCTAAGTTATGTTAATCAAGTCTAGAGATATTACTTAAGAATAGCCGACAGGGAATGAATGTAACTTGGAGTGGAAAAAAAACGATTATTAAATCGTTGATTTAAATTCCTATAAAATAATCAATATTAAAAAAATCGATTTTTGTTACGAAACAATCGATTTTTCAAATTTCAAAAGTTGACTTTTGAATATTAATAATTAATTACAATAAAGACTAATTAAAGTGGTCAACTATTAAGAAATAATACACTGTTTGTGAAATTGATGCACTGTTTGTGAAATTGGATTAAATTGTGTAGTTTCGCCAAATTGGTTACATTCAATACTACTTATCTGATCTTAAAAACAAGAAAACGATTAAAAAAGAAAAAGGGATACCTAAAATAATCGATTTTCGACGAAAAAATAATCGATTATAAAAATCGATTACTTTGAAAAAATAATCGATTATTTTTTCACATTGCTACTTAGGGATACGCCTTGGAGTAGAAAAAATCGATATTTAAAATAGAATTTTAATGTAAAAATTTTCAATTTAAAATCCGATTTTGATTACATCGAGTATTTAAAAAAAAATAGATTATTGTATGAATCGATTTTTTTCACATCCCTAGCAAAAATATCGATTCACGACATATCTACGAATCTCTTAAGATCGCTAGACAAACAAACAAAGTATATTTTAGTAGATCAATTTTTTAAAACATTTCTTACGATATGATTTTAGCTAAATAACCGCATCTTTTCTTTTACGATACTCTTTGTTATAGGTATTATTATAGATTTATTAAGAGAGAATAAACAATGATGGAGCAAAAATTGATTTTTTTTCCTTTAAAATGAATCGATTTTAAAAAATCTATTTTTTTTTAATTTGATTTTTTCTGACTATTTGCAAAGGTGCCTTTGTTAAGTCATAATTAATTCGAATAAATTCTAATTAAAATGGACAACTACCAATAAACAATAACAGATGCGTTGTTTGTTAAAGTCATTTAAAATTAATTAAATTAAGTGTAGGTTAGCTACATCTGTTTCATCCAACAATGAATATCTAATATTAAAAAATAAGGAAAATGAATAATAAAGAAAAAGAAAATAATTAAAATAATCGATTGTAAAAATGTATATTTAATGTAAAAAAATCGACTATTTAAAAAAACTTTGAATGAAAATTTTAAGCTACACACATGCGCTGTAAAGGATGCGATGAAAAAAGGAGGGTGAGTAAAGATGTTTCAGGGTGTGCGTAGAAATGGGGTGAGGAGGTATGAAGAGTCACGTTTTCTACGTCTAGTCGCGTACTAGGCTACCATAAATTTTGAAGAGAATGTGTTGTTAAACTATGCTTACTATAAATAGCAGTGAGTCATTTTATAAAAACAGCAAACGATAATATCCTATAATCAGGATCCCAAAGAAGAAATGAAGGGTTGAAATTTTGAAGGTATTAAAAAAAAGTTATTATTGAATAATTTTCCTATAATTCGCGTCCGTTAAGAAAATCTTGCCTTTGGGCGTGGAATCAGACACGTCCATTAACCCGGCCCCTGTGAGGGTAGAGACACCTTCTATATTCTCAACTTGGGCAACTCCTGTTTGGCGCGTCCTCGTCGCGGGGGTGGGCATCTTACATTTCAGTAGGCCGGAGTGTAAAGATGGCGAAGTTCAGCAGGGACCCAGTTTTGCGGGGTATAGCGCAGAGCCCGTGCCCGGGGTTACGGGTGAAGACCTTAACGGTGGGAAAGAGCGGAGACAATAGTTGTCAGTACGGTCCAACCAGCGGAAGAGGCAAGCCACAGGGGCGTAGTTCCTGGATCCTGGTGGAGGGCAGCGGTAACCACCAGTACTGTGGTGAAGCGCAAGAACCATATGTTCTGAATCGGTTCACACACAGATTTCTATGGACATCATGTCTGTAGTACCGCGATGTAGAAAGCAACGGGATACTACTACATTATCTATTCCCATGAGAGTTGAAAGATGAAAATGCAACATAAGAGAAATGTAGTCTTGCCTGACGATCCGTGTAGCGAACGGCGCCTTGGGTTTTCCGGGACTCAAGGTGTGAAATTTGCTACCGGCCGAGACAACGTAGGCAACCAGGCGTTCCTCGGAAAGCATGCGACTGGAAGAGAATGTCTGCAATTGCGCAAGAAAATTCGTATAGGCACATGGAATGTTCGAGGACTCCTCGATGAGGGTAAACTACACATCTTGGATCATGAGCTCCAGCGGTACAACACCATGATAACTGGCTTGAGCGAGACTCACTGGAAAAATAGTGGCCATCGAGATGTTGACAAACCTACCATCTATTATTCAGGAGACGATTCTAGTAGCTATGCTGGAGTAGCAATAGCAATCCCCAAACAGTTAACTAAGGCGGTTCTTGGCTACAAACCTGTCAGCAATAGAATTATCACAATGAAGCTCGGTGCATCTCCCACACCTCTTAATATTATACAAGTGTATGCGCCAACTAGCGCGTCAAAAGACGAAGAGGTAGAAAGTTTCTACAATGACATCGAATCCTTAATAGCAACAATACCAAATAGAGAATTGCTTATAATACTTGGTGATTTTAACGCTAAAGTGGGTGATACACGGATGGACACAGGCTTACGGAATATTGTGGGGAATTATGGTCTCGGTGAAAGAAACGCTCGAGGTGAGAGACTAATTCAGTTTGCAGCTGAGCACAATTTCACCATTATGAACCAAGTATTTCAACAACACCACAGACGTCTGTACACCTGGACGTCCCCTGATGGAAAGCATCGAAATCAAATTGATTACATACTAATTAAATCCAGATGGCGAAGCTCAATTGTGAACGCGCACACATTACCCGGAGCTGACTGTCAATCCGACCATCAACTTCTCATATGTAGCCTCAAACTTAGGTTGCATAACTCCATAGCTCGTAAAGCAAACAAAAGTTTTAAAATAGTGGACCACACGGCTTTTCTCAACCAACTGTCAGCAGATAGCATGACATGGAGATCAAAAGCGCCAAGCGATGACCCTGACTCACTCTGGAAATCAGCAAAAGAGCAAATAATAAAAACTTTACGCTCATCTCAGCCTATCCAGTCTAAATGTAAATATCAACATTGGATGTCAGACGACACATGGAACCTTGTAGAGCGCCGCCGTGAAATGAAAGCCAAGGGTACACCCATACAAGTCTTGAATTCGATGAGTGCGCAGATTCAATCTTCTTCTCGCAGAGCCCGTAATAACTATCTCAAGAACATATGCTTAGAATTGGAAAAAAACGCAGAACGTAACGAAACAAATGACTTTTTTAAAAAGATTCGTAGCATAACTCGTCAATTCAAATCTAAAACTTGGGCTATCGAGAATTCAAATGGAGTTACTGTAACCGAAATCAAAGATGTTGTTGGCGTGTGGAGGGAATATTGCGAGCATCTTTTCACTGAGGGTACCATAACATCATTGGGTACCACAAGTGCATGCTTATATAACGCACATAATACTACGGAGCCTTCAATACTAAGAAGTGAAGTTTGTGCAGCAATAAAACATCTGAAGAAGTGTAAGGCTGTAGGAGCTGATAACATACCGATAGAAATCTTTAAAGCTATGGGTGAACTCGGAGTTGATATGTTGTACACCATCTGCAATCGCATCTGGGAGACAGAGAAATGGCCCCTAGACTGGGCACACTCCGTGTTCATACCACTGCACAAGAAGGGGTCGACTAAGAAATGCAGCAACTACAGGCTTATAGCCTTGATTTCACATGCTAGCAAAGTACTTCTTCATATTATCAACACTAGATTACAAACTTTCCTAAATCCTGAAATAGCTATGGAGCAAGCAGGATTCGTCAAGGGTCGAGGGACAAGGGAGCAAATTTTGACTCTTCGGCAGATAATCGAAAAGTCTAGAGAGTTCAACATCAAACTCTATATATGCTTCGTCGACTTTCGCAAAGCATTCGACACCGTAAAATGGTATAAACTGTGGGATGTGCTCACTCAAATGGGAGTACCAAATCATTTAGTTCGTATCATTCGCAGACTTTACGAGGACGGAACTGCGACTGTTCGGATAGATGACGTAGAGTCAAATAGCTTTCAAACACATGCTGGTGTTCGACAAGGGTGTATTCTTTCCCCACTCCTTTTTAACATCTACACTGAGTGTATTATGAGAATATGTTTAGAGCATTGGGACAAAGGGGTTTCAGTGGGAGGTCGTAAGTTATCCAACTTAAGATACGCTGATGACACTACTCTTCTTGCTCAGACAAAAGAAGACATGGAACATCTGCTGACACGTCTAGAAACAACAAGCCTTTCCTTCGGACTTGCGATCAATAAAGACAAAACCAAGATGATGATTGTGGACCGAGTTGAAATGAACCAACCTGATATATCTATGATTGGCAACTGTGAGGTAGTCCAAAGTTACATATATCTGGGCTCCATGATTACGAACACTGGTGGGTGTGAGGACGAGATTCGAAGGAGATGCGCTATTACAAGATCTGCTGTCGATAGGCTTAAAAGAGTCTGGCGCAACCGCAATATCACTAAAGCCACTAAAGTACGCCTTATGAGATGTTTAGTTTTTCCAATTTTCCTATATGGTGCAGAAACGTGGACGGTTCGTCTGAAAGATCGACGAAAAATCGACGCGCTTGAAATGTGGTGCTGGCGGCGACTATTGCGAATACCATGGACAGCGTTTCGGACTAACACCTCGATATTGGAGGATCTCAAAATTAAAACAAGATTATCTGCGACGGTGCAAATGAGAATCCTTAAATACTTTGGCCATATCGTTCGAAACGAACATTCTATGGAAAGACTCGTTGTCCAGGGGCAAGTTGAAGGCAAGCGGTCCCGCGGTCGATCACCCACGCGTTGGACGGACCAGATACGATCCATAACCCAAAAATCCGTAGTTCAATGTGCGAGAGACGCTGAAGATCGCGACAGATGGAGACGCATCGCAATGACTACAATAACGGATGCAAAGCATCTTCAACCACGACCACTCTGTCAAGAGTGAACGACTAAAGAAGAAGAAGAAAATCTATGTAATGAGTGTAGGAATCAAAGCCGTTCTCATACCTTATACATTCAGGATTCGTTCCTGCACGTATTACAAGCCACCGCCAATAGCACTGTACACTATTCACTACAACAATCATTTCGCCCGGAGCCTTTCTCCAGGGTGGCAAATTTGGCGTTGCCATTTTGTCGTGTCGTTGAGATTGTCGTGGTGAATGTGTGTTGTAAGTAGTAGTAGTAACTTCTATCAATTATTTAAAGAAAGGTAAAACGACCTATGTCTGTTAATTTCATTGTTAGTTTTTCCATATGTATTGCCATGTCATTAGACCTCGCCTACATTTTCAACATCGTTCATTTAAAATTTACGATTTGGGTAAATAAAGTAATGAACTAATTTACAGAAGTAGGCGTTACTCGCGCAGATCAAAAGTAATAATAGAATTATTTTGCTATAATCCGCGATGAAGTAGAATAGAAAATATATATATTTTAAATGTAGAGTGGATTGGTTTTCATACCTACATGCATGCAGGATTCGTAAAAACACATGCACAATACACAAGCACTTCACACGTTCACTGTCACAAACTCAACAATCATTTCGCCCCGCAACCGAAGCATCATCAGGAGATAGACTCCACGTCAAAATCGCTTTGCGATCTTCCATTTTTTTCATCGCGGATTATAGCAAAATAATTTTAGTATTACTTTTGTAAACTCCTTAACATCTATATATATTACAAAAAAGCCAAAAAGCTGTCTCTCTGTATGTAATCGATTTTCTCGAAATCTATTGAACGGATTTTTGTACGGTTTTTACTAAAAGCAATTCAGCGCAATACTTCTTCGGTCTTATATAAATGGTGTTAAAGAGGTCGCGCGGTTATAACAAAAACTCACCTACTCGGCGCGTAAACTAGTGGAGATATACTAATATAATATTCTAGAGAATTGTAGATCTACAAAAATACTACAAAAAAGTCCGCGACAGCATGTTTCTATCTCTTATAGTTAACTTACAATAACCAATTTTATAAATAAAACATAGAAATAGGCGTTACTTTGCGGAGATCCATAATACAAAAGTAATTATAATTTTTTTTGCTATAATCCGCGATGAAGTAAAATAGAAAAAATATATGATGCTAAATGTAGAGTGGACAATCCGTTTTCATAACTGATACATGCAGGATTCGTAAAAACATACGCATAAACCTCCACCACTGCACCACTTTACATTTAGCACTCTACATTTAGCATTATATATATTTCTTATTTAACTTCATCGCGGATTATATTGTTACTTTTAAATTAAATTTAATTGTTACTTTTGTAACCAATTTTATGTTCAAGATTGCATTTCGGGAAAATTTTTGAGGCTCACTAATTTCTACGCGGGGGAACTGCACAGTGTGAATATATTTTAAGGAGCGGGATTGAAACATTTACCCGCCACGCTACTCAACGTTGCCTGATATCAAATAAAAAGCCTGTGAAATATTCCATAGGTTTGACCATTTTTCCATTAACATTTCCCGAAAGGCATTTTCATGCAACGTCCAAAGAAGCGGTGAATGTTGTAGGTAGACGCTATTAGAACGGTGAGAAAATTTTCTTATTTGCTCAGCCAGTGCCTTATTCCGGTTAAGGCATTTGGTTTGGTAACTTTTATTTTATTCTTGGCCCTTCTTTTATGTAAGAAAACCCATTATGGGTCGTCTTTTCCCACCGGGGATGAGCGGTGGGTATGTTGGACTCACATCGACTAAAAACCTGACAGTGGTCTTCTAAGCTGCTGGGGGGCAGGGTACCGTTTGACACATTGCCCCTATCCTCGCTAACAGTAACTCTGAACCCCAGAGTCATGATGCATTCATCATCTTCCTGCCCTTATCCCACTCTAAGTGAGGTCGGCACAACATGTTACAAACATGCTGTCACATGATTTGGCTGCGTTTTTACGACCAGCCGCCTGCCTGACGTTACCTCTGTCGTATTTAACGACACTTCGGTAAGACAGAGGGTGGTCTATTCTACTAAACCGGATACCATACGGTGCGTCAACTTACCTTAGTCGCCTTTTACGACACCTCGGTAAAAAATGAGGTTGGTCTATTCTACTCAGCTGGATACCACACGGCGGTGCTAACTGATGCATTGGGAGCACCAAATGCATCATCCACCTCGGGGACCATGTAGAGACGGTCACCCCATGTAGAGACGGTCGGCCCATGTAGAGACGGTCACCCCATGTAAAGACGGTCACCCCATGTAAAGACGGTCACCCCATGAAGAGACGGGACCCCCATGTAAAGACGGTCACCCCATGTAAAGACGGTCACCCCGTATCTGTCGTATTTTTGTATTGGCTCTAGAGTTTGAACACGATTTCAGCAACTGAAGTAATCCAAACACCGTTCTGTAACCGAACACTTACCCCTTAAGCGAGCACTTAACGGGAGCCGCGTTAAATTACTGAAACAGAAAACAACTTGCCGATTGCAATCGAAAGTACTTTCCATCTTGTATATGGTGACGAAAGTTTGAAATAATGCAAAAAAGTCTTGTCATCTCATCATTCTCCTGCCCTCATCCCCTCTGGGGTGGGCACAAAATGTTATAAACATGTTGTCACATGATTTGGCTTCGTATTTTACGTCTGACGTCAGTTACCTTAATTGTATTTTATGATGCTTCAGTAAGAAAGAGAGTGTTCTATTCTACTTAGCCGGATACCACTCGGTTGGTCAACTTACCTTAGTCGCCTTTTACGACACCTTAATAAGAAATGAGGGTGGTCTATTCTACTCAGCCGGATACCACACGGCGGGTTGACTTACCTTAGGCGCCTTTTATGACACCTCGGTAAGAAATGAGGGTTGTCTATTCTACTCAGCCGGATCACACGGCTAGCAAAAAAAGTCTTGTCATCTTTTAACCTATATTTTATTAATATTTGCTGGACAGAAGAGAGTTAGGAATTTTGCATTTATTATATTAGTGGATATTTTTTAAATAAATAAATAAAGTTAAATTATCCGAGTGAATAGGCCCCCCTCTTTCTTAAAAAGGCAACTAAGGTAAGTTGACCCACCGTGAGGTATCCCGTTGAGTAAAAAAGACCACCCCCTTAGCGAGGTTTCGTAAAAGGCGACTAAGGTATGTTGACGTCAGGCAGGCGGCTAGTCTTACAATATCTAGCTAAATCACGTGACAACATGTTTATAGCATGGTAAGGGCAGTAGGATGATGATGTTGGTACTGAAATTATATAAACGAAGTCGCAGTCTGGAATAAATTAAAAAACCCCGTGTCGAATGGATTGGCCACAAAAAATCGTAATAAATCGCATCAGTACGTCGCTTTTAATTGCTTTCCCCTTAGTCCATTATGTGTATGAATATGAACAATTTTTAATGCTAAAATAAATTGATAAAATTTATGACCCATAAAATTGACAGATGGGCAATATTCGGAAACATTACGTTATCAAAGGAGGACAGAGTACCTAAAGGTTATCGGACAGACAATAAATTGTTGTATATTATTTCCGGAACCCCACGAATTTGTTTGAGTACACCCCATGTTATAAAATATCTGTAATTTGGTATAAAGTGATGTAAATATATAAAAAATCATCGTTGAAAAAACTGTACGAAAAACACATAAAAGTAATGGTTCCTTATTATCGCACTGGATGACACAGGACTCCCCTCTCCATTTTTGGAGAGAAAAGAGACTCAACATTGCTCAAATGAGGAATGGTGGGTTACGAATATCCCCAGAATGCTTTAGATATATCTTGGTTTCCGTATGATAAAAGCTTTACCGTAAAGCCTGCAATAGATTATAAATATCAATAAGACACGTAAGCTTTAACAGAAAATCTCATTGGCGCCTCAACAAGCTGGTCTGGTCAAGCTATCATAACTTTTTTTACAATGTACGGAGGAAAACACTGTGATGAAACCTGTATATACCTAGAGCATTCTGAGGATATGTGTAACCTATCAATCCGCATTGAACGCGGTTGGTCTACTTCCAACCTTTCTCTTAAAAAAGGAGAGAGGAATCCTACTCCTCCGTCTTCCTTGCTGTGGGACAGTAACAGTGGGAGAGTATTTATTTTATTTTGTTTATTTATTTCTTAACCCCTACAATAAAAATGTAATGTAACCCTGTATAGTAAAAATGATTCGGCATTTTTGTATATCATCATATCAATCCGAATCGGACGCCTAGTTTGAGTGCTGAAACGGTCGATGCATCTGGTGATCCCGATACATCGATTAACATAAGAAGGGGCTATTTGAAGAAGCCTCAATCTAGAGGTTGTGCTCTGTGGAGCAAAAAGCTCGTGCTGGCGGGGATTGAGGAAATAGGCACAGCGTTACTTTGTCCTCGCCAACAGTAACGTGGTCAAGTGCCATCAGGTTTTAGTCAGTGAGCGACCCATAAAGGGTCTTCCTGACAAAACGTTCATATCAGCCCGTACACCTTAAAGTATAAAGCTGCCATGCTGTGGCATTTTCAAGCGAAAATCCATTTTTCACATTTCGTCTTACCAAGAAAACACCCATAATTTCACCTTAATTCCTGAAACAAAGAGATGATAAGGAAAACAATAAATTCCAATTAAGGCTGCACTGAAAACTGCTATAAATTATTTTGCAGTAATAAAACGGTGTTATGCAAGTGATTTATTGGTTTCAAGAGCTTCGTGTGCTTCGGAATGAGCGATGCCTTATTTGGACGTCGACATTTCATCTCGCTAATTAATGATGTTGATACAGCTTACAAAATAATATGACAGAGATGGAAGATTCTTGGCAAGGTCGAGGCTAAAGTTTTACTAAAAAGATTGAACCAAATGTAATAGAGCTTAGTTAATTAACTAATCCAAATTCAAAGTATTATTTATTTAAGTAAACTTGTAAAACAAGTTTTAAATCGTCAACTTTACTGCCGGTTTGAAAAGCTTTTCCTACTGAGAAAAGACAGCAAGAAATTAGGCGGTCGCTCTTTTGAAAATATAACTAGTTACATTTACTCAGTCTTTTAAAGGGTCCAAGAATAGATATCAAAACATTCCCAGTATTATGTAATCCTTAACAATATATTAGCCTTTATGTATCAGCCCCTTATCAACAGTATTTTTAAAACTGCTGTAAAGGCAAAACAAAAATTGATTGCGGAATTTTATAATAGAATCTTATACCCAAATCCACAAACGCACTTAAGTCTTTATAGAAATTTAATGGAAATACCGGGGGTTCTTTTTTATTATCGATTTACTAATATTTAAAATACGCAGTTGCAGTTTGTTATAAGAACATAAAAACACAAGGCAAATAAACACTGTGCATAAAAAAGTATTTGGATTTTTTAGTGGCGAGGTTTTTACCCATAAGCGTAAAATTATGGTGGGTAAACGTAATTTCATTTTAGTTTAGAACCTGTGATCTCTTTATATAGAATCAGTGTCCTAAATGCTTTAGGCTATGAAGGCTTGTATATGTAAAAAGCTTTCTGAAAACTTGGACAAAAGCTTGTTTTCAAAAGTGGAATTGTTTATTTTAGCTCAAACAATGTTGGATAAACTAAATGCAGTACTCGCCGCGGGCAGGCAAATGTCGTTTCGACAGGCGTTTTTGATACTTGCCTTATCATTTTTAGGCATATTGGCATGAACATCTAACTGCCACCTAGGGGCCACTATTAATTCTCAGTTGAGTTTGAGTTTGGCTTTGAAGTACGCTGTATGGGTAGCGGGTTCGATTCCCGTCGAGGGCAAACATTTTGAATAAACAATTTGTTAGTTTGTTGTATTGGAGTATTTATTAGAAGTTATGTATGCTTTCCACTAATATTATAAATTCGAAAGTTTGTGAGCATGTTTGTTACTCTTTAACAGCGAATCCGCTGAATCAATATCGATGAAATTTGTATGTAATTGGTATGTTTATACACTCTTAATTTAGCATAAAGTATATTTTCTATAATCGCGGATTATAGCAAAATATTATTTATTTTAAAATACACACTTTAGAAGTTCACTGTAGAAGAATAATAAAAGGTAATCGGAAACGCGTCAAATTTCAAAATAGGGTCAACGTAATGTATATTAAAATATTTAAACAAGTTAATTTAAATGTAAATAACTTTTGTTTCTAACTGTATAAAAAAGTAATCAGAAAATTTTATTACAAAAATAAAAGCGGTTAAAATCTATTTACTTGAATGCTTTAACAATAACTGTACTGGTTAAAGTTGGAATGAACCCAGTGTATATTTAAAAGAAGCATTTATAAATGCACAATTTAACCGCTATAAGGAATTGCATAATAACAGAATGAAAGCACTACTTCTAAGGATAGGGTGACAATGTTGTGGACGTGCAATTTTATGTTTTAAATTTTTTTTTAAATTTCAAGTCTCACTCGAGACTTGGTCTCCCAGTTTTTCACTCCGGCGATGCTTCTCCGCTTACCCACTCTCTCGGTGACACTGTAAAAGCGTCTAGGGCTAACAACATTAGTTGGTGTCCGAAAAAAAAATCATTCCTTCTCTTTTGGCGTGCGGCATTCGTAGGAGGTAGACGTGTTTGGGCGACCTCTTATGTATTTGATGTTATTAGAATCTAATCTCAAATAATCGCTATTCGTGATAAGAGCGACCACTGAGTTCCTTGCCAGTTCTTCTCAAGTGGATTAGTGTTCCGAACTGGTGGTAGAATCATTCTAGCGATGGATTTTGTAATGAAAAGTGTTGGTGCACAAGGTAAGGTGAGGTAAAGTGAGGTGCCCGGCGTGATTCCCTAAGCCCATTCGTTTATTTTTATTATTCATTTTTAAATTGAAACTAGACTTAATTTCTAGCAATATTGTCACCCGGCAGCTTCCAAAACAGTGGAGCGTTGCCAATCTCAAACATACGCGTCGAGTTAGTTGCCTCAATTTCTATGCAATTTTTCCAGAAGAGGTTACAAAGGTGCTTTGTGACCAAATTCTCGGCATTTTAAATTGTTTCGCCATATTGATCGTATGAGTTATTATAATTGGATTCAAAATTCAGGAGTTTTCATTAAAAATAAGAAGAGTTAGTTTGTTTGTTGTAATCTCTTTATTGCATTCTAAAAAATAAAAAACAACAATTTGCAATGACGGACTTATTGCGAAATCGGAATCTCTTCCAGCCAGCCAGTCTAAAATTAAAAAGGAGGTAAATTTATATTTACCTCTTTACATTAAATTAAATTTGAAATTAAATTTAAAACTTAATCAATACTAACAAACACAAAATTTCATAATAGAGTAACGAATTCTTATCATCCCACTGCTGGACAGTGGTGCTAAGGTCGACCACGTTGCGAATATGTAAGTTACACACATCCCCGGAATTCTCTAGAGGATATATATATCCTGTAGCATTCGTTTTCTATTTTTGGCAGTTTTTTCAATGCCGCAGCATAATACTCAGGAATAAAATTACTTTTTTTTTAATAAAACCTAGCATATGAATTGATCGATTTTTCGTCCCCCAAACTTCCAAGCCCAAAAACAGCTTAAACGATTTTCATGACATTCAGCATGCGGCATGTGGTTTTGGAGGGGAGAAATCGATCTAGCTAAGTTATATTCTAAAAAATATCGTTTTATCCCCGTTTTTGGGCACTGAACTATAATTTTATGACAAAGAAAAGGATCTACGCTGTCACTTGCAAAGTTATGATAGCTCATAATTACTAGTTATAAAGTACATTTTTATTTATTACAGGTTGCGGAACATTCAAACCTGGCTAATATAATGAAGTTCCCAACCAAACCGCGGTCCGCGTGTTAAATATTCACCTGAAATACGAGCGGTAGGCAATCTTGTGAAATATGACTGAAAATTATATGACTTTCAAGTGTTGCCTGTTACCTCGGTATTATTTAAGGCATAACAATGACAAGGAGATTAAACTTTTTTCTTTGAAACCGTATATCAACTTACCTTTTTTAACTTTCATTCCACATGTGTGTTCATTGCCGAAAAAGAATACTTTTTTTACCAATAATGTTTTTTCCAAAAATTTTTATGGTACATAAATAAATAGAATATATAAAATAGTATAAAAGTATGACTACATAATAAATAAAGTATGGCCACATGATGAGAAATTTTATAATTTTTACCACATTGCGGGTCAACTTAATCGCCTTTTACGACACCTTGGTACGAAATGAGGGTGGTCTATTCTACTCAGCCGGATACCACGTTGCGGGTGCGTGCGGGTCAACTTACCTTAGTGTCCTTTTACGACACCTCAGTTAGAAATGAGGGTGGTCTATTATACTTAACTGGATACCATACAGCGAATTGACTTACGTCAGTCACTTTTTAAGATACCTCAGTAAGAAATGGGGGTGGTCTATTCTATTCAGCCGGATACCACACGGCGGGCCGACTTACCTTAGTCGCCTTTTACGCCACCTTTTACGCCACCTCGGTAAGAAATGAAGTATGTCTATTGTACTCAACCATTTACCACACAGCGGGTTGACTTACTTTAGTCACTTTTTAAGAAACCTCTGTACGGAATAGGGGTGGTCTATTATACTCAACCGGATACCACTTGGCGGGTCGACATACCTAAGTTTTCCTTTACGACACCTCGGTAAGAAATAAGGGTGATCTATTAAAAACAACTGGATACCACATAGCGGCACAACTTACCTGAGTAGCATTTTACGACACCTCAGTAAGAAATAAGAGTGGTCTATTCTACTCAGCCGGTTACCACACGGCACTAATATATTACATATTTATACCTTAAATGGTAACGGATATTTATTTATCTAATTTATAAAGAATGTAGTAGCCAATAATTATCCCGAAGATGTGGTAGCCCAGCGGTAACACCGTGCGCCTCTTTCGAGGAGGTCTAGGGTTCAAACCCCGGGCAGGCACCAATGAGTTTTCTAGTAAAATTTATGTGTCTAATTGATAATTGTAATTTATCACATTGCTTTTCGGTGAAGGAAAACATCGTGAGGAAACCTGCATATCTCTAGGCATATCTCCGCATTGGGGCAGCGTGGTAAGTCTTAGCTCCAATCCTTCTCTTCAAAAAAAAAAACGGAGAGAAGAGGCCGTGAGAGCAGTGGGATAGTAACAGGCCGTTACTTAAGTAAAGTAAGTAACGGCCTGTTACTATCCCACTGCTGAGAATAGGCCTCTTCTCTCCGTTTTGGGAGAGAAGGATTAGAGCTAAGACCTACCACGCTGCTCCAATGCGGATTGGTAGGTAGGCCGTTACTTACTTTACTTTAATTATCTACTACATAGCTTATCTGTAAAAGCATATAATTTCTGGTTTTCTATTACTGTTTGTATTCACTGCATAGACAACAGACCATTCAAATATATTCATTCCAAAGAGCACCATTCAAATTGTATGACGAATGCTTTAAAATGAAAACATTTTTATAATTCCAAGAAAACAATACAGGAAACTGGCTTCCTCGTACCATAACGATAGCGGACAAAGCCGGGCTCTCGAATACAGCGAAATGTAAGCTCAGAAGTGGGATGGCCATTTTTAATGACTCATGAAAGATATTCGTCTGATGACATGGCTTTTTATTCACTTAAAAAGATTAGTAAGGATATGACTTAATAGTATTATATCTTACTGTCCTTATCCTACTCTAAGTGGGGTCGGCTCAACATGTTTTTCTCTTCCATTCTGTCCTATCTTTCGTCAACTCTGGCGCCACTCCTTTTATATGCATATCATACTTCACACAATCCAACCATCTCTTTTTAGGCCTTTAAGTAAAAAGAAGGTTTAGTTAAAAGTATTTCACTTATTTTACTTAATCCATACGAGCTGTGATAGCTTAGTGGTAGAGAACGTGTGACTCTTTCGAGAGGGTCTCAATCACCTAAACATGTTTTAAACATGTTGTTGTGGTTGAGAAATAAGGGGTATCCGCCGTGTGATATCCGGCCGAGGAGAATGGACTACCTTCATTTCTTAACAAAATATCTTGAAAGGCGACTAAGGTAAGTTGACCCGTATCCAGTTGAGTAGAATAGACCGCCCTTTTTCTTTCCGAGGCGTTGTAAAATACGACTAAGGTACACAACGTGAGGCATATTTTAAATTATTTTAGCTATGCCGTCACAGCAGTTTAAAAACACTATTAAAGAGATACAAAAAGCCTACTATACTGTTGAGGATTATTTAGACGATAAGAATTCGCGGATATAGCTACTCCTGACCCTGTACAAGATAGTAATGACTTAATGTAACTAGTTATAAGTATTATGTTGAAAGGAGCAACCGCCGAGTTTCTTGTTGGCTCTTCACGGTAGGAACAGCTTTCCGAAACAGCAGTAGAATTGACGATTCAAAAACACTTGTTTATAAGTTTATTTGAATAAAGAAAATTTTGAATTGGAATATATTAATAAATATATTTTAAAAAATAGATTTTAGGTTAGGGCTTACATCGTACATTCAGTTCGTAAAAAGACATCATACATTAAAGGATGATTCACGCTACACCGTGCCGCGACCGGGCCGTGCCCCGTCCGGGGCACGGTCGAACATTATGCTATACTTTTGGTATGAAGTGATTCATGCCTAACCGAGTCCCGGCCGTGTCCCGGCCGTGCACGGCCGGGGCACGGCCGGGGCACGGCGTTGAAATGTCGGTGGGTATTGTTTCCCGGCTCCGGCACGGTTCGGCCCCGACACGTTGTAACATAAACATATGCGCCCGGGCGCCCGCAGAGCAGTCAACGTCAAATCTTAGTGAGTTTAGCAGCTTAACAGCAAAATGGACAATGCAAATTGTTTAGAATGTGTGTAATTTGCTCTGTGATTTACGACATGAGTACCATCCTAAGTATTTAGATAACAAATAAAATAATTTCCAATACTTCATCATCGATGGCAATTGCAATAGCTTTTCATTCAAATTGTGAAACTGAATATTTATTTAGTCGTCAAGTCTATCGATAGATGAAATCACTTGCTGACAAAAGCTACTTAACATAGATATAAGTCGTGCAAATAATAAACCCAAACAGCCCGGTGTAACATGAATGACTGGCACGGCCGGCGCACGGTGGCCGTGCCCCGGCCGTGGCACGGCCCGGTCGCGACACGGTGTAGCGTGAATCATCCTTTATGCCATGGCTTTAAAAATTGTAGACACAGTATCATATTCAAATATCTCTTTATAAAATATGTCTTATCTATATTAGCCTGTCCATATAAAAGACAAATACTATAGACTGTACATTTTTACGACAAGCTCAGGGTATTCATTTACAAGACAGCATTAACGATAACAATTTTTACATCTTTCTTCTAGAAGCTTCTTTACTGTCAATGACACTGACAACTGTTACGATACGATTTCGATATAATTAAGGTAAAGGGACTAGTAATTGACCATACACTAGTAGTTGACCATTTTGAAATATTAAATAATAAGCGTTTTGTTTGTTGTAGCTAATAAATGCCGCAATCGCTGTGCCCCTACATTTTAAATCTGTAATGTCTTCGAAAATGTTCATTTAAATTACACGCTGTAAACGGCCATATTGATTTATATTAAATCAACAATTTATTTAAGGTACTTAATTGGATAAAGATTAATGCTGTATTGTTTAAAATTGCTTCGAAAGAAAGCAGTATTTTTCGTAAAAAAATGTCAAAAAATGCTATTGTAGGTTTTCCATAAGAGATAGACATATACATTGCGGAGTTTTTTGTAGACTGTTTTAAGGTGTACAAATACTTAGCACATTATTTTGATAAATCTCGTAGGGTTCAGCCTGCGTTTGCAATGTAAGCGGAAAAAAATGTAATTATTTACGACATCACATTTGAAACCTCAAAAATTACAGTATTTCACTACTCCATATTGAATGCATATTATACTTATAAACCTTCCTCTTTAATCACTCTACCTATTAACAAACTGCATCAAAATCTGTTGCGTAGTTTTAAAGATTTAAGCATACATAGGGATATAGGGACATAGGTACAGACAGAGAAAGCGACTTTGTTTTGTACTATGTAGTAACGTTTAGCTATTATTTAGATAATTGTCAAAATCTTTACCATACCTAACCAAAGACAAGATTACGTTTAGCTGTCATTTATGTTTTGTTATTCCACTGTCATTTGCGTTTTGTTATTCCATGTCATAGTCGTTTTGGTTATACCACGTTTTATGTCTTATGTAACTTGGCGGAAACGCGGTTAAACGGGATAAAAAATCCTATGTCCGTCTCCTGGTTCTAAGCAACCTCTACACCAATTTTCAGCCAAATTGGTTTATCCGTTCTTGAGTTATAAATAGTGTAACTAACACCACATTCTTTTATCACTACATATTATAAAACAAAGTCCCTATATCCCTATGTACGCATAAAACTTTAAAACTACGCGACAGATTTTGATGCGGTTTTTTTTAATAGATAGAGTGATCCCAGAGGAAGGTTTGTACGTATAATAACATTCAATACGGAGTAGAGAAATACTGTAATTTTTTGGGGTTTCTGTAAATAATTACATTTTTTTCCGCTTACATTGCAAACGCAGGCTAAACCCTACGAGATTTATCAAAATGATGTAGTAAGTATTTGTACATCTTGAAAAGGTCTACAGAAAAGTCCGCGATGGTATATGTCTATCTCTTATGGATAGCCCACAATAGCATTTTTTGTCATTTACTTTTTACGAAAAATAATGCCTTATGTTCAAAGCAATTTTTATACAATACAGCATTAATCCTTATCCAATTAAGTACCTTAAATAAATAGTTGATTTAATATAGATCAATATGGCCGTTTACAGCATGTAATTTAAGTGAACATTTTTGGAGATATTAAAGATTTAAAATGCCGTGAGGACGCCGCGCTTCACCCTATAGCACTTCGAATCTTTTAAGAGTTTGTTTAAAGACATTCTGTAATTAATTGTAAAAATAAAATACATAGGTAAAATGTAAAAGTAAATAAGTAAAAATATACTATATGAGTTTAGATATTCCAAAGATAGCAGGAAATCGTCTTGGTATAGGGAGAGGAAATTGTTTTTCTCCAAATTTAACTGTTGCGGGCCACGGGCAGTAATGAATTAATCAAAACTACTGGATCGATTTTTATAATTTTTTTACACTGAGTGACATTGGCTATATATTTTATACCTGTGCGAAGCAGGGGCAGGCCGCTAGTATACATATATATAGAAGATATCGTACAATGTAAAAGAGCTCGAGATCTTTTCGGAGGCAACTTTATTTTTCGTCTTTCAGTTTTCGCTATTGAGTCGCGATGAATAGCCTACTTTGGTAGTTTAACATTTTATTTCATTTATTGCCGGGATATTATTTTAATTTCGCTGGTTTTTCCTGCCTTTATAGAGATCTTTTGTATGTTACAAATCTTTAATATTTAAATGAGTTAATATTGTATTTATATATATTTTCGAAACGGCTTCAACGATTTTCCTGAATTCAGCATGTCGGGTGTTTTGGGGGAGAAAAATCGATCAATATAAGTTTTATGAAAAAAAAATGCCGTTTTATCCCTGTTTTGAGCTCTAAAATTGTTTTGAAATTTACGTTGAATACAATCACAATTTTTCGCTGTCAAACGTAAAGTCATGGTAGTTCATTTAGGGAACGGGCGATCTAGAGAGGTGAAAATACCTAGGGATCGAGCAATTATATTTCTATTTTTTTTTTTAATTTCAGCCAGGTATTAAAGAGTACTACTATTTATTCAGTAAAGCATTTGCTAAGTACTATTTCCAAGTCTGCTTCGTTTTAATTAGGTACATTGATTTTATTGATTTTCTCTATTATAGCCCATGCTTTATTCTTTGCTCAATTATTTTATCCTATTTTATATTCCTAATCAAATTTCACTAATATTGTAAATGCGAAAGTTTGTGAGTATGGATGTATTTTTGTAAATCTTTGAGAGCGAATCCGCTGAACCAATAACGATGAAATTTCGCACAATTATTCTTTATACACTGGAATAACATATAGGCTATAGAAATCCTGTCAATTTTACAGGAATAGGATGATTATTTTAGTTAAAGCACACTTTAGATGGCAAGTAGGGTAAGAAGGAAGATGGCGGTGTTGCCACAAGTATAAAATGATGTCTTTAACACATTGAAAAGCGCCATCTATTATCAACCTATCACGCGAAAAAGTCCATGCAAACGAAATCGCGGATAAAAGCTAGAATTTCATAAAGTAATGGCACAACGTGTGGTATCCGGCTGAATAGAATAGACCACCCTCATTTCTTACTTATAGCTTCCTATAAAATCAGAGGTATTAAATATTATTACGTATTTAATTTTAATATAAAACAATACACACCACAGTGTTTGTTTCGGTTATTTAGATCCAATTTGTTTTTAAATTTAACAATGCAAGCCACATATCGTGGTTTTGACAATTCCACCACGTACAGACAAATATGTTTTTATTGTTATTGAGATAATTATGTGACGTATAGGTAATGCCATTCTATTTTACGTCATACTAATAATAATGCCGTGTGGTATCCGGCTGAGTAGAATAGACCACCCTCATTTCTTACCGAGGTGTCGTAAAAGGCGACTAAGGTAAGTTGACCCACCGTGTGGTATCCGGTTGTGTAAAATAGACCACCCTCTTTCTTACCGAGGTGTCGTAAAATACGACTAAGGTATGTTGACGTCAGGCAGGCGGCCGGTCGTAAAATACGTAGCCAAATCATATGACAATATGTTTGTAACATGTTGTGCCGACCCCACTTAGAGTGGGATAAGGGCAGGAGGATGATGTCATACTAATAATAATATAAGAACTTAGCAAATATATGTAATGCTAAATGTAGAGTGTACTATCCGTTTTCATACCTGATACATACAGGGTTCGATTTTTTTAGGAACTATTTAATTGATGATACTTCGCTTACGAGGTGAAATGATTAATTCATAGAATTAATCTCTAATACAAAAGTAATGATGTTTTTAGGAACTCTGCATATATAAGGTATGAGAACGCACACAATGTACACTCTTCATTTACCATTAAATATATTTTCTTTTATCCATTACAGCAAAATTATATTTTCATTATTTTTGTAGGTGAAATTATTATTGAGATTGTTATAGTGAACGTGTGCAGTGCTTGTCTATTTTGGTGGTTGACTATATCTATAGAGTGTAGCTGACTCATGCTACCCACGAAAGAGGATAAAGCACTTTAACCACTAAGCTATCACGGCACTTACCACATAAACACATGTAGGGTATAAACAATAATAGATCATATGTCAATAGTATTAAAGTTTAATATTAACAAGCACTAATATAAAACGAATTCCTGTATATATTGGATTAAGTTAATTCGAGTATTCAAATAGTTGAAGTAACGCAGCGAACAGCAAGTTAAATTTATTAAATAAAATTAATATTATGAAAATAAATATTTAATTAATAAAAATAAAATAAGTGAATACTAAATATAATATTGAAGTGAATTATTGTAACAAATAACGCAGCGGATTGAATATTTTATTCAATAAACATATAGATAATAACATAAAGATAGATTTGAATGATAATTAATAAATTAATTAATTAATTATAAAAACAGACAAAAGAATAGCGGCATTTTTTCCTCAAATAAATTTACAGGTAAGTTTTTACTGATTTTATAAATAGTCGTATTTACTTGATTCTCGATTTAGCGATCCATTAGCGGCTTCTTTTTTTCTTCTTTCGAATTTCGTTGTTTTCTTCTTAATGTATATTTATTTCTTTTTGTTGCAAATTATTTTCTCTCTTATCTTTTAATGGTTAAGTTAATAAAGCTTTTATTTTACTTAGTTAATAATATTACCCATGATTTAGTTTGTGTCAAATTAAGTATTAAAATATTCTTAACTATGATATCATGACTTATATAAAAGTAATTCATAAAGTTTCGAGATTTTGTCGTGGAGTCTTGCTTTGTTGACGGCGCGGTACAATTTTTGTTATTGTGGCAGTGAAAGTGCGCAGTGCTAGTATAGTGTAGTGACGGTGGTTGTTTCTAGTACATGCGTGTTATGAATTCTGTATATATATGTTATGAAAACAGATTGTACAACTTACACTGAGCATTATATAGATTTTCATTATTCTCGGATAATGACAAAATAATATTATCATAGTATTATTTTTTAACTATTACACGTACATCGATTACGTAGCCTAGCGCAAACAAAACGTTTTCCGGTTAGAATATTTCAAAAGATAAACGCGTGTGCCGATAATGAAAAGTGATTATTATCAGTACGCGGACAATGTTTGCGCAATTATTCAGCGATGGTGCGACGGTTTCGACGTGCATTTGAAGAGTGTATTCATTACAAAACATTTTCGGTATGTGAGAAATCTTTTAAATATTCGTACACTTATATTTCAATAAAAGTACACATATATATTTACTGTTGAATATCTTTCGATATTCAAAATGTGTCTATAACTTTTGATATTCAAAAATGTTTCTATAACTTTCGATATTTAAAAATATGAATAACTTTCGATATTCAAAAAATGTGTTCGCAGCATTCGATATTCAAAAATGCGTGTATAATTTTCGATGTTCAAAAAAGTGTCTATAAATTTCGATATTCAAAAATGTGTCTATAACTTTTGATATTCAAAATGTGTGTATAATATTCGATATTTAAAAACATGTGTGTAGTTGTTGAAAGTGGTGCTGTTATTTATCTCTTATACTAAAGAAATAAGTATTCGGTATTTAACAATTTATATGAATTTGCATTGCAATCTGTAATAAATGTGTAGATGTTAAATTATATATATATTTTTAACTTTAGATTAAAATAAGAAATATATAAACTTGTTTTAAATAGGTATATTGTCTTATATATTGGGAGCTAATGTTAGAGATAATGAACTTAATAAATATATGAAACGAAATCGAATGAAAAGCATGTTCTTCACTTGTGCGTCTTTGTATTGAGAACCGGCTTAGTATTTAGAAGATGTTTAATTTTTTCGCTATCTTTTTCATTTTCCTTTTTTATTGTCTGAGTGTCGCATATATGAAATTAATTGATGAATGAAAAGAAATACGGCTACCAAAAGATAGGTGGAAACATAATTGTTCCTAAAATCTTATGTTCGGCTAATTGGTAACCAATACCATGTAAAAACAATAGTAAGAAAATAACATTCGGTTCGCAAAACAAACACCGATATAAACAATGTCGCGACAAAACAAATGGGGCGCGACTTTGCGTCATAATTTCCTTCTAGAATAAAGAAATAGCCTCATAATATTCACCCGAAAAGAGAAAACAAAGGCCTATTTTTTTTTTCATGTTTGACATTTACTATTTTTGTTTAAGAAATTAGATGTGTACCGTTACTTGGTGTTTTTGGCGTTTAATAATTACTCTATTATGTACTATACATTGTTTCTTTTTCCCAAAAGAAAACGGAAATACTTTATGCTAGATTTGAATCATAATCATATCTTGCTTGAGTGCATTACAAAAACAACAAAAATAAAATAAACAAAAATATCCACATAATGCAAATTCAGAAAATTTAAAATTTAACCGGTTTATATCTTATTTTACTATTGAATAATATTTTTCTATCCTGTATTTAAATTTATTCCCAGATAGCCGTGTGGTATCCGGCTAAGTAGAATAGACCACCCTCATTTCTTACCAAGGTGTCGTAAAAGGCGACTAAGGTAAGTCAACCCGCCGTGTGGTATCCGGCTGACTAGAATAGACCACCCTCATTTCTTACCGAGGAGTTGTAAAAGGGGACTAAGGTAAGTTGACGTCAGGCAGGCGGCCGGTGGTAAAAAAGCAGCCAAATCATGTGACAGCATGTTTATAACATATTGTGCCGACCACACTTAGAGTGGGATAAGAACAGGAGGATGTATTTAAATTTATTGGAGGATGTATTTATTTGCCAGAGTCTCTAAATATAGAGACTCTGGCAATATAAATTATTTGATATATTATGATATTTATATTTAAATATCATCTTCCTACTTATTATTCTACTCCAACTGGGAAGTGGGATGGGACATGTCATAAACATGTTGTCACATGATTTGGCAACGTATTTTACGACCGGCTGCCTTCCTGACGTCAACTTACCCTAGTCGTATTTTACGACACCTCGATAAGAATTGAGCATAAATATAAATAGATAAACATAAAAAAGATACATAAATAAATCTTACAACATTGGCTTCTATAAAAAAATCTACACACGTTTAAAAACACTATTAAAGACAGGCTGATACGAAAAGCTTACTATACTGTTGAGGATTATTTGGACGATAAAAATGCGTGGATATAGCTACTGTCTTACCTTGTCCAAGATAGTATTGACTCAATGTAACTAGTTATAAGTATTATGTGGAAAAGAGCAACCGCCGAGTTTCTCGCTGGCTCTTCTCGGTAGAAACAGCTTTCCGAACCAGCAGTAGAATTGACGATTCAAAAGAACTTGTTTACAAGTTTATTTGAATAAAGAATATTTGGAATTAGAATTTGAATATGTTGAATAGAGCAACCGCCGAGTTTCTTGCTGGATCTTCTCGGTAGAAACAGCTTTCCGAACCAGCAGTAGAATTGACGATTCAAAAGTACTTGTTTTCAAGTTTATTTGAATAAAGAATATTTGGAATTAGAATTTGAATATGTTGAATAGAGCAACCGCCGAGTTTCTTGCTGGCTCTTCTCGGTAGGAACAGCTTTCCGAACCAGCAGTAGAATTGACGATTCAAAAGTACTTGTTTACAAGTTTATTTGAATAAAGGAAATTATGAATTTAAAATTAGAATTAGAATTGGTTACTTGGGAATCAGGCCCTTAGTAACTGTGATATTAATATTTTCCTAGGTGTATCAAAAAATACAATCAAATACAAATAATTTATCTACGTTCGACACAGAGCACTGTGCGCACAGAGGCATTGGCAGGTCATTTTTCTAACTCCAGTGTATAAAATTTAATATTTCTTTTATAACTTCGACCTGACATGTATTAATGGCTTTCCTTTAGTTTACTTATGTTATTTTATATTTTTCATACTAGACACGATATGTAGTAACGACCTCTTAATTTCCCACTGCTGGACATAGGCCTTCTCTCTCCGTTTTTTGGAGAAAAGGGCTGGAACTAAGACCTGAGATATGTGTAAACCACCAATTCGCGTTGTGAAACGTGATGGTCCAAACCCTGTTTCCACAGAAGGAGGCTTATACTTGGCAGTGAAAATATTAATAGACCTTTACTTCATTCTCAAAGTAGTGTCCTCAAGTGTGGTAGTGAGTGTGTGTAGTGCTTGTATGGAGTGTTGGTGTTGACGGCGTCTTGTGATACGTGGTGCGGCTTGTCCTGCATGTATGTGATTGTTGCCTGATTCATACACTTAGCAATGTCTGGAAGAGATCACAACAGTGTGTTAAGACCGCCCTTTTATTTTTCCTATTATCTATGTCTCTTGTTCTTTTCACTCTGTATTTTATTTGTGCAATAAAATCATTCTTCTTCTTCTTCTTCATGTATGCTCTTAACAAAATCGCTGATATTATATAATAATTCTATTGTAACTTCTGTACTATGGAGTCCCGCAAAGTAACGCCTGCTTCTTAAAATTATGTAAATAAAATTTTATTTTTTTAACATATTCATAAACTAAAATTTCAATCGTCAAATCGGATTACAAATATCGATAAATACTAATCAAAGATGATTATTGTATAAATCGGATAACATGTTAGCGTCAGAACTGTTTACAAGCACCCCTTATCAGTACATAGACAAGGCCGTTCATTAATTATGCAAGAGAAGTTCATAATGTCTATATTTATCCTATTCTATTCAAGAATTTCTGAGATGACAAGATATCTCTCAGTTAGGAAGTGAATTCAAATTTAATATATTCTTTATTCAAATAAACTTGCAAACAAGTGCTTTGAATCGTCAACTCTACTGCTGGCTCGGAAAGCTGCTCCTACCGAGAAGAGACAGCAAGAAACTCGGCGGTCAATTTTTAAACATTTTTAATTTACATTATTAAACTGCAGTCTTGTTTAAACCTGAGGCCCTGTGCTATCCACCTGAGTAGAATAGACCACACTCATTTCTTACCGGGGTGTTGTAAGGCGACTGAGAAAAGACCAACCGCCGCGCCGTATGGTATCCGGCTGAATAGTATTCTATTGATTCTAAATGAGGGTGGTCTATTGACCACCCTCATTTCTGACCGAGGTGTCGTAAGAGGCAACTAAGGTAAGTCGACCCGCCGTGTGGTATCCGGCTGAGTAGAATAGACCAACCTCATTTCTTACCGAGGTGTCGTAAAAGGCGACTAAGGTAAGTTGACTCACCGTGTGGTATCCGGTATAGTAGAGTAGACCACCCTCTTTCTTACCGAGGTGTCGTAAAGTACGACATTGGTAAGTTGACGTCAGGCAGGCAGCCGGTCGTAAAAACGCAGCCAAATCATATGACAGCATGTTTATTACATGTTGTGCCGACCCCACTAGAGTGGGAAAAGGGCAGGAAGATGAAATGATGTGTTGTATAAAGAGACTAAGGTTAGTCCAACCGCCGTATAGTATCCGGTTGAGTAAAGAGGCCTTCTTTCTTACCGAGCTGACGTAAATACGATTAAGGTATAAGGTATAAGGATTAAGTAGACTTCACGCCGGGCGTAAAATACGTAGCCAAATCATGTGACAACATATTTATAACATGTTGTGCCGACCCCACTAAGAGTGGGATAAGGGCATAAGAATGATGAGTCTTGTTTGAAGGTGAAAGGGTTTTCAAATCCAAGCATTTTTATCATTCAAACAATCTTCAATTGTCTAATATGCTTTACGTACATAGTTAGTACATTTAAACTATTCAAGTGTTGTTTTATTTGCTACGTATACATAGTACCATTGCTTTTCATTAAAATTAATGCCAAATCACTCTCACAATGCACGCGTCCTCGGATTCTCAAATTGTTTGCTCCAATTGTATGCGCGCACGCATCGCTGCCAGAGAGCAAAGTTCAAATCATCTGCAAACAATACTAATGTATACAACTGTAACTCGTTAAACGAAAAGTGAACATAATATGTACAAAATCAAATACTACACGTTTATTTTTATATACTTCACTAGTGTTTTGTAAAATACTGGATTATTTTCCGTGTAAATTTATAAACTATTTAATTTCATAATAATAATTCCTAATTAGTGTGCGTGATTTTAATTTTAAAGTTTCGTCAAAATGTGTTCATAAAATTAGGATCGTTGATTTGTAAAATAGTGCATTATTTTTTATGACAATTCATAAATAAATTACTTAATTTCATTTTAAAATTAACTTGTTATTAGCGCGCGTGATTTTAATGTTTCTTAAAAATGTGTTTATAAAATTAGAATTATTAAATTGCAAAAAAAATAATTAAATTTCATAATAAAATATCTCGTTATTGGTGTGCGTGATTTTATTTTTAACTTTCTTAAATATGTGTTTAATAAATTAGAATCATTACAAAATACTGTATTATTTTTCGTGGAAATATATAAATAAAATATTTAATTTCATAATAAAATTAACTCGTTATGAATATGTGTGATTTTATTTTTTCGTTTCTTTAAAATGTATTTATAAAGTTAGAATCGTTAATTTGTAAAATACTGCATTATTTTTCGTGGAAATATATAAAAAAAAATTTGATTTCATAATCAAATGAATTCGTTATTAGTGCGTGTGATTTTATTTTTATCTTTAAAATGGGGTTATAAAAATAGAATCGTTAATTCTTAAAATACAACATTATTTTTGTGACAATTTATATATAAATTATTTAATTTCATAATAAAATTAACACGTTATTTGTGCGTGTGATTTTATTTTTACGTTTCTTAAAAATGTGTCTAAAAATAGAATCGTTAATTTTTAAAATACTGCATTATTTTTCTTGAACATTTATTAACAAATTATTTATTTTCATAATAAATTTAACTTGTTATTAGTGCGCCTGATTTTAATTTTAAGGTTTCGTTATAATGTGTTTATAATATTAGTAGTTAGTGAAATAATACATAATGAAAACTTTTTTTAAATGTTATAAATAGCTTAGTTTTTGTTCGTTCGAGTTTATGAACGTGCTAATTAATATTTTATTTGTTTGAATAAAATGAAATATACATAGAACTTATTGGATGGAACACGTGTGTTTTGTGTTTGTGCGGGGTGTTTATCAAACCACTTGCTTTAGAATTCCAGGTAAATAATTAAAGAGATTTATATTGAAAATTATTTTTACATAAATCGAAAAGTCACATGTGGACATGTTATTAAAAGGGAGCCCTAAAATTATGGTTGGATTGTGTGAAGTATGACGTGTATATAAAAGGAGTAGCGCCAGAGTTGACGAATGTATAGAATAGAAAAAACTTTTTTTGTTCTCATATAGGATATAATAGGAGAGAATCGAAGACAAAAACATGTTGTGCGGACCATATTTAGAATGGGATAATGACAGGAGAATAATGATATATTAAGTATTTTACTTCTTAGTTCGCTATAATTGATTTTCTTTAATTTTTCTAAACTTTATTAATATCATTTATTATTCTTTTACTTAACTCCTTTTAAAATTTAAATATTTTTAATTATAAAAAACAAAATAATTAAAAAAACATTCAAAAATATAAAAACTGGCGTCCACCGGAAGCGGGGCAATAATCCGAGGTAGCTAAACTATATTTATTATTAATAATTAGTATATCGTTTCAGCCGTGTGGTATCCGGCTGAGTAGAATAGACCATCCTCATTTCTTACCGAGGTGTCGTAAAAGGCGACTAAGGTAAGTCGACCCGCTGTGTTGTATCCGGCTGAGTAGAATAGACCACCCTCATTTCTTACCGAGGCGTCGTAAAAGGCGACTAAGGTAAGTCCACCCACCGTGTGGTATCCGGTTTAGTAGAATAGACCACCCTCATTTCATACCGAGGTGTCGTAAAATACGACTGAGGTAAATTGACGTCAGGCAGGCGGCCGGTCGTAAAAACGCAGCCAAATCATGTGACAACATATTTATGACATGTTGTGCCGACCCCACTTAGAGTGGGATAAGGACAGGAAGATGAATTAGTATCATATCGTATCGAATGTAACTGCAATTAATTAAATTTAACTTTGGTTAGATGAGACAGTATATAGTTAAATGATATTATTTGAGCCGCTTGTATAATAACTAAGAATTGCGTTTACTAACTCGTTATAAGGAACTCTTGTAGAAATCTAGGGCGCTCTTAATAAAACGAACAAAGGTTATATTGTATTGTGTTGTGTTAATTAACAAGTCGATTACTGCGTTATATAGAATTTTTAGGATAAAAATACTTCCATTTTCGCGTGTACAATTTAGAAGTTATTATTTTTTAATTGCAATCTATGCTTATACATAGAGCTGAAGAGTTTGTTTGTTTGAACGCGATAATCTCATGAACTAATGACCGATTTGAAAAATTCTTTGAGTGTAAGATAGTCCATTTGTCGAGCAAGGCTATAAGCTATATAACATTGCGCTAAAAAAATAGGAGAGGAGCAGCAATAAAAAATATGAAACGGCAAATTTTAAGTAAACGGTCAAAGTTATTTGAATGTCTTTTATAATTAACTCAATATACTCAACTACTTTCATGTTCCAAATTTAAATTCGGGTAAAATTGAGTGTATTCTTGGCCAGATGAAAGAATTTAGGAGCGCTCGTAATTCCCGGATGTTCCTTAACCAAGATTCTTCTACTACCTGGTATCTTCTCAACAACTTTTCCCATGACTTTTGGCTGTATTGAGATATAGTCAAAAGTGATGGGAAAAGGGTAAGCCCTTGTATCTGGCCCAGGTACAAATTTACGTTGCTTAATAATTGTAAATAAGTAAGTAGGGGCCTGTTACTATCCCATTGCTGAGAATAGGCTTCTTATCTCCGTTTTTGGAGAGAAGGTTTGGAGCTTAGACCTACCACGCTGCTCCAGCTCGGATTGGTAGGTTACACATATCTCCAGAATTCCTCGCGTGAAGTTTCCTCACGATATTTTCCTTCACCGAAAAGTGTGTGATAAATTGCAATTATCAATTAAACACATAAATTTTATCAGAAAACTCATTGATGTCTGCCCCGGGGTGAACCCGTGACCTCCTCGAAAGAGCCGCACGATGTTAACGCTGGGCTACCACAGCTTAATGATTGTAATTACATTTATTACATATAATCTGCTGTAAAGATAATTCTTCGGATAACAAGAAATTTAACGCGTAATAACCGCTTTAAATCAGAGATTAAAGATAAGATATAAGATATTTTCTATCTTTCTATTTTAGACGAATGCTGTGATAGCACAGCGCTGAAATAGTGAGACTCTTTCGAGGAGACACGGGTTCATACTCAAGGCAGGCATAAATGAGTTAAAGCTTATGTTTCTAATTGATAATTGCAATTTATAGCATGCTTTTCAGTTAAGGAAAACATCGTAAGAAATCCTAAATATCTCTATAGAATTATAGAGCTATGTGCAACCCAACGTAATGTATTTAAAGATACATATTATACAATACGAGGTGTGTTCAAAAAGTATCGCGAATTTTGTGTATTTCAAAAATTATTTATTTATTCGTAAATATCTATTTTGTGCCCTTCAAAGTAATCCCTCTGGGATATTATACACTTGTGCCAACGTTTTTACAAATCTTCGAAGCACTTCAAAAAATCATTTTTTTGTATCCTGTTCAGCTCCTCCTTCGATGCCATCTTTATCTCGTCAATCGTGGTGTAGTGTCGTCCTTTCATGGGCCTCTTCAGTTTCGGGAACAAGAAAGAGTCACAGGGGGCCAGATCTGGGGAATACGGTGGCTGCGGTATCATTGGTCTGTTGTTTTTGACCAAGAAGTCGCGTACAAGCAGCGATGTGTGAACAGGGGTTCGAGGTGCAAAAGCCAATTTTTGTTTTTCCACAAATTATCGATTAAAATCGAATGGCACGAGCCAATCAATATGTCTAGGTCCTCGGCAATTTCTCTATCGATGATTCGAAGATTGGCCAATACCATTTTCTTCAATTCATAAATTTTTTCGTCTGTTGTTGAAGTGCTCGGGCGTCCGGCACGCTCTTCGTCATTCACATCTTCTCGGCCTTTTAAAAACATTTTGTACCACCGATAAACGTTACTCTTGTCCAAAGTAGCTTCTCCATATGCCACAGTCCACATTCGGAATGCATCCGCGCACTTAATTTCGTTTTTCACCCAAAAATCGATACAGGTTCCTTGTTCCATTTTTTGAATTGGTAAAAATCGAAGACGAACCAAAACACGTGCAAGCAAAGCAGCTGTCAACAATTAACCGAACATTCAAAATGGCCCAACTTGTCAGCATAAGTGAGAGACATATGTACCAACATAACGCCACAAAAAAATCGAAATTGGAATATATGTAACTCGCGAAAATTCAAAATTCGCGATACTTTTTGAACACACCTCGTATAGGTATAAAATTAATTATGAAATATTCTAATTTATTCCAAATTAATGTAGGGTAAGCTAACCTATTCTTGACACCTATCCAATTAATTGACACCCTAGAAATTTTCTTTCAAAAATAAGAAAATAACAACACTAAATAGTTTTATTTTTACCAATTTTATAAGATAATATCATAATTTCTTAGTTTGGCATCATTAAGTTGCAATGAATATAATATGGCGACAAAACAGCTGAATGTGAAAAGTGCACATAATTAATTAAGTAATAATTTATCGTTTTCTTAAAAATTAAATTGTTTTAGATATGTAATCGTTTCTTTTAATACATAAAAACTTAAATAAGGTACCCATCTGCGTGATTTACTTAGTTACTCAGTATTTTTGAATACTGATGAAAACTGAAGTGTCAATAAACTGGAATTTGAATTGCCGATAATAAGTAATTCTGTGTCAATATTTGGGTAATCCATTGCAATTCGATAAATATCATAATTTCAATAACAAATAATGTCCTAGTTAGAATTTGATTTTACTGGCAACATCTCAAAATAGTTGTCTATATTTACCAAAACTTACCGTTATTTGGAATCACTGTGGAACGCTTATATTTATTTCTTTTTATACGCTCGTTCTAAAAGTGTCAATAATTGGGTACTTTACCCTATCTCAATTCCAATTTGCTTAATTCAAAGTTCAAATTCTTACTAAAAGAATCTCAATTATAATAATAATCTTATATATAAATAAATATACCATTTAATTGATTTAAACAAAGTTAAAGCAAAAAATCTCAATTTTATTATTCTAGTAACGGAATAGCAGATTGTCTTAAAATATTTTATCCGTGAAACCTGTTTATTTTCAAGATGATTTAATTACGGGTGTTAATTAGTAAGTCAATAACAAGGACGGTTATAAAACAAGATAAAACCAGAAATATCTTACGTAAATAAAGTAATCCTGTAATAAACAGAGAGAACAGACCAAAATTGATTCTTTTATATAATCTCTATTATTAGTTCTACACCCTAGAAAAGATACATAGCTAAGAAGTATCAAAGTGAAAGTACAGAATGTATGATGTTTTACACCCATTTGTTAGGCTGTAGGGAAATAATCCATTTCATTCGTTCTATTAAACAAGAAAGAAAAAATCAAAAGTTCGTAAGATGGAGTGAGAGTAGACCGCCAACGCGGCGTAGGAGAGGAAGTACCCCCTCTTTCTACCGCACGGAAATGTGCGAATGACATGTTTGTGTACTATATATAAATGAATATCGTATTTCATTACATAAATGATAGTAATTTTATATATAAATAAAGATTGATTCGTGCAAAATTATTCCATAAACATTCCAAAACATCAAACATTAACTTCAAAGTTAATATCAAAGTTTTCACCTCCCGGAACTCCCGGAATGATATTTTATTGAAGTAATGATGATCCGGAATCCGGAATGATATTTATCCCGTTGATATATTATTTATAGTATTCCGCCGCGTGGTATCCGGTTGAATAGAATAGTACCACCCTCATTTCTTACCGAGGTGTCGTAAGAGGCGACTAAGGTAAGACGACCCGCCGTGTGGTATCCGGCTGAGTAGAATAGACCAACCTCATTTCTTACCGAGGTGTCGTAAAAGGCGACTAAGGTAAGTTGACCTACCGTGTGGTATCCGGTTTAGTAGAATAGACCACCCTTTTTCTTACCGAGGTGTCGTAAAGTACGACATTGGTAAGTTGATGTCAGGCAGGCGGCCGGTCGTAAAAACGCAGCCAAATCATATGACATCATGTTTATTACATGTTGTGCCGACCCCACTAGAGTGGAAAAAGGGCAGGAAGATGATGATGATTTTATTTATAGTATTAACATAGTATGGATACGGAAGTGTAAATTAAAGCTGGATTTTGTTCATCTTAGTCATTCTTCTGAGGTTTATTATCCTTTAAAGAATCTAGACAATTAACTCAATTGTTCGCTACAATTTGAAGAACCCACTCAATAAAACTAGTATAGTTATGCGCCCATTATGCTCCTAAGTCTATACTCATATATAAAGCTGAAGAGTTTGTTTGTTTGATTGTTTGAACACGCTAATCTCAGGAACTACTGGACCAATTTAAAAAATTATTTCAGTGTAAGATAGTTCATTTATTGTAACATCACGCTAAGATGAATAGGAGAGGAGCAGCAATAAAAAATAGTACGAAAACGGCAAAATTTAAAGCTACGTGCGCTGAGTTAACGGTAATAGTTATTCAAAAATCATGTATCACAAAATTGTTCCACTCTAAAAGGTCTAAATAAAAGTCTGCAACAGCATATGTCTAGCTTTTAAGGTTAACCCAATTTTTATGGTTATCTAAGTACTATATTACGGTTTTAATCCTTCCACGCCGGCGGAGCCGCCAGGATTGCTAGTAATATATAAAACAAGTACAATTAAGCTATTAGAAAGGAATAAACGCGAGCACAGTCTTGAAAAGGGTCTATGATCGCCTACAAACTGGGAATTGACGACTTATCGTACACGAATGAATGGGATTGTTGGGTGATACCACGGCAGATTTATGTTAATATATATGTAAAATTAAATTTCTCCCACCTTCTATACACTAGTAATTTGTCTAAGGTGTATTATCTGTCAAAGAATCTGTACAATCAACTTAATGGCTCGCTCCAAATTGATAAACCCACTCAAAAGAGTAAGACGATTACACCCACAAATTTTTTAATAGCTATAAAAATCTTTATCGTGTATTTTAGGTAACAAAATAATTTTAATATCAGTTTATTTTTAGGATATACATTTACGTAAGGAGAAACATTGTTAACATTTTTAAATACATTCAGGAGTCCCGAATGTATTTAAAAATGATGTATTTAAAAATGAATGATAAAGTGGATTCACGAAAGGAAAAGAATACAATTTATAAATTAATAAATAATTAGTAATTAACTTTAAACTTTGCTAGCCGAAATTACACTTTAGATAAACATCAACCACCATAATACTTTAGGAAAAAATAAGAATTTTTTTTTACAAAAAAGGAATACTTATATCAATTTTAATTTACCTAAAAACAGGGTTAAAATGACTTTTTTTATAAATGAAACCTTCAGAACAACATTCAGATTTTATATCTTTATATATTATAGCTATATATAGATTATGGCGTGAAAAATAATTCTAAATATTCTTATATTAAGAAGAAATAATAATGTGCGAAAATTAACTAGTATTATTGTGAAAAAACGTCGAAGTTGCTGTTTATTGTATAACAACATAAAACTCTTAATAGGTACCAATCAACTCAAAGTTCTTCTCTTTTTATAATTTAAAATTGTCTAGTAAGAAGTTGTAAACTGCCCGCAATGTCAATTATTAATTAATTGTTTTTCATTACAGATTTATATTTAACAAGCATTGATGTGTTAACATGGCCGAAATAAGCAAGCACCTCTTCGACAGCACATGTCGAGATGTACCGTGTCATGTACTTCTACACCCTTGGCATGAAAGCTGTATTACATCGTCTTACGAAACCTACAAAAACTCCGTCATTGGAAGCGCTAAATTCTATTTCATCATACATTTGGTCAGTATTAAGACAATGTTTCAACTTTATATCGCATCCGACTGAGTGGAATAGACTACCCTCATTTCGTACAGCGTTGTAAAGACGACTAAAGTTAGTTAACCCGCCGTGTGATCCAGATGCGTAGAATAGACTACCCTCTTTCTTACAGAGTTGTTTTAAAAGGCGACTAGTGTAAGTCGACGTCAGGTAAGCGGCCGGTCGTAAAATAAATATCCAAAACATGCGACATGCGTGCCGACCCCACTTAGAGTGGTATAAGGGCAGGATTATGATGACGAAAAAACCAAATTAAATTTTCCAACCCATTTAATTTCAGGCGCAAAACTTAATAAAGGGCAAGAAAATACTTAAACGAGAGGAGTTAATAAAGGCCGCTGAATATTATGCCAGGTCTACCGTTTTGGGGGCGCTTATAAGTGCCACTTGTGCCACTTTTGGCTGCATACTAAGGTAAGGAAACAATTCTAACATATTTTCAAAAGCACAATTTTTTATTATCATTTCATTGTTTTATCTCTGTTGCGTTAATTTTCATTTTCCGCCGTGTGGTATCCGACTATCCACGTGTAGAAAGCTGAACGTCGAGCCTTTAACGACACCTCAGTAAGAAATGAAGGTGGTCTAATCTACACAGCCGGATACCACACGATGGATCAACTTCCCTTAGCCACCTTATATGACACCCCGGTAAGAAAGGTGAAGGTGGTCTATTCTACTCAGTAGGATTTTATAAAGCGGATTTTGGTAAAAAAATAAAATTATTACTTTTGCATCATGGATCTCCGCCAAGTTCTATAAATAAAATGTATATGCTACCTAATATTAAAACGCCGTGTAGTATCCAGCTGAATAGAATAGTACCACCCTCTTTTCTTACCGAGGTGTCGTAAAAGGCGACTAAGGTAAGTCGACCCGCCGTTTGGTATCCGGCTGAGTAGAATAGACCAACCTCATTTCTTACCGAGGTGTCGTAAAAGGCGAGTAAGGTAAGTTGACCCACCGTGCGGTATCCGGTTTAGTAGAATAGACCACCCTCATTCTTACCGAGGTGTCGTAAAATACGACAGAGGTAAGTTGACGTCAGGCAGGCGGCCGGTCGTAAAAACGCAGCCAAATCATGTAACAGCGTGTTTATAACATGTTGTGCCGACCCCACTTAGAGTGGGATAAGGGCAGGAGGATGATGATGATGATGATGCTACCTAATATTAAAATGCGAAATGTGAGTATTGATGTATGTTTGTTATTCTTTCACGGCGAATCCGCTTAACCAATATCGATTAAATTTGGCCCAACGACGGGTATGAACGTTGTGCCAATAAGCGTTTATTTATTTTAACGTGTAATAACGTTGCTCCGCCCAAAGTGTTAAAAGGTTGCTCCGTTGTTTTCAGACGCCTAAACGGGAATAAGTTTAAATACTATTCATATATCCTTATACCAAATTTTATAAATGGGATGTTTATAATGCTCGAACCGCCATCCAGGAGAGGGCTGGTTGTCAACTTGTTTGTAAATTTGGTAAGCTTTTAATCTTGCATAACCGTAACGGAAAGAAGCGGAAGTTGTAGCATGGTGAAGCGGAAGTTGTAGCATAGTGAAGCGGAAGTTGTAGCATAGTGAAGCGGAAGTTGTAGCATAGTGAAGCGGAAGTTTTAGCATAGTGAAGCGGAAGTTGTAGCATAGCACGTGAAGTTAGCTATGGCGAGATGTTGTGACAAGCGAAGAGGTGCGCAAAAGAGCGGTGCGTTGAGGAGAGGTGCGGAGAGGAGAGTAGCGCCATTTGACGTAGTCGTGATTTGTGCACGGAGTTGACAAGTTGTTAGAAAAGAAATAATTTAGAGATTTTTGAAGTAATCTTTTCTTATTCATTGAAATACAAAGAAAATATATCGTTTTTATAATATACTTATTTTGCACGTGCTGATGTAAGCAGTGTTTTTCTATATGTTTTTTTTTATATTTAATTTTTAGTTTTATAAGTGTTTTGGGAAGTGAAATCTTTTCTTTAATACTAGAAACTAAACTCTTTATATTTATTTTATCGTGTTACAGCGTTCGGAAAGTGAAACTTTTTCGTCTAAAATTCCTCAATAGTCAATGAGCCAAGTCCTCAAACAGGGTTGACAGTGAGAACTTGCGCTGTATATTTGAGTGATCAAATCAGAAACTAGAAAATCCATTAAAAGCTATGATTATTGTTCATCGTATTGCGAAGCTAAAATATATTTTTACTTAAACTTGGTATCGGGGATTGAACCCGCGATCTCCATAGTGGTCAATTAAGTTATATTGAAGAGAGATACGTTAATTAATTAAATTTTTTTTTTCCTTTTTAAGGTTATCGAATATTGGATAAATATTCTTAATAGGCAGGGCTATATTTCTTTCACAAAAGGAAAACAAACATTATTGTTTATGGTTGGTAGTGCTCTCCTTTTCTATTTAATGCGGTTAGAGGGAGACAGAAGTAAACGTACGCCAATGCTTTGGTAAGTTTTCTTTGCACTCTAAATGTAGATTAATTTTGTTATAAGATGTAAATAAAAAAATAAATCCCATTGCTATTATATTATATTGGTATAATTCGTCTTCATAAATATGTTTTTTTGAAAGAAAATAAATATAATTTAATTGAGGTTATTATTCGTTTTCATTCTTTTGCCCTTATCCCCCTCTATGTAGGATCGGCACAACATGCTATAAGCATATTGTCACATGATTTGGCTGGGTATTTTACGACCGGCCGCTTGCTTGACGTCAACTTACCTTAGTCGCCTTTAATGACACCTCGATAAGAAATGAGGGTGGTTTACTCTACTCAGCCGGATACCATACGGCACAATGTAGTATTACATATTCCATCATCCTCCTGCCTTTATCCCACTCTAAGTGGGGTCGGCACAACATGTTACAAACATATTGTCATATGATTTGGCTACGTATTTTACGACCGGCCGCCTGCCTGACGTCAACATACCTTAGTCGTATTTTACGACTCCTCGGTAAGAAAGAGGGTGGTCTATTTTACTCAACCGGATACCACACGGTGGGTCAACTTATCTTAGTCGCCTTTTACGACACCTCGATAAGAAATGAGGGTGGTCTATTCTACTCAGCCGGATAGCACACGGCGGGTCGACTTACCTTAGTCGCCTTTTACGACACCTCGGTAAGAAATGAGGGTGGTACTATTCTATTCAGCCGGATACCACACGGCGGAATGTAGTATTACATATTATCTAATGTAATTTGTAGAATGTGAACTTTATTTAATTTATAACTTTGTTCACGACGATTTTAATATTGAAATACCCTCCATTATATACTATATATTTTTGTATTGTCATTGCTTTAAATATTTCACGCGCTTAGTATAAAGTGACCTAATTAAAAAAAAATAGTTCGTAGCGTGATATCATAGATAAATAAATATATTATATTATAGATAAGTAAATATATACATATATAATATTAAATACATACTTAAATATAAATATACACAAAGGCTTTAAGAAACAGCTAAATGGTGATTGGAAACCGTGGCCCTCGGCGGAAATCGAACCCGTGACCTGTGGTGTTGAAGACAGGGTCACTGCCCACTGCGCCAACTGGCCAGTTATATATGAAATTGAAATAACAATTACTATGTATCTAACTGATTTTGAATTCGGTCATTTTAATTCTGACTGTGCGATTTGTATCAATTTTATATGAACGTTTGGTTGCAGGCTCTTTACCCCTGAAAGAGTGAGGCGAAAAACGGATATATCACAGAACATCTGTCCTCACAATGGACCTTGCAGTCCATATGTTTTGAAGGTAACTTAAAATATCTTTATATTTAAATGAGTTAATCTTTTATATATATATTTTCCCGAAATTCAGCATGTAGGAGGTTTTGGGAGAGAAAAATTGCTATTAATTAAAATAGAAAAGTTTTATGCAAAAAAAAGATTGTTTTATTCCTGGTTTTGGGCATTTAAAAACACTAACATTTATATTGAACTGAATTTTCGCCATTAACTGTCAAGTCGACGTAGCTTATTCGAGTAACGGGCAGCCTCGAGAAATGTGAATGCCAAGGATCGGTCCCCAACAAAATAATTGTTTTTTCTTTTTTTTTAAGGTGTTTTTTTGTAAAAAATTACCCAGCGAAGCTCGGTCACCCAGATATTTTAATATTTAAATGAGTTAATCTTGTATGTATATATAAATATATTTTCTGAATCTCGGAAACGGCTCCAACGATTTTCCTAAAATTCAGCATGTAGGAAGAGAAAAATCATCATTTTGGGGAGAAAAATCGATCTAGCTAGGTTTTGTTTAAAAAAAAATCGTTTTATATTTGTTTTGGTCACTAAAACTACTAAAAAAAATAGGAATAGACAGTCAAACTCATAGTTTGAGCTGTCGAACGCAAAGCTACGGCATACTAATGGTAACGCGCAGACCAAAAAAGCTTTGAAACCTAGGTTCGATTCCCACATGTCTATCTATCTATCTATCTAATTTCGGGGACGCCTGTCGGTGCAGGGCGGGTGGTCAGCTCCTATTCTGGACTATTCCACCCATTTCCCCATGTTGGGACAAGGGTTTCACTGCTGTCCCGACAGTATCACCTGCTCTAATCTACCCGTGGCTTTTACGAACCTGATAATATCCCTGAAGGAGATATTTGTCAGATCCTCAACTTCAATTTCATCCTTACCTAGTATCTCCCATCTTACCAGCGAGTACATAGGGCACTCAGCCATAAGGTGAAGACTCGTTTCTTCCACATGTCACCCGGCACTTTTTTATTTTTTTTCATTGCATTTTTTTTGTATCTTAAAAAAATACCGTGCAAGGATCGGTCATCCAGGTACTTATATTTATACCTATTAGGCGCTATTAGGCAACATGTTGTGCCGACCCCACTTAGAGTGGCATAAGAGCAAAAGGTTGATGTATAAAACTTAGAATATATGTAGATTTCTACTTTCGATAAATACATTTATATTTTCAGGGTTTCCTTAAATATTTCGGCTTCGGCTTCGGGATCACGTTGCTGCGTGTGCTGGGACCAAACTTATCGTCTCCTGTAAAGGCCCTCTCTAGAATGCGATTGAAAGATCTGAACATGGGACTATTCTTCGCTAGTTATATTGGTATTTACAGAGTACGATATTATTTATTTATACGTCCTCTTATATTAACGTGAATTACGTCCTCTTATATTAACAAGAATAAAAATCATGGCATACACTTTTATACAACGAAGTGCCTTAATGGTTAGTCAGCCAAATATCTATCTCTCTAATACTCTGCCTCAGCCAAGCCAAAATCACACGGCGGGTCAACTTTCCTTAGTCGCCTTTTACGACAGGTCGGTAAGAAATGGGAGTGGTCTATTCTACTCAGCCGGATACCACACGGCGGGTCAACTTACCTTATTCGCCTTTTACGACATCTCGTTAAGAAATCCGGATGGTCTATTCTACCCTGCCGGATAGCCCACGGCGGGTCCCCTAACCATAGTCGCCTTTTACGACACGTCGGTAAAAAATGAGGGTGGGCTATTCTACTCAGCCGGATAACACATAGTGGGTCCAGTTACCTTGGAAAATGGAAAGTTTGAATAAGAAGAGGACAATAAAGCAGCTAACTAACTGATATAAGAAAAACGAATTATATCAGCCTTAAATAGCTTCCATATTTCCCAGTTACTTCAGTGGCTAAACTTATTTTCAAATACCTTTACAACAATCAACCTATTTTATAATGTAACCCGTGCTAAACTAAGTTCCATTATACATTGCAGGCTATAGTTTGTTACTTGTGTCGTAGACAAGGTCACGACTCAGCATTGTACGCGTTGCCTGCAGGATACATCGCAGGTTTATCGTTCCTGTTCAAACCGTCCCTGGGGTTTGCGATAGCGTCATTGACAGGAGCTTTTAAGGTAAGATCTTGTTAAAGTAGTATTAGTATTTGCTCTTCCATGTATGCACTTGATGCATTCAATCTTAGCACCGTCTTGGGTATATGGGACTACATACGGTGCTCTAAAATGCATTAAATGCTAAAATGCTAAAATGCATAAGATTCTATAATAAAATTCCGCAATCAATTTCAGCTTTGCCATTACATCAGTTTAAAAACACTGTTAAAAAGAGACTGATACAGAAAGCCTACTATACTCTTGAAGATTTTTTAGAAGATAAGAATGTGTTGATATAGCTCTCTTTGAACCTGTACAAGACAGTAACGGCTTAATGTAAATAATATTAAGAATTATATTTTAAAACAGCAACCGCCGAGTTTCTTGCTGGCTCTTCTCGGTAGGAACAGCTTTCCGAACCAGCAGTAGAGTTGACGATTCAAAAGCACTTGTTTACAAGTTTATTTGAATAAAGAATATTTTGAATTTGAATTTGAATTACTATTTGATGCTTGAGTGATATCCGAAGTGTGAGACCGTATACCTCTAACCATAGGGTGACTATAATAATAATAAATATATGGTACAATTATTGACAGGGTCATCTGTCACTTATCTTAATACTTGTTATTGCTGACAGACAACTGGTAAATATATACATTATATAATTTTAAATATATACTTTAAGTAGTTGTTGTACTTTAAGTATGTATTTAAATACGTTACATACTAAAGTAGTTGTTCAAGCCGTGTGGTGTCCGGCTGAGTAGAATATACCACCCTCATTTCTTACCGAGGTGTCGTATAATACGACTAGGGTAAGTTGACGTTAAGCAGGCGGCGGTTAAAGTTCTAGAGAAGTGACTATACCCCGGATCTAGCCTTACCTTCCAATTTTTTTTCTTTTTTTGTTCAAATTTCTTTTAAAAAATACTGAGCACATCTGTATCACCCAGGTACTTGTTATTAACAAGATATTAATAAGATTATCAAAAAGATAAAATAATAATAATAATCAATATATGAAACACTTCCAATTAAGCCGAAAAGCGTCGCTCTGTGCGACTCTTCCGAGGGGGTCACTTATGTATCTTTAATATTTAAGTGAGTAATAAATAATAAAATAAATAAATATATGGGACACTTAAACACACGGTCGTCCGTCCCCAAAGTAAGTAACTTAATACTTGTGTTATGGTAGGCAGATTTAAAAAATAGTATAAGTATATATTCACAAGTGTGAATATATACTTATATATTTTTTAAATACATACTTAAATACAAATATGCACCCAGACCTGAAGACCCACAAATTCATTTATAGAAAATGTTAGCCCTCGGCGGGAATTGAACCCGTGACCCGCGGGGCTGAAGGCAGGGTCACTACCAACTGCGGCAACGGGCTAGTTAAGGCAAGATAATTAAGAGGAATTTGACGAAAAATTCAGAAGATTTGTGCATCATGTTTGTCTATTGCAGTTGTATTCAACTATCCTTTATGAGAAGAAAGTGTTACCGGAACAGATCCCACTACCTCTGATGCTGTACTGCCTCAGCCAGGGTATCCTGTTCCACGCTCGATTCTTGCACTACGAGGACTGTCCGAGTTACGTCGTCAAACTAACAAACAGCGTCACTAATGGACTGTGAGTATATATATACAGACTAGCTTTTACCCGCAACTTCGTTCGCGTGGACTGTTGTCGTGCGACAGGTCGATGATAGATGGCGCTTTTCAATGATTTAATTTTTTAATAAAATTGCATTTGAGATAATCGATCGGCGGGTCAACTTACCTTAGTGTCTTTTTATGACGCCTAGGTAAGAAATGAGGATAGTCTATTCTACACAGTTGGATACCACAGCATTTAAGTCATAATAATAAGCTGATAAAAATTTTAATTTAGACATTTATTTTGTACTAGCAATCGCCAGCGACTCCACCCGTATTGAAATATTAAAACCGTAATATTTTATTATGATAACCATAAAAATGGTTAAAGTGTGTCAACCTTAAAAGCTAGACATATGCTGTCGCATACTTTTATTTAGAACTTTTAGAGGGGAACAATTTTGTAATACATGATTCTTTAATAACTATTACCGTTTACTCAGCGCATGCGAGGAAAACTTACAATTTTGTCGTTTTTGTTTGTATTGCTGCTCCTCTCCTATTCATCTTAGCGCGATGTTATATGGCCTTTAGCCTTCCTCAATATATGGAATATCTTACTCTGAATGAATTTTTCAAATCGGTCCAGTAGTTCCAGAGATTAGCGCGTTCAAACAATCAAACAAACTCTTCAACTTTATATATTAGTATAGACAATTATATCGGATATAATTGAAACTGCATTATTTTCAGGGCTAACAATATCTATGCAAGTTTAATGGAAGCGGCAAAACGAACAATCTAGTATTAAATAGGTGAATTTATAATACAAATAAAGAACTGGGTAGCTTAACGTAATATCATGAACAGGTTGTGTCCTAAGTAAGTAAGAATCGTCGATACTATAATGGGTATGATAAAACTAACAGAAGAAAGAAAAGAGTACAAAATTTAACCAAAAAAACGATTAAACTTATTTATTCGTATTGCACTAAAAAAAAATTGCTATTGCATTGCTTACTAAAAAAATTGAGAAATATAATCAATGGGTAATTAAAAATAATAATGACTTTAGTCATTATTAATTTATCTTAATTAGCTTATGTTTACATAAGCTAATTAAGATAAATTTAAAGAAGACTGATAACCAAATCATGGGGTTTTTTTACGATAACATATTATTTTTTGATAGCAATATTATAAAGGGTAGTTGTTCATATTCTTGTTGCATTGAATGCAAAAAATAGCGAAATCATTTAAAATAATGACGATGGTAAATCTTCTCTTAATTATTATGACGCCAACGTGATGTGAATTATTATAAATCATTCTTGTATGTGTGCACTTAACGCATTAACAAGTAATATGTCCACTCTCATCAAGGGCTCTGATGTAACTGACGTGGTGTACTTGAGACAGTGTAAGGATTCCTTTGTACACTAGTATTATTATATTGTATTCATGTTATAATCTATGAATATGTTATGTTACGCGCTGTAGCAGCCGGCTAAATAGAAAAGACCACCCTCTTTCTTACCGAGTTGTCGTAAAGTAAGTTGACGGCCAGGTAAGGGGCCGGTCGTAAAATACAAAGCGAAATCATGTGACAATATGTTTATAACATATTGTGGCGACCCCACTTAGAGTGGGATAAGGGCAGGAGAATGATGATATTATAATATGTTGTTTGTCCTGTTTACAAATATATAAGTTAAAAATCACACATCTGAACCCCTAAGACCAATCATCCCATCTGGGTGCACTTATTAATGAGCTCTTTACACGACGTTTTCGCAGAGGAAACTAGTCGGGTTAACCCGATAGAATAAGACGTGAGTATACCCGATTTCTATATATTAACTATGAATACTAGTCATGATAGTTTAGTTAAAAAAAACTACTTTTTCTCAAAACTGTTTTTGCATTTATATTCAGTTGATTTATTGGTTATAGTAAGAATTATGAACAATTAATTTAATCTGTGATTTGATAGTTATTTGTTAATAAATGGTAAAGTGGATTAAATATTATGGGTGTTAATAGATATTTATTTTAGTTGTTATTTATTTAAAAAAAAATTAATAATGTTTAATACATTTTTATAATTTTTTTTTAGTATTTTTTTAATGTATTCATGGAATGATATTTTCTTATTTTCTGTAGTAAATGTTTATATTATTTAGAAAATAGAATATAATGGGTGTTATTAGATATTTATTTTAATTGTTGTTTTTTATATTGAAATAATTGATAATGTATTTTTATATTTTATGTATTTTTAATGTATTAGTTATTTATTTTATTGTTGTTATTTATTTTCAGAAAATAAATTAATATTTTATAAATTGTTGATGTTTATATACTATTTCTACGAAATTGTTTTGACGGAACGACATTTTCCTGTTTCTCTAGATACTATGCTGCTTATAAACGGAATATTATGGGTTTTATTAATTATTTTAATTGTTGTTATTTATTTTAAAACTAATAATTAATGTAGAATAATTTTTTGATGATTTTTATATATTATTTCTTCGAAATGTATCCACGGAATGACATTTTCTTCTATCTCTACTATGCTATTAAGATTGTTGCATTTGATCTTTTCCTTTCTTGGTTGTAGCACTTAAAGGATCAATAATAAGGATCTTTTTCAAACCACTCTTATCTTTAGCCACTGTTTTAATAACCCCGTTGCCGAAACGACATATTGAATCACACTGAAATTTAAAAAACCAAGCAAAAGTAATACTAAAATTATTTGCTATATTCCGCGATGAAGTAAAAAAGAAAATATATAATGCTAAATGTAGGGTTAACAATCCGGTTTCATACCTTATACATGCAGGATTAGTGAATCCGCAATCCATACTAGACCAGTCTACAGAAAGGTTTAAGTTAAGTATAAGAGATTTACTTATACGTAAAGCATATTACAAAATTGAAGATTATTTGGATGATAAAAAAGTCTGGATTTGAAAATCCTTTCAGCTTCATACAAGACTGCGGTTTAATAATGTACAATTCATCATCTTCGTGCCCTTATCCCACTCTAAGTGGGGTCGGCACAACATGTTATAAACATGCTGTCTCATGATTTGGCTGCGTTTTTACGACCGGCCGCCTGCCTGACGTCAACTTACTTCTGTCGTATTTGACGACACCTCGGTAAGAAGAGGGTGGTCTATTCTACTAAACCGGATACCACACGGTGGGTCAACTTACCTTAACCGCCTCTTACGACACCTCGGTAAGAAATGAGGTTGGTCTATTCTACTCAGCCGGATACCACACGGCGGGTCGACTTACCTTAGTCGCCTTTTACGACACCTCGGTAAGAAATGAGGGTGGTACTATTCTATTCAGCCGGATACCACACGGCGGTTAATAATGTACAATTGAAAATGTTTAAAAGATTGACCGCCGAGTTTCTTTCTGGTTCTTCTCGGTAAAAGCAACATTCCGAATCAGTTGTAGTTTCATTAATCATATTGATAATTAACAATTCAATAATTGAGCTTATTTGAATAAATATTATTTTGATTTGATTAGTAAAAACATAGGCACAAACCTCCCACCACCACCATCACAATACACAAGCATTACACACATTCACTATCACAAAACAATCGTTTCGCCCCGCAATCGAAGCATCATCAGGAGATAGACTCTACGACAAAATCGCAAAGATTTGCGAGTTGTGTTAGTGATTAAGCTTAAGTGTGGTATCCGGCGGAATAGAATAGTATCACCCTCATTTCTTACCGAGGTGTCGTAAAAGACGATTAATGTAAGTCGATCCGCCGTGTGGTGTCCGGCTGAGTAGAATAGACCACCCTCATTTCTTACCGAGGTGTCGTAAAAGGCGACTAAAGTTAATTTAACCCACCGTGTGGTATCCAGTTAAGTAGAATAGACCACCCTCTTTCTTACCGAGGTGTCGTAAAATACGACTATGGTAAGTTAATGTCAGGTAGGCGGCCGATCGTAAAATACGTAGCCAAACATGTGACAACATGTTTATAACATGTTTTGCCGACCCCACTTAGAGTGGGATAAGGGCAGGAAGATGATGATGATGTTAGTAGTAAGTAAGTTATCTTAATATTTAAATGAGTTAATCTTGTATATATATATATATATTTTCCGAATCTCGGAAACGGCGCCAACGATTTTCCTGAAATTCAGCATGTAGGAGGTTTTGGGGGAGAAAAATTGATCTAGCTAGGTTTTATGTAAAAAAAATATTTTTTTTTCCCTATTTTTGGGCATTAAAAAACACTAACATTTATATTGAATTGAATTTTCGCCATTAACTGTCAAGTCGACGTAGCTTATTCGGGTGACGGGCAGAATTGAGAAATGTGAATGCCAAGGATCGATCCCCAACTTAATAATTGTTTTTTTTTAAGTTATTTTTTTAGTAAAAAATTACCGATTCGGTCACCCAGATATTTAAGCTTAATTGGGAAAACTTACCAGGTAGTAATAAAATTAAAAACCCTACCTGTTCCTGATTATAAAAGTTATTCTTGTTTCCTCCGCAGCCAGAGTAAATTCTCTGTTTACATACTTTCCAAAGTTGGTCGTAATACCACCTATTTATGGCGCCAAAGCAAAACCCATAATCGAATGATAAACTACACCATTTAGGTCTCGTTTCTTAAAACATAAAAATGATATCAGAAAATCATCATCTTCATCTTCCTGTCCTTATCCCACTCTAAGTAGGTCGGCACAACGTGTTATAAACATGCTGTCACATGATTTGGCTACGTTTTTACAACTGGCCACACGCCTGTCGTCAACTTACCTCCGTCGTATTTTACGACCCCTCGATAAGAAAGAGGGTGATCTATTCTACTAAACCGGATACCACACGGTGGGTCAACTCACCTTAGTCGGTTAGTTTTCACCTCGGTAAGAAATTAGAGATGTAATGTGGAGTGTTGGTTTTAGCGGACGTAATTATTAAATGAAATAATTTATAGAATAAGGTGAAACTTTGCGGAGGTCCATAATACAAAAGTAATGAAAATATCATTTTGATATAATCCGCGTTAAAAAAAATATATGTAATGCTAAATGTAGAGTGTACTATTAGTTCTCATACCTGATACATGCAGAATTTGTAAGTACTCATGCACTACCCGACACCGAAAACAACAATACACAAGCACTGCACACATTCACCACCACAAATCAAACAAAAAAAGCCAAATAGTTTTGAAACTTACTAGGCTGATCAGGCCTGCTTAAGCACCTTTGTATACACTCGCTGTGTGTATCGAATCTGTTTCCGTTTCCTTGGCATCCGCCCCAGAAAAAAGTTGAGCAATTTCCGGTGGACGGTTCGTAAAAGTACATTGGGATTTCAGATCTGCAGGGACCTTGATCTGGTCTGAGGAGGCAAGTTTTAGATATAACTGTAAATAATAAGTAAGTAAGTAAGTAACGGCCTGTTACTATGTTACTGCTGAGAATAGGCCTCTTCTCTCCGTTTTGGGAGAGAAGGATTGGAGCTAAGACCTACCACGCTGCTCCAATGCGGATTGGTAGGTAACACATACCTCCAGAATTCTCTAGAGATATGCAGGTTTCCTCACGATGTTTTCCTTCACCGAAAAGCGTGTGATAAATTGCAATTATCAATTAGACACATAAGTTTTTTTTTTAAGAGAAAAACTCATTGGTGTCTGCCCGGGTTCGAACCCGTGATCGTCTCTAGAGATTCACACGGTCGCACCGCTAGGCCATCACAGCTTCTATAATAAGATTATAACATTCTGCTTACGATGTGGTCGATATGGTGTTACCCTGGATCTTTCTTCTTTATAAGTAACATATGGTATTTTTGCATCGACAATTCCATTTTGAGAAACAATAAAATGAAATATACAAATCGAAACGATAGCTGTTAACATTTCGCGATTAAATATTTTTGCAACATCAAATACACAATAGCTCGTAAAAAACAATTCGCAAAACAATATGTAAAAGTTAAACTGTTTGTTTGTGTGGTATAAAAGAATAAAAATGACCAAAAATGTTAACGAAATAACTTGAATCAAAAGGAAATTTAGTTAAGGCCCTGTTTATTCAAATACAGTAATCGTGCTAAGAAAATATCAAAAAGGATTAAAAAAAAATCACTATAAAATAACAGACGATATTTTAAGTCAATACTTGGATGAAAAGAATGTTAGGATATAGCTACTGTTTGTCCTTGTACAAGACAGTAATGACTAAATGTATCTAGTTATAAGTATTATATTTTTAAAAGAGCAGCCGCCGAGTTTCTTGCTGGCTCTTCTCAGTAGGAACAGCTTTCCGAACCGGCAGTAGAGTTGACGATTCAAAAGCACTTGTTTACAAGTTTATTTGAATAAAGAATATTTTGAATTTGAATTTGAATTTGAACCAGTAATAGAGTTGACGATTCAAAAGCACTTGTGTACAAGTTTATTTGAATAAAGAATATTTTGAATTTGAATTTGAATTTGAACCAGTAATAGAGTTGACGATTCAAAAGCACTTATTTACAAGTTTATTTGAATAAAGAATATTTTGAATTTGAATTTGAATTTGAACCAGTAATAGAGTTGACGATTCAAAAGCACTTATTTACAAGTTTATTTGAATAAAGAATATTTTGAATTTGAATTTGAATTTGAACCAGTAATAGAGTTGACGATTCAAAAGCACTTGTGTACAAGTTTATTTGAATTAAGAATAATTTGAAATTGAATTATATAAGCTTCAATTTTATTTAATTTTGCTCGACTCTTCGGATGAGATATGTAACAGAAAAACTTTCGCATTTATAATATTAGTATCAATACTCAACAAACAGAATGCTGAATAAAATGCAAAAATAAACAAATACCGTCAGGTAATAAAGTAAAGGCTTATGGAACATATGAGTTATTCCAATATCGACTCCAATAAAAACATTGTATACAGAATTCTTTTTAAACCGTTTTTTATTTGGCAGTTATATTCGATTACTAAATGTATTTTAACAACACCAAATACAATTTTTTATATTTCGCTTTTTTAACGATAATTTATAGAATTACGCGTCCATAATACAAAAAGTAATGAAAATATTATTTTGATATAATATTTTCATGCCGGGGACTAGGGGCTGTGGTTTATTTTGTCTGGCCCGTTGGCGCAGTGGGTAGTGATCCTGCCTTCAGCTCCGCGGGTCGCGGGTTCGATTCCCGCCGAGGGCCAACATTTTCTATAAAAGAAAAAAAAAATGAATTTGTTGGTCTTTGAGCCTGGGTGTTTATTTGTATTTAAGTATGTATTTAGAAAATATATAAGTATATATTCACCAGTTGTCTGTCACCCATAACACAAGTATTAAGTTACTTACTTTGGGGACGGACGACCGTGTGTGTAAGTGTCCCATATATTTATTTATTTATTTATTTATACCTATATACATATTTGTGATGCCATGAAGGTATTGCCGGTAATCACCACGCTTGGCATGCGGGTTGGTGATTACAGTGCTGACCGTGTCGCACCAACAGTGCTGCTGCCCACTGTCGGTCTGGTTTAATTTAGGTCAGCTATGTGAATGGTGTAGCGTATTATCGTCCGTAGATCTTTAGAAGCTTCAGGGACAAATAATAAACCACGAGAATGGTATACTTATTTATTTCGACTTCGACTTAAAAGTTTAATGTTATTTACAACAAACGTGCATTCGCCGTGGGAGCGCGGGAATGACTGACGGGCGGCGGCCCGCGGCGGCCGCAACCGGGCAGCGGCGAGTTCAATAAACCGTTAGGCCGGGCGGTGGCCGTGACCGGACGGCAGCGAGTTCAATAGCCGGGCGGCGCGCGCGCTCGCGTGGATTGAGCTACGCGTATGTATATTTGTTCTGCCACAGTACTCCCCCGCTGAGACCGCTACTGCGGGCGGTAGTAGTCAGGGAAATGCACCCGTCTACCAGATCTTGTGGTTTTCTCTTTAGGTGGTGATGACGATATGGAGTCGTCCTCTTCTTGCGTTACGTAAGCCGGTTTTAAACGGTCTATGCTTACCGTGACCTCCTTGTTTTTAATGCTTATTTTAAAAAACTTTGGATGGCGCTCCAGTACTCTATACGGTCCAGAATAGGGCGGTTCCAATGGGCGCCTTACGAAGTCTTGTCGAAGAAATACGTGTGACGTATCTGACAAGCTATTGGGTATGTAGAACGGACTCTTCCGGTGCCAGGATGCAGGTTTCGGTGTTATGTTGGCCATGTGACTGCGGAGACGAGCTGCGAAGTCAGTGACGTCCGTTGTCTGGGTGTCTTTCGTAGACGCGAAGAATTGCCCAGGTAATCGCAGTGGCTCCCCATAAACCAGTTCTGCAGACGATGCTTCTATGTCAGCCTTCCATGCGCTTCGAATACCCAGAAGCACCAGTGGAAGAACTTCAGTCCATTGGGTCGTTGAGTGGCACATGATGGACGCCTTCAGCTGCCGATGAAGTCGCTCGATGATACCATTGGCAGCAGGGTGATAAGCGGTGGTGCGAAAGTGTTGTGCACCAACCAATGAAGCGATGGACTTAAAGAGATGCGATTCGAATTGGCGGCCACGGTCAGTTGTAAGTTTAAGCGGACAACCGAACCTGGCAATCCACCCGGATACGAAGGCTGACGCGCAGGTGTCTGCTGTGATGTCCTTGATGGGGAACGCCTCAGGCCAACGGGTGAATCTGTCAATTGCCGTGAGACAGTACCTGAAATCACACGAAATCGGTAAAGGTCCGACGATGTCGAGATGGACGTGAGAGAATCTCGACGTAGGGCTCAGGAAAGGGGAAAGTGGAGCTGAGGTATGGCGTGTTATCTTACTGCCTTGACACTTAAGGCATTCGCGTGACCACTCTCTACAATTTTTGCGGATCCCTGGCCATACGAATCTCTGTGTCACCAGTCGCACTGTAGCTGATTTTCCGGGATGGCTCAAGTTGTGCAACGTCATGAAAACTTGTTTTCGAAATTCTGGAGTAATGTACGGTCGCGGTGTTTGGCTTGAGACATCACAATAGACCTTGATGTCTGTGTCCGGAATTATGATCTTCCGCAACTTAAGCGACGAGCCACCTTGCAATAAATTTTGTAATTCTTGATCTGTCTCCTGAGACCGAGCAAGGTCATGAAAATTTATACCTTTGCTTATTTCTTCGATTCTTGACAGGGTATCAGCGATGACATTTTCTTTACCAGGAATGTATCTTATATCTGTTGTAAATTGTGATATGAAATCAAGATATCTGTATTGCCTTGGAGAGCATTTTTCTTTTGCTGCTTGAAACGCGTAAGTGAGAGGTTTGTGGTCTGTACAAATGAAGAAGTTACGAGCTTCGACCATAAAACGGAAGTATTTTATTGCCTCGTATATAGCCAGTAATTCGCGGTCATAAGGGCTATACTTTCTTTGTGATGAGCTTAACTTACGAGAGAAGAAGGCTAATGGCTTCATTTGTCCGTTCTTCTCTTGTTGTAGCACGGCACCTATAGCCACATCCGAAGCGTCCGTTGCTATTGACAATGCCGCATCTGGCTGAGGATGAACTAAAAGAGTGTAATTAGAGAGTGAATCCTTACAACTTTTAAAAGCCTGTAGTAACTCCGGTGTCATCTCTATTGGCTGTGAACCTTTTACCTTTGCGCCTACTAGAAGAGCGTTCAACGGTGCCTGCTTGGTAGCAGCATTTGGTATGAATCGGCGGTAAAAATTTATCATACCAAGAAATCTTCTTAATTCCTTGATGGTCTTTGGCGGTGGATAGTCATTTATAGCTTTTACTTTGGATTCTAGCGGCCTGGTACCTTCTTCAGAAACTTTGTATCCTAAGAATGTTACTTCGGATTGGCCTAGGACACACTTGGAATTGTTAATTAAAATACCATACTTCTTTAGCCGAGTAAGAACCTGTCGCAGATGTTTACAGTGAGACTCCTTAGAATGTGAGAATATGAGTATATCATCTATATATCCGTATGTGAAATCCTCAAGACCATGTAAAACTTCATCTATGAATCTCTGGAACGTCTGGGCTGCATTTCGTAGGCCGAACGTCATTACTGGGAATTCATACAACCCAAAGGGCGTAGTGATAGCAGTCTTCATGATATCGTCAGGACAAATCGGGATCTGGTTATATGCCTTTATTAAGTCTATAGTAGAGAAGATAGTACAACCTGTCAACTGATGCGAAAAATCCTGTATGTGTCGGACAGGATATCTGTCAGGAATCGTCCTTGCATTCAGTGCCCTATAATCTCCACAGGGTCTCCAACCATCATCTTTCTTCTTCACGAGGTGTAGTGGAGACGACCATGGGCTTTCCGAACGTCTTGCAGTTCCGTTGTCAAGCATCTCATCGAACTCTTTGTTTGCAGCTTTCAGTCTACCTGGATCCAGACGTCGAGGCCTACTGGCAACCGGGGGACCTGGAGTGGTTCTTATATGGTGCATTGTATTATGCGTAACTTTACGTACCGTACCAGCTGGACGAGTGACTTCTGGATACTCACGAAGAATGTCGTGGTACTCTGTATCCCCTATAACGGTTTTGATAGAGGCTATGTCTTCAGGCAATTTCTGTGGTGGTACTAAAACTGAAAGTGAAGTCTTACCATCGATGAGACGCTGATGTTTGCAATCAACCAAAAGGTCGTAGTGGCCCAAAAAATCTACCCCTATTATCGGTTTCGAAACGTCGGCGATAATAAATTTCCAGCGGAAGTCACGTCTTAGCCCCAGGTCTAATCGGATTTGAATTTGACCGTAGGTATGTATTGTACTACCATTCGCTGCGCACAAGTTATATTTTGTCTTAAAACAGGGCGTCTTAATTGAAGACCGTGGATAAACGCAAAGATCGGACCCAGTGTCGATTAAAAATTGCAATTTGGTTACCCGGTCAGTGATGAATAGACGGCCTGTTTGAGCTGGGCAGACGTTGGCCGCTACTTCCGGCTGCCCGTGGAGTTTCCCGCGCTAAACTGGCAAGGCTGGTTACACTTCTTCGCCTTTGCACCAAAGTTAAAATGATACCAGCAGTGTGGATGATCAGAAGGCGGCTGCCGGTTGTGCGAGCGGCTGCGGCTGCGGCTTCGGCGGTTATCACCTCGGGACCTCGATCTTCGGCGTGAATTTTCCTGTCTATATACATAAGAGGTAAGTTTAGCCACTTGCTTAGTTAATTCGCATATTTGCAGGTTAAGCTCCGCTAAGTTCGATGACGATGGTGTTGATTGCTGATGTGAAGTCGTACTTGTACTAGCTACTTGTTGAAATGGCGTACAGGGAGCTATCTCGTGAACCCTATCTGCTAACTCGGCTAAGTCGTCGAGCGAGAGGCTTGGTTGTGAAGCGATAACGGTCTGTAACGTATGTGGTAAGCGCCCGGACCACAAGGTCATTAACACATCATCTGAGACAGAAGGTCCTGCAAGATTTTTTAAATGTCGAAGAAATTGACTGGGCTTACGATCTCCGATGTCTTCATGCAGGAACAGTTGCTTCAACTTATTCTCCTTCGATGCGCATAATCTTCTGATGAGTTCAGTTTTCAATTTCTCAAACTTCCCAGTCGACGGCGGCGTACAAATAACATCTTTCACTTGTGCAGCGTAAGTGTGCTCTAATTGCGACACTGTATAATAAAATTTTGTAACGTCATTAGTTATATTTGAAAGGGCGAATTGACCTTCCAGCTGAGCAAACCACAGGTCGGGATCATCTGGCCAAAACGGTGGTATTCTAACGCCCACTCGACAAACGTCTCCAGTGTCACTTTCCTTTGTCTTCGCGCTTAAAAACTTTCCGTCCTTGTCCATTGTCTTGGGTCACCAGTGTAGCGTATTATCGTCCGTAGATCTTTAGAAGCTTCAGGGACAAATAATAAACCACGAGAATGGTATACTTATTTATTTCGACTTCGACTTAAAAGTTTAATGTTATTTACAACAAACGTGCATTCGCCGTGGGAGCGCGGGAATGACTGACGGGTGGCGGCCCGCGGCGGCCGCAACCGGGCAGCGGCGAGTTCAATAAACCGTTAGGCCAGGCGGTGGCCGTGACCGGACGGCAGCGAGTTCAATAGCCGGGCGGCGCGCGCGCTCGCGTGGATTGAGCTACGCGTATGTATATTTGTTCTGCCACAATGGTTAACCGCCATTGGTCGGTCGCCAGAGCCTCGTTGGTTAATATGCAGGGTGCGCCACGTGCAGGTGAGGTTGACAATTGAAGAGACTGATTGGGACGACCCTACCCCTTACACCCCTATGTATACACATTAGTTTGTGTATACATGTGTACACATGTGTTTGTCTCTACATAGCGTGTTTATAACACACTATGTAGAGTGTATCCGTTCTCATACTTGATATATGCATGAGTGACTGTGAGCTATCTTATGAGGCACATACTCAGCGATAGTGGTTGATAGTGTGATATTTTTTTTTTATTTTTTTTTTTTATTTAATATACTTTATTGCACAACAAAAATTTCAGAGTACAAAAAACTTATATCTAGAAGACATGTACAATTAGGCGGTCTTATCGCTTAGCAGCGATTTCTACCAGACAACCTCGGAGAAAGAAATTATAATATTATAAAGAGTCGGGTAGGAGGTGCATAAACTTACATACTAATATTTAATTAAAATACATAAATAGTTACTTACTATACAAAATTCAATACATATAGACAAATAAATAGTAGATAGATAAAAATAATAATAATAAATAAACATACATAAACTTACTAATATATATAGTGTGTAGTGTAGGACATTCTGAGACTCGATGAAATGACGATGGATGGAAGCAGAAAGCCCAGGATCGGGCTAGTAAGTAGGGCCTGTTACTCTCCCACTGCTGGGAATAGGCCTCTTCACTCCGTTTTTGGAGAGAAGGATCGGAGCTAAGACCTACCACGCTGCTTCAACGCGGATTGGTAGGTTACACAAATCTCCAGAATTCTCTAGAGATATGCAGGTTTCTTCACGATGGCTTCGTAGTTGACGATCGACCCCTGCCTGACGTTAACTTACCTTAGTTGCCTTTTACGACACCTCGGTAATAAAGAGGATGGTCTATTCTACTCAACCGGATACCACGCAATGGGTCAACTTACCTTAGTCGCCTTTAACGACAATTCGGTAAGAAATGAAGGTGGTCTAGTCTATTCAGCCGGATACCACACAGCGGGTCGACTTGCCTTAGTCGCCTTTTACAACAACTCTGTTAGAAATGAGGTTGGTCTATTCTACTCAGCCGGATACCACACGGTGGGTCAACTTACTTTATTCGCCTTTTACGACACCTCGGTAAGAAATGAGGGTGGTACTATTCAACCAGATACCACACGGCGAAATTAATAATGTTGTTTATTTGTGAAATTATTCATCAGCTAACAAATCATATATTTCGTGTGTTGTACAAATATTATATTAAGTACATACGTTTAAGTTAAACGTTTGCTTAATTATACTTAGTACACAAATTCCGCTAAACTTAGAATGTTATTGCGCAGTGCGGGCTTGAGAATATATCTGCAATGAAGTTTCAAACAATCCTTATCATTACATTCGTAAATGCGAAAGTCTGTCTGTATGTTTGTTAAGCTTTGACAAAATCTTCTAGACCAATATTTTCAAATTTGTCACTATTAAAGCTTTTACACTGGAGTAGCAAGGAGTATAAAACAATCCCGTGGTTCTTGCGGGAATAAAAAAGGAATGGGTTTTTTGAAACCCGTTAGCACTATATATAAAATTCAATTTTAATCTGGCTACCTGAAGTACAGGGAATCCTAGTTCAGGCGTCAGTTTCCTTCCATAGCAAGTTTAATGTAATAGGTAACTTAAGAATCATCAATAAAGAATCTGTGTATATGTTTAGTCTCTGCTGTAACATTAATTGTTCTTGTGTGTAATTGATACTTGATACTTTTTTTAATAAACCTTTTTTTTTTTATTGTATTAAATTCAATCAATATTTCTTTAGCGTGTTAGCTGTAAAAGCATGACAGATAAACAGAAAGAACTTTCACATTTATAAGGTTAGTAAAGATTTTTGAATATGGAGACCTCTTAAAGAAAGAAAGAAAGAAAGAAAGAAAGAAAGAAAAACTTTATTTATAACGTTTACCACTAAGTTTTACATATATACACAATAACAGAACAGTGCTGTGCCAAGTCCACTTCCAGCTGGTGCGCCGTGCGTCTGGCAACAGGTCTCAATCCATTTGGGTCGAATATGGATAACAAGGTTGGTGTGATTTTTATTACTCACTGATTTGGACAAAGATCTGCATATCATTAACAGCCCTATATACCGTTCATTAACCAGAATACTATTAAGATTGATGTGACGTTCACAAAATATATCACGTATGTTTACAAAGTTACCCGGTTGTACATAAATCCAAGTATACAGGTACTGTGATTGCGCAGAATAGGTTTACGGAGTTATCCGGGTAGACACGCGTCCGCATAACAAAGTGAGCTCCAAACCATTTAGCTCTGAATACTAGGGATTGAGGATTGATATTTTTGCAATCTTTTAACATTACCTTAATATCAAATAGTTGAAAAGACAAGATCTATTATTATAATGAAATTAAGTCCTCCAAAGTCTGTCTGTATGTGATCGATTTTCTCATAATCTACTGAACCGATTTTTACACGATTTTTACTTAAACGTAGTGCGATATTAGCGGATGTTTAAATTTGCATTACGATTTCATGAAAATTATGTTGAAGAGGTCACGCAGTTGTAAAAAAACTCTGCTTGGAGCTTTAGTCGCATGCACTGTGTAAACCAACAGAGAAACACTCAAGTATTGTACTAAAGAATTATAGATCTACATTAATACATCATAAGAGATAAAAACATGCTGAATGCTACTTTTATGAAATATCAATGAATAACACAGATTTCCACGTGCGCAAAGCCGCAGCCATAACTTTTTATAATAATTTACACAATAAACGTAATTAAACTATTTTTGACTGATTAACTGATCGATTGACTTGCGTGGATTAGTCAATTTTTTAAGAGAATTATATTTAAATCAGTATTATAATATTAGCTATTAATTTTTGACTCACTTTCAACGATTTAGATCAGGATAAACCTAACGCTTTAAAAACATTTTTAAGTAAGTTAATTGTATATTACCTCAAACCTCAAACCTTCAAGTTATATAAATGATGACGATGAGAGCTTGGATTTGAATAACAGTCGGATAATATGGCGTATTTGTTTACTATGATGTTTTAAAAGTGAAATCGAAAAGAAAAGCTGGCAGCTACCTTGGCCAACGAATAAGTTTGGCCATACAAAGGGGCAACGCTGCCAGTATTTTAGGAACTCTACCTTCTACATTGCAATGGAATGGATGGTTTTGATTTAGTGTAAATATATATATATATATTTATTAATTTTTATTTTTATTCTGTAGTTATTATTTAATTACATTTAATTTGTTTTTTTTTTAATGATTGTTTATGTAAAATAGTTTAGTTTAGTAAATAGTATACTTAGTATATATTCAAAATTTTGTACATTTATAAAATTATTTCCAATTATATTATAACTTATTACTTATAACTTCGACATATAAAGAAAAGTGATGTGTGAAATAGTAATACAAAGTATTTTGAATCGGACTCGTCAAAATAACCAACACTAAATAAATTTTGAATATTTATTTATAAATCTAATGTCTATATTATTTTATCCAGTAAGAATAAAGAATATTTACCTTCGACATTATAAATACTAAATACACTGTTCGGAACAAGGTAGGTGAAACTACATTTAAAATAAATACACATAAACCGTTTGCGCAGTTACCTGTTTGTACACAAATCCCGGGCTATGATTGCGCAGTCCGGGTTAAGGGATTTATACGGTTAGACTGGCATCTGCATGCCATTTCCAACTGTTTAGCTCTGAATGTTGTTTTAATAAATGTATTTGAAATTGTGTCCTGCAATTGGAACCTTTTCGTAAGTAAATATTAATTTCACATATTGTTATAGCATAGATAATTACAATTAAGAACTTTTAAATTCGGCTAAGTAGAATAGACCACCCTTATTTCTTACCGAGGTGTCGTAAAAAGCGAAGAAGGTAATTTAACCCACCGTGTGGTAGCCAGCTCAGTAAGATAGACCATCCTCATTTCTTAACGAGGTGTCGTAAAAGTCTAGTAGGGTAAATTGACCCACCATGTGGTATTCGGCTGAGTAGAATAGACCACCCTCATTTCTTACCGAGGTATCTTAAAAGGCGATCAAGGTATGTTGACCCACCGTGTGGTATCCGGTTGATTGGAATAGCTATAACTCTTTTTGTTTTTTAATATATAACTCTTTTTCTTTCCGAGGTGTCGTAAAATATGATAAAGTAAATTGACGTCACTCCGGCGGCCGGTCGTAAAATACCAAGTCATGTCACATGTTTTTAACAAGTGGTATCGTCCCCACATAGAGTAGGATAAAGGCAGGAGGATAATCTAAGTTTTAATAGAGAAAAACTCATTGGTGTCTGCCCGGGATTTGAACCCATGACAACCAGGAGAATTTAATGTATAATTTTTGCTTGAAATTTATTAATAATATATTTCGGAGGTAATGTAAGAATACTTATTTCTTTGAACGAAGGTAACACACTACAATATGACTATAAAGTGGTATTTGAATTGACAAAATAAACCGTCCAATTTCCGTTTCACCGAAAGTAGAATCACGGTCTTGTGAAGTTATCTGAAGCTACAATTAACAATGCAAATTTCCCAACGTCGCTGTGAATTTCATATCGCGTACATACATATGTAAATTGAGTTTTAGAGCTAGAAAAACACCATCGGGTAGAGTTTCTGTTCGTTGTCTATTAATAATTCGTGAACTTGTGGCTTTGCGTGCTTAGATGTGAATAAAAAAAAATTACAAAATTGACAAATATGAGTAACATAACATTCCGTTGTCGCCGCTGTGGCGACATGTACTATAATATAGCACTCAGTTGTCGCCGCTGAGGGGACACGTATGATAACATAGCACTCAGTTGTCGCCGCTGTGGCGACACGTACGATAACATAGCACTCAGTTGTCGCCGCTGTGGCGACACGTATGATAACATAGCACTCAGTTGTCGCCGCTGTGGTGACACGTATGATAACATAACACTCAGTTGTCGCCGCTGTGGCGACACGTACGATAACATAGCACTCAGTTGTCGCCGCTGTGGCGACACGTATGATAACATAACACTCAGTTGTCGCCGCTGTGTAGACACGTATGATAACATAGCACTCAGTTGTCGCCGCTGTGGTGACACGTATGATAACATAACACTCAGTTGTCGCCGCTGTGTAGACACGTATGATAACATAGCACTCAGTTGTCGCCGCTGTGGTGACACGTATGGTAACATAACACTCAGTTGTCGCCGCTGTGGCGACACGTATGATAACATAGCACTCAGTTGTCGCCGCTGTGGCGACACGTATGATAACATAGCACTCAGTTGTCGCCGCTGTGGCGACACATATGATAACATAGCACTCAGTTGTCGCCGCTGTGGCGACACGTATGATAACATAGCACTCAGTTGTAGCCGCTGCGGAGCACGGCACGCCAGTATCTAAATCTAATGTTGCCAATATTATTATTAATTAACTTTAGGATAGCTGATAGTCAAGGTAACATTGCAAATACTTTAGGAGCAGCTGGATACAATGCTCAAAATGCTCTCTAGTTTCTGAAACGTCATGTTAAACGTGTCCGAAGTGCAAAAGGGTTAGGTATACATCATCCATCCATCCATCCATCAGCCTTTCGCAGTCCACTGCTGGACATAGGCCTCCCCATGTCTGCGCCAGACATCCTGGTTCTCCGCAATGCGCATCCACCTGGCCCCAAAAACCTTCCGGATATCGTCGGTCCAGCGAGACGGTGGGCGCTCTACACTGCGTTTGCCAAGACGCGGTCTCCACTCCAGGACTCTTTTGCTCCAACGGCCATCAGTCCTGCGACAGACGTGACTGGCCCACTGCCACTTCAGCTTGCATATTCTGCTAGCTATGTCGGTTACTCTGGTTCTCTCGCGGATAATCTCATTCCTGATTTTATCATTGAGAGACACTCCGAGCATAGCTCGCTCCATGGCACGCTGAGCGACTTTGAACTTGTGGACTAGTCCCGCCGTCAGTGTCCACGTCTCGGCGCCATACGTTAACACAGGTAGGACGCATAGTATATAGTAGGTATACATGCTAGCCTGTAATACGAGTAGATTCAATTTTACCATATTCGTCAAAATTTCAAACGATTAGTCGTGAAAGTATAGTAGGAAAGAATCATTCACATTATATATTAATATGGATTAACGACTAACCTCGTTAATTGCCTCGATTAGGATTAGTTATAATAAAGCGGGTCAGTTAGTTAATTAAAGGGCGTTAAAGTCGAGGTATTTGCAAGCACACCATTATACTGATGTGGGTAGATTCGTTCATGTGAGAGCACAATCACGTTGAGAATTCTCTGTGCTCGAAGTTTCGAAAACTTAATTAGTATTTTGTCGTCGCACCTAATTTATGTGTATTGTAAAGTTAAGTCGCTCAGCTTTGAAAACGTGCGACTTTCTTTGTAAGAATATGAATAATTCCACAAAGTGTATGTTTGCGAGATATATCTACGCTTTTAGAATTAGGCACGCTTTTTTTGTATCGACTTTAAGTATAATATATACTTATAATATTCAAATGTAATTTATGTAGTATTGAGCAAGAAAGCTTAGATTTTTGGCAGATGTTTTAAAAATAAAAATTAACCCTCTGCGAATACGTTTGTCTTTTAGTGAACTCTTTATTGCATTTCATATTTAAACTAATACAAAAATGATGAAAAAACAACATAATGTTGTCGCCATTGACTTCCGCTTTGTATTTTATAGCAACACAGTCATGAAACAAGAGTATCGCGCCCTTTTTGATTAAAATGGTACCAACACTGTGACGTGTTGTTTCCGTTTGAATCTTCCTATTGATAAAACGTTTCAGTGAAGTCAGTCTTTGTTCGTCATTCAAGAGAAGTGCATCTCGGAACGGGAATAGTGGTATTCCTAATATATCGTGTTATTGTATATAGTGTGAGCTAACAATAACAAGTGTGGAATGACGGGATTGGTTAAAAGGGATACGGATGAGTTGATTATAGACGAAAATTTTAATTTTATCGTTTTGCTGAACTTAAAATTTGTTTTCATACTATAATAAACACTCATAAGACTTGGAACTAGTTTATTGAGACACTCCCAGATACTAAAATTCAACACCCGCAGCGTTCCGAATGCCCGTACAAAAAGATCTTAGTCTTACCCCCTTTATTTAATTATACAAAAGCTAACAATACGAACCTTCTTCTTCTTTCTGCTCTTATCCCACAAAAAGTGGAGTTGGCATAACATGTTTTAAACATGTTGTCACAACTAAGTTTTGACCCGTTGTGTAGTATTCGGCTAAGTAGCATAGACCACAAACATATCTTCCCGAGGTGTCGTAAAAGGCGACTAAGGTAAGTTGACCCACCGTATGGTATTCCGCTGAGTAGAATAGACCAACCATCTTCTTTTCTTACAAAAGTGTCGTAAAAGGCGACTATGGTAAGTTGACTTGTTGTTACAACAGAGAGTGTAGAGTTAGAGCGTTATATTATAGTTTCTGTATACCGCCCACCCTCCAGTGATTATTTACACTTTGAGAGAGTTATGGAGGAAGTTCTACAGAAGACTTGTAAATCTTCAAAAAAAGTTTTAATTTGTGGGGACTTTAATGTTGACATTTTAGTGGATACCTCTAATCGTTGTAGGTTACTAAATTTATTTCAATGCTTTGAAATGATAAATGTATTTAACGAACCTACTAGGATAACTGCAGACTCTGCTACCGGCCTTGATAATATTTTTACTAATTACAGTTGTAATATCTTAGAAAAATCTGTAATAAGTCGCTTAAGGTCTGATCATAGTGGGCAAATTATATCTGTCCCTGACTATATACATGAAAAAAAAACAATTAATTAAATACAGGCCTATCACTTCTCAAAAAATAAAGCGATTCCAAGTAAAAATATCATCAAAATTATCAAAGATTGACAAAAGTTGCGGTAGCTCAGATGATCTTTTTAATGCCCTCTTTGGTATTATTGGTTGTGAATTCAATAAGACATTTAATATAATAGAAAAAAAAGTGTCAAAACATCTCAAGTTTAGCGATTGGGCCACTGATGGTATTTATAAAAGCAGAAACAAGTTATTTGATCTGTATGCTGAAAAGCAATATAATCATTCCCCCACTTTTCTAAAATATAAATTATTCTAAAATATTCCGAAATGTTTGCATACAGGCCAAATCACTTCACATTAAGAGAAAAATAATTAAATCTGAAAATAAAATCAAAACAACTTGGGATGTTATAGGTGATGAAATAGGCAGACAAAAAATAGATAATTCTGCCATGCAGCTTAAAATTGGGAATGAGATTATCAATTCCGATACAGCAGTGGCAAGTGCATTTGAGCACTTCTTTCAGAATATACCAATTTCTACCACTAGCTCAATAAGCTCATCCTCAATAGAAGCTTTTAATATATTGAAGGGCTGCGTCGCGGAGAGCATTGTTTGTTTTAAATTTGAACACGTTACCCCATACAACATTGTCAAAACTTTTAAGTCATTAAATATTAAAAAAACAACAGATCTATGGGGAATGTCTGTAAAATGAATTAATAATATTATTGAGATCATTGCACCAATTATGGCCAAGATCTTTAACAAATCTGTAGACACAGGGATATTTCCGAATTTAATGAAATATAGTAAATTGATCCCAGTCTTTAAATCTGGTGATAAGAGCGACCCTAATAACTATAGACCCATCTCCATCTTGCCAACTGTTAGCAAGGTGTTTGAAAAAATCATTCTTAATCAACTGCTCAGGCATTTCAATTTAAATAACTTGCTTCATCCTGAGCAGTATGGGTTTACTAAGGGTCGGTCTACAACGGATGCGGGTGTGAGATTGGTGAAGCACATCTTTGATGCATGGGAGAACTCACAGAATGCCATAGGGGTATTTTGTGATTTGTCCAAGGCATTTGATTGTGTTCAACATGAGACACTGTTGCTAAAGCTTGGTCATTATGGTATCACAGACAATGCGCTTCGACTCGTGGCATCCTATCTTCATAGCCGAATTCAAAGAGTGTGCATTAATGATGTGCAGTCATCTGGATCGGCCTTAGTTATGGGTGTGCCTCAAGGTTCAATCCTTGGTCCTTTTCTGTTTTTAGTATATATAAATGATTTACCGTATTTTATTCAGAGTATATGCGATATTGTACTGTTTGCTGATGACACATCTTTGATATTTAAAATAAATAGAAATGACGACAAATTTGACGAAGTAAACAGTGGTTTGTCGCAGGTTGCTCATTGGTTCAGACAAAATAATTTAGTACTGAACTCAAATAAAACAAAATGGATAGAATTTGTATTACCTAATGCTGCTAAAACAGCAAATAGACTTTTTATAAATAATGTTTCACTAAAAACAGATAATGCAACTGTATTTTTGGGAATGACTTTGGATACAAAACTCCAATGGAGCACACACATAACAACTCTTGCAGGGAAACTCAGTTCAGCGGCCTATGCCGTTCGAAAGATTAGACAGTTTACTGACGTCGAAACGGCAAAACTTGTTTATTTTGCTTACTTCCATAGTGTTATGTCCTATGGAATATTGTTATGGGGTAAATGCGCGGATAATGAAAAAATCTTTGTATTACAAAAAAGAGCCGTACGTGGCATATACAATTTAAGTCCGCGGGATTCCCTGCGAGAGAAGTTTAAGGAAATAGGTATTCTTACATTTGCCTCACAGTATATTTTAAGTAATTTAATTTTTGTATATAATAATATAAAGAATTATAAAACAATAGGCGATGTATATAATAGACAAAGTAGGAACCGACATAAGCTTGCGGCCCCTGCTTTGCGCCTTGAAAAAGTACGTAAGTCGTTTGTGGGTTTGGGTATAAGATTCTATAATAAAATTCCACAATCAATTTTAACTTTGCCATTACAGCAGTTTAAAAACACTATCAAGGAGAGGCTGAAACAGAAAGCCTACTATACTGTTGAGGATTATTTAGACGATAAAAATGCGTGGATATAAATATTGTTCGACACTGTACAAGATAGAAACATTAAATGTAACTAGCATTAAGAATTGTATTTTTTAAAAAGAGCAACCGCCGAGTTTCTTGCTGGCTCTTCTCGGTAGGAACAGCTTTCCGAACCAGCAGTAGAGTTGACGATTCAAAAGCGCTTGTTTACAAGTTTATTTGAATAAAAAATATTTTGAATTTGAATTTGAATTTGTTTGGTATCTCGCTGAGTAAAAAAGACCAATCTCATTTCTTGCTGAGGTGTCGTAAAAGCCGACTAAGGTAAGTTGACCCGCCGTGTGGTGTCTCGCTGACCACCATCTTTTATTTCCGAGATGTAAAATGCAACGAAAGTAAGTTGACGTCAGGCAGTGTATTAAATACCCAAATCATGTAACAACATAATCAATATATTGTGTCCCAATTTAGAGTGCGATAAGGGCAGAAGAATGATGAATAATGATGACCTGACGGCCAGTTAAACAGTTAACAGTTAGTACGCAGTAATAGACTGTCATCCGCCACACTGTTTGGTTCAAAGCAGGCGTTACTTTCAGCATATTACCATCCGCACAAATTGCATTGCAGAAACTTATTCAACATAATTACAAAGTAATTTTCTTCGCTGCATTAATATTGCTGAGTTACGTTAAACTTATATTACTCTGCGGTTTGTATGTTTCTAGCACAATATTAAACGTGTAAGCCAAATTAAATTTAATATGTACATACGAAATCAACTACAAAAGTTAAGATTGTAACTATTTTCAACTATTTTGCTTAAGTTAGTAAGGAACTATTTTGCTACAATCCGCATTTGATTAAGAAAAATCTATCACATTAAGCATCCTTAATCCTATCCTTATATAACTATAAACCTAATAAACTAATATTATAAATTTGAAAGTTTGTGAGCATGGATGTAGTTTTGTTACTCTTACACGGCGAATACGCTGAGCCAATATAGATAAAAATTGGCACAATTATTCCTTATACACAGAGGAAACATAAACACTGTTTTGAATTGAAATCCTATTGATTTTAAAAGGAATAGGATAACATTGAATAGCGGAACCTAATATCAGCTAAGCTAGCTTAGGAGCTTAGACCTACCACGCTGTTCCAATGTGGACTGGTAGGTAACACATATTCTAGAATTCTTGAGATATGCTGGTTTCCTCACGATGTTTTCCTTCATCTGTTAACAAACAGTATATACAATAACACGATATAATAGGAATACCACAATTCCCGTTCCGAGATGCACTACTCTTTAATGACGAACAAAGACTGAATGTCACTGAAAGGTTTTATCGATAGGAAGACTCAACCGGAAACAACAACGTCACAGTGCTGCCACTATTTTAATCAAAAAGATGAAGACGCGATACCCTTGTTTCATGACAGTGTTGCTATAAAATACAAAGTCGAAATCATTGGCGACAACACATCGAAAAGCGTGTGATAAACTGCAATTTTCAATGAGACACTTAAGTCTTAACAGAATAACTCATTGGTGAATTATTACAGCTTTAAAAAAGCTGGTTATCCTACTAATATTATAAATGCAAAAGTTTGTGAGTATGGATGTATGTTTGTTACTCGGTCACGGCGCTGAACTAATGATGATGAAATTTGTTGTAGTTATTCCTTATACACCGGAATAACATATAGGCTACAGATATCCTATTAATTCTACAGAATTAGGATGACATTGAAAAGCGCCATCTATTATTGACCTGTCACACAACAACAATCTACTCGAACAAAGTCGTGGGTAAAAGATAGTGTGTTTATATTTCCCTAAATCTATTATCAAAGGAGTTATTACGTTCTTTAAACTTTAGAGATTCTGTTGAACCAGTTCTCCCAATGGGATCGGAGATAATCAAAACCCTCAGCGATAAATTAGTGAATGCAAATAAAAAAAATGCTACTGAGCAAATTAAAAACAAACGGCATAAACCGATTGTTGCAACGTCTCGCATAAATGAGGGTGGTATTATTAAAGCAACGCAATTAGGGACGCGCTAGAAAAATCAAATTAAACCTCTAATGAACAAACATAGCCCATGAAGTTGGTTCTCCGTACAGAACACAGACTAACTGATGAGCAGAGCTTTCAAAACCTCGTAACAATAATTTATTTTATCATCTGTTAGTGAGAAGTTTTAGATATTTCAGGCTTTAGTATTTTTATCTTTAATATTTAAATGAGTTAATCTTTTTAAATTTAAACTATCGTGAGTAGTATTCATAGTTATTGTATAGAACCGACTATACTCACGTGTTATTCTATCGGGTTAGCCCGACTAGTTTCGAACCCATCCGGGGCACTTATTCATGAGGTCTTTACACGACGTTATCGCGGCGGGAACTGCGTCCTGCAGCTCGCTGGGCGCGACGGTGTTTGAACCCGACACCGTAAGCGTCGCGTGCACAAACTTCATCCGTGCATGCGATGATGAAGACCAGAGCGACAGGGAACACTTGGAAGAGGCGCGGCCACCGCCGCCACCGTGTCCCCCCACACCCCCGCCACCCACGAGTCGCGCCCAGCGAACTGCAGGATGCAGTTCCCGCCGCGATAACGTCGTGTAAAGAGCTCATGAATAAGTGCCCCGGATGGGTTCGAAACTAGTCGGGCTAACCCGATAGAATAACACGTGAGTATAGCCGGTTCTATACAATAACTATGAGTTAATCTTGTATGTATATATCTTCTGAATCTCGTAAACGGCTCCAACGACTTTCATTAAATTCAGCATTTAGGGGTTTTTGGGGACAGAAATCGATCTTGCGTGCATTGTTTTTGGGCACTAAAAAACTACTAAAATAGATAATTTATAGAATTAGGCGTTACTTTGCGGAGATCCATAATACAAAAGTAATAATAAAATTATTGTGCTATAATCCGCGATGAAGTAAAATAGAAAATATATAAAATGCTAAATGTAGAGTGGACAATCCTTTTGTATACTTGATACGCGCAGGATTCGTAAAAACACATGCGCAAACCTCCACCACCGCCACCACAATACACAAGCAATATATACGTTCACTATCACAAACTTAACAATCGTTTCGCCCTGCAACTGATAAAAAATAATACTTAAGACTTACTTAAGAATTACTTAAGAAGAGTATACTTTTTGCTATTTTACAAGGACTGTAAATTATAATAATTCTAGGATTTAACTTGCAGCCAGCTACGCACCAGATAAAATTGAAAGCTTTTTAAAGAGTGACCGCCGAGTTCCTTGCTGGTCCTTCTCGGTAAGGGCACCTTACCAAAACGAAACAAAAGAAAAGCAAGAAAATAATTATGAATTAGGATCCAAAGTAGGATTTATAAAAAGAGAACAAAATTAATATATTTGTAACCAAACAAACAAAATGGCTGACGTGAACAGATTAACTAACAAAGCTGTCGCATGCAAGTACCGATCGAAAAAGAGACTTCTTTGACCTGACCACTTTTATACTCTAGATGAGAGGGAATTATGAAGTGTTGCTAGCAACAATAAATTAAAACACTGATTAAAAATGTTGCTGTCTACAATATTATCTCTATGCACAACTACTCTCTGTCAGTTATCTAGAGCTTCTTTCCGTCACATAGTTTGTCTCCGCGGTTTCCGCTCCAGCGGGATTGCATTCTGTGCTTAGAGTTTTTATTCTAGGTTGAGCGTAGGTCAATGGATATGTGCTTTGAGGTCTCTTTCATAACTGTAAGCTATGTATTATTAAACCAAAGAGAAAACTTGTTTTCACCTACATAGAAAAGCTTTAGTGGTCAAACAAAAAGCTTAAATTTAGAACGGAACTTTTTGGTTTGTTGTTTTATACATTAGAATTAATTTACTTCATTTAATTTATAGAAGCAGGCGTTACTTTGCGGAACTCCATAGTACAGAAGTTACAATAAAATTATTTTGCTGTTATCCTGTTTGTTAAGAGAATATATGTAATGCTAAGTGTATTTAGCAGGCAACAAACACATACCACATACATGCAGGACAAGCCGCCACACTTATCACAAAACACCGCCAACACCTTCACTCCATACAAGCACTACCGAGTGCTAAAATTACCAGGAGGTACTGTAAGTTAAAAGTTATAATCATTTAATTTTTTTTGCTGTTAATCATATGAATTTGATGGATTGTAATAAATAAATAAAAAATTAGGATAACTTCGTATTTAACAACAATATTTTCTTTTTATGTTATTTGTCTTAAATTTAATCTTTTGAAAATGGGAATTTAAATACATGAAAAATTTATTTTATGCTCAAAGTATACTCCGTCTAATATTTTTAAATAAATTCAGTAGCTTAAGTAACATCTTAAACAAGTAACTGGTTAACGAAAATTTCATGTCGTAAATTGAACACTATTTTGTACGATGTTATAGAAATAAGTCAGAATCTTTCAAATCTTAATATTTAATCTTAATATTTAAATGAGTTAATCTTGTATATATATATATTTTCCGAATCTCGGCAACGGCTCCAACGATTTTCCTGAAATTCAGCATGTAGGAGGTTTTGGGGGAGAAAAATTGATCTAGCTAGGTTTTATGTAAAAAAAATATTGTTTTATCCCTATTTTTGGGCATTAAAAAACACTAACATTTATATTGAATTGAATTTTCGCCATTAACTGTCAAGTCGACGTAGTTTATTCGGTTAGCGGGCAGCCTCGAGAAATGTGAGTGCCAAGGATCGATCCCTACTAAATAATTGTTTTTTTCTTTTTTTTAAGTTTTTTTTTTGTAAAAAATTACCCAGCGAAGCTCGGTCACCCAGATATTATATTATTATACAATTTAATTTACTCGACCCATTAAGTAACACGAAATACAATATAAAAATATAAATAAAAAGCAGTTTTCCCAGAGTCAACCCATTTACTCTTTCTCAAAACTCAATGAAAGACACATAAAAATATGACAGCCACAATGCTTTTTCATATTAATGACCAACTCTATGAAGGAGGTTGTTTTTAAAAACATGTTGTAACAACAATTTCAGATAAATATACACAAATAGCTATAAAGTTGCCGCTTACCGAGATTTTCATTTTAGTTTACACAAACTTTTTGTAGAATGTATAAGATTTATAGTTTTTAGCGGCGTCATCAAGGGACTGGCAATTGAGTCGATTTATCGATAATACCCTCAGATACGTCACTAATCGAGCTCAGTGGGCTTTATCACACATCGACGACGATCATGACGATCATATCGTCATTACGGACTATCGAAGAGTGATTTTTTTTGTTTTTTATTGGGAATTGATTATTAAAAATGTACTAAACTGGCTAAGTTATCTTTATCTTTTTAAAGCTTCTGTTTGTGATTTTGAAATGCATTTAATGTGTTTTTGCACTTTGTTACACAAACTACACACTCACTACCACCACCTTTACGACCATTTCGCCCCGAAACCGAAGCATCATTAGAAGGATAGGTTCCTTGAACAAAATTGTAATGCGTCGCACTTGCAAGGAGTCTTATATTATCAATGGTGGGGGTCCTTAGTCGTATTTTATGACACCTCGGTAAGAAATGAGGTCGGTCTATACAGTAGAATTCCGGCTGGGTACAGCCGGACACCACATGGCGGGTCGACTTACCTTAGTCACCTATTACAACACCTCGGTAAAAAATGAGGATGGTCTATTCTGCTCAGCTGGATACCACGCGGCTAATTTGCATTCTATGCGATGTTATGTTAAATTAAGTTCATCTAGAACCAATAACTAAGAGGTAATCAACTAATCAAGGACCTATTCTTCTTCTTCGATCGATATATGTCAACTGCTGGACATAAGTCTCTTCATGGGATCTCCACAACACACAATCTTGTGCCGCTTGGATACAATGGCTCCCCATGACCTTTATGAGTTCGTCAGTCCATCTCGTAAGAGGTATACCGACGCTGCGTTTTCGGTGCGGAGTCGCTATGCCAACACCTTAAGACCCCCAACGCCTTGTTCTCTATTGTCCCGCCGATTTTCACATCAGCTTTTTTAAGGACCTCTTGTCAGGTTTTAATAAAACAAATAATAATATCGAACTTTGGTGTATTAACATCAAATATTTACATCTTTTGCTTACATTAAATCCATCCTTAATTACAAATAGTGTTCTCTTAATCTTTGGAATTTCTTAAAACAAGCAAAAGTATGTATAGATAATTTTAAAATATCAAAAATACAAAATTATATCTTAATAGTATTTTTAAACTAGTAAGTACAAATCTTTAATAAAAAATAGTTAATAAGGGCATGTACACACAACAACTTTTAAATGCAATTTTAATGTCGTAATTATTTTATCTATAAAAAAATGTAAAGAAGGAAATCCATAAATGTCCCATGAGTAAAATATATTCGTCCTAGTTATTTATAATATAGGCACTAAAGTGCCTTTATTGCTTGCCTAAAGCTTCCTAAATGACCCCAATAATCATATGATCGAAAACTAAAATACACATTGAACTGTCATTATTACGTGTGTTTGTGTTTTCCAACAAAGCTTATTGTGAGATATTATAAATTTAATTTATAGACTGAACATTAAAAGGATAAATGTTGATATAGTAAATCAAAGGCAAATTTAATGTCCGCCACACATAATTATGCTGTAAGCATAACCAACCGCTTAGTTTGTTTCTGGTATTTTTAGAAACCAACAGTAGATTTGACGATTGTTTTTGAATAAGTTTTCCTTGGATAAACAATGATTTGAATATACCAATATCATTTGTATAATGATAGTTTCATAATAATCATTAAAACATTCAGCTTATAGTCATAGAGTCATACTAGAGTAAGGAAGTGAGCCTAAAATGTTCAAGACAAATAAATAAAAAGACAAACAAAGAGATAGCGAATGAAAGTGTATCTGCGTGTCTTTCTTTTTTATGTGTGTTTAGACAAAAATAAGTGTACGGGATTCATCTTCTCTCTCATTATTTATTGTGACATTCTCTTACTACTCTAGTTTTAATAACTCTATGCTTATTAGTACAACACTGTTATTTGACTTATGTCTGTTTCATATTTAGACATAGTCTATGGTACAGCATATTATATTAAAAGAGATAATCATTATATTAAAATTATAAAACTTATGTTAACTGATTATACGGACGAAAAACAATTATATTCAACTGTCAATACATCTAACCTTTTTCACAACTCAACGCGACATTGACGGCGACAATGTTTTTTTTTATTGTATTGATCAAATGAAGGAGGTCGTATCAGAAACAAAAATGGTGTAACAAAATATTTTAAATTTCTTTAATTACAATTAATTACGAACATCATATCAAGTTGTTGTGTATATAAACTTTAACGCAAAGAAACTTTATTCTTGATTTGAATTTTAATGCTGATAATTCTTTATTGAGGTGAATCTTTACGAACCACGATAAAAAAATTAATTGACAAAACATCATATAATATTAGTGAATTATATATATAAAAGACAAACCATACGTCAGTAAAAGATGGGCAATGTGACAAGAGCCTAATTTGCTTCTTAAAGTTATGAATGACTAAATACATATTTCAATGAAAATTATGATATAACAAAGTTGTGACAGCCGAACGGTAAAACGGTGTCACTCTCTCGGAGGGGTAATGGGTTCAAACACTCAGACACTGATGAGTTTTCTATTTAAAAATATGTGCCTACTTGATAGTTGCAATTTTTCGTTTTTTGCAATCAACATTGGTGCAGCGTGGTGGGTCTAACCTCCAACCCTTTTCTCTAAATAGTTAGAGAAGAGACCTATGCCCAGCAGTGGGATAGTAACATACCGTTACTTCATTTTTTTTTAAAGATATAATATACTTTCAGCTTTATGCGGTTAATTAATATATAAATAATGTGTGTAATAATATTTTAAACATGTCAAAAGATTGACCGCCAAGTTTCTTTCTGGTTCTTCTCGGTAAGAGCAACATTCCGAACTAGTTGTAGCTTCATTAATCATATTGATCCTTGACTATTCAAGAGTGTTTGAAAAAGCTCATTTGAATTAAGATTATTTTGATTTGATTAGGTTTTGCCCGCAACTGCATCTGCGTGGATTATTCAAAATGTAAAAGTTTTGTATGTCAATACAAAAGTAATAATAAAATTATTTTGCTATAATCCGCGACAATCCCGATTGTCAACTCTACATTTAGCATTATATATATTTTACTTCATCACGGAATATATCAAAATAATTTTTTATTATTAGTTTTGTATTATGGATCTCAAAATAGTAACGCCTACTTCTTTAAATTATTTAATATTTCAATCTCAAGTCTATCAACTCACCATAAATCAAAAACTACCAAAGATCACTCAATCGTTCCTCTTTTTCATAGGAGAGAATCAGAAAAACACACTCGCATTTATAATATTATGGTAATAGTGAAAATGCGTTACATTTTTAATACCATACTATAAAAGTTACATTAAAACAATTTTATTATAATCCGCGTTTTGTTTTTTTGGGCTCTATGTAATTCTAAAATGTAGAAATCACAATCTATTCTGACATCACAGCAGGATTAATAACTGTAGGTACCATCATTATGCATTGCACACATTCACTAGAAAAATTTCAACAACCATTTCACCCAGAAGCATTATTAGGAGATAGGCGCCACAATTAAATATAGTCCGACATCAATTATATTGAACACAACTAACAGTCCTTAATATCTTGGCATTCAATGCAAAAAAATATTTTTTGCAAACTATTTTCAGGCTTGGAAATTTGTTTTTATTTCAACAATCAACATCAAACTTGCCTATACACAGATAAAAATTAAGTATAATAATTAATCATACTCCTGCCCTTATACGCTTAAGTGGGGTCGGCACAACATGTTTTTCTCTTCCATCCCGTGCATCATTCGTCAACTCTGGCGCTACTTCTTATATATGCATGTCATTCTTCACATAATCCAACTAACCCTTTTTAGTTCTTCACTTTGTCACATTTAAATTCATATTTAACAATCGTTTGGTCACATGACTTTCATCCCTCTTCAAAAATAAAATAGTTAAGTGTAAGAAGAACACGTTTTTAATAAAATCTCATGTCCATCTTAACCGCTGAGGAGTTGAGATCCAGATGAGGATCTGGAGTCGCTCCTGGCAATAGCATTATATCATGCTTATCATAAATATAAATCGTCATCGGGACTGGACCAGTATGCAAAATTTTAGCTCAATCGGACACCTTGAACGTTGAACATTAAAACGAATTGATAAAAATGATAAAAATTAAATTGATTACGCCCTGTGGTATCCTGCTGAATAGAATAGTACCACCCTCTCATTGATATATAAGTTGACCCACCGTGTAGCATCTGGTTTAGTAGAATAGACCACCCTCTTTCTTACCAAGGTGTAAAATACGACTAAAGTAAGTTGATGTAAGGCAGGCGGTCGGTCGTAAAATACGTAGCCAAATCATGCGACAACATGTTTATAACATGTGCGATCCCACTTAGAGTGGGATAAGGGCAGGAAGATGTATGTATCTATTGTTAGTAACTATGAAAATTTAGGTCATAACAAAACTAATATTGTTAAGGTTGGTCATACTTTGGTATTTGATTTTCCTAACAAATGGTTATTAATCAAACCTTACAAACGTTTCTTATACAATACTAGCTCTAAAATCTTAGCCCGCATGGAAATCAATCGCAATTTAATCCCGAATCCAAATTTCCAAATTAACTTTTTCTAGATTTTTGAATAACATTCACCGTTTACTTAGCGCACGTAAAGAAAATTTTTAATTTTGCCGTTTTCGCAATATTTTATAATGCTGCTCCTCATATTCATCTTAGCGTGATGCTATATAGCCTATAGTCTTCCGCGATAAATGGACTATTTTACACTCAAAGAATTTTTCAGATCAAACCAACTCTTCAGCTTTATATACTAGTGTAAATAACAAAATTAATTAAACTTTACAAACATTTCTTATACAATATGTGCATCTTATATTAAGTGTTGCCAACAAATAGAATGATCATCTTAACGAATAAAATTCGTATTTCATATTAACTAACTATACTAGTAAATTCTAAGTATTTCACCCTCCGACTAAGGCGAGCGCAACATTTTCTTTACTGTCCTCGTCGTAGTACATTGGTAAATCTTGGTATTCTTCACTGAGCAACCCGTAGTCCTCTCCCATCACCATTAAGGGCAGGAAGAATAGGAATAGCAGCATGAACCAGCTGAACACATATCTTGGAGCACCTCCACCGAGAGTTACTGGAAAAAGTTAAGATTTACGTCAATTAAGCCGGAAAAGCGTGATAGCTTAGCGGTGACACTGTCCGACTCCTCCGCAGGGGTCACTTATGTATCTTTAATATTTAAATGAGTTAATCTTGTATAGGTATGATTGTCTAATTACATTTCGTCAAAGCCATCTTGTGGACGGTCAGTATCGAAAAAATATTGCTTATCTATCGTGGAAATCATTGTTGCAAAAAATTTGCAATATTCTCGTGGCGTCTATCCTGATGGTGTTTTGTACAGGGCAATTTTTTTTAAATTTAAATTTCGTTCGAATTCTTTTTTCAAATGTGATTGTTGAGATTGCAGCAGTGAATGTGTGCAATACTAGTGTATTGTTGTATTATCAATGGTAGTGCGTTAATTTTTACGAAACGGAAAGTACACTCTACATTAGCTATTCTTTTATCGATGTTTTTGGCAAAATATTATTTTTATTACATTTGTTTTATGGACATCCACAAAGTGACCCTAACTTTCTTAATTAGACAGTTAATTATTAGGTATTTTTCATTATTTAAGTAAGTACGAATTTAAGTAAGGGGTCTGCTTAGGAGTTCCATTTGGTTAGGTGTCCCCTAGCAAAGAGATAGTTTAGGGGTGCTTGGACAAACCGGGTATAAAACATCCAAAAGCACTTACTTCTTTCAGGTCTAGGATCTGTTTCAGGTGTCAGGAAATCTAATTTTGCAGATTGATTATAAACGTCATACACTGTAGCATAGCAGGCAACCCTTAACCTTCCACCAGGGAAGAGCTCAGGCGTCACCTTCACATCCACATTGACTTTGGCTACTAGGAGGCCATTGTCAATTGGTTGAAGACTGGTTTCTGATGCTCTTATCTGAAATTAAAAGTTATACTTGTTAGATATTATTGGTAATGTCGTAATATTTTTATTGCTGTCGGAAATGGTAGTAGTCAAACATCATCTTTTTAGTTTTTTATACCGGAAATACTGACAACGTGACGATGATCACACGTGACCAATAGAAAGGGGGGGGGGCTCATTTGTGACTGCTATAAATGGCTGTGCTTGACAAAAGTTTGTGAGTATGGATGTGTGTTTGTTACTCTATCGAGCCGAATCCGCTGAACCAATATCGATGAAATTTGGCACAATTATTCCTTATACACCAGAATAACATATAGGCTATAGAAAACCTGTTAATTCTACAGGAATAGGATGACATTGAAAAGCTCCATCTATTATAGACATATCACGCAACAACAATCCACACGAACGAAGTTGCGGGAAAAAGATAGTAATTAAAAAAAAACAGTAAAATCCAGCAAAAAATATATTTTATCCTATACCGCCCATAATAGAGCAACGTGTTATCCAGTTTCTATGGGTGAAATCATTCTATTTCGAACTAAATATTTATTAAAAAACGTAGTGTTTTTAATGAAAAAGCAACACCAATTTGCGCAAACATGTTTTGTTCATTTCAGTTTATTTTATATTTTTTAGTCGACAAAATTTGTGTTTTTCAAATATAAATGTAAAGAGTGTTAATCTTATCTAATAAATGTCGTATATGATATCATCATCTTCCTGCCCTTATCCCACTCTAAGTGGGGTCGGCACAACATGTAATAAACATGCTGTCATATGATTTGTCTGCGTTTTTACGACCGGCCGCCTGCCTGACGTCAACTTACCAATGTCGTACTTTACGACACCTCGGTAAGAAAGAGGGTGGTACTATTCTATTCAGCCGGATACCACACGGCGTAAATCTCGTATATGATATATGATTTTCATAAAATTCAGCATGTAGAGGGTTTTGGGGGGAGTTTTATCCTTTTTTTTCAGGCATTGAAAAATTGATTAAATTGAAATAGACAAAACAATTTTTACTGTCATTTGCAAAGATTTAATAGATCAGTTAGGAACGGGATAAAGAAGCTGAAATTTCCAGGATCAAAACCCCAGGTATTTATTATCGCCCCTTTTTAACTTTTTTTTATTTGTATTTTTTATATATTTAAAAAAAAACGCCGTGTGGTATCCAGCTGAAATAGAATAGAACCACCCTAATTTCTTACCGAGGTGTCGTAAAAGGCGACTAAGGTAAGTCGACCCGCCGTGTGGTATCCGGCAGAGTAGAATAGACCAATATCATATCTTACTGAGGTGTCGTAAAAGGCGACTAAAGTAAGTTGACGCACCGTGTGGTATCCGGTTTAGTAGTATACACCACCCTCTTTCTTACCAAGATGTCGTAAAATATCAATGAGGTAAGTTGAGGTCAGGCAGGCGGCCGGTCGTAAAAACGCAGCCAAATCATGTGACAGCATGTTTATAATATTGTACCGACCCCACTTAGAGTGGGATAAGGGCAGGAAGATGATGATAATATATTTCAAAAATTAACGAATATGGCTCGGTTACCTAGGTACTTTACGTTAATTAAACAGTGAAAAGTAAAGACAGTATCTTTTCATCTGCAAAGCAGACAAAATCGAGTGCAAAAGCAACTCATAAGATTCATGATAAGAAAACTGACGAAGTGATATTATATATAACTTCCACCATCTTCATAAAAGTGCTCGAGTTGAGAGCTGTTATTGAGAACACAAATATCTCGCTAAACGAAAACGAGCCGGCAGTTAAAGTAGAACTAGGATAAACTTTTAAGGAGGGAACTGAATAATTGCTCTTCAACTTTAAAGCGAAGGCACCTCCTGATATTACCTCAATATAAGAGCGGTAGATATGAATAAAAGTAAGTAAGTTACGGCCTGTTACTATCCCACTGCTGAGAATAGGCCTCTTCTCTCCGTTTTGGGAGAGAAGGATCGGAGCTAAGACCTACCACGCTGCTCCAATGCGGATTGGTAGGTTACACATACCTCCAGAATTCTCTAGAGATATGCAGGTTTCCTCACGATGTTTTCCTTCACCGAAAAGCGTGTGATAAATTGCAATTATCAATTAGACACAATAAGTTTTAATAGATAAACTCATTGGTGTCTGCCCGGGTTCGAACCCGTGATCGTCTCTAGAGATTCACACGGTCGCACCGCTGGGCCATCACAGCTTAGAACTTATATCTCCTTTTATTCAAGGTCCTTATATCCTATCTTATCCTACTAATAATATAAATGCGAAAATACGCCGTGTGGTATCCAGCTGAATAGAATAGTACCAACCTCTTTTCTTACCGAGGTGTCGTAAAAGGCGACTAAGGTAAGTCGACCTGCCGTGTGGTATCCGGCTGAGTAGAATAGACCACCCTCATTTCTTACCGAGGTGTCGTAAAAGACGACTAAGGTAAGTTGACTCACCGTGTGGTATCCGGTTAAGTAGAATAGACCACCCCCTTTCTTATAGAGGTGTCGTAAAATACGACTAAGATAAGTTGACGTCAGGCAGGCGGCCGGTCGTTAAATACGTAGCCAAATCATATGACAACATGTTTGAAGCATGTTGCGCCGACCCCACTTAGAGTGGGATAAGGGCAGGAAGATGATGATGAATATAAATGCGAAAGTTTGTATAATGTAAGTATTAATGTATGTTTGTTACTCTTTCACGGCGAATCCACTGAACTAAACTCGGTGAAATTTGGCATAACTATTCCTTGTACACCGGAATAACATATAGTTTATAGAAATCTTGTTAGTTCTACAGGAATAGGATGACATTGATTGAAAGGCGCCATCTATTATCGACCTATTATACGACAACAGTCCACGCGAATGAAGTCGCGAGTCTACGGTGCCTACGTCCGCTCGCGCTTGACGTATGCGGCACCCGCCTGGTACGCGCTATGTTCGGCGTACCAGAGGCGAAGACTCCAAGTCCAGCAGAACCGCTGCCTGCGACTGATCGTAGGAGCCCCGAGGTATGTGCGGAACGACGTCGTGCATCGGGATACCAAAATGCCGACCGTGGAGGAGTATGTCCGTCGCCTTGCGCGCCGGATGTTTGCGCGTGCGGACCACAGCGCGCACGTACACCTCCACGGCATCGCGCCACTCCATGCGCGACCACCCGATGGACGTTCCCTGCCTCGTGAGCTCCTGCGGTCACCGTCTCCGCGGCCCGATGCGGATGACGACGGCGACGACGAGGACGACGCGACGGGCGAGAGGGCGACACCACGGATTATGACACCACCGGATATGACACCACCTGACGACGACTTTGAGGTCTGGGAGCTAATATTCCCAGACCTCCCCACCGAACCAGAGATCCCTTAGGTCACCTAGGTGACCTGGGCTTACGGCCCAAATACCGACACCTTTGGGTCACCTAGGTGACCTCGGCCTACGGCCGGAACACATACCGGGCTTAAGTGCCCGCGAGGAGATGCCCGGGTAGTGAGGATTTCCTCGAGGCCCGTACCCCACCTACCTCCCCACAAGGAGAGTATGTGAGAAGACCCTGCTGCTGATGAAGTCGCGGGTAAAAGCTAGTATATATATATATATATATATATATATATATATATATATATATATACAGAGTGGTACTGACGACACAACTTAAATTGACTCCACTGATCATATAAACGTATACGATCACTGTGATATAACTTAATTTTCTTAAATAATGTTTAAAAAAAAAATTCTTTTCCAAAAAAATTAATATAATTTCAATGAGATCTGGCATTTTTAATGGTTGACTGATCTAGCGTGGCGCACCTATTCGAAAAACAAGAGAAAATAATAAAATTATTGTTTTGTCTCCTTCGCACTTAGTAGAACACACTTTAGTCTCTCGGTCAAGATTATGGATTACATACGAAACAGAATGGGGTACGGTAATTCAACCTTCTATATCATGTATTTTTATTGAAAACATAAATTAACTGAAATTTTTTATGTGCGCTGCTAAGGTGTATCACGCAGGGACTATTTTTAACATTTTGCTTATTGTATCTCTTTAAAAATTTCAGTGATGAATAAACTTTAAACTTTATTGTTCTTAGATATAGTCTTGGCCCGAGTTTATAATATTTTCGAAGTTTGTACCCTCGATTCGGCGGTCGAACGGACCTCAATAACAATATTTCATAAAGTTCTGGGTCAGGCCTTGACCTTGGGTCTGTTTATATAAATATAATCTTTGCATAAAGCTAAAGTTACGTTATACCTCGAATTTAATAATTAAGAACAAAAGTTATAATAAAATTATTTTGCTATAATCCGCGAAAAAGTAAAATAGAAAATATATATAATGCTAAATGTAGAGCGGACAATCGGTTATCATCGGTGATATCAGATTATCCACTCTCGGATTATAGCAAAATAATTTTATTATTACTTTTGTATTATGAATCTCCGCAAAGTACCGCTTAATTCTATAAATTAATTAAGGTCAAGTTAAAAGGCTTTTAATAAAATTTTCATGTATCCTTAACCTTTGAGGAATTTCCTCGTTTAAGCCAATCTTGGCAGTAACATCAGGTCATCGAGACTGGACTAGTATGTACAATTTTAGCTCAATCGGACACCGGGAAGTGGGTCAAATTTAACGTGTAAGATTCCACCTTTACATACATACACAGCAAGTTAAATAAAAGATTTTAATAGTAACCTTTAGTGTCCTTTTTAATCAAATTGCAGAGATCGAAATTTTGCTATGATCATTGTTCACGTAAAGAGGAAGTGTACAAAATATTTTCTTTAATCTTTAATATTTAAATGACTTAATTAATCTTGTATGTTTATATTTTTCTGACTTTTGCAAACGGCTCCAACGATTTTCATTACATTCAGCGTGGAAAAATCGACCTAGCTAGGTTTCATTTAAAAACAAAGTAACACTACCCGCCACCGATAACAATACACAAGCACTGCACACATTCACCCGAAATCAGGAACAAAACGACATTTAAAAAATGTCGTTTTGTTCCTGATTTCGGGGTCTAAATTTTTTTAAAATTTACGTTGAATAAAATCACAATTTTTCGCTGTCAAACGTAAAATCATGGTAGTTAATTTGGGAAACGGGCGGTCTAGAGAGGTGAAAATACCTAGGGCCCCACCTGCCCCATTATTTTTTCATTTTTCTTTTAAATTTTCATAATTTTAAAAATTACCGAGCAAGGCTCGATTACCCAGGTACTGCTATTAAACAAGTAAAGTAACAGCAGATGTCATTCGACATTTCCGAACCTGACAAAGCATAACTAAAAAAATCAAACAACGATAAACTTTCGAAGAGCAACCTATATAAAACCAAGCTTGATATGAAAAAGCTCTCGATATGGAATGGACCAGAATTAAAATAAAAATCATCTTTTTTACTGAAAATTGTAGTGCAAATTGCTTTGAACTCTTTCTGAAATAAATGAACTGAAAATAGAGTTGGCAATGAGCATGTGATTCGCAAAACTTTTTTATTAGGCTCCATTTTTTTGTTTTAATTTTTTTTTGTTTTTAATACAGGACCATTATTGATATAATTTGGTGCAATTCAAGTCTGTATAACGCATTTACACAGATAGTAATAATTCCCGTTTTTTTTCTCCGGGAATAAAAAAGGACATGATCGCCAGTACAGTAAACTATACGTATTATACAACAAAGTCCCAAAAAACCTGTCTTATGTATGTGAGTTTTTACTTAAAGATACCAAAAAACCAGCAGTCAATTCATACAAACTACGTTTACTATGTTTCCAAATTTCTTTTTCTTGAAATTCGACATGCAGGAGGTTTTGGGGAAAAATAGATCTTGCAAGGCTTTATTTAAAAAAAATCGTTTTATCCCTGTTTTTAGGCATTAAAAAATACAAAAATTTATTATTAGGTAATTTATTGAGTATATAAAACACTATTTTTGCCGTTCAATTTCATGTCAGCGTAGCTTATTCGGGGAACGGGTGGTCGTGAGACATGAAAATACCTAGGATCGAGCCCCACCTAGCCAATTTTTTTTTGAAGTTTCTTTTTTTTATTTTGTAAAAAATTTTCGAGCAAGGCTCGGTCAACCAGGTACCTTATAAAGTAAGAAAATATTTATTTTACGAACTTTGCTTTTCTGTGCTCTTTAACAGCGCTTCTTTCTCTTACGAAGCATCCGACCCTAGGACCGAGTTTCGAGACAGAACTTTTCAACGAGCAAACTTGATAATTGCTTTCATATCTTGCAGTTATATCAATAGAGTTTTCTTGAAATAAAAATAATATTCAGACATTTTTGCAATTGACCTCGATTATTTGCTGTGAAGTAAGATACTCTGTTTTTTATAAGGCTTGATGTTCCATATATCAGGACGGCCTAATAAACAAACTCAACTTTCACTTTCACAACTTCATATTCGATGTTTTAGCTACAACATTACAAGACCAACTGACTACTGGGAGGACTAACCACTTCCAAGTTAACTAAAACGGAAGGAAGCAATAATAACTCTTCGTGGTATCATAAAGATGGTGTCAATACAAGTACTAGGTATCATGACAAACTTTATACAATACTACAAGTCGTTTATTACTCCAAAAAAATCATAATCAGACAGTGTATTTATGTAAATAGTATTTTACCTAAGCTTAGCCATTGTATTTAATGACTAGCAATCGCTAGCGGCTCCGCCCGCATGGAAAGATTAAAACCGTAATAGTCTTTTGATAATCATACAAATGGTTAAACCTTAAAAGCTAGACATTTGCTGTCGCGGAGTTTTATTTAGACGGGAATTTTTTTTGTAATACATGATTTTTGAATAAATATCACCGTTTATTCAACGCAAGGAAAGCTTTAAATTTTGCCGTTCTTGTAATAGTTTTTATTGCTGCTCCTCTCCTTTTTATCTTAGCCTAATGTTATAGCCTATAGCCTTCCTTGATAAATGGACTATCTTATACTGAAAGAATTTTTCAAATCAGTCCAGTAGTTCCTAAGATGAGCGCGTTCAAACAATTAAATAAACTCTTCAGCTTTATATATTAGTATAGGTTTTATCCTTACCGCTTCTTCGTTGATGAAGACGGTGAGATTAGCTGCTGGTCTCGCTGGTGGTGATGTGCAGTTAGCTCGCAGGGTTCCACCAGGTTGGTAGCGATCTTTATCCGTCACTAGTACTGGTTGTAATGTTGGTAGCACTGGAAACAATGAAATTCTTATGATTTTAGCGATCTCACGTAGACAAGGCTACTATTAGACTAGCATTCTATTAAAATTGCTGTAACCTTCACACAGTAATGACTCAACTAGATTTAACCATCTCGTCTAATCAAAACACATGTGCCACGATCTAAATACGTAGGTGTTTAATAACCGTCTGAGTCAATTTGTACCACAAGACTGGCGTCGCTACGTCAAGCAATTCTGCTTTCTATCGGTCACGTGATTATCGCGTTTTCAGTACGTCCGGTATAAACATAAAGAGATGATATTTGACCACTACTGTTTGCGTACATTACCAATAATATCTAACATTGATGAGATTGAATAGGCCGTTGTTGAAGGCGTTAGTTGTCTTCCAAAAAGGGTCACAGGGACCCGCTGGATCTAACAGCATAAGATCGCCTGGTGTGAAGATTCCATGAATATACATATGATCAGCAGTAGACGTCCATTGGTTGAATACAATAATGATCATGAAACAATCTGCTATTATCCCCGATAACAAAGATTTTCTCTTATCACGATTTAAAAAAAAGGAAAAGTAACGGCCCGTTCCTATCCCACTGGACATAGACCTCTCATCATTTTTGGAGAGATGGATTGGAGCTTACACCTACCACGCTGCTCCTATGCGGATTGGTAGGTTACACATATCCCTAGAATTCTCTAGAGATATCCAGGATTCCTCACGATGTTTTTCTTCCCGAAAAGCGTGTGATAAATTGCAATTATCAATTAGATACAAGTTGTAAGAGAAATATCATTGGTGCCTGCCTGCGATTTATACCCGTGATTCTCTCAAAATAGTCGCACGGTTTCACCAGTGGGTTATCACAGCTTTAATCGCGGACTATTTCAGAATAATCTATTGCAGGAGTTCCGTTAGTAAAAATATAACGGAACACCGCAAAGTAAGGATTAATTCAGTAAATTATTACATGACCTTTTTTCTACATACCATTTTTTTATCGTTTGAATCTTAAGCAATCTTCTCTTAAAACAACAAAAGTTTGCAACTTTGTAATAAATGTTTGCCATAACTAAAAGTCTGAAAGCACCCTAAGTTCACCAAAGTAATAAATTCAGTTTGACTTTATTAAGGTTTTGTTCCTAAAATACAACTTTTAAGCTGTGGTCGACAAAGTTAATATCTGAGAAGGCGTTACTTAATTAATAAAATCGTTATTGTAAGTCAAAATTTTATAACAATTATGCTGTGTGGTATCCGACTGAGTAGAATATACCACCCTCATTTCTATCCGAGGTGTAAAACGCGACAAAGATAAGTTGACCCGTCGTGTGGTATCCAGCTGAGTAGAATAGACCACCCCCTTTCTTACCGAGGTGTCATAAAATACGACTAAGGTAATTGACGTCAGGCATGCGGCCGGTCATAAAATATATGTATGCCAAATCACGTGACAACATGTTTATGACATGTCGTGGCGACCCCACTTAGAGGTCAGGAGGATGATTAAGGTTTATTATTTGCTAAAACGGGATATAAATTCTGTATGAAAGTCCCTAAATTAAAAAATAAAAGACGACTAAGGTAAGTTGACCCGACGTGTGGTATCCGGACCGCCCTCATCATTCCTTACCGAGGTGTCACTTCATGTATCAGGTATAAAAACTCCAAAGTCCACTCTATATTTAGCATGATATATATTTTCTATTCTCCACGACAAAATCGTAAAGCAGCTTTACGATTTTGTCGTGGAGTCTATCTCCTGACGATGTGTCGGTTACGGGGCGAAACAATTGTTGAGATTGTGGTGGTGAATGTGTGCAGTGCTTGTGTATTGTTGTGCCATCGGTGTCGGATAGTGCATGAGTTATTACAAATTCTGCATGTATCAGGTATAAGAACGAATAGTACACTCTACATTTAGCATTACACATATTTTCTTTTATCGCGGATTATAGCAAAATAATCACATTACTTTTGTATTATGGACCTCCGCAAAGTAACGCCTAATTCTATAAATTATTTTCTATTTAATTAAACGCGGATTATAGAAAAATAATTTCATTATAGCCATTGTATTATGGATCTCCACAAAATAACGCCTAATTCTATAAATGATATTTATATTATCTAACCCTATCTTGTATGTATGGTGTGTGTATGGTCTTTAAATATAAGGACTTATGGCTTAAAGGCAGTCTATTCAGGATACTAGAAGCCATAAATCAGATATCACAATGGCTCTAAACTTATATGTACCGCCGGCTATAGCGGGCGACGATTTATTGTACCTCAATACTGTATCTAGTGATACTAAATCTTTATACGACGGCAAAGATACGGGGTGTTAGTTAAAATGGACATACAGGGTGTATATAAAAATGTAGTCTCTTTTTTTATCCCACAGCTGGGCTTAAGTTTTGGAAGTTAAACTATCGCAGTTGCAGTCCAGATTAGGAAGGTCATATCCTAAAAATTATATCTCAAAAAAGAATGGTTTAAAGGTTTAGCTGTTAAAACGTAACATACAAATAGACAAATGATTGAAACGTATATACCATTTTAACAAATCAGGTAAATAAAAGGGTTTTCGAGTTGTTTTCGGTAACGTGAAAAGACGGAGTTTAAGTTAAGTTGAACCAAGTTATAATTATAGCTTCTTTTCATAACCGACGATTATGAACGCATAAGTATTATGATATAGTGCTGTGATGGCCTAGCGGTGCGACCGTGTGAATCTCTAGAGACGATCATGGGTTCAAACCCGGGCAGACACCAATGAGTTTTTCTATTAAAACTTATGTGTCTAATTGATAATTGCAATTTATCACACGCTTTTCGGTGAAGGAAAACATCGTGAGGAAACCTGCATTTCTCCAGAGAATTCTGGAGATATGTGTAACCTACCAATCCGCATTGGAGCAGCGTGGTAGGTCTTAGCTCCAATCCTTCTCTCCAATAACGGAGAGAAGAGGCCTATGCCCAGCAGTGGGATAGTAACAGGCCGCTACTAAGTATTATGAATGCCTACAGCCCGGAATTGTCGGTTTTAAGGTAACAAACAAAGGAAATCACTAGGTGACACCTATTCAAATTCAATTCGGATTCAAAATATTCTTTATTCAAATGGACTGTTTTCAGTACTTGTGCAACGTCCAATGTCTTTAAAGAAGCTACCACTGATCCGGAAGTTTGTTTGATCGACAGCTAAATCGCAAAACGCCTCATTACGGAAGCAAGATTTATTATAGACAAATACAAAAATAATAATAAAATTATTTTGCTATAATCCGCGATGAAGTAAAATAGAAAATATATATAATGCTAAATGTAGAGTGGACAATCGGTTATCATACCTGATACATGCAGGAGTCGTAAAAAACACATGCACGAACCTCCACCACCGCTACCATGATACACAAGCACTATATACGTTCACTATCACAAACTCAACAATCGTTTCGCCCCGAAACCGAAGCATCATCAGGAGATAGACTCCACGACCTAAATCGCAAAGCCTATAAATTATTTATAGACAAATAGTTTAACCCCCACCATTGATTTTGCCTCCAAACACGTGTAGTAAACTGGAGTTTGAAACATTTACTTGTTTGCATATTTCAGAATGAAAAGTGTATGTTGTATAAAAGCAGCAAATAAGAGCCTCTACAATAAATCTATTGTTGGAAAAGCCCAATATTTCATCGTATAGAATACTGTACAGAGTAAACAAATAAAAAAAGCAAAGCGTGCTTCAAATTACTTGAGCGAGTGTTGTAAAAAAAATTGGCCTGCGAGTTTAGTTCCGGGAGTTATTCAAAATAAAAATCAACATTGAAATAGTGAATGAATAGACAATAGTGATGTGCAGGCATCATGTTTGGGCATCACTATCGATGATCGTTGATCGTGCGATCGTCTATTATTATGATATAGCACGATAATCATGCAAGTGTCCACTACGATACGCCCAATACGATATACACGATCATAGATCATTCTTGATTTGGTTTTACACAAGTTTAGTAATTATCTTAAAACACTGCTTAAAATGCTGCTACATTAAGCCCACTAAAGATTATTTCAGTGATAGTAGCATATCTTAAAGCAGTCAGCTAAGCGCCGTGATACGATAAACTTGTAACCATCAATCAAGTTGTATTTTTTTTTGCAAAAATTCTTGCTGGTTCTTCTCGGTAGGAACGGCAGTAGAGTCGACGATTCAAAAGCAATTTCAATTTCAATTTAAGTTGGCGTGAATGTAGTCACGGGTCTAGCTCTGTATAACGACAGCCTTTATTAGGGACCTATAATGAAAATTTAGACTTTATCCTTTGAAACGACTTTACTCTGCCTTCATAGCTACATTATGTAACGTTAATCTCAACAACTAAGCTCAAGGCTCAAAGATTATATTAGAATTCTGAGGGAGGCTTCTTTTAGGGTAGATGTCGGATGTGCATTATTGCTTGAGTTGCGTTAAAATACCCCCAATTTTGTATAACGTATTTTTTTTATAAAAACGGTTTTTTTCCAATTAAACTTTAATTGTATCAAAATATTATAAATTTTTCTCCGTGAACATAAACACATAAGTTGTCACAGAATATATATGGTGGCATATTTTTTTTTTCATTACTTTTTTATTTATATTTTTGTAATTATTATTAAACAGCTTATACCTATTTAGTTGTAAGCTTTTATGTATTAGTTTATAGCACCGTGTTTTTCTTTCTTTCTGCATAACTGATTGCGTGAACGGGGTTTGAACCCGTAACCCTCTCGAAAGAGTCGCCGCTGGGATATCACACTATCACTTCGGCTATCACAGAAACAAAGCATTAAAATAACACAAAAAAAAAACTTAATAAAAATGAAAACAATAAAACTCGTTCAAAAATTGTTTGCGTAAACAAACCAAATATACAATACGCGTTATTATTTCCGTGCAAATAACGAGATTTTCTTATAAATGGTAACACAATAAAGGGTCGAACCAATAAAACAGCCAAATCGAAATCTAATGTGAATTCAATATATAAAAGGCAATAATATTGAGCGATTCGGCAACAAATTTTCTCCCGGTAATATTCAACTGTGTGTATTCAACATAAATAAGCAGTGATACCCCAGCGATAACAACGTGCGACTCTTTCCAGGTGGTCACGGGTTCAAACCACGGGCACACACCAACGAGTTTTTCTAGTAAAACTACATCATACTCCTGCCAATCTAAGTGGGATCGGCACACGTTAAAAACATGTCACATAATTTGGCTACGTATTTTACGACACCTCAGAAAGAAAGAGGGTGATCTATTCTACTAACCCGGATACAATAGGGTGTGTTTACGGATACAACTTACCTTAGTCGCCATTTACGATATCTCGGTAATACAAAGGGTTCATATTCTACTCAACTGAAAGAAAAAGAAAAAAAAGAAAGAAAAACTTTATTTACAACAATTGAATACCATTGCATTTTTTTTTAATAAATACCCAGAAAAGCTCGGTCACTCGGGTATTTTTCTATAACGGGTGGTAATTTCAAATTTAAATTTTCTATCAAATCTTGTCACACCAAAAATCTTAACATTCACATCTCATTTGCATGCGCCATTTCTTCATTTCAAGTTCATAAAAGTCTATAAAAGAAAAAAGAAAACACCATACCTATTACATCGATGAATTTAGTGGCTATCTGAGTGGCGAACGACGGAGCATCAGCTGTGACTTCGCAGCTAAAATTCCCAGAGAGTCCAAGCTCCAGACGCCGTAACAAAACTTGGGTTCCGTTTGAACGGTTCATCTGAAATAATATTGAATAAAATATAAATATATACGATGTGAAAGTCTGTATGCAACGCTTTTGCTGTTAATCCGCTAAACTAATATTCGTAAAATTTGGCACAATTAATGCTTATAAGATAAAATAGATAAAACATATTATACAATTGCTGATAATTTGAGTGATAGTAGCATATTTTAATTGCAAATATATATAATGATAAATGTAGAGTGGACAATCCGTTTTCATACCTGATACATGCAGGATTCGTAAAAACACATGTCAAACCTCCACCATCGCCACCATATCACAAACTCAACAATCGTTTCGCCCCGCAACCGAAGCATCATCAAGAGATATTCAAATTCAAATTCAGGTATGAAAATGGATTGTCCACATTTGGCATTATATATATTTTCTATTTTACTTCATCGCGGATTATACATACACAAGCATTTCATACTTTCACTATCACAAACTCAACAATCATTTCGCCCCGCGACCGAAGCATCATCAGGAGATTAGATTCTAAAATCGCAAAGAATTGGCGATTGCGTCGTGTCTACATTTAGCATTATATATATTTTCTATTTTACTTTATCGAGAATTATGCCAAAATAATTTTATTATTACTTTTGTATTATAGATCTCCGCAAAGTAACGCCTAATTCTATAAATTGTTTAATTGTTGTTTTAAAGAATCAAGTTTCTTTCCTGGACATCACTTTTGTTTTGAATGGAGACTCAACATGCCTGTTACATGTCCTCTCGTAGTCAATGGTTTGTGGCAATATTTGTTTGACTTGAACACACCTGTCTTATTGGGTCACTACTGAATTGACAACTTATCTAGTGATTTTAATTCTGAGATCTAAGTTGTTTTAAGATGAATGACTAGGTTCTAGATGTTTGAGTTAAGTATTATTTTCTACATATTTCACAACTGTCACGTTTTCAACTAAAAGAAAGATTTAATATAAATAACCACGCAAAACATAGTGCTTGCAAGCGTCTGCTTGTGTTGTTTGAAACTACAATACAAGCATGACAAAGGGGAAAATAATAATCTTCAGAGAGGCGCCTCAGCGTTTTCTAGAGCCAATCAGTTTTGCTATCGATTCAATCTGCAGTGTTAGACAATATGCTGCGATATTTGATACACTTGCTCTACAAGAAATTTATCTTCAAATTTTCTTTTTAGTTGCTGTCTATAATTATACCATTTCATATGTAAAAGGTCTGTCATTCGAATATATACTGTTATCAATAGAGCGACGCAGTTATTCAAGATTAGACTTAGACAAGCGCTGTATAAAATGCAACTTCTCAATTTTTCTAACAAACAAGCGGAAGAAAAATCGAACTAGGTAGGTTTTATTAAAAAAAACGGTTGCCTATAAAGTTGGTTTGGAGTGGGAGAGAGACACAAGGCATTCGCCAGTCCGGCGGGACTCTCTTTCGTTCGGTGACTCATGAAATGAAATGAAATGAAATCTGTTTATTTCTTCCCCATGTGAAACGAAGACATGCACTTTTAATATGACTTAATCTATATTTCACATGACAAAGAAAGGGCAACGGCTCAGTGTACGCCACATGTCATAACAGAAAACTGAGGTGACACACAGCACTGGTTTTCAGCCGCGGCCCTTTGAGTGTCATCACGGAAAACAATTCTTAATACTACTGCTACTATGAAAAAATGAAATTATGCAACGAAAAAACTTAATTATAAACTTTAAATACCTTACCTTAATTAAATTAATTCTACGTAATAATATAAATAATAACTAAAATATTTTAACTTGTATTAGTTTTACTATTTTTTATTATATATTTTGTTATTCCCCGCCATCATATTATTACATTTATAATTATTAATTTTCATATTACTATATTCTATGACTACAAACAAAAGAAACGGAAATTTATAAAACAGAAATGTCAACTTGAAATTTCTCATAAAAAATTTGATTTTGTAGTAAAAACTGTTTCAAGTTTGATTTAAAACAAGTTTTACTGCATAGATCTCGAATAGGTGGTGGAATGTTATTCCAGCAATGTGTGGCAGTGTATTTAAAACTGCCTCTGAAAAAAACTCATCGTAACAGACGTGAGCGGGCGTTACACTTTTCCATGAGTGACACCAAGCCGCAACCTAATTTAAGACGTTGTCACGTCAAAAATCATTTTACCCATGTTTTTGGTCATTAAAATTTTTTTAAAACGCAGAATTGAAAATAAAGGAATTTTTTTACCCGTCAAACGTAATATTGCGATAGCCGATGCGTAACGCGCTAACCGAAAATGTTCATAACCCGGGTTTGAACCCCACATATCGTCGGCGCCTTGTTCTTTTTTAAACTTTTTAATAAAATAAAAGATTTTTAATCCCCCGATCTAATCACTCAAATGCCGTGTAGTTGTACAGGGGTTAATGAACTCTTTTATATGATAAACAGGGTGACGTTAAAATATATTCATGAAAAGGCTTCATTACGCTTCAGAAAACAAACATGTTCTTTCAAAAGTTACCAGCCGTATTAAGAGGTTTGTCAAACTTGTTTACCTCTTGTGATTCCCAAACAGAAGTGTATTCATACAATATTGTTTGAATACATTTGTACGACTCTTTCGAGGAGTTCACGGGTTCAAACCGCTTGCAGGCACCAATGAGATATTTGTGTCAAAAAAAGTCAGATCGATGTTTTCAATTTCTCACACGCTTTTCCGCGAAGGGAATCACCGTGAGAAAACCTGCATATCTCTAGAGAATACTGGGGATATGTGTAACCTACCATTCCGCATTGGAAACAGTGGTGGGCCTAAGCTCCAACTTTCTCAAAAAATGAAGAGAGGAGGCCCAACAATGGGATCGTAACAGGCTATTACTTTAATGTACTTCATATATTAATCATCACTAAGTGAGGTCGGCACACCCTGTTATAATCATGTTGTCACATGATTTAGTTGCATTGTACGACCGGCCGCCTGTCTGACGTCAACTTACCTTAGTCGTATTTTACGACATCTCGGTGTTAATAGAGGGTGGTTTATTCTACTTAGCCGTATACCACACGGTGGGTCACTTACCTTAGTCGCCTTTTACAACACCTCGGTAAGAAAGACCGTGGCCTATTCTACTCAACCGGATACCACACGGCGGGTCGACTTACCTTAGTCGCCTTCTATGAACTCAGCAAGAATTGAGGGTGGTCTATTCTACTCAACCAGATACCACACGGTGGGTCGACTTACCTTAGTCGCCTTTTACGACACATTGCTAAGAGATGAGGGTGGCCTATTCTACTCAGCCGGATACTACAAAGCGGTTTACACGTATATTGTTTTTATTATTTAATACTACCTGCAACTTCGTTTGAGTCAACTTTAGTGTCGGTACACCCTCGAATTAAAAAAAAAACAAGTAATTTAATTTAATTTTTGAAAACCAAAGACACAAATACTACAAAAGATACAAACCAAAAACCAAAAAGACTAGTCCGGTATGTAATTGACTAGGTTAGTGCGATTGCGATTTATTAATAAAAATTGCGTATTTGTAGGTGAATAGCACCGCCAACAAAATGAATACATTAAAAGTGTATTTCTCACACTGCAACATAATAATCGGTCTTATGCTGAGTGAAGTCACTTCTTGAAGTGATTACTTACATCAACATATATACCGGGTAGTCCAAAAACTCTTGTATCAGGATCTTCCATTGGAGTATACCTGAAGAACTCGTGGTTTCCACGGTACCACTTCACAGAGTATAGAGGTGCGCCCTGCATGTCTCTTGAACAGATCAGAGCAGCTGTTCCTCCCTTGATAACCACGGCCGGTTCCACCAATAACTTCACGTCGCGTAAGCTGGTTACACCTGGACATAAAAACTACATTTAAATTACTTTGAACCTGTACAAGATAGTAACGACTGAATGTAAATAGTATTAAGATTTTTTTTAAAAGAGCAGCCGCCGAGTTTCATGCTGGCTCTTGTAGGTAGGAAAGGCTTTCCGAACCAGCAGTAGAGTTGACGATTCAAAAGCACTTGCTTACAAGTTTATTTGAATAAAGAATATTTTGAATTTGAATTTGAATTTGAAATCGACTGTCCTGTTCACGCTGATAGCGGTAACCCTTCAGCTCTGCGGATCGGGGGTTTGATTACATCGGGCCACCATTTCCTAATTAAATTCTTTGGATCTTCGATTTTGGGTGTATTTATGTATTAAAAAATTATATATGTATATACCAGTTGTCTGTCAGCCATAACACAAATTTTAAGTTACTTTGGGGACGAACAGCTGTGTAAGTGTCCCACAGACATAAATAAATATATATATTTTTTTAAATAATGTAAATAATTTTCACACAAGGTCAGTGTTGGAGGTTTGTGCATGTGTTTTTCCGAATCATGTGAACGAAAAGTCCACTCTATATTTAACATTAAATATATTTCAAGCTTTTATTATATTTATATTATTTTTATTTTCTTCAACGCAGATTTTAGGAAAATAATTTTCTTATCACTTTTGTCACTTTACCTCAAATTTAAATTCAGAATATTTTCTATACAAGTGTACTGTTTACAATACTTTTGAATCGTCAAAATGTTTTTAAAGAAGCTACCACTGATTATAAAGTTTTCTCCTACCGACACAGAAAGAAACTCTGCGGATAATCCTCATTGAAATATGTTAATTCCAGAAATTTCACCAATTATGAAAACTTCAGCAACAGATACCACCATTTAATTTACCGTAGTTGTGGCAGTTAAAACAAAAGGGTGTCGCCAAAATCTACATTCCAATACAACTCGGAACAATGGATTTCGTGCTTAGACTTTGTAAGTTTCACAATATTTAACATAACTGTGTACATATTTGTTAGACTAACGCCGTGTGGTATCCGGCTGAATAGAATAGTACCACCCTCATTTCTTACTGAGGTGTCGTTTAAAGGCGACTAAGGTAAGTCGACCTGCCGTGTGGTATCCGTCTGATTATAATAGACCACCCTCTTTCTTACCGAGGAGTCGTAAAATACGTAGCCAAATCATATGACAATATGTTTGTAACATGTTGTGCCGACTCCACTTAGAGTGGGATAAAGGCAGGAGGATGATGATGATATTTGTTAGCTTATTCATGATTTATTTAAGTTATAACAACTGATATGTCCTCGATAAGACTCGTAGGTTGTTTTCAGTCCAAATAAGTTATGTTTTGAACATTTTGTGACATGTTTTGGCTAGTTATTCTCTCTCTTATCTCATGTCTTGTTAGAGACTGCAGGGATCTTTCTGATTCTATATATATATATATATATATATATATATATATATATATATATATATATATATATATATATATATATATATATATATATGATATGATGATGTTATGAGTATGAAATGCCATTATAGCCACTCCTAAAAGTCTTCTTTCAAAAGAAACTGCATCTCTCACTAAAAAGTTCTCACCTGTTTATACACTTTACCTCCCTTAAAATTCGAATACTAACAAGCATAAATACACAAAATTGCAAGTGTTTTCAAGCAAATTACAATTAAACATTGCTACCGTGCAAATTCCTGGGAGTTAATAACGATCGCAAATTAAAATAATTATGTAATTAAAACAAATGCTACGCGATACGGCTAATGAATTGCTGAGAGTCGAATAAATTGTTTGGATGCGTGTATTTGAGTATCCCCGTTTATTACACTACATTATAAGACTGAGAAGAACGAATTAAACAAAATGAACTCCTAGGAACAGCAGTTAAACTATTCAGTTATTTTATTTATCACGTAGGGTTCACCAGTGTACTAAGGTTCTCTGTTTGTGGACTTCTGTATTGTGAAGCGAAATTAATGTAATACAGACAGATATATCACAAAACGTGTAACACGTTAGCGTATTTAATAGCGACTGACTATTGACTAAATATAACTATAAATAAAATAGCGTAATAAATTAATAATACCCAGGATTTGACTTCAGAAAGTTTTTTAGATCGTTTTTGTTCGGTATACATTTTTATAATAAAATTCCACAATCTGTTTTGGACTTGCCTTTACACAAGTTAAAAAATGCAATTAACAACAAACTTATTTATAAAGCTTTTTATACTGTTGAGAAATATGTTGATGATAAGAAAGCTTGGATTAAAATTGCGACCATCTACGCACTAGATTATATTGTAATTTTTTTAATTTGTTCTTAATTAAGCCATTATTGTAATACTTAATTTTGTAAAGAGTGACCGAGTTTCTTGCTGGTTCTTTTCGGTAAGAGCACCTTTCCGAACCACACGTAGCTTCATTGTAATTTGACGATTCAAAAGTCCTTGTAAAAGTCAGTTTGAATGAACAATATATTGAATTTGAGCGAACAATCGTAGCATCGTAGCCTCGTAGCCTTTTTCGTAGCTGCATAATTCATAGTACTTCGTAGCACTTACTCGTAGAGCCTATGATAGCCGATCAGTAAAACTGTAAGTATGTTTCCAGAAGATCACGGGTTTGAATCCCAGGCAGGAGCTAATGATATTTGCAGTTTATCAAACGTCTTAAATTATCATCTTTCTCCTGACCATATCATGTTATAAACATAGTTACACATGATTTGGCTACATATTTTACGAATGGCCGCCTGCCTGACGGCAACTTACCTTAGTCGCCTTTCACGACACCTCAGTAAGAAAGAGGGAAGTCTATTCTACTAATAACTTACTTTGATAGCATGGTAGGTTTAAGCTACATCCCCTCTAATAAAGGAGAGGTCCAGCTGTGGGGCAACTCTTTTTTATACAGGAAAAACCGCTTATGGGTACCACCGCCCGATGGGGCCACGCAACGATTATGTCAGACTCGCACCGACTAAAACGACCTGTGTGCTCCACCACGCTGCTGGTGGCAAGGACACGGTATCGTTGTACACATTACCCCCATCCCCGCCGACAGCTCTGATCCCAGAGAACACCTCCTCCGGGTAGGGACCCCTTGAAAGAGAAGTCCCCCTCCTCTAACCGGTGCATCAGGAGCACCAGATGCAACGACCACCTCGGGGACCTGTAAGCCAGACGTCCGATATACCCCGTTCGGAACACACGAAGGTCAACAGTAAGGGTGGCAAACGAATGGCTTATGCGAGTGCTAACACCTGGACTCACCAGCAGCAGATTGAATCCAGAACAAGAGTTCAAGTAACCGTTCTGCCGCCTCCCTCCGCAGAACAGAAAGAGACCTAGAATTTACTTAACTTATTACTTATAGAAATTTTTAGTTGAAAATTGGACACATTCCTTTTACCAATGAATATATTCCAATCGCTTGAGTATTGACAAATACTCTCCATTTGTCAAATATACGTCATTACTCAAATGAAAACTCAAACGCACTCTACACATAAATAAAAAAAAACATTTTTCCTCGTAGGAAAATTGATTGGAAAACTTTGGACCGGCATTTAATCAGAATACATGATACTATGTCTTTTCTGATGAAATATCGATTTAAAGTTTCCTATCTCTTACCGAGTTGTCGTAAAAGGCGACTAAGGTAAGTGCCGTGTGGTATCTGGCTGAGTAGAATAGACCACCTATTTCTTACCGAGGTGTTGTAAAACACGACTAAGGTAATTTGACGTCAGGCAGGCGACCGGTCGTAGAATACGTAGCCAAATCTTGTGACATTTTTATTGCATGTTGTGCTCCCACTTAGAGTGGGATAAGGGCAGAAGGATAATATGATGTTTCTATCCCTTTCGAAGTAAACAAGCTATACCCGTGACTTCGTTCGAAATGTCTTAAATGTTATAATAGCCTAAACTATGTGTTTATGTACTAGGAAAATAGGTAATTTTTATCTAATAGAGTTTCAATTTTATCAAATTTTATCAATATCTTTGCAGCAGATGCCGCCTTGCGGTATCCGGCTGAGAATAGATCACCCTCATTTCTTACCGAAGTGTCGTAAACAGCGACTACGGTAAACTGACACACCGTGTAGTATCCGGCTGAGTAGAATAAACCAACCTCATTTCTTACCGAAGTGTCGTAAACAGCGACTACGGTAAACTGACACACCGTGTGGTATCCGGTTGAGTAGAATAAACCAACCTCATTTCTTTTCGAGATGTCGTAAAAGGCGACTAATATAAGTTGACCCGCCGAGTGGTATCCGATAGAGTAGAATAGCCCACCCACAGTTCTTACCAAGGTCTCGAAAAAAGGCGACTAAAGTAAGTTAATTTCAGCAAGGCGGCTGGTAAAATAACTAGTCAAACATGAATAAACACGTTGTTTCGACCCCTACTTAGAGCGAGATAAGGGCAGAAGAACTTATTCGCAACTACGATTTCCAATATTTATAAATTATGCATATATTACTACCATTTAAGTAAGTCCCAATGGTACAGTAAAACTGAGTAATTGATATTTGAAATCAATATGTTGTCGGCCGGATACCATATATAATAGTTATGAGGGACAGTCCTTATGGCACGTCAACACAGTTACGTATATTTAACTAGCTTTTACCCGCAACTTCGTTCGTGGACTGTAGCCTTGTAATTAACAGTAGTTTCTGTCACTCAAGAAACTTGCATATATCTCCATCACAAAAATTTGATTGATACGGGAAGACCGAGAGAGATTAATTATTATTAGAATGTGATATAATATTGTTAGAAATTAATTCTAAATTTAAAAAGTAAACGAATGCGTTTCGAGAATCACGCAAGACACCTTACTGTGCACCAACACTTTTCACTACAAAATCCAACGACAGAATGAACGATGAGAAGAACTGGCAAGAAACTCAGTGGTCACTCTTATCACGCATAGCGATTATTTGAGGTTAGATTCTTATAACATAAAATACAACAGAGGACACCCGAACACGTCTACCTCCTACGAATGCCGCACGCCAATAGAGAACGAATGTTTTTTTTTTTCGGACACTAACTAATGCTGTTAGCCCTAGAGGCTTTGACAGCGTCACCGAGGGAGTGGGTGAGCGCAGAAGCATCGCTGGAGTGAAAAAACTGGGAGAGAGACTCGAGCGAGACTCGCAGAATCCTGGAAGCGTCGCGTTAAGGACCTCGGACCTCGGCTTAAAACGACGCGTTATGGACGACTGTATCGGACTTGTGAACGTCAGCCGTTGCCTTATATAGGCCATTACACCTTAAAATATCTGGATTTTTTAACAATATACAATTATTAAATTTAAACTATCGTGCGTAGTATTCATAGTTATTGTATAGAACCGGCTATACTCACGTCTTATTCTATCGGGTTAGCCCGACTAGTTTTGAACCCATCCGGGGCACTTATTCATGAGTTCTTTACACGACGTTATCGCAGCGACGTTAAACTAGTCGAGCTAACACGATAGAATAAGACGTGAGTATAGCCGGTTCTATACAATAACTATAATATACAATTGTTTCTGACGAAATTAAATAAGTTCCAAAATAACTTTGAATTACAACAGGCTATAATCAGTTATTAATACTAAAATTTTGGGACTAGTCCCCACTTTTGATTGTAATCTGGTGTTATTAGTTGTGTGTATCAACCTCGGGTTTATCCAGTCACATGAGAATTCATTGAAACTAAGTTTAAACAGCGAGTACAGTTGAAGTGAGTTGATATCGATGTTTCTATAAAATCAAGCATATGAAAAGTGTATGAGCCTTTGTATGAGCATGTAGGGGTTTTTTGGGGTGGGTAGAATAAATCTAGCTAACCTAGCTCATTAAAAAAATGTATTTTTGTTCCTGTTAATGATATTTTATGTGTTATTTGTAAAATAGTGACAGCTTAGTAGGTAATGGGTGGCCTAAAGAAGTGAAAATACCCGGGAAGCCCTTTTGTGTTATTTTTGCATTTTTTTATTTTATTAAAAAAAAACCGAGCTAGGTACAGTACTTAGGCAATCACTTAGGTACTACTTATTATAAAACAAAATCCCCAAAGCTGTATGTCTTGTTCAGACTTGATGACAGAATCGCAAAGAGAAGCATTACCCAAGCAATCTTAGTTATGTACTAATCGGTGCAACTCCAATATTACTACTTTTGTTTTAAAAACAGATTTCCACGCGAAACCTTGGGCACAACTAGTTAAGTATATATCATATCCTCCTACCCTTATCCCACTCTATGTGGGGTCGGCACAACATGTTATAAACATGTTGTAACGTGATTTGGCTGCGTTTTTACGACCGGCCGCCTGCCTGACGTCAACTTACCTTAGCCGTATTTTACGACACCTTGGTAAGAAGGAGAGTGGTCTATTCTACTAAAACGGATACCACACGGTGGGTCGACTTACCATAGTTGCCTTTTACGACAGCTTGGTAAGAAATGAGGGTGGTCTATTCTACTAAAACGGATACCACACGGTGGGTCAGCTTACCTTAGTCGCCTTTTACGACACCTCGGTAAGAAATGAGGGTGGTACTATTCTACTTAGCCGGATACCAGACGGCTAATCGGTACAACTCCAATATTACTACTTTTGTTTAAAAACAGATTTCCACGCGAGCGAAACTTTAGTCACAAGTAATCTAGTATACTAGTCAGTATTATTTACGTACCTCGGGACTCTGACAAAGCACCATACGCCTTCGGACAGTCCCCGAATATAAATTACCTACTCAAATATTTCTATCGCTTATATCCATTGAATTTGAATGCTCTGGTTTCATGATCGCCGCATAGTAATATTTTCTGGGTAACAACGTCTCCCAGAGGTACAAAACTCGTTATAGATAAGTTTGTGTAGTCTAAAGATCATGTTCGCTTCCCTGGTACCCGAATTTAAGCTTAATTTATGGGTTAACCGTATATAATTCTATTGGGAGGGCGGCGAATTAAATTATGTTTCGTTTTAAGTCATTTTATATGTACATTCAGAGGCAAAAAGTAATATATATTGGATGATATACCTAGTTAAGGAACGCCGTGTGGTATCCGGCTGAGTAGAATAGACCATCCTCATTTCTTACCGAGGTGGCTTAAAAGGCGACTAAGGTAAGTTGACCCACCGTGTGTTATACGGTTTAGTAGAATAGACCATCCTCTTTCTTACTGAGGTGTCGTAAAATACGACTGAGGTAAGTGGACGAGTAAAAACGCAGCCAAATGATGTGACAGCATGTTTATAACATGTTGTGCCGACCCCACTTAGAGTGGGTTATCCCACTCTAAGTGGGGTAAGTTGTACCGATTAGCCGTCTGGTATCCGGCTAAGTAGAATAGTACCACCCTCATTTTTTACAGAGGTGTCGTGAAAGGCGACTAAGGTAAGATGACCCACCATGTGGTATCCGGTTTAGTAGAATAGACCACCCTCATTTCTTACCGAGGTCGCTTAAAAGGCGACTAAGGTAAGTTGACTCACCGTGTGGTAGAAGTTGATACTATTCTATTCAGCTGGATAACACACGGCGTTTTTTATGGTACATAAATAAATTAATTTATGGATATAAACCAGGATTTCAAAGTATGCCATTTTTATAACTTAAAGCATTCAACCTGATAAATAGAAGCAATAATTGAACGTAATATAACATTCCTGATAACAATCCCTCAGACTTGAATCACGAACTACCAGCTAACAACTGACATTTTACCCCATTTTCTATTCTAGGAACTTACTAGAGCACAAAAATTACAACCCGTATCATGTCACTGCTTAACTCGCTCTAGAATATACGGCATACGTGCCATAAATCCGATATAACAAGGATATACATTTGAGTTTATCGTTTTCTATGGTGCAGCCGTGCGTATATTTAATGTGCAGGATATAGGATAGGAAACTATTCTATGAATTGTACATAGAAAGAAGAAAGAAACACATTTATTCATCTGTGCGCTATACACGGTGCTACAAACTAATACATAAAAGCTTACAACTAAATAGGTATAAGGGGTTTAATATAAGCACCTGTGCGACAATAATAATTTTTAAAATGGTGTAAAACAAATAAAATGAAAAAAATGAAAAGAAATATACAAAAAATAAAGGGGCACTGAAAAATGTAGAATATAATGCATATAATATTTTAGCTGTCAATAATAAAGTTGTCATAGCTCAGCGGATATTTGGCGGACTAAAAAAGTGATATACCGTGGATCGAGCCCACCTGCCCAATTATTAAAAAAAAAATACAATTACGTAGTATTTTTCAAGTTTCATCATTATTTATTATTTTTAAAAATTACGGAGCAGTATCGGTTACCCATTTTAAATTATGTTCACAAAAACATAATATACCGAAACATTAACTTTTTTTTCGTATTCATACCAAAAACGTTGGAATCCAGCGCTGTATCTTATCTTAATATTTAAATGAGTTAATCTTGTATATATATATATATATATATATATATATATATATTTTCCGAATCTCGGAAACGGCTCCAACGATTTTCCTGAAATTCAGCATGTAGGAGGTTTTGGGGGAGAAAAATTGATCTAGCTAGGTTTTATGTAAAAAAAATTTTGTTTTATCCCTATTTTTGGGCATTAAAAAACACTAACATTTATATTGAACTGAATTTTAACATTTGAATTGAATTTTCGCCATTAGCTGTCAAGTCGACGTAGCTTATTCGGTTAGCGGGCAGCCTCGAGAAATGTGAGTGCCAAGGATCGATCCCAACTAAATAATTGATTTTTTCTTTTTTTAACGTTTTTTTTTGTAAAAAATCACAGAGCGAAGCTCAGTCACCCAGATATTAGGTAATTAAAAAAGTAACAACTTGACAATTTATACATTCAGCTTAAGGAATTTAAGGAAGTTTTAATATTATTATTAAATAAGTTTTCTCCTTTACATTTGACTAAGTATATACACACACATATTTCTCTTCTTTTTCCTATCCTTATCCCACTCTAAGTGGGGTCGGCACAATATGTTATAAACATGTTGTCACATATGATATACATGATTTGGCTATATATTTTACGACCGGCCGCCTGCCTGACATCAACTTACCTTAGTCGTATTTTATGACACCTCGATAAGAAATGAGGGTGGTCTATTTTACACAGCCGGATACCACACGGCAGGTCAACTTACCTTAGTCACCTTGTACGACATCTCGGTAAGGAATGAGGGTGGTACTATTCTACGTAGCCGGATACGACACGGCTAAGATATAAAGCTAGTCATTGATAGCCCAAGCAAAGCTCTACGCAGGCGTACTCGCTCGATTCAGTTGTTCCTGATAATAGGAAACATGTTTAATCTTGCTAAGGCCAATGACGACGCGTAGGGACATGTTCTGCAGTATCTCGAGTTTACATCAACAAGAGTATCCCTTACTGAAACATACTTGTACATAATACTTGTGTTATGAGTGACAGACAACTGGTAAATATATACATATATAATTTTAAATACATACTTAAATACAAATCGCTTTTAGTATAAAAGTGACCGAATTCAAAAAAGTTTGTATGTGGTAAATTGCAATAAAGCGTAGCGCTTACAAATGTCAAAACTACAAAACAAAATAAGTTTTAAAGAGACCCTTTATATGGAGTAGCAAGAGAAATACTAGCCTTTTTAATATTTCGTAGCGTGTCGTAAGCCTAATTTTGAATTCGATCAGTTTAATACTAAGCGTGCGTAAATAGCCGTATTACTTACTTATTATAACATATAAACAGCAAAACTTGTTTATTTTGCCTACTTCCATAGCATTATGTCTTATGGAATATTGCTATGGGGTAAATGCGCGGATAGTGAAAAAAATTTTGTTTTACAAAAAAGAGCTATAAGTGGCATTTATAATTTAAGACCGCGTGATTCCCTGCGAGAGAAGTTTAAGGAAACAGGTATTCTTACATTTGCTTCACAGTATATTTTAAGCAATCTTATTTATTTACGTAAAAATATAAAGAATTATAAAACGATAGGTGATGTATACAATAGACAAAGCAGGAACCGACATAAGCTTGCGGCTCCTGCTTTGCGCCTTGCAAAAGTACGTAATTCGTTTGTGGGTTTTGGTATAAGATTCTATAATAAAATTCCACAATCAATTTCAGCTTTGCCATTACATCAGTTTAAAAACACTGTTAAGATGAGGCTGATACAGAAAGCCTACTATACTCTTGAAGATTATTTGGAAGATAAGAATGTGTGGATATAGCTCTCTTTGAACCTGTACAAGACAGTAACGACTTAATGTAAATAGTATTAAGAATTATATTTTTAAAAGAGCAACCGCCGAGTTTCTTGCTGGCTCTTCTCGGTAGGAACAGCTTTCCGAACCAGCAGTAGAGTTGACGATGCAAAAGCACTTGTTTACAAGTTTATTTGAATAAAGAATATTTTGAATTTGAATTTGAATAACTTTAATAGCTAAGTTAAATTTATTCAGTTAACAGAAACCAAACTATATAAAAACTTTCTTAAAATAACACTTATGACGTAAGATATACAGAACCTTCTTTGAATTACAGATTAGACTTTACTTTGTTACATCATGTTTTTCAATGTCACCCTATTCCTGATGAATTAACAGGACAGGCGACGGGTTCGGTCAGGCTTACTTCAAGTCTGGCTGGACATGGTTTCGGCCGCGTCAGCCAGGCCCGTAAGCCCAGCAATGGGAACGGGGACCTTCGGGTTGCGAGGAAGAAAACCTCTTTAAAAATTACCCCAATCCTAAGGTTAGGAGCCTGCCGAGAGGATGAATGGCCGGGGGGGATCCGGTCACTAGGGCTCCAAAAAAAATCAAATCGAAACAACAAGCATGGGGAAAACGACAACAGTAAAAACTACCCAGGAGGGTCCCGGTTCCACCGGGGAATCCCTCACTTCGACCAGCAGTGCATCTCAGTCCGGACTTGTTCCGAGTCTGGGGCACACTTCTGGCCGGGGTCGGCCCATCGTATCTGGGGGGCCAACCAATGCTTCAGAGAGAGTGGGAGAAATAATTTGCGGGGATGAGACCGGCTCAGCTGGTGTTCCTGCAGATTTGGTAGAGAGTAGGCGCAACACTAAGCGCGATATAAATGAAAAGGTGATGACGGACTTCTCGCTCAGATACCAGGAAGACTCATGAGGTGTCCCGGAGTGTCTCGATGGTGAACCTGTGCAGCACAAACCGTGCAACATCCAAAAAAAGGACAAGCGCTGAATATCGGAATTCCAGTGACTCTGATGATAGCCTGGACGCCAAAAAGACGGACACCAGGCCCGATGCTCAGGGCTCTCAATTTGGTCTTCGGGAGGCTCGTGACGTCTATCGGCGTTGCAAGCGTCTCGAAGATATGGAGACAAGTGTGGGTAAGCCGAACGGCCGAAGACCCAGGTTGGCACCGGCGCAGGATGCAGTTCCCGGTAGTCAGGAGTCCCTGAAGGACGTTGATACGTCACAAGTATGTGACGTGTTAACAAAAAATGTAGAGACGATGCGGGCGACCGTGCATAAGTCAAAAAATCTTAATGGTAGGTGCAGAGGCACTCTAAACACGGTCGCCAAGAATTTAGAGGAGGTGGCAAAAGCCGTCTCGGAACGGACGGAGATGGAGGAGATCCGTATCCTGAGGGCCGAAAACGCCAGATTAGCAGGAGTGATCAGCAATCTATCAGTTGAGGTTGCAACTCTGAAGGAGATGATCACTTCTGCCAATAAGGAGCCAGGGCCGGTAGTGGTTCCTAGTGTCCGTTCACAGCCTGAGAGAGCTCTGACAATAGAGGAGGAGATTGCCAGTCTCCGAAACATGTTCTCGGCTCGAATGGACAGTACGGAGTGTCGGCTGCCTCCAGAACCAAGACTCCGTCCGCCGCTAGCCGCAGATAAGAAAAGGGCGGCAGCAGCGGAAATAGGGAAGACGGTAGTCGACAAAAAGGCCCCGCAGGCCACTTCCAGCCGGCTGAAGGATCGCAAGCGGCCGGAGATTAGGGTGGTTGACTCGTCTCCCGTAGGATCTGCCTCTCCCAAGACAAAAAAGAAGGCCAAAAAGACTAAAGAGAAGAAATCCGGGGCACAAGTAGAGAAACGCCCTGAGCCCCGCCCGCTACAACCAGCTCCCAATTCAATGAGTGAAAGTTGGAATGTGGTGGTGAGGAGGGGAGCCAAGCGGAATACTGAGCCAGCCAGGGCTAATCCTACTACTGCTCATTCGCAGCTGAAAACAGGGGGGAGGAAACTCCAAACCCCACGTTCAGCAGCAGTAGTGGTGACCCTGGACAATGAGGCGATTGACAAGGGCCTCACATATATGGAGGTTCTAAACCGGGCTCATCGATGTATTAAAATTGAAGACCTTGGATTGGAGGGCGGCATGCGGTTAAAAAAGACTGCCACCGGGGCCCGGATGTTCGAAATTTCCGGACCGGCAAAGGAAGAAAAGGCTGCCGCCTTCGCTAGACAGCTCCGTGATCTCTTTATAGAGGAGCCGGCGGTGCGCGTCTCTACGCCCATGAAATGCGCGGAATTGCGCATTGTGGGCCTAGATGACGCCACCACTGAGGGAGACGTAGTCGTCGCCATCGCCCGGGTCGGGGAATGTCCCTACCAGGACATACTGACCGGGGTGATTCGCAGAACTGAGGGAGGACTGGGTTCCCTCTGGCTCAGAGTTCCTGTGGCGGCGGCTAAAAAGGTAGTGGCAGTGGGTCGAGTACTGGTGGGCTGGGTGTCGGCCCGGGTACACCTTTTAGAGGCTCGCCCCCGGCGCTGCTTCAAGTGCCTGGAGAAGGGTCACCTGAGGGTGGACTGTGTGTCGGTAATTGACCGCAGCGATGAATGCTATCGCTGCGGTCAAAACGGCCACAAGGCCCAGTCCTGCTCGGCAGCTCCACATTGTGGGAGCTGCCAACGAGCGGGACTGAAGTCCGACCATCGAGCGGGGAGCGGGCAGTGCAAGGCACCGCCTGTTACAAAGAGGGGGGGAAGGGGGAGTGATGGCCCGAGGGTCCCCTCACCACCCGCTGACCCGGCTCAAGCCACTACGAGTCGGGCGATGGAGGAGTCCATGGAAGTCGTCGTTAATTAATGGCCTCCATGAGATTCCTCCAGGTGAACATCAACCACTGCGCCTCGGCTCAGGATCTCTTATTCCAGACCTTGGCGGAGCGGTTGGTGCATGTGGCTGTGGTTTCTGAACCCTACTTCGTTCCGTCGGGCGAAGACTGGGCCGGAGACTGTGATGGGGTGGTGGCCATCGCGTCCAGGTCTGCTGTCGACTCTTCAGCCCTGGAGCGCGTAGAGAGGGGACGCGGGTACGTCTCTGCCAAGATTGGAGACGTATCCGTAGTCGGGGTGTACTTCTCGCCAAATAAACTGTTCTCCGACTTTGAGCTTTTCATGGCTGAAGTCGGAGACTTGGTGAGAAGGTTGCACCCCGGTAAGGTGGTCCTGGCTGGAGATCTCAACGCAAAGTCCGCTGCGTGGGGGTCTCCGGTTACGGACGTGAGGGGCAGGTTCCTGGAGGGTTGGTTGGCCTCGGCTGGGATGGTAGTCATGAATCGGGGGACAGCTGACACATGTGTGCGATGGAATGGCGGCTCCAAAGTCGACGTCACCTTTGTTGACGCCGCCATGTCGCCGTGTGTCAGTAACTGGGAAGTAATTGTGGGTGCGGACTCTCGGACCATCGTTATATATGGTTCGAGGTCTCCCCACGTCCCATTCCCATGTCCTCCCGGTTAGTAAGAAGAAGTGACAGCCCTCGGTGGTCCGTCAGAAAGATGGATCCCGAGCTCCTGGTTGAGGCCGCATTCGTTCAGGCGTGGGTGGCAGGGCCCACAGGTGGGGGTGTCGCCGTGGAGGTGGAGGACCTGCAGCGGCGGATGTCACTTGTCTGCGACGCCAGCATGCCGAGGGTGCGAGGCACAGGACCGGCATGCGGGGTGTACTGGTGGTCGGAGGAGCTGGCGCGGCTGCGTGAACAGTGCATGGCCGTGCGCCGCCAGTATACCCGGTACAGGCGTCGTAGACGACGCGACGTCGAGGAGGAGAGGCGCCGTTACGAGGTTTATCGGACAGCCCGCGCCTCCTTGCGGACGGCGATCGCCGAGGCCAAGAACAGGGCCCACAGGGAGATAGCCGAAGAGCTCAATCGAGATCCGTGGGGGAGGCCGTACATAGCGGCACGGAGAAAACTTCGTGCACGCGCCCCCCCCCCTCACCGAGAGCCTTCGGCCGGATTTCCTTGAATCCGTTGTGGAAACCCTGTTCCCGCAAGGAGCCGAGGTAGAGCCGCCTCGTATGGCGCCTCCGGAGGAGGAGGAAAGCACTGGGCCGGGTGCGCCGGGGGTGTTGGAGTGGGAGTTAGCCGGAGCGGTGAGTCGCATGAAGGCGAAAAACACCGCTCCCGGCCCCGATGGCATCCCTGGGCGCGCCTGGTCTCTTGCCCTGGGTCCGTTGGAGTCTGAACTCAGGGCGACGTTCAGTGCCTACCTCGAGCAGGGCCTCTTTCCCCGTAGGTGGAAAACGGGGAGACTGGTCCTGCTCAGGAAGGAGGGTAGACCGGCCGATACACCCTCCGCGTATCGGCCCATCGTCTTGCTGGACGAGGCGGGGAAGCTGCTTGAACGCATAATAGCTTCCCGCATAGTCCAGCACCTCCGGGAGGTAGGGCCCGACCTCAGTTGTCTCCAGTGCGGATTCCGCCAGGGTAAGTCCACCCTCGACTGTATCGAGGGTGTAAGACTTCTGGCGGAGGAGGCGACAACCCGGCGTGAGGTGGTGTTGGCGGTGTCGTTGGACATCGCTAACGCATTCAACACCTTGCCCTGGGGAGTGATCAAGGAGGCCCTACGCTTCCACCGCATCCCCATGTACCTGCAGCGTGTGGTCAGTAACTATCTAGCTGACCGCGTTGTCAGGTACCCGACGGCTGGGGGTGGGTGGAAGGAGCGGAGGATGTCGTGCGGTGTTCCACAGGGGTCGGTTCTGGGCCCCCTCCTGTGGAACATCGCCTACGACTGGGTGCTGCGCGGGCAAATGCTTCCGGGGGTGCGTTTGTTCTGTTATGCAGACGACACCCTCGTGACTGCCCGCGCGAGCACCCACCGGGAAGCCCGAGTACTGGCGACCGCGGCCACGGCTCACGTTGTGGCCCGGATTCGCCGGCTGGGACTGGGGGTGGCCTTGGAGAAATCCGAGGCCATTTGCTTCCACAGGCCTCGGATGGCGCCCCCAGTGGGCTCCCGGTTGGTGGTGGGCATTACAGTACCTGGGATTGCTCCTCGACAGCCGATGGACGTTCGAGGCCCACTTCCGGCGGCTCGCCCCTAGACTAAAGGCGACCGCTGGAGCCCTGAGCAGGCTCCTCCCGAATGTGGGGGGGCCAAATGCAGGCTGCCGGCGCCTTTACGCCGGAGTGGTTCGGTCAATGGCCCTGTACGGTGCTCCCGTATGGGCGGAGCGACTGACCGCCAGGTCTCTGCCTCTTTTGCGTGGGGCGCAGAAGATTCTTGCGGTCAGAATTGTACGGGGCTACCGGACCATCTCCGGCGAGGCGGCCTGCGCCTTGGCCGGGTCCCCTCCATGGGACCTAGAGGCCAAGGTACTTGCTCAGGCCTACCGGCGTAGAGTTGAAACCCGTTCATCGGGGGAGACTCAGCGCCGGTAGAGGTGGACTGGCGGAGGGCAGCTCAAGTGGAGCTCCTCCGCCAATGGAGGCGGCGGCTGGAATCGCCCAGTGCAGGATTCTGGACGATTTCAGCTGTCCAGCCCATTCTCCAGGGCTGGGTCGCCAGGAGGCATGGGGTCCTCACCTTCCGCCTGACACAGGTGCTTTCCGGACATGGTTGCTTCGGGAGGTATCTGTGGCGGGTGGCCCGGTGCGAACCGACCGGTGAGTGCCACGAGTGCGGCGCCGAATTCGACACGGCGCTGCACACGCTCGCGGACTGCCCAGCTTGGGCAGTTCAGCGGGCAGAGCTCGTGGCAAAGGTGGGGCACGATCTCTCCTTGCCCACTGTTGTTCGTGCCATGGTGGACAGGGAGGGATCGTGGGCAGCGATGGCCTCCTTCTGCGAGGACGTAATCTCGCGGAAGGAGGCGGCGGGGCGGATCCGGGAAGTCGAGTCCTTGGATCCGATCCGCCGCAGGCGAGCGGGGCACAGGCGACTCGCCGAAGTCCGTCGCATGCCGCCCTAACGGGGACCTCCGAGCGGTCCGAACGGGGTATCGGACGCTCGCTGGAGTTAGGTCCCCGAGGCGGTCGATGCATCTGGTGCTCGCGATGCATCGATTAGCGGAGGGAGGGGCCACTGTTAAGAGAGGCCCTGACCCGGAGGTGGCGCTCTCCGGGGTACAGAGCTGCTGCTGGCGGGGATGGGGGCAATGTCTTTATAGGTACCCTATCCCCGCCACCAGCAGCGCGGTGGAGCACTGTCAGGTTTTTAGTCGGTGAGAGTCCGACATACCCGCCGCTCGTCCCCGTTGGGTGGTGATGACCCATAATGGGTTTTCCTTTTACGACACCTGGGTAAGAAATGAGGGCGGTCTATTCTTCTCAGCCGCAGCAGTCTATTCTTCTCATAATGTTAGTAAAGAAAAAAACGATAAAGGAATAGGTTAGGAATTTTCGTTCGTGTGTTTCCGATAATATCGCGTTATCCTGAATCGCAAGCTCTTTGGGACTCAATAGCCCGTGTATTTAGCGGTCGCTATAGTCTGGATGAGAGGACGAACTGATGACCTGATTTGTGTTAGGTTGGGTGATTTCTGAACCAATAAACTGTATCTTGACTTAGAGAATATTTGAAAACAAAGTCATTTTATTTATTTATTTATCTTTTTTTAGTACATACTGTTAGGTAAATTATTGTTAGTCTGCCGGATGTCACTTGTAAACGGGTATGCAACCCATGTGACATCCGTCAAAGAATTGTAAGACGATTAAACATCAATTTGACGGGGGCTAGCGCCATCTTTTTGGAGTCGGACATCGGGCTTGGTATTATATCATGTAACTGACGTTATGCGAAGAATATAAGATAAAATGGTATTCGGAGTTTATTCGTGGCACATCCTGAACAGTTATCCTTACAATATATATAAAGAAATTAAAAAAAAGAACATTTACAAAGGCGGACATATCCCTAAAAAGGGTCTCTTCCGGTCAACGTTAGAGTAACAGATCAAATATAGAGAAAAAGAAAAGAAATATAACGAAAAACTAAATACAAAAATTAATATTTGCAAAACTTAAAACCAAATTTTAAAAAAGATGCTAAGTTGATTTCCTCAATTTTTTTCTTTCTTTCTTTTATTTATTTATTCTTTTTATACTCGCATTTTTAAGTGTAAAGAGATAAAAAGAGCTCAGGAATAAGGGCCCCGCATGGGCTTAAAACAAGTTGGGATCACCCGATAGACGTGCATATAGCCGATTTCTATACATACCTAGACTTTCTTTATCTTAACAATGCATATATTTTCTTTGCCTTAGAAATATCATAAAAAAGGTACAATGTAGGCGTTTTGATAATGTGGTATCCAGCTATGTATAATAGACAACCCTCATTTCTTACCGAGGTGTCGTAAAAGGCGACAAAAGTATGTCAACCCACCGTTTGAGTAGAATAGACCTTCTTTCTTACCGAGGTGTCGTAATAATACGACAAAGGTAAGTTAGCGTCAGGCAAGCGGCCGGTCGTAAACTACGTAACCAAATCATGTAAAGCCAGAATGCCAAGAAACCAAAGCCAGATGATAATGATATATCATAAGAAAAATTGAAATTAAATTCCATCTTTTAGTTTACATTCTTCTTCTTCTTCCTGCCCTTATCCCACTCTGAGTGGTGTCGGCAAAACATGTTATAAACATATTTTCACATGATTTGGCTACGTATTTTACGACCAGCCACCTGCCTGACGTCAACTTATCTCAGTCGTATTTTACTACAGCTCGGTAAAAAATGAGGTTGGTCTATTCTACTCAGCCAGATACCACACGGCGGGTCGACTTACCTTAGTCGCCTTTTACGACACCTCGGTAAGAAATGAGGTTGGTCTATTCTACTCAGCCGGATACCATACGGCGGGTCGACTTACCTTAATCGCCTTTTACGACACCTTGGTAAGAAATGAGGTTGGTCTATTCTACTCAGCCGGATACCATACGGCGGGTCGACTTACCTTAGTCGCCTTTTACGACACCTCGGTAAGAAAAGAGGGTGGTACTATTCTCAGCCGGATACCACACGGCGTATCTTTTAGTTTACATTATTTATTATAATATTGCAGCGACAATATCATGATATAATCTCGGCCTTGAGTGCTTTAATTGAAAATAAAACAGGCTTGACCTTTTCTAACGTCTCTAATTAAACGCGCCGGACTAATTAACGCTTAATTACGGAATAGAAGCTTTACTGGTACTTAAACCTTTATAGGTAAAGTAAGTAGCGGCCTGTTACTCTCCCACTGCTGGGAATAGGCCTCTTCTCTCCGTTTTTGGAGAAAACGTTTGGTACTAAGACCTAACACGCTGCTGCTATGCGGATTGGTAGGTTACACATAATTCTCCAGAATTCTCTAGAGATATGCAGGTTTCCTTATGGTGTTTTCCTTTACCGAAAAGCGTGTGATAGTGTAGATACAAAAATCTTACAAAAAAGTCCGCGATAGCATTTCTCTATCTGTTATGGTTAACTCACTATATGCGAGTTCTAATTTTTATGTTCAAAATTTCAATTCGGGAAAAATTTTGTGATCTTCCGTTTTCCAAAGTAAAACTGCTGACAATTGTAAACACTAAAATTAAACAACAATTTAAATTTGCTTACTCTAGCATCAAAATATTCATAAATCTTGCATATCATCATCCTCCTGCCCTTATCCCCCTCTAAATGTAGTCTCTTAGTCGTATTTTACGACACCTCGGTAAGAAAGAGGGTGGTCTATTTTACTAAACCGGATACCACACGGTGGGTCAACTTACCTTAGTCGCCTTTTACGACACCTCAGTAAGTATTGAGGGTGGTACTATTCTATTCAGCCGGATACCACACGGCGTTCATAAATCACCCAATTACTAATATACGAGGTGTGTTCAAAAAGTATCGCGAATTTTGTGTATTTTCAAAAATTATTTATTTATTCGTAAATATCTATTTTGTCCCCTCTGGGATATTATACACTTGTGCCAACGTTTTTACAAATCTTCGAAGCACTTCAAAAAATCATTTTTTTGTATCTTGTTCAGCTCCTCCTTCGATGCCGTCTTTATCTCGTCAATCGTGGCGTAGTGTCGTCCTTTCATGGGCCTCTTCAGTTTCGGGAACAAGAAAAAGTCACAGGGGGCCAGATCTGGGGAATACGGTGGCTGCGGTATCATTGGTCTGTTGTTTTTGGCCAAGAAGTCGCGTACAAGCAGCGATGTGTGAACAGGGGCGTTATCGAGGTGCAAAAGCCAATTTTTGTTTTTCCACAAATTATCGATTAAAATCGAATGGCACGAGCCAATCAATATGTCTAGGTCCTCGGCAATTTCTCTATCGATGATTCGAAGATTGGCCAATACCATTTTCTTCAATTCATCAATTTTTTCGTCTGTTGTTGAAGTGCTCGGGCGTCCGGCACGCTCTTCGTCATTCACATCTTCTCGGCCTTTTAAAAACATTTTGTACCACCGATAAACGTTGCTTTTGTCCAAAGTAGCTTCTCCATATGCCACAGTCCACACTCGGAATGCATCCGCGCACTTAATTTCGTTTTTCACACAAAAATCGATACAGGTTCCTTGTTCCATTTTTTGAATAGGTAAAAATCGAAGACAAACCAAAACACGTGCAAGCAAAGCAGCTGTCAACAATTAACCGAACATTCAAAATGGCCCAACTTGTCAGCATAAGTGAGAGACATATGTACCAACATAACGCCACAAAAAAATCGAAATTGGAATATAAGTAACTCGCGAAAATTAAAAATTCGCGATACTTTTTGAACACACCTCGTATATAGAAGGAAAAAATTTTTTTTTGCCACGTTTGCATTCAACGCATTAAATACACGTTCTTCTAACATTTATGTGAAATCGTTTCCAAAGTAGATGGAAAGGCCCGAGATTTTCCCGGGTAATGTACCAGAAAATGGAATTTCCCTTCGTATGTTCACGATAATATTAAGTATTACCCGAATCGTCGGACCCAATAACCCGTGTATTAAGTAAGGTAAGAACTCGCGGTTCGCTCATGTGACCTTACGATAAAGAACTCTTATGAGGTAAGTAACCATTTCCCAAGGTATATTAAGATTGGAAAGAGTTTCTACTAGATTGGAAAAAGGCGCTATAATCTTTGGACTTAGAAGTAAAATGTAAAGTATTATTTTGTTATGGTCCGCTATTGGAGATATGCTGTTTGCCACATATGCGGCTGAGTAGAATAGACCACATTTATTACCGTGATATCATTAAATACGACTATAATGTGTAAGTCTGTCTCTCTATCTATTACGTTTTTTATGGCTAATCTTCTGTTCCAATCTATAAAGTGTATTATAATTGGTCTAAAGGCCGTGTGGTATCCGGCTGAGTGGTATAGACCACCAATTCTTACCTAGGTGTCGTAATAAGCGACTAAGGTAAGTTGACCCACCGTGTGGTATTCGGCTGAGTAGTATAGACCACGAATTCTTACCGAGGTGTTGTAAAAGGCGACTAAGGTAAGTTGACTCTCCGTGTGGTATATGGCTGAGTAGATTAGAATAGAACACTCTGATTTCTTATCAAGGTGTTGTAAAAAGTGACTAAAGTAAGTTGACTCTCCGTGTGGTATTCGGTTGAGTAGAATAGACCACCCTCATTTCTTATCAAGGTGTTGTATAAAGTGACTAAGGTAAGTTGACACTCCGTGTGGTATCCGACTGAGTAGAATAGACCACACTCTTTTCTTACCCAGATGTCGTAAAAAGTTACTAAGGTAAGTTAACCTCAGGTAGGCGGCCGGTAGCAAAATCTAGCTAAATCACGTAATGACAGGTTTAAACATGTTGTTCCGACTCCATTTATAGTGGGATAATAATAAATAATTCTCCTAAGAGAATGATGATAATGTGATGATGGTTTTAAGGCTTAAGATGTTAAAATCACGTGAAAAAACTATCACGGAATAAATGTTCATTAGCAAAGACCGTGACCAGAAAAACTTTAATTCACTAAGGAAAAATCATTTTCTTTGTAATTACAATTTCACTAACCGCAAAAAAAATGCTTAATCACTTTTAGCAATCAACTCGCAACAAAGCCTGAATTCGCGTATAATGTACTAACAGTAATTTGATGTCTGTACATTGATTATTAATACACGGACCGACAAAAACATTTATCAATGACTTGCCTATATTCCAAAGGTGAAACGAAATGACTTGCCTGTATTCTGAAGGTGAATTGCATTATTGATATTCCTTATAACTTTATAGAACTGAAATAATTTATAGAATTAGGCGTTACTTTGCGGAGATCCATAATACAAAAGTTATAATAAATTATTTTGCTATAATCCGCGATGAAGTAAAATAGAAAATATATATAATGCTAAATGTAGAGTGGACAATCGGTTATCATACCTGATACATGCAGGAGTCGTAAAAACACATGCACAAACCTCCACCACCGCCACCACAATACACAAGCACTATTTGAATTACTTGAAGACTTAGTTTAGTCTTTTTTAGTTTAGTTTAGACTTATTGAAGACTTAGTTTAGTCTTTTTTAGTTTAGTTTAGACTTATTGAAGACTTAGTTTAGTCTTTTTTTAGACACGTATATCAAAAGCAGAACGTCCATTCATCGTCGTTTATTTTGCATGACAAAAAATGATCCGTTAAAACCGATGTGCCTAAACGATGGCATCGAAATAAGGATTACAATGTGTCTAACTCAATTAAGCCTAATTTTGAATTAGGTCACTTTAATATTAAGCGTTCTATATATAATTTATAACTCAAAAAGGCAATTTTGCGGAAGCAACTTGAATATAAATCATATTTAAACGCGCGGTTACAAAGTCAGATTAAACGCAACAACTGCACTGCGCTTTTTCAAAATTTCGAACAAAATTCGCTTTTAATTTATTTCGCAAAATGGACATAGTTCTTTGTTCATTACGGTGCCGTAAATTTTATGCTGTTTTAATGTTTTATGGTTTTAAATTTTAGCGAGGTGTAAGAGAACCGCTTGTCCCAGTTTATCTCGCGCGATGTTTCACATTCCCATGTTAACTGCTGATAAATTGACGTGCCTTTTACAATGTAACAAATATTAACATTAACTACCTCTGTGACCGAGCTTTGCTCTATAATAGTCCCTTTTTGTTGAGCTTGTTGGGTTTTGCACTTCTTCGGTTCGCCCGTTACCCATTGGCAATTGACAGCTGAAATATCATTTGGATTGAATTCTATATTTTGCCTTTTTTTCAAGGCCCGAAAACAGGGATGGAATGACTTTTTTTCAATGAAACCTATATATATATATATATATATATATATATATATATATATATATATATATATATACACACACACACAATGATGTGTGTGTAAAAATTATGTCCAATTGATAATTGCAATTTAGCACACACTTTTCGTTGAAGTAAAACATCGCGAGGAAACCTGCAAATCTCCAGAGAATTCTAGGGATATGTTTGATATGAACTTTTGTATTATGGATCTCAAAGTAACGCCTAATAATTGCATTTGATTTCACACTTTCATAGTAAGTACCATAGCATCGCCTTTTATTTTTTCTCAGAGAGAAAATGGCGTCTCAGCAAGCGTTTGCACGCAAGCAGCTTCCGGGAAATTTAATTAAAAACTCAACTAGAATACCGCGAACTTTTTTTTAAACAAAACAGCGTCTTTTATTTGATTAAACTGAGTACATAACTAGAAAAAGACTAAAGATTTTGAATCATCATCCGACTGCCTTTATCCTACTCTAAGTAGAGTCAGCACTACATATTATAAGCATATTATCACGTGATTTTGCTATGTCTTTACGACCGACCCTCAACCTAAAGTCGCTTTACCTTAGCCGTATTTTAAGACACCTCGGTAAGAAAGAGGTTGGTCTATTCTACTCAACCGGATAGCACACGACGGGTTAACTGAACATTAGTCGACACTAATGAAAATATTATTTTGCTATAATTCGCAATAAAAGAAAATATATGCAATGCTAAATGTAGAAGTATACTATTCGTAATATATGCAGAATTTGTAAAAACTCATCTACCAATACCACAACAATACACAAGCACTGCACACTTTCACCACTACAATCTCAATAATTGGGTGGTATATTCTACTCAATCAAATACCATACGGTGGTTTAACTTAACTTAGTCCCTTTTACAACACCTCGTTAAGAAATGAGAGTGGTCTATTCTACTCAGCCGGATGTCACACAGCGCATTCCCTCACCATAACAAAAAATTAAAAATACACAACGTTAATAACCGAGTTTTCACTTCGGACTTTTTTTTATAGAATGGAAAGATAAAGTCAAAATATCCATATTCTTATGCATTAAGTAAAGACCCAGAAAATTAGCTCCGAACTTAAGATAGCAGTCACGAATGCAATACGGAATCGACTTGCACCGACCGAAATTACTGCAATTACGTATAAAAGTGTTCGTGAGTTTCCTAATATAAGGAATTAAGTTATAAGAGACTAGCGATCGCCAGCGAATCCGAGTACTTGGAAAAATTAAAACGCGTGTATAGTCTTTTGATAACCATAAGAAATAGAGTCGGTTAACATTAAAAGCTAGACATATGTTATCGTGGACTTGTTTTTAGAACTTTTAGAGGAAACAATTTTGTAATATATGATTTTTGAATAACTGTCACCGTTTACTCAGCGCACGCAAGGAAAGCATTCAATTTTGTCGTTTTCGTTTTATTTTTTATAGCTACTCCTCTCCTAGTCATTTTAGCGTGATTTTCTTTAGTTTATAGCATTCCTCAATAAATGAACTACCTTAAACTGAAAGAATTTTTCAAATCGGTCCAGTAGTTCCTGAGATTAGGGCGTTCAAACATTGCGGATGACGGCGGCGACGAAGAGGATGACGCGACGAGCGAAAGGGCGAATACACCGGACATGACACACCTACCCGATCAAGACACCACCAGACGAGACACCACCGAAATTGACCCCGAGGTCTGGGAGCTACCATTCCCAGACCTCCCCACCGAACAAGACATCCATTAGGTCACCTAGGTGACCTGGGCTTACGTCCCAAATACCGACACCTTTGGGTCACCTAGGTGACCTCGGCCTACGGCCGGAACACATACCGGGCTTAAGTGCCCGCGAGGAGATGCCCGGGTAGAGAGGAATTCCTCGAGGCCCGCACCCCGTTTACCCCCACCCGGGGAGTAAACGAGAAGACCCTGCTCGAGGAAGACTATAGACGTCATGCTAAGATGAATAGGAGAGTAACAGCAATAAAAAATATCGCGAAAACGGCAAAATTTAAACCTTTGCTTGCGTGCGCTAACTAAACTGTGAAAGTTATTCAAAATCTTTTATAATTAAGTTATGATAACTATTTTTATGATCAAAATTTCAATTCGGGGAAAAATTTGTGACACTCTGATTTCCATGCGGTCAAAGCTAAGCGTTATATTGATATATAAGCATGGTTTGTAATAATGTTAAATATCATCTTCCTGCCCTTATCCCATTCTAAGTGGGGTCGGCACAACATGCCATAAACATGCTGTCACATGATTTGGCTGCGTTTTTACGACCGGCCGCCTGCCTGACGTCATCTTACCTCAGTCGTATTTTACGACACCTCGGTAATAAAGAGGGCGATCTATTATACTTTACCGGATACCACACGGTGGGTCAACTTACCTTAGTCGCCTTATACGACACCTCGTTCAGAAATGAGGGTGGTCTATTCTACTCAGCCGGACACCACACTGCGAGTCGACTTACCATAGTCGCCATTTACGACACCTCGGTAGGTTGGTACTATTCTATTCAGCCGGATACTACATGGCGTTTATGATAATGTTAAATAGTGATACTTTATTCCATAAAGATTTACATGACTTCTTAATCCAAATAAAGATTTCCGTTAACAATTTATCCATTTTGTTTCATTGTTATAAGTAATTTTACAGGCGTAGTAACATTTTACCTTTAGCATGCGTCAATATCTAACTTAGTTTGAAACTCAATTATCCAAGATACTTTGTTAAGTCGAAATCTGTTTAGTCTCCAATTGGTAACGGATAATGAAATTACGGTGATACTTTAGAAAATGTAGTTAATCAGAGGTTTGAATTCGTTAACTGAAACAATTAATCCAACTATGAAATAGCGGAATTAGTATTTCGTTTTTATTGTGACTTGTTCAAACAAGCTAAGAACTAGCAAACGCACACGCGAATTATATATTGGGAGGCGACTGTCGGGTACAAACTCCGTTTCGTTTCAATAACTTTCTTTATTGAGTTATTATACAATAAACATCTTAAACTCTATTTAATATGTAGATTATGTATATATGTAATTAATACTATGTTTAAATGCTAGCGTCTGTTCCCAACGATGTTAGGTTGGGTAAAGGCGACGTTCAACGAAGTTTCTTTCCCAGGCTGGAACACTACGGGGTCACGATCGGTCAGAGTGTGGGCTGTGGCCGTTCCTTTCGGCCCCTAGAGGAAACGGAGCTTTTTACGGACACAAGCTCCGTACTATATTTTGTAGAGCACGATGTGCACGACACTAGAGAGACCTCGGTGCAGTTCGTCAGAGATCCCGGGGCCTCTCTGCTAGTGCGGAGGCTGTCCATCGAGGGGGTTTTAGTGGGTAGAAATCCCATATAACCGGATCTCACCCCTAAGAGTTCCGGTATCTTCTTGAAGATCCCCCCCCCCCGTAAAAAAAGGCTGGAACACTACACGTATGGAGTCTGGGAAACGCTGAGTAGACGTAACATGCGCACGTACACGACTCGCAAACGCGCACCCATACGTACGAACAGGTACACGCCGACACACGCGCACGTACACGACTCGCAAACGCGCACTTATACGTACGAACAGGTACACGCCGACACACGCACACGTACACGACTCGCAAACGCGCAGCCATACGTACGAACAGGTACACGCCGACACACGCGCACGTACACGACTCGCAAACGCGCCCCATACGTACGAACAGGTACACACCGACACACGCGCACGTACACGACTCGCAAACGCGCACCCATACGTACGAACAGGTACACGCCGTCACACGCGCACGCAGACGACTCACACAACTTGCACACGCGCACCCACACGTACGAACAGGCACGCGCCCATAGACGTGACGCACATGGACACACACGAACACATACACGGATATATTAAACACATATTTATGTATTTAGTCAGAGCGAACAATTCTCTTTTCGTGTTCTCCCATACCTATATGTCGTTAGCGATGTGACGAGTTGGTAATTCTAGAGTAAGTAATAATAAAATTATTACAGCGCGGATTATAGCAAAATAATTTTATTATTACTTTAGTATTATGGATCAACGCAAAGTAACGTCTACTTCTATTAATTATTTAAAACAGTATTTTAAAAAACTTACGCATTTTATTCACTTTTTTTTTTATCCTTAGTTTTAGGTTTTCGGTTTATTACGATTTAAATATGGATAAAAGTTATTGAATTATCTAATGTGGTATAAATCAAAATAGGGTCGAATAATATACCTCCATTCCGCTCAACTTCCTTCTCTCTCTTACTTTGTCATTTTTTCTTATTTAATCTTAATGCGTGCTTATCCGCGTATGTTTTGCACCATACAAACAGGAAGTCTCTCGGGCGCAAGAGCGACGTTTAAACCTTTAGTAAGCGCCAACTCTGGTTTAGTTTTCAAAACTTAAATTGGCAAGTTACTTCGAAAACGCGAACTATTTTTAGTCTTCATTTGAAACGTGACGGCTCATTGATGGCTTTTTGAGGAGGGTACATTATGGTTTGCAAAGTTTCAAATCAGATTGTAGGTATATTGGTATTATGAAGGAAAACTTATTTTTTAGCTACTGTCGCGTTCGCGTTTTTGTGAGAGAAAAATCGCTACGACATAGGAAGACAGAAAGAAGAAATAAATTAATTCTTCTAAATTCTTAGAAGAATTAATTTATTTAGATAAAGGATAGAACAATTTTAAGAATTTTAAAATTATATTTTAAGTATAGGGAAAGAAAACCGCGGAGAGCATAGGTTTTATGTACTACACAATATTAGGAAAGTTTTAATTAGTTTGTTTAATGCCACTGCCCTGTCTCGGTGCTGAAGTCGCCGCCCGAAACTGACTGACTGTTGACTTACGAGTAACTTGTTAAAGATGACGGTAGATGCAACTCTGCCGAAACGTTGAACCTTGTATAAAGATAACTCGATTTTATTGCGATGTGACCCGTCTATATAATCCTTACTAATATTATAAATGCATTATCACGGCGAGTTCGCAGACTTTAATTATTTATGAAATTTGCCAAAATTTTTCCTAATCTACCGGAGTAATACATATGCTATAGAAATCCTGTTAATTCTACAGGTATATGATGATAGAAAAACGTCATCTGTTATCAATATATCAAAGTTTTGTTTGGCTTACGTCGAAATAGTTATTTTTAAGAAAGTTTTATATATTTTGGTTTCTATTACTCGATACACTTAACTTAGTTATTACAATGTATAATTAATATAAGTAATACGGTGTATTTACTAAAAATATTAAACTTTGCTCTCGAGAAAACGATATGTTTTCCCGGATCAGTCTGATTTTTGTGATGGAAGAGCTGAAGGCAGGGTCACCCACTGCGCCAACGGGCCAGTCAAATTAAAATTAAAAAAAATATATGGTTTAGTGTAGAATTTAAATTAAAGGATTTTTTTAGTTGTGAAACGTAATGTTTCGATAGCCGATGGGTAACGGGCGGACTGAATATATTCAAAACCCCGGGTTCGAATCCACATGCCATCGGCGCCATCTTTCTTTTTTTTTAAATATTTTTTTATATCTTTTAAAAATATTACCGAGGAAGGTACGGTCACCCAGGTACTAATTATTATAAAGTCATTTGATAGATTCCGATTCAAAAATGGCACTGAAAAGCCTCTAAAACTTGTGCTATATTCAAATTCAAATTCAAATTCAAAATATTCTTTATTCAAATAAACTTGTAAACAAGTGCTTTTGAATCGTCAACTTTACTGCTGGTTCGGAAAGCTGCTCCTACCGAGAAGAGCCAGCAAGAAACTCGGCGGTTGCTCTTTTAAAAATATAATTCTTAATACTATTTACATTATGTCGTTACTGTCTTGTACAGGCTCAAAGAGAGCTATATCCAAAGAGAGCTATATATATAAAAATGATTACCCCACCCAAAGACAATGAAAGTTAACAAAGAATAGTGGAGACAATAAGGCTATTTACAATCCGCATAAACCATTCCGGTCTCTTGTTGTTTCTGAATTGAAAATTTCTTAGCTGCTACGGGCAAAAGAAAATGTTAGACGCTGTAAAAAGTGGCAAATTAGTTGCATGAAGTTTCCTTTTTAATGTAACCTTTTATAAGCCGCTTTAGAAATGCACAAAGCGCCTGTTAGTGGCTTTAATGCTGTTTTTTCCTAGAAATAATTAGCTACACGTTTTAAGTGTCCGCTCGAGCACAGTAAAGAGCAAAAGATTATCTTTCAGAGTTACAATATTTCAGTATTTGTACGGAAAACTATTTAGCTTGGACGATATTTAGAAAATTGCTCGTCTATACAAATTTGTGAACAATGAAGAACTGAATTACAAATAATATTTAACGCCAGTTACTATCTCTTGCTCTATTAAGACCAATCTACTGACAAACAATGTTTGTGCAACATAATATAAATCTTTAAATAAAAAGAGCAACATTAGTTATAGGCAAATTAGACACTGTCAAAGCCATTAGGGCTAACAGAATAGAATAGAAATATACTTTATTGTACACTATAATCCTAATATACAAAAGAAAAATAGTTTGATCATAAAACATTTTTATATCCATGATTAAGACATAAAACAGGCGGCCTTATCGCTACAGAGCAATTTCTTCCAGGCAACCCAAGATTAAAGGACAAGGTAGAAATCACAATACGTTACAGCATTAGATATAAATAAAAAAAACAAACAATTATAGGCAAACTAAAAAGGATTCAGAAAGTTAGATAATCGTTTCGGTACACGATTTTATAATAAAATTCCACAATTTGGGTTTGCCTTTACAAGTTATTATGAGTGTGTTATTTATCGATAAATCTTATTATACTATGGTAATTATAACAAAGCTTAGATTTAAATTGCTATCCCCAAGATAATATTGTAATATTTCCTTTGTCTAAAACTTTTATCTAAGTTAATTTTTTTTTTAAAGAGTCCACCGATGTCTTTGCTGGTTCTTCTCGGTTAAAGCACCTATCCGAACCAGTGGTAACTTTACATTTATTTGACTATTCAAAAGTGCTTATAAAAGCTTGAATAAATAATAATAACAATTACATTGCTGCCAATCAAACGTATATAGTGTTAATAAATCGGGCAGCAAACTGGGATATGATGTCCATATGACTATAACACAAGACGGCAAACTTTATTTATAGTAAGTAAGTAAGTAAGTAGCAGCCTGTTACTATCCCACTGCTGGGCATAGCTCTCTCCATTTTTGGAGAGAAGGATTGGAGCTAAGACCTACCACGCTGCTCCAATGCGGATTGGTAGGTTGCACATATCCCCAGAATTCTATAGAGATATGCAGGTTTCCTCACGATGTTTTCCTTCACCGAAAAGCGTGTGATAAATTGCAATTATCAATTAGACACATAAGTTTTAACAGAAAAACTCATTGGTGTCTGCCCGGGTTTGAACCCGTGACCTCCTCGAAAAAGTCGCACGGTGTTACCGCTGGGCTACCACAGCTTCACTTTATTTATTTATACTTTGTTAATATTTACCTAGTGATGTTGAAATTTATCGTGTTTTTTTTTCTATTACACATAGGATTAAAATTGTTAGCAAACGCATAGACAAAAACTAAACAGAATTTTCTGCCCTCACCAAAAAAATATTCGTGAGTATCAGTAATTCTGTAAAAAGTATATGAATCATAACTCTTATTAAAATAGATGAAGTATTATATTATCTTACTATTCAAAGTTAGGCCCATTATATTCTGTGAACATTCCAAGCCTTATGTGAAGGAATAAAAGGAAATAATGAATGTAGAAATAAACTAAATACATCCGAATCCTCAAAAAAGTAAAACAAACTCACATACAACTCAGCGAAAAGGTTCTCAATTCAACACAAGTCTTTTAATTAAGAATTTCCAACGGAATTCAGAAACTCTTAGCTGTGATCTGAATAAGCAGAAACAAGTTCTACGGATAGAAAACGAGTCCGCGAAGTTGTACTCGTTAGGCATACTACGCAAAATTCCGACCTTAAGGTTCGTTTTCATTGGGTCGACTAAAATCAAATATTCTATGGACCTGTTATCACAAGTTACCAATAAACTGACAGTTAGCTTATTCATATCTGAAATATAACATAATTTTGTGTTTCTCAGGTTTCTGATAGGCTTATTCAGCACTTAAAGTCCCTAATAAGTTAATAGGTAGATCATGTTGCTGTTATTTTGTTTATCTGCTGGATAGCAAATACCTATTTCAAAATGGCCGATATTTTATTTATTAAATTTTTATAGTCTCTTTTTAGAGACATTTATCTGCTACTTAGTTTATTTGCCGGTTAAGTATCCGACCCTTTATCAGTAACTTGTGAAACTGGCCATAATAGTTGCAACAGTATTGTGATGTTTGAGGTTTCAGATATCCTTTCTTCTAATTAAAAATAATATTATACACTTACATGAGATAATAACTTAAAGCTAAACTCACTGGGATCAAAACAATATTTTTTGCAATTACCCTCATTCAGTTAAACCTCTTTCAAAACAATAATATACGATACAAAACGCAACACTGGAAGTGATCTTGAAATTTTTACTTATTTATATCTTTGAATTGATATTTTTATTTCTTTTTTTGTAATAAATGTATATTTGATTATATGTTTTAATATAATTTATTATATTGTACCTATGCGTTTAGTTATTTAAATAACTAAACACATATAATATAATAATCCTCGTGGTATCCGCAATTATTTCTTACCGAGGCGTCATAAAAGGCGACTAAGTTAAGTTGACCCGCCGTGTGGTATCGTGGTATCTGGCACAATAGAATAGACCATCCTCATTTCTTCTTTTACGCTAAATTATTATTCATAAGAATACGAATCTATAGCTAGTTGTATTAAAGATCGATGAAAATGTAATATAATAAAACATGTTCAGTGAAAACGTACCTTTATTTTCTCTTATCGCTTAAATTCTAAACTTCAAAAGACGTGTTAAAAATAAGTCTTTCTTTATGGCTTACTGAGGACTTAAGGTTTGAGCTTTTTAATGTCTGTATATTTTAGAACATCAAAGCAATAAATAAGCATTCATACTTACAATGGAAGCTTTGTGTGCATTTTAAATTTTATTTAATATATTCGACTGTCAGGGAATAATGACTTTGGTGCCTATAATATATGTATCTGTGCACGGGTAATTTTTTGAAAAGATATAAAAAATCCAAAAAAGCCGTGGCAGCATTATTTCATTTTTTTAATGAAACCTAGCTCAAAAGTAATGAGAATATTATTTTGTTATAATCCGCGATAAATTTAATAATTTTTTCGCGGATTATAGCAATATAAAATTCTTATTACTTTTGTATTATGAACCTCCCGCAAAGTAACGCCTAATTCTATAAATTATTTAGAAACCTAGCTCGATCGATTTTTCTCCCTCAAAACTCCTTTCATGCTGAATTTCATGAAAATCGTTGACGTCGTTTCCGAGACTCGGGATTAAAGTTTTCAAACTAAAATGATTAAAAGCATTGATAAATCTGTGACCTAAATAAAGTTCAATTCTCAATGACTAACCATATTTTAAAATCTGCCTTGTGTGTGGTATTCGGTTGAGTAGAGAGTACCACCCTCATTTCTTACTGAGGTGTCGTAAAAAGCGACTAAGGTAAGTTGAACCATCGTGCTGTATTGGTTGTGTAGAATAGACCATCCTCTTTCTTACCGAGGTGTCGTTAAATACGTAACGAAATCATGATTATAACATGTTGTGCCGAACCCACTTAGAGTGGGATTAGGGTAAGAGAATGATGATATAAATCTATATATATAAAAGAAAGTTGGTCTAAGTTACACTATTTATAACTCAAGAACGGATGAACCAATTCGGCCGAAAATTGGTGTAGAGGTTGCTTAGAACCAGGAAACGGACATAGAATACCTTTTATCCCGTTCGGCCGCATTTATTTTATCCCGTCAAGTCACTATAAATCGTGGTATTACAAGAACGACTATGACATTGAATAACAAAACGCAAATGTCAGTGGAATACAAAACATAGATGACAGCTAAACGTAATTTTTCTTTGGTGAAGTATGGTAAAATATTTGACAATTATCAAAATAATAGTGTTACAACATGTTTTTAATACAACCTCCTTCATAGAGTTAGTCATTAATATGAAAAAGCATTGTGGCTGTCATATGTGTCATTGAGTAGTTTTTGAGAAAGAGTAAATGAGTTGACTTTGGGAAAATTGATTTTTATTATTGCATAAGAATAAAGGAGAAATATCGTCGTTAGTTATAATAGCTAAACGTCACTAAATAGTATACAACAAAGTCGCTTTCTCTGTCTGTTCCTATGTCCCTATATCCCTTTGTATGCTTAAATCTTTAAAACTACGCAAAAGATTTTGATGCGGTTTTTTAATAGATAGAGTGATTAAAGAGAAAGGTTTATATGTATAATCTAACATATTATAAACTTTTATTCTAAAAATTCAATATGGAGTAAAGAAATACTATCATTTTTGAGGTTTCCAATGTGATGTCGTAAATAATTACATTTATTTTCCGTTTACATTGCAAACGCAGGTCGAACCCTACAATATTTGTCAAAATAATGTACTAAGTATTTGTACACCTTGAAAAGGTCTACAGAAAACTCCGCGATTGTACACATATTATGTCTATCTCTTATGGACCCACAATAGCATTTTTTTGACATTTTCTTCTTCATTTGTAATTTAAATGAACATTTTCGAAGATATTACAGATTTAAAATGCAGGGTATAGCGATTGCGCGCTTTGTCTTATAGCACTTCGAATTTAGCTACGATTGGACGGGTTTTTTTTCACATGGCCGACTATATGTCGCTTTATCAAGAGTAACCTCTAAAGAAAACATGTTTGTATTGTGTAATGAAGATTCTTTCTTTATGACAAAGAAGCTGTGAATGTTGTATATAAAGACATTCTGTAATTAATTGTAAAAATAAAATACTCAGGGAAAATGTAAAAGTAAATAAGTAAAAATTTAGTATATGAATTTAGATATTCCAAAGATAGCAGGGAATCTTCATGGTATAGGGAAAGGGGAATTGTTTTTTTTTTATACAGAAAAAAGCTCCTTATGGGTACCGCCGCCCGACGGGGACAGGCGGCAGTCATGTCGGACTCGCACCGACTAAAACGACCTGTGTTCTCCACCACGCTGCCGATGGCAAGGACAGGGTATTATTGTACATATTGCCCCCATCCCGCCAACAGCTCTGATCCCAGAGAACAAACACCTTCTTCGGGTAGGGGCCCCTCGAAAGAGAAGCCCCCCTCCGCTAACCGGTGCATCGGTAGCATCAGATGCACCGACCTCCTCGGGTACCTGTAAGTCAGGCGTCCGATATACCCCGTTCGAAACACCCGAAGGTCCCCAGTTAGGGCGGCAGACGATGGGTTTGGGCGAGTCACTAACACCTGGACTCACCAGCAGTAGATTGGATCCAGAACAACAGTTCGCGGAACCGCTCCGCCGCCTCCCTTCACCCCCTCCGCAGAACAAAGGGAGGCCATCGCTGCCCACGGTCGCTCTCTGCCCACCGTGTTTGTTATGTCACGGTCAACAGGGAGAAACCGCGCCCCAAGTAGGGGCCACAACGCCTTGGTGGGCGTTTCCGCCCCCACCGGGTAATTTTTTATAGAGGTTTTCTTCCTCGCAACCCGAAGGTCCCCGTTCCCATTGCTATGCTTCCGGGTTTCGCCGACTTTGGCCGTAACCATGTCCAGCTAGACTTAGAGTATGCCCAACCGGACCCGTCGCTCATTAGGAACCCCGCCCCAGCCCCCCCGGAGTCCCCAGCCTGTCCAGATGCCCTCTGCTAATCAGAAGGACAACTGGATTGGCCACCCCACAGTGGTCCGTTCGCCAAGACTAAGCTTGCCCAGGGTGCGCCACGAGGAGGCCGACCACTTTGGCACCCCAGGGGAATTGTTTTACTCCAAATTTGACGCGTGTGGGCCACGGGCAGTAATGAATAAAACAAAACTGCTGGATAGATTTTAATCATTTTTTTTTACTGAGTGACATAGGCTATATATTTTATACCCGTGCGAAGCCGGAGTGGGCCACTAGTTTATAATAAAAATTATTATTTATGGTTGAAAAAGAAGGAAAATAATATATCAATCATTTATTTGCATTTTTACAATATGTGAAGATATATGTAAAATAAGAGACGGTATCGTGAACAAGAGTTTGGAAAGAGTAAGAGAATGAGATTTTTTGGAACAGAGAATTGGACGGATAGAGAAGCAGCATCTAGTTCAGACAGATTCTAAATAAACTGATTATCCTTAAATCAATGGATTTATTATGCGGTGCGAGTTTAATGGGTACAAATACCAGGTAGAGTTCCTTATAATAATAAATAAATATATGGAACACTTACACACACGGTCGTCCGTCCCCAAAGTAAGTAACTTAATACTTATGTTATGGTAGACAGACAACTGGTGAATATATACTTATATAATTCTTAATTATTTACTTAAATACAAATATACACCCAGACTCGAAGACAAACAAATTGATTTACAGAAAATGTTGGCCCTCGGCGGGAATCGACCCCGCGACCAGTGGAGCTGAAGGCAGGGTCATTACCCACTACGCCAACGGGCCAGTTGAAATATAAATTTTTTATAAAATACTTTCAAATAAAATTTCACAAAGTTAAAAGAAGTGGGCCAGAACTAATAAATAGTTTTTTTTGTACACTAAGAGGAAAAACTTTTTCTTTTCCCGTTTTATACATCACTGACTTTTCTCCACATATTTGCATTTGAACGTTCTATTGACTCTTTAGAACCAAATCGCTTTGTGAACTTTTTCCGTCGGCTTTGTTCCCTGTGTTTATTTTTTTTGCTGCGAAAATCGTCAGTTATATGTGGGTGTACCTTAAAATAAGGTTAGTCATCATTCTCCTTTCTTTCCTAGAGAAGGGGAAATTTTTTATAGACTTCCTTCGGACTTTTCCTCAAGGGAGTCTCCGACTTCGACGGACTAAAGCACCTCCTCATTTCCTCCCCTTCTAGGCCTTTCGCCATTACTTCCCCGTAGTCGGTGTCTATTTTTATCATCATTCTCCTCCTCTCATTCCACTCTAAGTGAGGTGGGTACGTCTTGTTATAAACATGTTTCATGATTTTGCTAGGTATTTTACGACCGCCTGATGTCAACTTATTTTGGAGCTATTCTACTCAGCCAGATACCACACGGCAGGTCAACTAACCTTAGTCGCATTTTACGACCCCTCGGTGAGAAATGAGGGTGGTCTATTCTCCTCAGCCGGATACCATACGGTGGGTCAAATTACCTTAGTCTTCTTGTACAACACCTCAGTAAGAAATAAGGGTGATCTATTCTACTCAGCCGGATACCACACGGCGGGTCAACTTACCTTAGTCGCCTTTTGCGACACCTCGGTAAGAAATGAGGGTGGTCTATTCTACTCAGCCGGATACCACACGATGGTTTTTTTTTATGTATGGACTTAATAAAGTTTTATTATATTTATATTTACTTATTATCAACCTATCAAAGTTTTGTTAAAAATTTGCAGGGTTGTAGAGTGACAGAAGCTACTGGTTTATTCCAAGACTACAGTCCACGCAAACGAAGTTGCGGATAAAAGCTATATAATTAAAGGGAGCTAGTTTTATAATTAAACGTATTTTAAAATTCTAATAGTACTTGTTTTAACAAACGTTAAATTAATTGAGAAATGTGAAATCTATACTTATAAAGAGGAAAAATTTGTATGTATGTTTGTAATGTTTTCACACAAAAACTACAAGACCGATTTCAAAAATTTTTTCACCATTGGAAAGCTACGTTAGTGAGCAATATAGGCTATATTGCTTAATAAATAGGGGTCCGTAATAAAAATGTAATAAGATGGAAAAAATTAGTCATAAAAATCTGTCATCGCATGCGCTGCGGAAACTATTGATGATATATTTAACAAAAATAAATCAAAAGTCTGACTCAGTGGACTTTCATTGCCATGAGATCGGTATGTAGGCGGGTGAAACCGCGGGATATTACTAGTCAAAGATAAAATGAAATCACAAACTCAATGGACCTTATTTAAAAAATTTAACAAAGTGAAAAACCATCTTTCTAAGTTGATCAAGTAAAAGTCAAGTTAAAAATATAATTACAAAGACCCCGATCAAATTTTAAGAAAATAATGAGATGAAGGAAAATACTGTGTTTGACATCATGTTAGGCTGACTTCAAGTTTTTTTAAGTTAATTAGGATTTTTGGATGAATTAACTTAGGGTCCTGAGGTGAATGGATCTCTTTTAAATTTCATCCTAGCCATCTTTTCATCGGTCCGTCTGTATATACAGTTTTTAATGTACGGATAATATTGGTGATATAAATGGGAATTTGAAGAAAATTTTATAAAACCTCGAAAAAAAGTGATGTGAAATAGTGATCCAGCAACGAAAAATTTTTAGTTGAGACAGCTAATCATCATCTCCTCCCTTTATCCCACTCTAAGTGGGATCGGCACAACATTAAAAATATGTTGTCACATTATTTGGCTACGTATTTTACGACCGGCTACCTGACGTCAACTTAACTTAGTCGTATTTTACGAAAGCTCGGTAAGAAAGAGTGTGGTATGTTCTACTAAAACGGATATCACACAGCGAGTCAACTTACTTTAGTAGCGATTTGCGACACTTCGATAAGAAATGAGGGTGATCTACTCTACTCAACCGGATACCACACGGAAGGTCTATTTACCATAGTCGCCTTTTACGATCGCCGACGATGCAGGAGAGTAGGCTGCGATGGTATGGACACGTCAAGAGAAAGCCACCTGAGTACGTCGGAAATTTGGGACTACAGCTTTCCATCCCGGGTCCAAGGCCAGTTGGAAGACCCAAAACAAGGTGGAAAGAAGTAGTGCTAAAAGATAAGAGTGTATGCAAAGTTACCGACGACGATGTCCATGACCGAGCGAAGTGGAGGATAATAATAAGGAAGGCTGACCCCACCACCATGTGGGATACATAGCCGGAGAGAGAGGATACAACACGGCGGCTCAACTTATTTTAGTCGTCTTTTACAACACCTCGGTAAGAAATGACGGTGATCAGCTGGATACGACACGGCTAAGTTAAGACGGGTAAAGAAGATCTAAATTATTTTGTTCGTACATTAATAGATTTGATTTTTTTCTTAAATTTTTACCCCTATTGACATTAAAAAAATAACTCCAAAAATAACGACATTGAAATATTTTCAACAATATACAAAATATTTCCAAAGCTATCAAAAAGCTCAGGCATCCTACGGGCGGTTTGATCGACAAATACAAGTCTTTTTCAGAGCTTTCTCTTAGCTTACATAAAAAGCGTTCCCTTAGATTTAATCGCCCTTTCTATATCCATAAGACGCGCTGAGCTTTCAAAAGGGTATTCAAAATATGTCTGTAAGCTTCTCAATACCTCGTTAGACCTCTACTTTTCATAGTGATTTTAAGTCAAAATAAGTTTCATTCTTTTATGATAACACTAGCTCTAGAAGACTAAAGTCTTCGAACAGTGCGTGTTGCCAGTGATGACCTATGGCTCTGAATCTTGGTCGCTGACTATGGGCCTCATAAGAAAGCTCAGAGTCGCTCAGCGGGCGATGGAGCGAGCTATGCTCGGAGTTTCTCTACGTGATCAAATCAGAAATGAGGAGATCCGTAGAAGAACCAGAGTCACCGACATAGCTCAGCGGGTCGCGAAGCTGAAGTGGCGATGGGCGGGGCACATAGTGCGGAGAACCGATGGACGTTGGGGTCTCAAAGTGTTGGAATGGCGACCCCGCACCGGAAAGCGCAGTGTTGGAAGACCCCCTGCTAGATGGACAGACGACCTCAAAAGGGTCGCGGGGAGCCACTGGATACAAGCGGCACAAAATCGTGTGTTCTGGAGATCCCATGAGGAGACCTATGTCCAGCAGTGGACGTCCATCGGTTGAAGAAGAAGAAGAAGAAGAAGAACACTAGCTCTGTCTCCAGTTTCGCCCGCGTAGAAATCAGTGTAGTAACAGCCTGTTACTAACCCACTGCTGCGCATAGACCTCCTCTCTCAATTTTTGGAGAGAAAGATTAGAGCTAAGACCTAACACGCTGCTCCAATGCGGATTGGTAGGTTACACATATCCCTAGTATTTTCTAGAGATATGCAGGTTTCCTCACGATGTTTTCCTTCACCAAAAGCGTGTGATAAATTCAAATCAATGTATTTAATTGAAATTTTGAACATAAAAGTACTTTTGAAATTTAAACTATCGTGATTAGTTTTACTCACGTGTTATTCTATCGGGTTAGCCTGACTAGTTTCGAACCCGTCCGGGGCACTTATTCATGAGCTCTTTACACGACGTTATCGCGGCGGGAACTGCGTACAGCAGCTAATTTAAGATAGGGTTATTGGAAGAGACTAGTATCTGAAATACAGGCTCGACCTAGTTTAGAAGCTAGATCTCAAGTATTAATTTGTTGTAAGTTCGATTTAAATTGTATAGTTTAGTGTTGGATGTTACATTTTGGAGTCAATAAAGACTTCTCTTACCGAGGTGTCGTAAATGGCGACTAAGGTAAGTTGACCCACCGTGTGGTATCCAGTTGAGTAAATAGACAAACCTCTTTCTTACCGAGCTTTTGCTAAATCATATAACAACATGTTTATAACATGTTGTGCCGACACTACTCAGCGTGGGATATGGGAGGAGGATAAGTATATAAACCTGGACATTATAAGCTTTCTCTATAAAAAAGATTGTGTGATATACACAATCTTTTTTCGGCTCTCCTTATTAGTGATCGCACGTTATATTCAAAGATACATCTGAGTGAAAAAACTCTGAATATCTCAGAAGAAATTCAGCTACAATGGTTATTATTCTATGTAACCCGCATTGCAGCTCCTCGGTTGTATGGCGTACTAACGAGCCTCGAACTTAATGGAGCTTGGCATACCTTTTATTTGTGTACAGGAAAATTTATTCCATCTGAGTATTCATCTTATGATGAAATCTATACATATTATAAACTAACTTTTAGCCGCGACTTCGCGTTGACTGTTGTCGGGTGGTAGGTGGATAATTGATGGCGCTTTTCAATGTCCTTCTTTTACTAAAGAATTAACATGATTTCTATAGGTTATAGGTTATTCCTATTTATAAGAAATAATTCATCACCAAATATCATCAATATTGGTTAAGCGGAATCGCCTTGAAAGAGTAACAAACGTACAGCTTACTCAGAAACTTTCGCATTTATAATATTAGTACTACGGGTACGGTGGGTCAACTTACCTTAGTTGCCTTTTATGACACCTCGGTAAGCAATGAGGGTGGTCTAAGTGTACAATAAAAAGTATTCTATTAATTCTATTCTAAAAGATGTCAAGTTCCCAAAAAGTCTTTCTTATTCTATGTGTTGGTTATATTAGTTCAGAGGATTAACCATGAAAACGTAATATACAAACAAACAAGATAGACTTTCGCATTTAAAATATTATCGCGGATGTAAAAGTAACGGCCTGTTACTATCCCACTGCTGGGCATAGGCCTGCTCTCTCCGGTTTTCAAGAGAAGGATTGGAGCTAAGACCTACCACGCTGCTCCAAAGCAGATTGGTAGGTAATACATATCCTTACAATTCTCTAGAGATATGCATGTTTCCTCACTATGTTTTCCTTCACCGAAAAGCGTGTGATAAATTACAAGTATCAATAAGATAAATAAGTAATAGAAAAACTCATTGGTTGCCCGGAGTTTAAATCCCCTGCGTAAAAATTATTAAAACTGGAAAAATAACCCCTGAGTATTACGACTGGGCTATCACAGTTTATGTATTTAAAAAGTACGGATGTATTTAAAAAAAACATATAGTTCTGTTCTATCTATCTGATTATACTCAATGTAATACTGCTTAGTATTACATAAAAAAAAGATATTGTAACATTTATCCAATCTTATACTGCTCAGGCAATACACCTAAAAAATATATTGTAATAACGATATTTTTCCTTTAGACTTGTTCAATAAATATGAAGCAATTTTCTCGGAAGTCAACCTATTTATTCTTTTCATATATCTATCATTCTACATGTTTTTAGCATGTCAACTGCGCGAATAAATGACAACTACGTTCAAGGGCTAAACACTCTCCTCTCCTCGCCACAGCTAATTTCACGTCTCTATGAAACAACTTTGCGCTTTTTTTCTTTGCCTTCCGTTACAATATAAGAATTTAGAGTTAGCTAGATTTGAGCAACATTCTTGATTATTTTGTATTCGAATTTGAATATGAAAAACAAACGAATGTAATGTGCATTGTGAAAGAGAACGTGCTTTTCGTGTTCCAACTAAAGGATTCCAAAGGTCCATGACGCTAATTAGTGCGATACAAAAAGAAACTTACACTGCATTCCATGTAAATGCGCCAACCCCTATATTTCACTCGGGCCACCCCTATTGTTTGCAGTACTTTTAATTAAGAACATCAGATGGCTCGTTCAGGCTTTTCAAATAGAAATGTTTATTTTTTATATAAAAAACTTGATGTTATCTACTTAATGAAACCATTGAATGCTAAAAGACAAAACAAAATTTAAATATAAAATTCAAACGCGTTTCGTTCATAATAGTAAATAAGCACTCAGAAAGTTTCTAAAGTGAATTTGACTAAAGTTTACAGAGGTTTTTGCAAACTATATGCTGTTAGCTTTAAAAATGTCGGCTTCCAGCTGAGCAGAACAGACCACCCTTATTTCTTACCGAAATAACGTAAAAGGCGACTAGGCCGTGAGGTATCCGGTTGAGTAGAATAGAACAATTTCATACCGAGGTGACGTAAAAGGCGACTAAGGTAAGTCGACCCGTTGTGAGATATCCGGCTGAGTAGAATAGAACACTCTTATTTCTTACCGAGATGTCGTAAAAGGCGACTGAGGTGGGTTGACCCGCCGTAAGGTATCCGGCTGAGTAGAATAGACTACTCATTTCTTATCGAGGTGTCGTAAAAGGCGACTAAGGTAAGTCGACCTGCCGTGTGGTATCCTTTTGAGAAGAATAGACCACTTTTAGTTCTTAACGAGATGTCGTAGAAGGCGACTAAGGTAAGTTGACATCAGGCAGGCGGCCAATTGTAAAATACCTAGCCAAATGTAACATCATATTTATAGCATGTTCTGCCCCACTTAGAATAGGATAATGACAGGAGAATGATGAATTTATTAACTCTTGTTAAATAGATGAATAAGTTAATTAGTAAAGTAACGGCCTGATACAATCCCACTGCTGGGCATAGACCTCCTCCTAAATTAATAAAGATGCTACTAATATATACGTATTGTTCAACATAATAAGGTCGCTTTTTAAATGGACGATGTTTTAGGAGGTTAAAAGAAATGCGTGCGTTCACTTTGAAGTTTTTCCAAACTGAGTTAACAGATTATTAACAACATAGATTTTACCAATAGTCTTTCTATTCAAAGGCTATTGGTGAAAACCGCATTAAAATTCTTTAGGTATTAGGTTTCTATAGGTAATAGGTAATATTTGTGTTTATTAGGTATGAACCGTAATTTTCATTCGAGTAAAAAGACCATATATATTTTTAAGTCTTTTCGTCACACAAAAAAAGGATATTCAATGATAATATATGCGTATTCAAATTTGGTATTCGGATTTATATTTAAATTGGGACCTTTCATTTGCAAATCCACAACAATATCTAGATCTTTTTTATACAGTATTTCAGACAGTAATAAAATATAAAACTTTTCATCCAAGCTTTATTATATTTAATATTTAAATGAGTTAATCTTATATATATCAGAAACGGCTCGAACGATTTTCATGCAATTCAGCATGTAGGGGTTTTGGGGGAGAAATTTCGATCTAGCTACGTAAAAAAAAATCGTTTTATCTCTATTATTGGGGAATTAAAAATACTAAAATTTATATTGAATATTAAACGCTATTTTTGCCATAAATAGTCATGTCAGCGCTGCTTATTCGGGAAACGGGCAGTCTCGAGAACGTAAATAGGATACTCAACTACCTAATTTTTTTTTGGAATTAATTACTGAGCAAGGCTCAGTCAACCAGATACTATGGGACCTTCGGACGTTCCGAACGGGGTATATCGGACGTCTGGCTTACAGGTCCCCGAGGCAGTCGGTGCATCTGGTGCTCCCGATGCACCGGTTAGCGGCGGGGGCTTCTCTTTCGAGGAGTCCCTACCCGGAGGAAGTGTTCTCTGGGATCAGAGCTATCGGCGGGGATGGGGGCAATGTGTACAACGATACCCCGTCCTTGCCGTCGGCAGCGTGGTGGAGTACACAGGTCGTTTTAGTCGGTGCGAGTCCAACATAACCACCGCCTGTCCACGTCGGGTGGCGGTACCTATAAAGGGTTATTTCCTTTATATAAAAAAAATTAAAAACCAGATACTATTCTTAACATAACATACATAACCTAGATCAAAGTTCAGAGTTAATTTACCCTGACTATTCCCTTATTAGCTGCCCTTCCTATAAAGCTAACGCGACGCCTACTAAACTAAGAGTTTCTCATTAGTCTTAATTCTAGACAGTAATGCGGGGAAAATCCTACTTCATTATTTCGGCTATGTAGTACTTAAATGTGTAAAGATAGATAAACTTCTTAGTAATTTGAATGATTCCATGGAACTCTGGTTTACTAGCTGTGCCTACGGCTTCGCCCGCGTGGATATCAGTGTATTTAATTGAAAGAAAGAAGTTTCTTTCTTTCTATTCAATTGAAAGTTTTAACATAAAATTAGTTATTGTGAGTTAACTATACCGTGTGGTATCCGGCTGAGTAGAATAAACCACTCTCATTTCTTATCAAGGTGTCGTAAAAGGCGACTAAGGTAAGTTCACCTATCGTATGCTATACGGTTAAGTAGAATAAACCATCCTCTTTCTTACCTAAGTGTCGCAAAAGGCGACTAAGGTAAGTTGACCTATCGTGTGCTATACAGTTAAGTAGAATAGACCATCCTCTTTCTTACCGAGGTGTCGTAAAATACGATTAAGGTAGTTGACGTCAGGATGGTCGGTCGTTAAATACGTAGCCAAATCATGTGGCAACATGTTTATAACATGTTGTGCCGATCGAACTTAGAGTGGGATAAGGGCAGGAAGATGATGATGTTATTTGTTAATAGAATTTTTTAGATTTTTGAGTTTAAATTCTAATCCTTCTCTGCAAATGTCCTCATTGGCAGAGTGACCTCGTCCAGGCAATAGAATAATTTGGTACAGCTTTCAAGCTGCAAAAAATTACGTAATTTCCATTCGTATTTTGTAATTTATATTGCAAGAATGGCAGAGTGGCCAGAGGGCCTTTAAAATTCAGGAAATTAAATCCAGGATATGTAAAGGATCGAAATTTGAATATGGTTTTATTTATGGCGACTTTTGGATATATTATAAAAATATATACCGCATACAGAATTAATATGAAACAAGCCATGATAAAAATTCTTTTAAATCCACAATTTCATGTACCTAATGTTAACCGTTTAGCATTTCCCTAGTCACCTTTACACAAGTACTACGCGTTCACTATCACAAACTCAACAAACGTTTCGCCCCGCAACCGAAGCATCATCATGAGATAGTCTCCACGACAAAATTGCAAAGATCACAAAATCCCTTTGCGATTTTATCGTGGAGTCTATCTCCTTGCAAAGGAGATGGCAAAGATCACAAAACTCCTCTTGCAAAGATCACAAAATCCCTTTGCGATTTTATCGTGGTGTCTATCTCCTTGCAAAGGAGATGGCAAATATCACAAAACTCCTCTTGCAAAGATCACAAAATCCCTTTGCGATTTTATCGTGGAGTCTATCTCCTTGCAAAGGAGATGGCAAATATCACAAAACTCCTCTTGCAAAGATCACAAAATCCCTTTGCGATTTTATCGTGGAGTCTATCTCCTTGCAAAGGAGATGGCAAATATCACAAAACTCCTCTTGCAAAGATCACAAAATCCCTTTGCGATTTTATCGTGGAGTCTATCTCCTTGCAAAGGAGATGGCAAATATCACAAAACTCCTCTTGCAAAGATCACAAAATCCCTTTGCGATTTTATCGTGGAGTCTATCTCCTTGCAAAGGAGATGGCAAATATCCCAAAACTCTTCTTGCAAAGATCACAAAATCCCTTTGCGATTTTATCTTGGAGTCTATCTGCTTGCAAAGGAGATGGCAAATATCACAAAACTCCTCTTGCAAAGATCACAAAATCCCTTTGCGATTTTATCGTGGAGTCTATCTCCTGATGATGCTTCGGTTACGGGGCGAAAGGATTGTTGAGTTTGTGATAGTGAACGCGTGTAGTACTTGTGTATTGAGGCAGCGGTGGTGGTGTTGTGCATGTGTTTTTACGAATCCTGCATGTATCAGGTATGAAAACGGATTGTCTCTCTATTCTACTCTCTACATTTAGCATTATATATATTTTTCTATTTTTCTTCATCGCAGATTAGAGAAAAATAAATTTATTATAACTTTTGTATTATAGATATCCACAATGTAACGCCTAATTCTAAAAATAATTTAAAAAGTAACATATATCTCGAAAAAATCTAATAGGCCAACGATGAAATCGTGCGACTCTTTCACAAGAAGTCACAGGTTCAACCCGGCAGGCGCCAGTAGGTTTTCTGTTGAAATCTATGCACCTAATTGATATTTGCAATTTATCACACGCTTTTCGAATAAGGGAAACATCCTGAAGGAAACCTGCATGTGTCTGAAGAATTCTGGGGATATGTGTAATCTACCATTGCAGCGTGGTGGATCTTAGCTTTAAACTTTCTCTTCAAAACGGAGAGAGGTGGCCTTATTCCCATCAGTGGGATAGAAAAGAATACTAATCAACGCACGGCATACTTCCAATAAATTATATTTGACACAACTTTATCGTTGAGCTTTGATTCATGACTCCAAAACTGCTGAGTTACTTCCTGTTAAAACATTTAACACTTTACAATTGTAAAGTTTCTTCCTACCCTACTTTAATAATTCAATCTACATCGAGAAGTTTTGTTTAATGAACTCATGAGCATACTTAAAGGATTAAATTTATGTAAATATTCAGAATTATTTGATAAAGTTGATGTACGTGCTATCGCCAATGACTTCCGCTTTGTATTTTATAGCAACACAGTCATGAAACAAGAGTATCACGCCTTTTTGATTAGAATGGTGGCAACACTGTGCCGTTGTTGTTTCCAGTAAAGTCTTCCTATTGATAAAACGTTTCAGTGACATTCAGTCTTTGTCCGTCATTCAAGAGAAGTGCATCTCGGAGCGAGAATTGAGTTATTCTATTATATCGTATTATTGTTGAAAGTGTGCGCTAACATACGTTATTTGCAAAAACCTCCTCCTGTATTTTAAAAACATATATACCATTGATAGAATGAGGGTATAATACGACTCAAGCAAATTAAAAGTAAAAATAAATTTCTACTTCAAATTCAATTCATTATTCTCCTGCCCTAATTCCACTCTAAAAGGGTTTGGCACAACATGTTGTTACGTGATTTGGCTAGGTATTGTACGACCGGCGTCCTGCCTGATGTCAACTTAACTTAGTCGCCTTTTACGACACCTTCGGTAAGAAAGAAGGTAGGTCTATTCTACTCAGCCGTTAACCATGCGGCACGCGGCTAGTCAAATCCAAACTCAAATTTCTTTATTTGCAGAAACATTATTTACAAAAAGGTGTATATTATTTCACAAAAAGGTGTATTTATTTACAAAAAGGTGTATTTTATTTAGAATAGACCACCCTCTTTCTTACCGAGGTGTCGTAAAAGGCGACTAAGGTAAGTTGACCCACCGTGTGGTATCCGGTTTAGTAGAATAGACCACCCTCTTCCTTACCGAGGTGTCGTAAAATACGACAGAGGTAAGTTGACGTCAGGCAGGCGGCCGGTCGTAAAAACGCAGCCAAATCATGTGACAGCATGTTTATAACATGTTGTGCCGACCCCACTTAGAGTGGGATAAGGGCAGGAAGATGATGATGTATATTATTTCAATATACATATATAATTATATCAATATACTTCTCAATAAAATTTGTAAATTTTTGTCTAAAATGGTTATCTAAACTCAACTTAACTTATGCGCCACACAGCGGGTCGACTTACCTTAGTCGCTTTTTACGACAGCTCTGTAAGAAATGAGGCTGGTCTATTCTACTCCGCCGAATACCACAAGGCTCGCTGAGGGTCAACTTACCTTAGTCCCCTTTTAATCAAATCAAATCAAAACCTTTTATTTATAACATCACAGTAAATTAACAAAGTAAATAACAGTAAATTATAGAAAGAAGAAGTATTATAAAATAAAATTAAGACATGCAAGATATACAGAAATGTGACGTTATAAATTGGACCACCATTCAGCTTAAGTTGAGGAGTACCTCAACGCTGATTTTCAATGGCGACCATTTTTACTTAAAACTAAAACTTAAATCTAACAACAGTAAAAACGACAGTGACAGACAGCTACAGAAGTGTTAAAGACAATGAAGTTGTACACAGAATCAAAGAAAGAGAGGGCAACCGAGGGTGCTGCAATTATTTCCACTGACCATATACTTTTATAGTTGGCGAATAACCAAATGAAGTAAGAAAATGATCTAAAATTTTTCTTTCTGTAAGTCCATGAGCAAGGACTTGTACTTTGTTTTAAAAATTTCTACTGATTTTAGATTCCAGTATGGAATCTAAATATAGAAATCTTTTACGACACCTCTGTAAGAAATGAGGGTGGTCTTTTCTACACAACCGGATACCACACGACGAATATATATAAGAAAAAGATTTTAGAAAATGTTTTTATACAAAAAAAAATCATAAGAAAGAGATGTTAGAAAATGTTTTTATACAAAAATACATAACCTAACAACCAACCTGCAGTTAAATCTACGATGAATATTCGGGTTAATTTATTTTTAAAACACGACATTAATACCTCACTGAATAAATAAACTGCGACCAAAATAAACAGTTCAGTGCATAATATAAAAGCTTTACTTTTTATACATTCAGAACCTGAAACGTGTGTGCCGATGCGATATAATCTCGCGAGGAAATTAAATTGTCTACCACATTCCACGTGTGTTCAATTTAATTTTCCTATATTTCCTTTTACCTTTTTTTATTTCAATTTAGCTTATGGCTTACGTTTTATTTGTTTGGGGTATAACGATCAAAATATTGAATTTTTTTATATTATGATACCCCAATCAATTTTACCTTTTTTACAGAATTACATTGCGAAGATCCATAATACAAAAGTTATGGCTTCCCTGTGCTTCTGTATTAAAGTCATTCCTTCTGAAAATTTACTTAATTTAACTATTAGATGCTTCAGCGCCTAGTTAGATACTTCAGCACCTAGTTCACCATAATAACGATTGATTAGAAAAAATACTTGATTAGAATAAGTTTTTAAAGGTTTCTCATGACTATTTAGATATTCTTACTGGTGTTTAAATAAAAAAAGTATATTATTTTTTTTCTAATTATCTGTATGTCTCTATCAGTTTGTTTGCGTGTTTAGTCTCTGACTCTTTCTACCTATGTGTAACAGGGATTATGACGATTATTGCATACTAGTATATTTGCAACGTGGTGTTTACAAATTAAGCCCGCGTGATTCCCTGCGAGAGAAGGAAATAGGTATTCTTACATTTGCTTTACAGTATATTTTAAGCAACTGAATGTACATAAGAATATAAAGAATTATAAAACGATAGGTGATGTATATAATAGACAAAGTAGACACCGCTTAAGCTTGCGGCTCCTGCTTTGCGCCTTGCAAAGGTACGTAAGTCGTTTGTAGGTCTGGGTATAAGATTCTATAATAAAATTCCGCAATAAATTTCATCACTGCCATTACGCAGTTTAAAAACACTGTTAAAAAGAGGCTGATACAGAAAGCCTACTATACTATTGAGGATTACTTAGAAGATAAGAATGTGTGGATATAGCTACTCTTCGACCCTGTACAAGACAGTAATAACTAAATGTAACTAGTAATAAGAATTATATTTTTAAAACAGTAACCGCCGAGTCTTTCTTGGTAGGAACAGCGTTCCGAACCAGCAGTAGAGTTGACGATGCAAAAGCACTTGTTTACAAATTTATTTGAATTAAGAATATTTTGAATTCGAAAAAAAATAACAAATTTTACCCAGTAAAATATCATCATCATCATTATCCTGCCCTTATCCGGATCTAAGTGGGGTCGGCACTACATATTATAAACATGCTGTCACATGATTTGGCTACGTATTTTACGACCAGCCACCTGCCTGACATCAACTTCCTTAGTCATATTTTATGACACCTCGGTAAGAAAGAGGATGGTCTATTTTACTCAGCCGGATATCACGGCGGGTTGACTTGCCTTAGTCGCCTTATACGACACCTCGGTAAGAAATGAGGTTGGTCTATTCTACTCAGCCCGATGCCATACGGCGGGTTCACGTACCTGAGTTGCCTTTTAACACACCTTGGTAAGAAATGAGGGTGATCTTTTCTACTCAGCCGAATACCACACGGTGGGTTGACTTACCTAACTCTCCTTTTACGACACCTTGGTAAGAAGTAATTGTAGTCTATTATACTCAGCCGGACACCGCATGGCATTCGGCTTACTGAATCAATAATAAAGGATTTAACTTGAAATTAAACTGCTGGGTGTAGATAGTTATTTCATATTACTACAGGCAATGAAAGTAATATAATTCTACATATCGACTACCAACTTTCAAACGAGCGCCGGTTTATCTGGGAGCCGCCATTTAGTTTCCGGTAAAGTTGGAAAGTTTTATAATATACTAGCTTTTACCAGCACACAGCAGGGTCTTCTCGTTTGCTCCGCGGGTGGGGGTAAACGGGGTGCGGGCCTCGAGGAATACCTCTCTACCCGGGCATCTCCTCGCGGGCACTTAAGCCCGGTATGTGTTCCGGCCGTGGGCCGAGGTCACCTAGGTGACCCAAAGGTGTCGGTATTTGGGCCGTAAGCCCAGGTCACCTAGGTGACCTAGTGGATGTCTTACCAGTGCTCTTAACAGCAACTTTTGTCTAACTGTTGTCGCGTTATAGATTGATAAAAGATGGCGCTTTTTCATAATATCACAGTAGAATTAACAGGATTTCTATAGCATCTAAGTTACCCTGGTGTATAAGGAATAATTGTGCCAATTTTCACCGATAATGGTTGAGCGGATTCGCCGTGAAAAAGTAACAAACATACATCCATACTCACAAACTTTCGCATTTATAATACTAGGTTTTACCCGCGACTTCGCTGTTATCGTGTGATAGGGCGATAATAACGCCTTTTTAATTTCATAATATTCCTGTTAAATTAGCAGGATGTCTATAGCCTATATGTTATCCCGGTGTATGAGGCGCCAAATTTCATTAATATTGGTTCAGTGGATTAGCCGTGAAAGAGTAACAAACATACATCCATACTAACAAACTTTCGCATTTATAATACTAGTTTTTACCCGCGACTTCGCTGTTGTCGTGTGATAGGGCGATAATGACGCTTTTCAATTCCATCCTATTCTTGTATAATTAACAGGATGTTTATAGCCTATATGTTACCCTGGTGTATAAGGAGTAATTGTGCTAAATTTCATCGATATTGGTTCAGCGGATTCGCCGTGAAAGAGTAACAAGCATACATCCATACTCATACACTTTCGCATTTATAATACTACTAGTAGTACTAGTAGGAAGTAGGATAGGATAGGATAGATCTAATGGTAACCGCGTGTATTAAGCTTTGAATTCAGTATTAACATACCTTGAAATATGTTCTATATTTTATTTTTCTTGTTTCTCTGTGTGGTATACGGCTGAGTAGAATCGACCACCCTTATTCATTCTTCTCGTATCGTAAAAGGCGACTAAGGTAAGTCGACTTTACCGCCATTTGGTACCCGGATGAGAAGAATAGACCACCCTTATTTTTACCGAGATATCGTAAAAAGCGACTAAGGTAACTTAACCCGGCATTTGGTATCCGGCTGGGTAGAATAGACCACCCTCATTTCTTACCGAAGTCTTGTAAAAGGCGGCTCAAGTAAGTTGCCTTCAGGCAGGCGGCTAGTTGTAAAATAACTAGCCAAATCAACTAACAACATGTTTAAATGTTTTTTTTTTTTTTTTAAACAGGAAAAAACCCCTTATGGGTACCGCCGCCCGACGGGGACAGGCGACGGTTATGTCGGACTCGCACCGACTAAAATAACCTGTGTGCTCCACTACGCTGCTGGTGGCGGGGATAGGGTACCCATGAAGACATTGCCCCCCATCCCCGCCAGCAGCAACTCTGTAGCCCAGAGTGCGCCTCCTCTGGGTCGGGGCCTCTCTGAAAGTGGCCCCTCCCTCCGCTGGACGATGCATCGGGAGCACCGGATGCATCGAACGCCTCGGGGACCTAACTCCAGCGATAAAGACCCGTTCGGATCGCTCGGAGGTCCCCGTTAGGGTGGCATGCGACGGACTTCGGCGAGTCGCCTGCGCCCCGCTCGCCTGCGGCGGATGGGATCCAAGGACTCGACTTCCCGGATCCGCCCCGCCGCCTCCTTCCGCGAGATAACATCCTCGCAGAAGGAGGCCATCGCTGCCCACGATCGCTCCCTGTCCACCATGGCGCGAACCACAGTGGGCAGGGAGAGATCGTGCCCCACCTGTGCCACGAGTTCCGCTCGCTGAACCGCCCAAGCTGGACAGTCTGCGAGCGTGTGTAGCGCCGTGTCGAAGTCGGCGCCGCACTCGTGGCACTCACCAGTCGCTTCGCGCTGGGCCACCCTCCACAGATACCACCCGAAACAACCATGTCCGGAAAGCACCTGTGTCAGGCGGAAGGTGAGGACTCCATGCCTCCTGGCGACCCAGCCCTGGAGAATGGGCTGGATGGCCGAAATCGTCCAGGCTCCTGCACTGGGCGATTCAAGCCGCCGCCTCCATTGACGGAGGAGCTCTTCCTGAGCTGCCCTCCACCAATCCACCTCTACCGCCGCTAAGTCTCCCCCCGGTGAACGGGCTTCGACTCTACGGCGGTAGGCCTGAGCTAACACCTCGGCCTATAGATCCCATGGAGGGGACCCGGCCAAGGCGCAGGCCGCCTCGCCAGAGATGGTCCGGTAGCCCCTCACAAGTCTGACCGCCATGACCCCCTGCGCCCTGCGCAGCAGAGGCAAGGATCTCGCGGTCAGTCACCCCGCCCATACGGGGGCGCCGTACAGGGCCATCGACCGAACCACCCCGGCGTATAGGTGCCGGCAGCCTGCATTAGGCCCTCCCAAATTCGGGAGGAGCCTGCTCAGGGCTCCGGCGGTCGCCGTTAACTTAGGGGCGAGCCGCCGGAAGTGGGCCTCAAACGTCCATCGGCTGTCGAGGAGCAATCCCAGGTACTGTAATGTACCCGAGATTTCGATGGACGTCCCGCCCACCACCAACCGGGAGCCCACTGGGGGCGCCATCCGAGACCTGTGGAAGCAAATGGCCTCGGATTTCTCCAAGGCCACCCCCAGTCCCAGCCGGCGAATCCGGGCCACAACGTGAGCCGTGGCGGCGGTCGCCAGCACTCGGGCTTCCCGGTGGGTGCTCGCGCGAGCAGTCACGAGGGTTTCGTCTGCATAGCAGAACAGTCGCACCCCCGGAAGCATTTGTCCGCGCAGCACCCAGTCGTAGCAGATGTTCCACAGGAGGGGGCAAGAACCGACCCCTGTGGAACACCGCACGACATCCTCCGCTCTTTCCACCTACCCCCAGCCGTCGGGTACCTAACAGCGCGGTCAGCTAGATAGTTACTGACCACACGCTGCAGGTACATGGGGATGCGGTGGAAGCGTAAGGCCTCCTTAATCACTCCCCAGGGCAAGGTGTTGAATGCGTTAGCGATGTCTAACGACACCGCCAACACCACCTCGCGCCGGGTTGTTGCCTCCTCCGCCTGAAGTCTCACACCCTCGATACAGTCGAGGGTGGACTTGCCCTGGCGGAATCCGCACTGGAGGCAACTGAGGTCAGGCCCTACCTCCTGGAGGTGCTGGACTATGCGGGAAGCTATTACGCGTTCGAGCAGCTTCCCCGCTTCGTCCAGCAAGACAATGGGCCGATACGCAGAGGGTGTATCGGCCGGTCTTCCCTCCTTCCTGAGCAGGACTAGTCTCCCCGTTTTCCACCTACGGGGAAAGAGGCCCTGCTTGAGGCAGGCACTGAACGTCGCCCTGAGTCCAGACTCCAGCGGACCCAGGGCAAGAGACCAGGCGCGCCCAGGGATACCGTCGGGGCCGGGGGCAGTGTTTTTCGCCTTCATGCGATTCACTGCCCCGGCTAACTCCCACTCCGATACCCCCGGCGCACCCAACCCAGTGCCATCCTCCTCCTCGAGAGGTGCCATACGAGGCGGCTCCACCTCGGCTCCTTGCGGGAACAGGGCTTCCACAACAGATTCAACGAAGTTCGGCCGAAGGCTCTCGGTAAGGGGGGGAGCACGGGCACGAAGTTTCTTTCGTGCCGCTATGTACGGCCTCCCCCACGGATTCCGATTGAGCTCTTCGGCCATCTCCTTGTGAGCCCTGTCCTTGGCCTCGGCGATCACCATCCGCAAGGAGGTGCGGACAACCCGATAAGCCTCGTAACGGCGCCTCTCCTCCTCGACGTCGCGTCGTCTACGACGCCTGTACCGAGTGTACTGGCGGCGCACGGACACGCACTGTTCGCGCAGCTGCGCCAGCTCCTCCGACCACCAGTACACCCCGCGTGCCGGCCCTGTGCCACGCACCCTCGGCATACTGGCATCACAGACGAGCGACATCCGCCGCGGCGACCCCCCTACCCGCGGGCCCAGCGGCCCACGCCTGGACGGTTGCGGCCTCGACGAGGAACTCGGGGTCCATTTTTTTGACCGACCACCGAGGGCTGTAATCTCTTCTCGACCGGGGGGAAGTGGGAGCATGGCGTGCGGACACCTCGAACCATATATATCGATGGTCCGAGAGTGTTTCCATACCCTCCATTACTTCCCAATTCCTGACACATGGTGACATGGCGGTATCGACAAAGGTAACGTCGATTTTGGAGCCGCCATTCCACCGCACGCATGTGTCAGCTGTCCCCCGGTTCATCACAACCATCCCAGCCGAGGCCAACCAACCCTCCAGGAACCTCCCCCTGACGTCCGTGACCGGAGAACCCCACGCGGCGGATTTCGCGTTGAGGTCTCCGGCCAGGACCACCTTGCCGGGGCGTAACCTATTCACCAAGTCTCCGACTTCAGCCATGAAGAGCTCGAAGTCGGAGAACGGTCTGTTCGGTGAAAAGTACACCCCGATGACGGATACGTCCCCAATCTTGGCGGAGACGTAACCGCGTCCCCTCACTACGCGCTCTAGAGCTGGGGAACCAACCGCACCCCTGGACGCAATGACCACATCCCCCATACGGTCTCCAACCCACTCCTCGCCCGACGGAACGAAAAGGGGTTCGGAGACCAGAGCCACGTGCACCATGCGCTCCGCCAGGGTCTGGAATATGAGGTCCTGGGCCCTGGTAGAGCGCATGATATTCGCCTGGAGGAATCTCATTGGGGCCATTATTAATTACTGACCTCCATAGATTCCTCCCTTGGCCGGCTCGTTGTAGCTTGAGCCGGGCTGGCGGCAGGTGGCGAGGGGACCCTAGGGCCATCACCCCCCCTTCCCCTCCTCGCAAGGACAGACGGTGCCTTGCACTGCCCGCCCCCTGCCCGATGGTCAGCCTTCAGCCCTGCTCTTTGGCAGCTCCCACAGTGTGGAGCTGCCGAGCAAGACTGGGCCTTATGACCATTTTGACCGCAGCGATAACACTCATCACTGCGGTCAATTGTAGAACAGCAATCCGCCCGCAGGTGCCCTGTTTCGAGGCATCTGAAACAGCGGCGCGGACGAGTCTCTAACAGCTGGACTCGAGCGGACACCCAGCCCACCAAAACCCTGCCTGCCGCCACCGGGACTCGTAACCATAGAGAGCCAAGCCCCCTATCAGTTCTACGAATCGCCCCTGTCTGGATATCCTGATAGGGACATTCCGCGACCTTGGCGATGGCGACAACAACGTCCCCCTCAGTGGCGGCGTCATCTAGGCCCACAATGCGCAATTCAGCGCACTTTGTGGGCGTAGTGACGCGCACCGCCGGCTCCTCCTTAAAAAATTCACGGAGCCGGCTGGCAAGGGCCTTCGCCTTCTGCTCCTTTGTAGGCCCGGAAATCTCAAACTTCCGGGCTCCGGTGGCAGCCTTCCTTAACCTCATACCTCCTTCTAGACCCAGGTCGTCAATCTTGATACATCTATGGGCCCGGGTCAGGACGTCCATGTACGAGAGGCCCTTATCTAACCCCTCTTTATCCAAGGTCACCACAACCGCAGCCGAGCGTGGGATCTGGAGTTTCCTCCCCCCTTGCTTAGGCTGCGCCTGAGCGGTGGCGACCACGGATTTAGCTGCCACGGCAGGTTTCGGCTTGGACTTGGATTTGGCGCCCCTGCGTGCCACCACGTTCCAGCCCTCACTCATGGAAGCGGGGGCCGGAGGTAGTGGTCGGGACTCAGGGCGAGTCTCCACCACCTGTACCCTAGCCTTCTTCTTCTTGGCCTTCTTGTTCTCAACAGGGGCCGATCCAGCCGGGACAGGGTCAACCACCCTTATTTCAGGTCGCCGAACTATTTGCGGCACTTTTGAGGCTGCCTCCAGGCTCTTTTTGGCTGCCTCAGCTTCCTTTCTCTCCTTCACCGCCACCCTCTTTTTATCTGAGGCCAATGGCGGTCTCAACCTCTCTTCAGGTGGGAGGCGTCTCTCCACATTGTCCAGTCGCGCTGTGAACATGTTACGGAGCCTGACTATCTCCTCCTCCATAGTTAGACCCTTCATAGCCAGTGTACTGTTTGTGGGAGCCACCTCTGTCCCGGGCGCCTTGTTGGCACAAGTGATCATTCCCTTTAACGTCGCGATCTCTACAGAGAGATTATTGACCACTTGTGTCAGCCTGGCATTATCCTCTTTCAGGAGTCTTATCTCTTCCGTATCAGTCCTTCCAGCCAGCGTTTTCGCGGCCTCCTCCATAGTCAGGGCGATCTTGTTCAGGGTTCCCCGGCATCTGCCATTGAGATTTCTGGACTTGCTAACGGTCACCCTCATGGATTCAGCGTACTCCGCAAGGATCTTGCAGACACGGGATGTATCCACATCCCTGAGCTTCGGCTGAGATTGCTTATCGCCGATTGTCTGAGCTCGCCCCTCCCTACTTGTCACGTCCATGTCAACGTCCTCAAGAAGCTCACCTCGCTCTAGAGCGTCACGAGCCTCCTGACGGCCTATTTCGGAGCCCCACTCATTGGATCTGGTATCCGCTTTTTTAGCCTCCAGATCTTCATCTGAATCAGTGGGACTGCTACGATCTTTACGGCCTCGCTTTTTAGAGCAAGCACGAACGCTCGTGCCTCTTATCTCCTCTAGAGACAAACATTTTATGGGAGTTTTAGTCGAGGCTCTCCCCGAGCTAGCACTCCGAGTTCCATGTCCGGTTTTTAAGTAACTGCGCGCAGAATGGCGCCGCGTTCCTACACACGTATCCGCGGAAACACCAGCCAAGCTGGTCTCATTTCCGCTGATACCCCCTCCTATTTCCTCCGAAGCATTGGTTGCCCCCCCCAGACACGATGGGGCGACTACGGCCAGTGCTGCACGGCACCCGCAGAACATGTCCGGAATGCATTGCATCACTGGTCGTAGCAAGGGATTCCCCAGATGAACTGGGACCCTCCTGGGTAGACGAACGAGTGTGTTTGGCCATTGCTTCATGATTTTTATGGGAAGCCCTAGCGACCGGATCCCCCCCGGCCATTCATCCTCTCGGCGGGCTTAAAACCTTAGGATTGGGGTAATTTTTTATAGAGGTTGTCTTCCTCGTGGCCCCGTCCTCCAAAGGAGGAGCGGCCCCCGGTTCCGCATTAACTTGCGGATTACGGTATGATGAGGCCCTAACTACCGGATAACCCTCGGCCATACATCCCTCGGTGGGCCCCGTACCTGGGATTGGGGTAATTTTTTATAGAGGTTGTCTTCCTCGCAGCCCCACCCCCAGAAAGGAGGAGCGGCCCCCGGTTCCGCAATAACTTACGGATTACGGTTTACTCCGTCCGACGTGACTCCCGAGTTGAGAGTCAACAGCCTACCGGCCATGAAACACGGCCAGAACGGCTCGCCGCACGGAAGGACGTTTCCGTCCCCGCTGGGTGATTTTTTATAGAGGTTTTCTTCCTCGCAACCCGAAGGTCCCCGTTCCCATTGCTGAGCTTCCGGGCTTGGCAGACGGTGGCCGAAACCATGTCCAGCCAGACTTAAAGTAAGCCCAACCGAACCCGTCATCCATTAGAAACTCCACTCCCCCCCGGAGTCCCCGGCTCATCCAGATTGCCCTCTGCTGATCAGAGGGACAACTGGAATGTTTAAATGTTGTCCTGACCCCACTTAAAGTGGGATAAGGGCAGGAGAATGATACAATGATACAAGTATGAAAAATATTTATATTAACATATGTCTGGAATTTTTTAGCTTATTTCATGTATTCAAACACTTTATTGCAGTGACATTTGTGTAAAAATATAATGAAAACAACAAAGTTACAATACAAACGTTTCACACAAAGGAAACTCAACACCTCATCATACTGTACAATTAAGGCCATTAAAAGTGTGCACTTCACGTTTTTATTGTCATATTTGAGTTTTAACTAACAAGTATAAATGGAAATAACTTTTGTTTTTGACTAACCTTAGTTTTAGAAATTTGATATATAAATTTTAAAAAATAAGAAAAAATGATATCTACACTAATAAGCTTCACAAGCACTACATATGTTCACTATTACTAAATCAACAATCGTTTCGCCCCGCAACCGAAGCATCGTCACCGATTGCTTGTGTATTGTGGTGGCGGTGGTAGAGGTTTGTGCATGTGTTTTTACGAATCCTGCATGTGTCAGGTACGAAAACAAGATTGACCCACATTGACTCTACATTTAGCATTGTACATATTTCTTATATTACTTCATCGTGGATTATAGCAAAATTATATTATTACTTTAAAAAAATTGTTAAGGTTTTGTATCTGCTAAAACGGGACTGGTATAAACATTCTATGGAATAGTCTCTAAATTAAATAAGGCTTAAAAACAGGTTAATAACAACCTACACTCTCAGAGAAATTCTAAACAGTGTAGTAAAGTAATTAATTTTTTTTGAAACAACGCTTCGTCTATTTTAAGTACGAAGTTTTATACCGTTTCATTATTTTACTTTTAGTGGCATAGAAATTTCATTCTGTCAAATAAAGATTTTAAATTTGAAAAAACTTGTGGCTAGAGTAATTTAATATCATCCTGTTACAGAGCTTTGCGATTTTGTGTGAAGGGAATTCAAACAAAGCCGCCATTCAGCGAGTGCAAGTCCGTGACAGCAACTAGTTTTGGATTTCTTTTGTCAATACAGGTCTGTGTTAATAAACGTAATGTACATGATTTATAGAAGCAGACGTTACTTTGCGCAATTCCATAGTACAGTACAATTTTACAATAAAATTTAAAAAGTTACAATAAAATTATTTTGTTGTAATCTGCGCTTGCTAAGAGAACGTATGTAATGCGAGTAAGTGCCATGAACAAAATCGCATTGTCTTACGATTTTACAAAACTATAGATAGATAGATATAGAGAATATTATTTTGCTATAATCCGCGGATTATAACAAAACAATATTCTCATTAGTTTTGTATTATTCGCGGAGGGCAAAGTAACGCCTAATTCTATAAATCATTACGATTTTGTTAGTGGAGCCTACTCTCTTAATGATGCTTCGGTTTCGGGGTGAAACGATCGTAGAGGTTGTGGTAATGAGTGTGTGTAGTGCTTGTGTGGATTGTTGGTGTTGGCGGCGTCTTGTGATACGTGTGGCGGCTTGTCCTGCATGTATGGGGTATGTGATTGTTGCCTGCTTCATACACTTAGCATTGCATGTATTCTCTTAACAATGAACAGTTAATCTCATATTAATGAACACTTTTTTCGTTGCTACCGATATTTTTTGAAGGAAAACTTCTTTAACAGCAGCAACTTTTTAGTGATGGATTACAAATGTTAAGGTCGAGTCAGGACACGTGACTCGAGCGTAAATTCTTAAGACGGAGGGAGAGTAGACCGCCGGCGCAAAGTAGGAGAGGAAGTATTCCCCTCAGTTTCTAACGCGCGACGAAACGTATGCCTGCCTGCGCCTGCTGTTTTATTTAGGCGCTTGTGCAAATTAACTTAAATTGTAATAATTCTGCAGTGTCAAATTAAAACCCTACTAATATTGTAAATGCGAAAGTTTGTGAGTATGGATGTATATTTCTTACTCTTTCACGGAGAATCCGCTGAACCAATATCGATGAAATTTTGCACAATTATTCCTTATGCACCGGGGTAACATTTAGAAATCCTGTTAATTCTACTGGAATAGTATGACATTGAAAAGCGCCTATCATGTGATAACAGACCACGCAAACGAAGTTGCGGGTAAAAGCTAGTGTAATATAACTTGTCATGTTTGTGTACGATAGCATAATAAATGAATATTGTATTTTACCGCATAAATTATAATACTTTATACTGATAGTTTAAGAAGTTAGTACAAAATTATGTCCTAACCACTTCAAAATATCAAAAATGCACTACGTTAATATTCAAGTTTTCATAATTGGTTGTCATACTGTTTATCGTAATATGGAGGGAGAGTAGACCGCCGGCGCAGCGTAGGAGAGGAAGTATTTCCTCCCTTTCTAACGCGCGACGAAACGTATCCATGCGCCTGCTGTTTCATTAAGGCGGCCTTATACGCTTGTGCGAATTAGCCTAAATTGTTCACTTCAGTGTTAAATTTAAAATAATTTTTTTTTTAATTGATTTAATTTTATAATGTATTATTTTTATAATAATTTAATGTTTGCACGCCTGCCTGGCAGAATATGTAATACACGTTATATTTTCATTTTTAATAACTTTGTATTCTTATTCCGCAAATAAGGAAAAAAAAAATTACCCAACAAGGCAGAATATGAAAGACACATTATATTTTAATTCTTAATAACTTTGTCCTCATATTCTGCAAATTAAAAAAAAAATTACCCAACGTGAATATTTAAGTTTTCGTCATCGGTAGTGACACCGTTTCTTCTATCCAAAAAAAATGGTTTGGGAAAGGAAGCTTTCGGCTGTTTTTTCCCGTTTCATTTTCTTCAATGTTCACAAATAAACATTTCACTAATGAAATCGTTTAATATCTAACAGATGGAACTAACAGCCGTGTAATTAAATTATAAAGCTCGAACGGAAAGTAAACAGAAATTGACTGAACCTTAACAATATAATTAAAAAATATCTTAAACGCGTTCAATCTTGGATGGTTATCATTTATTAGAAGCTATATTTTTATTATTAGTGTCTACCTACCAAGTTTTGCTAGGTAATTTTTTTTAGGTGGGGCTCGTTACTAGGTATTTGCATTTTTACAGATCTACACCAATCTTGTACCTTCCTACACTCAGCATTTGTAAAAGAATAAGAAAACGCGAGGGTCCAATACTAAACACTAGCTCGGATTAACTTTAGGAACAGAACTCCCTCAGACATGTTGTAACATGACTTAGACACGTGGCTGTTTCATCGTTCAATGACAACACAATCCAGCAGCGTAACAGTATGATAACCGTTCTAGTTAAACTTTACAGCAAGACTCCCTCGCTATGGCAAGCTTGGCTATTTTATAGACAATTATTAAGTCCTTCCATTGCTTGGTCACGTGATTACCGCGTTTTTAGCATTAAATAACTAAAAAATGACATTTGACTATTTCCATTTCTAAGAACTTTAAGATGGCGTCACAATCGCTGGCGCCTAAATAATTATGTCAAAAGAGTATCTTATTTAAAGATGCAATAGGTCATAACTATAGCACTTGATATAAATATTGATTCATCATCCTCCTGTCCTTATCCCACTCTAAGTGGGGTCGGCACAACATGTTACAAACATGTCGTTATATGATTTGGCTACGTATTTTACGACCGGCCGCCTGCCTGACGTCAACTTACCTTAGTCGCCTTTTACGACACCTCGGCGAGAGATTAGGGTGGTACTATTCTATTCAGCCGGATATCACACGGAGTCGATATAAATATTGATTATAATTTAATATCACTAGATCCTTAGTCTCCTATTAATTGTGCGGTAGCACATAACGTAGATTTTCTTAACAAACACGGATAGCAGCAAAATACTTCTATCAAAATTGTGTACTGTGCAATTCCGCAAAGTAACGCTTATTCTATAAATCTTTCCTTTTTCCACTCTTCTATGTATTTTATTCACCAACTTCCGAGTAGTAAATCATATTATAAATTCCTATGGGGTTGAATAATTAATCTCGAATTGAACAAACTTCACAAACGTTTCGCGCAAAATTGCCGAGTGAACCATCAAACGCCTTTGTCAAAACAGGCTCCTATTCTCACACAATATTTACGCTGTTTTAGACACAAACACTCTGCGGTAAAGCGCTTTAAAGCGTACATAATACTAAAACTGCGGCGGCGTATTATTAATTCATCTGAGGAAATATTAGATTGGAGCTTTTGTTTCATACAACCGCGATCTTATATTTCTAGTTAGTGGACTTAATCGAGACATAAAAAAGTACTGGGTGACCGGGCTTTGCTGGATATTTTTTAGAAGATATAAAAAAGATGAAACTAGAAAAAAAAGGAAAAACAATCAAAACAAATCATCTTTATTTGCAGATTCCATAATCTGCAAATAAAGATGATATATACAGCTGTACCTACCCATGTAGGTACAGTTATAAACTGCCATAAAGGGCGAATAAATGTCAAACAATATAAATTTTTATAACTACTCCGAATAAAATTATGTCATGTAAATTAAAATAAAATAAAAAATGACAAAAAAAATCATTGTAATATATTACAATTAACTAAAAATTCATTCAAAAATTCATTTGGGCAGGTGGAGCTCGATGGAGCTCGACCGCCCAATTACCCAATGAGCTATTACGGTTTTATAACTAACTGACTAATAGCCTATGTTTTCAAATAATACTATAGCAGTTTTACAGTGTCTGAAAACAGGGACAATACGACAATTTTTTTATTAACTTAGCTAGATAGATATATCGCCTCCCAAACCCCCTACTTACTGAATTTCATGGAAATCGTTAGAGTCGTTTTTTGAAGTAAGACATATTTTTTACCATAGACAAAGCATTGATTAGCGTAAGAACAATAATGATAAAACAATCAATTAATCTATTTCTGAACAAGAATGTAGTTTAACTTTTGTTAATTTAAAAACGTATATTAATTTGTTAAAAAAGATGTAAAGAACTGATGCTTCGTTATGGCGCAAAATAAGAAAAACAAACCCATTTTCGCATTTACAATATTAGCAAGGTTTAACATGTTTGTGTAAGATAACAATGGAGTCGTAATATCTAAGTAAGGCTCGAGGTTTTCGCTCAAGTAATATGGTACGAAGTTGTCAGCTTAAGCAACACTTGAACTGTTAATGTTTGCGAATATCTTATGTTTATTAGTGTTAACTAAAGTATATTTTTTTAGAACAATCATTACTAGCCCGAATTGAAATTTTGAATATTAGTAGTTTTATTATTTATCCTCCTGCCCTTATTCCATTTTAAGTGGGGTCGGTTCAACATGTTATAAACACGCTGTTACATGATTTGGCTGCGTTTTTACGACCGGCCGCCTGCCTGACGTCAACTTACCTCTGTCGTATTTTACGACTCCTCGGTAAGAATGAGGGTGGTCTATTCTAATAAACCGGATAACACACGGTGGGTCAACTTACCTTAGTCGCCTTTTACGACACCTCGGTAAGAAATGAGGTTGGTCTATTCTACTCAGCCGGATACCAAACGGCGGGTCGACTTACCTTAGTCGCCTTTTACGATACCTCGGTAAGAAAAGAGGGTGGTACTATTCTATTCAGCCGGATACCACACGGCGTGAATATTAGTAGTTATAGTGAATTAATTATGAGAAATTTTTGAATAACTTTGACAGTTTATTTATTTATTTATTATCACAAGCCAATAGCATTTTACACATACTTATTAATACACATTTTCATACGGTAAGTTTTAGGTAAAACACTTTTTAAGGCGAGTACAGCGTTATCGTAGGTACAAAAGGTATTTATATAACTGAAAGGAGTCAAATTAAGTTATACTTTAAGGAAAATTTTGATAAAAACTATTACTAAAACTTAAACAGTTTACGTAGCTCACACAAGGAAAGCTTTCAATTTTGTAATATTTTTATTGCTGCAACTCTCGTATTAAACTTAGCGTCACGTTATATAGTCTTAACGTTATATAGTTATAAAGACTTAACACGTTAATAGCCTTCCTCGATAAATGGAGTATCTTACACTCAAAGTTTTTCAAATCTCAGGAACTACTGGACCTATTTGAAAAATAATAATAAAAAAAAAAATAAATTATTTGAGTTTAAGATAGTCCATTTATCGAGGAAGGTTACAGACTACACAACATCACGCTGAGATGAATAGGAGAGGAGCATAAAAAATAAATATTGAAAAAATAAATGGCAAAATTTAGAGCTCTCCTAACGTGCGCTAAGCAAACGGTGAAAATTATTCAAAAATCTCTTATAATTACCTCACGATAACTACTTTTATGTTCAAAATATAGATTTGGTAACAAATTTGTGGCACACTGATTTTCATATACTAGGAAACCCGGCCTCGTCTCCTTATTACTTATTTTGCTATATCCAGCTATTGATTGTAATATAAACTTTAATAAAGAACTCAAGAAAGCTCACCTTTAATAATAAATCGGGTCGAGGCCATAAACTTTACGGCGAAAAACTTTTTTAGATATTCTAAGGATTGAATCGGCGAAAACGTCAAGACCAGACTTGTTGATTAATGAATTCTGAATGTAGTGGGGTGTGAGGGTGATCTTCGTCCTAGTCTGTCTCTACGTTTGTTATCAGTTATGGGCCCATTGATAAATAATAAATATATGGGACACTTACACACACGGCCGTAAGTCCCCAAATTAAGTAATTTAATACTTGTGTTATGGGTGGGAGACAACTGGTGAATAAACATATATAATTTTTAAATACAAATATACAGCCAGACTCGAAGAACTAACAAATTTGTTTATAGAAAGTTGTATATAAAAAAGTTTATAAAAAATATGTTGGCCCTCGGCGGGAATCAAACCCGCGACTCGTGGAGCTGAAGGCAAGGACCACTACCCACTGCACAAACGGGACAGACGATTGATCACTATGCATCACGCATTAAAATTTAGTGTGATCAATGAAAATTAAAAAATTGAGGTTAGGTTAGGTTACATAAATTGTCTTATATATTATACGCTCTGATAAATCAATGATCCAAAATGACCAAA